>JAYGXS010000003.1:22745728-22764329 GCA_036362985.1 Ligula intestinalis | reverse complement strand
ATTCGCTACAATTGTGCTGAGCAAACTTCCATATTTTCATACTGAAGCATTGTCAGAGCAAACTGACATGTTTTTATGATAGGCGAAACAAGCAGTTGTTGACACTTATTGACAGTTCGGTAGAACAGTGAATCTCAATTTGAGAAAGCGTAATGGAACGGTTATGGACCCTTTTTGTGCGAGTATATCAGTAATTAGTGAACTAACTTTCTTAATTTTCACCGTGTGGGCCTTTATGTGCTGCACAAATGAATTTCATTGCTTAATCGACTATTGTAGTGCAGGCAAAGGAGAAAATATTTGACCAGCAAAACATATTGCATATCAGCAATCACTGAAGTAATTCTTCTTTAATTTTCTGCACTCCTGCTTAATATTTGTTCAAGACCGGGCTCAACACAAGCCTCTTTTTTGAATTCAATGATGGCCTTTTATTGTCAGCTCTATCTAATCGGGAGTTTTTTTTCAGATACAATGGCCATGACTGCCTAGGGCCAGCGTACACATGGCCGAACAAGGAAAGGTAGGACCTGTTAATACAATTTGCCTGTCTGCGTTCCGCGAACTATCGACTGACATTTGCAGTTCTTTTTCCGTACAAAATGTATGTTGTAATATTTCTTAACGTGCAGCCTAAGACATCCATAGTGCAATCATCTCGACTTTCTAAAATAGCTCCTTTCTGAAAACCAGCGACGGCTAAGCTCTGCAAAAACACAAATTACTTTCATTTTTATTTATAGGATTGAATAAGATATACTTGACTATCAAATGACAACGAGAATGCATATTTAAATGCAAATTGTCATTAAAATGTATCTCAATTAAAAAACGGCACGGCAAATGAAGCAAAAAAGGCGTGTTACTACTTAAGTAAGCGTTGCGACAGTGTTTTTTTATTAAAGGAGACCGGAAAGAACTTCACCCGCAATCTCCGTACTTTTGACGAGAGGTCATATCGCTGCAATCATAAAAGTAACTAAAAGCTGTTCCAGTCCATTGCAAACAGGACAACAGCACTTTCGAAAGAGCTGTGCATCTATGAATTTCGCGTCCATTATTTTCACAAACTTCCTTAACGGTCTAAATGAAAGACCCTATGCTAAGATCCAGACGATTTTGAAGACCACACTTTTAACAGCATGTAGCATCCGCCTTTTATTCCAGTAAGCGATGAACACAGAAATGAAGGAGCAGCTTCCAGCATGAGCGTTCACGAATACATCGGATTAAGAGAATAACATAATTAACAGGATAAAAAATTGACTTCAGAAACTGAAATGATACAACAGTGATTGCAGGCGCTAAAAAGGAGCCAGATGGCCCAAACGCCTTTGGCATCAATATATTCGCAGCTTCAATGAAGGCTACGAATCATCGAAATTCTATTGGTTTGTTAAAACTTTAGTATAGACTAAGTATACAAATACACCTAACAGTTATTTCGACAAAATAAAGGACAAATGACTTAACGTAAACGAAATCAGAATCTCAGCTTTCCCTGAGCATAGGAACTATTAATCTTGGGAAGGATTCAAAGGTGATTAAATGTCTCCTTTTATTTTTTAAAGGTTTCATTGCAGTCTACAGTCAAACGGTGCTGAGCGAAAACTGTGCCTTAAATAAAAGCAGCTTCGTTACAGAACTCTTTTGCCTTCTTATAACAGGAGAACACTTTTGAAATAGTTGCTGATAAGTCAAGAGTTTGACTATCTAAGTACCTGTAGGGCGTTTTTAAACGCATTTACTCTGACTCTATTGGTATATAAAAAATTAACAGCTTACTCTTATAAAGTATGCATAAAAGTGCGCTTCTCAGTTCACGTCGGATACTCTTACTATTTAAACTATCAAGTCTTTAGGAGGCGTCACTCATGTCAGCCCCATTCGCCCATGTCATTACCTTCATTTAAGGTTGGCACCTTAACAATTTAAGTCTGAGGAAGTGTTTTTCTGGTTATATTTCCTGCAAGAAAGAGGTTAAGCCTGAGTTTTCGTAACATTGTGACACTTGGTTTGGTTGGAGAATGAGCGATGAACACCCGAAGTATAAGGGGCGCTGTGCTCACTCCTTAGGCAGATGCATGTTATCATCTACGTACTTTTATCCGAAATTCACCTTTTTATCTTTATTCATTTGGCCATGTCGTGGCCCTTATATCTACCCACCCAACCATTGAATATTTATAAGCCTAGCCTACCTACAGGCTTCCCTGAGAGGCGCGTTACCTTTTCGGAGATGGTTGGTTGGTAGCCCATGATGGATCAGGGGTTCTTGCCGGAGTCTAAACTGGGTGCAGTTGTGAGACATAGGAAGGCCACGACCTCGGTCGGCTTGAGCCAAAGGTCCTCGGGGTGAGTTGGAAGTCTGGCCGGGAGCTGCAGGCTAAGAGGTGACGGCATTCATGCAGCGGGATGCCGCAGTCGGGACAGCAGTCGGGGATAGACGGGTCCAACCGTTGTTGGTATTGGCGAAGGAGCATGCAGTAGCCACTGGGAAGCTGCGCCAGGGTACAACGAGTTACCCGTGGGAGATGACGTTCCGAGGTGGCAATCGGAGGAGGATAGCCACCCAGAAGGACCGGGGGGTGGTAGCTGGATATTGCATCCACAGCGGCTTTCTGGTGAAGGCGCTGATAGTCTGTCCTGATGGCGGAGCCATCAACGGGTAGATCCGAGAGAGACGAGGCGACAGCTGCCTTGTGGAGACCTCGGATAGACGTCCGAACGTTACGGCTAGGCTCGGGAGCGTAGCAACAATGGTGGTTCGGATGGCCAGGTTGTGTACAGGTCCACCAAAACTGCTGGCCGAGGAGTTTGTTTTGTGCGGCGACCGGCAGGACAGAAACTTCCGCATGAAGGTGATCGATGGTTGACATTTTATAGAAGCCCGTGATCAAGCGGAGGGCACCATTCTGTGCTGACTGAAGGCGGCGGAGGCTAGAGGAGCTGAATGTGGGAGACCAGATTGATGCCGCATAGGTGAGATGCGGCTTGGCCATTGCATTGAATTTGGACGTCAGCAACTCTTTCGCGCAAACCCAGGAAGTGTCCGTGAGAGCCTTGAGGACCTTGGTGCACCTGCTTGCTTTGCTTGTGACATCTCTCGCATGGTCTGCGAACGTTAAGAGTGGATCAAAACGGACGCTGAGGAGCTTGGGCTTTCGGACTAGCGGTAAAGCCTCACCGTTGACGACGATATCCGGGTGGCGATTGAACTCCTTCGGATCCAGCGTGAAAAAAGTGACGGACGAATTGGCTGCCGAGATCGACATCCCGCGCTGAGTGAGGACCTGTGCAGCCTGATCAATGTTATGGTGCTAGCAGAAGATGGTGACATCATCCGCGTATGATACCACTTTGGCGGGTGCCGGAGGGAGTGAGAGTTCCCGCATGTAAATGTTGAACAGCGTCGGGCTGAGCACAGAGCCTTGAGGAACGCTGCAGGTCTGCTTACGGGGCTTGGAGAGAGTGCCGCGGAAAAGGACACGATGGTGGCGGCCACGGATGTAAGCCACCTACCATCGAACCAGGCCAGTCGGGACGTTCAAGGAAACCAGGTCCTGCAGGAGCTGATCATGGCGGACACAGACAAAGGCTCGTGACAGGTCAATTGAGACAGCCACTGTCCGCGAAGCGGGCCTCTGTTGATTGAAGCCCTCGAGGATGGCGTCGCTGAGCTCAAAGAGAGCCGTTGTTGTGCCACGACCCGACCGGAAACCATGTTGGTGGCTGGACAGATCCACTGCAGACGTCAGAATTGGAAGGAGCAGTCGTTCCGAAATTTTCACCAAAGGACTGAGGAGAGTGATTGGGCGATATGAAGTCGCTTGACTAAAGTCATCGCCCGCTTTGACCAGAGGAATGATGGTGGACTAGCGCCAGCAATCGGGGATGATTGAACTGGCCAACGAAAGATTGAAAACGGCTGCCAGGTAGGCAGCCACCTTGGGGCCGATATGGCGCAAATGGATAGGACCCAGGCCGTCTGGTCCTAGGGCTTTCGAGACTTTCGTTTTCTTAAAGGCGGTGAGGACAGCATCGGTCGAGAAGGAAATGTCCGGGAGAGGGGCCTTATGGAGGAGACGCAGAAGGGCGTTCTGGCTTTTGGGACTGGGAGCCGGGCGGGGCGAGAACAGCTTGTTAATCTTCGCGGCGATCGTACTGTTGCTGGAGATGAACTTGCCATCTCCGAAACTAATAGACTGGTTGGTTGTGAGAGCCCGGGGCTTGGTCAGATTGCGAAGAAGTTTCCAGGTGGCGGCTGCGTTGCCGCGGAAATTACAATCTGCAACTTTTCCACGCCAACGTTCCCGTTTGTCGTCATTGAAGGTCTTGGTAATCAGGCCGTTGAGTTCAGCATTACGCGGGTCTGTCATCGTGCGCTCGGATATCGTCTCGTTCTCGTTCCAGTCGGATGGCTTCGTGTGGGTAGTTTGGTCGGATTATGGGAATGCGACCATTCGGTATATGGTGGCCTGCTGCAGCCAGAAGCAGGTGACGAACGGCCCGCTCCGCCGTGTAGACGCAGGTAGGGGGCGATAATTGATCGGTTCCAGATTCACATTCCGTGGTGAATGCTACCCAGTCAGCTCTCTTAAAGTTGATGAAGTGCCTGTTTGGGGCCTTGATACGGTCGACAGAGGTGGCCAATTCGAGCACTATAGGGAGGTGATCGCTCCCTAGGCTGATTTCCGTGCTCCAGGTGGTGGAGACTACCAGGCTAAAACTGGCAAAGGAGACATCGGGAGAGCTGGGGGCACCGTTGGATAGGAGCCGCGTTGGGCTGTCCTCGTTTAGGACTGCGAAGGGAGCTTGCTTTAGTTCATCAGTCAGGACTTCTCCTTGGGAATCGGCCGCCAAATTGGAGTATCATAGGTTGTGGTGGGCGTTGAAGTCACCTTACACCAAACTGTCACCAGTAGGTAAGTAGGGAGCGATACTGGTGGTTAAACCTGGAGGACAACTGGAAGTTGGAGGGATGTGCACGTTCACGATCGTTAGTGGCACTGAGCCAATGTCAAGGGAAATCGCCAGTGCTTTCGTGGAATCGGCACCAAGCAGAGGTAACTGGTGATGGGCAATGGATTTGTCCACCAGGAAGGCCAGGCCTCCGCCTTTGTTGCGGCCGCGGTCGCGACGAACGATCGTTTAATCGGCACAGAAAGGGACCTTAGTGGAGTAAGACCACTTTTTCTCTTGGATAGCCGCCACCGCTTTGCTGTGCGAAAATATAAAGGCCAGGAGCTGGTCAAACGTCCTAAGGAGGCCGTTGGCGTTGAATTGTAAGATCTTAAGACCAGGCGGTGAGACAAGGTCAGGGATCAGAGGCTTTGGTTTCAGGACCGGGAGGGCTGGAGGCGTGGAGACCGGAAAGAGCATGGGACAGCTGGGACACGCGAAGGCGGGCGACCAATCGGCAGCTTTGACGAGGCCACTGCAACGGAGATGGCACCAACCATTGCAGGAGCCGCAACGTACAGAACAGTCGCGGCGGCCCAGGCGGACTCGGCAGAACGAGCAGTGCCAGAGAGGTCCAGGGCTGGCCTCAATACCGGCGGCGAGGAGGAGGAGCCGGAGCAGCGTGGCCGGGAGTGGCTGCTCCGTCATCAAAAACACGGGTTGAGCTGAGGGGGAGGTGATCCAACGTAGGGAGATGGGTGTAGCAGACCTTGGCTGCCGGGAGGGCGAGTGGGAACGTGATTCGAAGGCGCGTCTGCTGTGGTTCCAACCTATTCGGAGTCATTGAAGGTGGTAGTCTTTTCGTTTAACATTAGTTAGATTTCAGGAGAGACGTAAAGATGTTTGTGCGTTTAAGCAGGAAGACGTCCTGGTTCTTCATTTTTTTAGGCAATTCATAATGGAAAGCGCCCAAGACCTCCACATTTCAGTACTTTTTTCCAGAGTCTGTCGCAATTCATGTTGGCAAAGGATTTTGTAATACAAAAAGTAATTATATAGAATGTCTGCTTCATGTTTTATCATTTTTCCTTTATTTTGTGGTCTTCGGATTCCATGCTCCTGGTCTCGCAGTTCATATGAACTCAGCTCTAACACTCTGGGTCTAGGTTCGCAGATGCATGTTCAGGCATTTCAGTGGGATGCGAGGAAAGATTTTCGCTACAATTTTGCGTAGCAAACTGCCATATTTCCATACTGAAGCATTGTCAAAACAAAATGTTTAGTTCTTATAATATCCAAAGCAAGCCATTACAACCGGTTAGAACAGTCCATGTTAAATTGACTTAACGTAAATGAACGGTGATCGACCTTTGTCGTGCATGTTTTATCGTTAATTAGCTAACAATTATTGTTTATCTTCACTATGCGGGCCTCTATATGCTGCATAAACGGATGTTATTGCCGAATAGACTATTGTACTACAGGCAAAGAAAAATATATTTGATCGAGAAAACATACTATATCTCAGCATTCGGGGAAGTGATTTCAATTACTGTTAATGCATTTGTGATAAATATTTGAAAAAGAAAATGTTCAACAGAAGCTTCTACTATATATTCAACTTAAGCTTATTTTTTGCCATTCGCGGCTTATCCGCTCTTTTGAATTTAGGAAATTTGAAAGAGAATGTGACTATAGGTACTTCGAAGAGGCTTACTCACCTTAGTAAGTCCTGTTAACACAATTTGCCTGTCTGCCTTTAAATTTTTTTTCAATTTCTAAATTTAAAACAGAATGAAGTGAATTATCGACTGTTATTTGTTATTCTTTCTCCGTAAAAAAGCACCTTGTTATATTAATTAACGTGCAGACTAAGGCACTGATAGTGCGCTCATCCCGGCCTTTTAAAATAGCTTCTTTCTGAATACCAGCGACGCCAAAGCTCAGCAAAAACTTAAATTTACTTCAATTTTATTTATAGAATTTATAAGATATCATTGGCTAGCAAATGACTATAAAAATGCATATTTTAATTTAAGTTGTTCCTTAAAGATAGCACAATTGATAACGGCATGGGAAATGAATAAGGAAGGTGTGTTACACATAAAGTAAGCGTTGCAACAGTTCTTTCTTTTTAACGAAAGCAGCAAAGAATTTCCCCCCTAAGCTCAGTGCTCTTTACAAGAAGGCCGTATCGCTGTAATCAAAATAGGTACTCAAATAGGTTCCAGTCTATTGCAAACAAGACTACAGCACATTTGAGAGAGCTGTGAATCTATGAGATTCGCGTCCATAATTTTCACAAACTTTCTAAACTGCTTTAATATATGACCCCGAACGTAGATACAGGTGATTTTGAAGACCATGATTTCAACAGCAGGTAGCATCCGCCTTTTATTCCAGTAAGCGATGAACACACAAATGAAGGAGCAGCTCTTAGCATGAGCGTTCACGAATACATCCGAATAAGAGAGTTACAATATTAACCAGATAAAAAATGCCTCCAGGAACTGAAATGATAAAACAGTGATTGCAAACGCCATGAAGGAGTCAGATAGCCTAACTTTCTTCGGCATCAATATATTCGCAGCTTGAATGAAAGCTACGAATCATGGAGATTTTACTCGTGTGTTAAAATTTTAGTATAAACTAAGTATGCAAATACACCTCACATTTATTTCGACAAAATATCGAACAAATGGCTTAAATTAGTAGTAGTCAGGCTTTCAGCTTTCCCTGGGAGTAGGAAGAATTAATCTAGGGAAGGATCCAAAGTTGCTTAAATGTCTCTCGTTACTGTTTAGTGTCACTTTATAGCCTACAGTCAAACGATGCTGAGGGTAAAGTGTACCTCAAATGAAAGCAGCTTGGCTACAGAACTCTTTTGCCTTCATATAACAGCAGAAAACTTTCGAAATAGTTTACTGATAAGTCATGAGTTTTACTGTCATTGAACATATCGAGCTTTTCCAAACACATCCACAGCTCACTATTATAGGCTATGCATTGAAGTGCTCCATTTTAACATTCGTGACAGCCCCACGCACCTATGGCATAACCCTCATTGTAGGGTGGCACCTTATCTATTTCAGTCTGAGAAAATGTTTCTCTCCTTAGAAGTCCTGCAAAAAATGGTTAAATCTCAGTTCTCTTAACGTTGTGACACTTGCTGCGGTTGGAGAATGAGAGACGAATACCCGTAGTACAAGAAGCGCTGTGTTAACTCCTAAGGCAGATGTATGCTATCATCTCCTTACTTTTAATCCGAAATGCATCTCTAAATCTAAGTTCTCTCCGCTAAGTCCTGGCCCCTATACAAATCCACTTAACGGTACGAGTATTTATAATCCTATCGTACTGACAGGCTTCCCCTAAGAGGCGCGTTACCTATTGGGAGTCACTGAAGGTGGTAGTTAGATTTCAGGAGAAACGTAAAGAGGTTTGTACGTTTAAGCAGGAGGATGTCCCGTTACTTCATTTTCTTGTGAAAATTTATAATATAAAGTGCCAAAGACCTCCACATTTGAGCACTTTTTTCCAGATTCTGTCGCAATTCATGTCGGCAAATGATTTCGTAATGGTGAAACTGTTTTTTGTACAATTTGCTCTTTATGATATATCATTTTTACTTTATTTGGCTGTCTTCGGATTCCATGCTGCTGGTCTCGTAGTTCATCTAAAATCAGCTCTAGCACTCTGGGTCCAGGTTTGCAGATGACTGTTCAGGCATTCCAGAAGGATGCAAGGAAATATTTTTGCCTTAAATTTGCGAAAATTCCCATTGAAAAATTCAGAAGATGAATTGGCGAACATACGTTTGTTTTCGATAATTCTCATCAGGCCTTTACATTTATAGGGTAATTAAGTAAATTGACTATGCGGGTTAGTAGAAAAAAAGGAAGGACGGTTGTCAGGGGAGGGGGAATGGGGGGTCAAAAACGGGGTCAACATTTGATCCGCGTTAGGGGGAGCTGGTAGTCGGTTGAGGTGTTAAGCCGCTGGCTGTTGGATAAGCAGCTTTTGACCATGGTAACTGTGGTGCCGCGACGAAATTCTTTTGGGCGCAAAGGATGGGTTGGCGTAGCCTGATTGCGGCCGCTTCTGCCGTAGCCAGGAGACGCTGTCCAAGAAATTTTGAGTAGCTTGAGGGTACCCTGTAGATAACTCGGAAGGCCTCTTTGGCATCCACGCGATGGTCAGAGTCTAATAGATGCGCTAGAATGGAATTGTTAACACCCTTTCCTATACGGAGAGATCAAGGACAAACTGCCAGCCCAGACCACATCCATGTGCATATATTCATTTACCTGTTCCTGTGGGGCGGGATACATTGGTCGCACGAGTCGGCGTTTGTCCAAAAGAGTCCGAGAATACATCCCAGCATGGTTAGGAAAGGGTCAACTAAAGGGTGTTAACAGTTCCATTCTAGCGCATCTGGTAGACTCTGACCATCGCGTGGATGCCAAAGAGGCCTTCCGAGTTATCTACAAGGTACCCTCAAGCTACTCAAAATTTCTTGGACAGCGTCTCCTGGCTACGGCAGAAGCGGCCGCAATCAGGCTACGCCAACCCATCCTTTGCGCCCAAAAGGATTTCGTCGCGGCACCACAGTTACCATGGTCAAAAGCTGCTAATCCAACAGCCAGCGGCTTAACACCTCAACCGACTACCAGCTCCCCCTAACGCGGATCAAATGTTGACCCCGTTTTGACCCCCCCATTCCCCCTCCCCTGACAACCGTCCTTCCTTTTTTTCTACTAACCCGCATAGTCAATTTACTTAATTACCCTATAAATGTAAAGGCCTGATGAGAATTATCGAAAACAAACGTATGTTCGCCAATTCATCTTCTGAAATATTTTTGCTTCAATTTTGAGAAACGAACTGCCATCTTTTCATACTAAAGCGTTGTCAGATTAAAATGACGAGTTGTTAGAATAGTTGAAACAAGTAGTTTTTGACACTTATTGACAAATCGACGGAACAGTCTATTCCAATTTGAGGTAACGTTAATGCGTGTTTATCGATCCCTATTGTGCGGTTATATCAGTAATTAGCGAATCTTTACCATGCGGGCCTCTATGCGCTGCGTAAACAAATGTTATTGCAGAATCGAATATTGTGCTATAGACAAGGAAAAAATCTTAATGGACAAATCATTCTGAACATCAGCATTCAGTGAAGTAATTCAAATTAATTTTTTTATACCTTTATTATCGGTTGCATCTAATCCAGTCTTTTGCTTTTAGTGGTGATCCATGTTATTGCGTGGGCCGACGTATGTAAGTTCTGTTAGCACAAGGATCTTTCTACGCTTAAATGATCAATTGATTTCTTACTTTGAAAAGTATTTCATGAAGTATCGACTGACTTTTGCTAATCTTTTTCGTAGAAAAAGAAAGTTGTAAGTTGATTAACGTGCAGCCTAATGCGCCGATAGTGCGCTGAGCCCGGTTGTTAACATAGCTTCTTCCTCAACACCAGCGACGACCAAGCTCTGTAAAAACTTTTTGAGAGAGCTGCGCATCTATAAATTTCACGTCTATAGTTTTCACGAATTTTTTAACTGCCATAATTTCAGACCCTTTATTCAGATGGAGACAAAGGCGTTTGTAGTATAGAAACTCTCTGTATTGAATTTGCTCTCCATGTTTTATTTATTGGTCGGTCTTCTGAATCCATGCTGCTTGTCTTACATTTCGCATGTAATCCGGACTAGCAGTCTGGGACCAAGCTCTTCGATGCATACTAAGACATTTAAGTACGATGTGAGCAAGGGTTCTCGCTACAGTTTTGAGTAGTGAGGTGCCTATTTCATCATTACCAATTTTTATAATTTACGGTTTGCTTGTGCTTGTTGCCGACGATCCGGTTTCCTGCGTCCTTGGGTAGCCGTTTGTGGCACTACATTTTACAAAATTATGAGAAAAAGACTTTTTTTGGAAATTTTCAATTTTATTGCATGAATTTTCGACACGAACCAACGGGTCGTCGTCAGGCGTGGAAAAATTGTGCAACAAACAACTAGCTGTTTAAAGGTTGGGAAAATCAATATTCGTCCTGCGTGTGCCCCGATTGTTAGGATCTTTTGGTCCGTGCTTATAATGTTATGTGCTTTCCGTATTTTGACTGTAAGCTGTAATTTGGTGGTGCGTATTTAATATAGGTTTGTGGTAACCGTAGCAGCGGTAACTTAGCGGCGGTAGTCCCTTTTGTGTGTACGTGTGAACCGGTGTACATCGCGGGCCTGTTGCTGTTGCCGGTCTCATCAGTATGTGTGTGCCCGTGTATGCGAGCATTGCCACTGCTGTGTGTGTCCATGTTTGAACTTAATTAAATACGCACCACCAAATCACAGCTGACAGCCAAAATACGGATAGCACATAACATCTACAAGCACGGACCAAAAGATCCTACCAATCGGGCACACGCAGGAGGACTATTGATTTTCCCAACCTTTAAAGATGCTAGTTGTTTTTTGCACAATTTTTCCACGTCTGACGACGACCAGTTGGTCTGTGGTGAAAATTCACGCAATAAAATTGAAAATTTCCCAAAAAAAGTCTTGTTCTCATAATAAATATCTTGAGATGAAAATATTTTAACATTTTACATTATGTTTATATCACCTTTCTCAGCAGCTGAAGGCCAGCATGCTTTTAGACTCCGGCTGGCATTTCGTTCGATCCCGATGATTTCCCACAGAGAATCGTTTGCGCAGTTTTGGTTATGACTGCCTTATTCATTTCTACTTAAATGAATTTTTTTATGGTAGTTTCGGAGATTCTGAACAGTTGACCGACAGCACTGAGTCACCAAACAACTCTAGCAGCATGTGGGCTGGGGCAGGATAGTGGGGTCCAAGAACACTTTTACTCTTTTTTAATCGTGATTTTCATATCAGCAAATAGCTGTCAGCGTGTAGATTGGGCATCCCAAATATTTATTAAGGTACCTTTTAGGCGTAACCTCGTGACGTTGTTGTCAATGATGTCCTCAAATAAGTCTGCTTAGACATATCAGACAGGCCTCGAACTCCAAACTTGGCTGAAAAAGTGATTGCGTATACTTCGTCTCAATTGCACTCCTAGTTGTTCTTTGATGAACGCTTTCGGGTCGCTACCGCAACTTTCCAAGCCCGTTCTGTTTTTGAGCCTGATCTCAAGCCCTGCCATCAGCCACACAGCGACTATCATTGTAGGAAGATATAAAATGCCCAGCAGAAACAAAAGGGCCAGGAATAGTGAGGTCTAGCTCTTTAGCCATCAACTCAACTTCAGGTGATTTAGCTCCAGAGGTTCAGACCCGCGACCGATTAAGCCACGGGCTCGTTGACCATCGGTTTGGGATTGAGGATGTTGGTTTTCGTTGATAAATGCTCACCAATCATTGATGGAAATGTCTCATCCTGCTCTACGCTGGTGTTCATTCTCAAAGAGCCCCAAGAGACAAATCTGATAAGACAAGGAACCCGTGGTTCAATGGTTAGAGCGTTGGACTTCTGATCCACAGGTTGTTGGTTCAAGCCTGAGGTTGGAAATGACTGATGAATGACGGTTAATGCGCTAAACATAGTTTGTCCACTCTTTCCGGTCTTTGTCGGTGACGGGAATTTTCTCTTCTGTGTAACAGCGCCAAATAACGAGGGCTAAATTGCCATGAATTTGGTCGGCCTTTGGGTCCCAATCAACTTCTGCACACTTTCCAATACGCCGTTATGAAACAGAGGTCGCCGAAAAAAATATTTAATAATGTATGACCTGCCAACGCAATCGAAAAGGTGATCCTCAGAAATTAATTGAGAAGAACTAGATATGGTCGCCTGGACAAGCTAGATCGCCGGACTTTTCAAAATCCGTAGCGGATCCATCAGCAGTGACAAAAGCAGAAACGGGAGTTTCAGGAAGTTGCATGATTTACAGGAAAAAGGCACTTTGCTTATGCGTACTTATGACAATTAACGGTTCTCCTTATGGAGGAAAGTTGCCCACTTGTTCGCTAACTGCTTCATGGCCGGCGTGTGGGTTGTGAACTGCTGAACTCCCATGAACAGTGTTGGATTTGGGCGTGATGCTTGCTCGGCCATCGGGCTCCCTGGCTCAGGCATTGGATGACGCGTTCGCCTGTGTGTTCTTCGAGTGGCAAACTGGTTTGGCCAAACTGAGCATCAGCCCCGAATATGGTTGGGCAGATCATTGCACTCGTTTGTAGATTGGAGGCCACGAACCATTACTCAAGTAATTCGCGACTCACGACTGTCACCTCTCGCAAGAATTTTGGCCTCATCAAATTGTCGTCGAATGAGCCATAACTTGAAAACTGACGTAATTTCTCCGCACTGGTGCCGCAAACTTAGCAATTTGCGTCTTGAGAATTCTTTTAGCTTCTGTGACTTGCTTTCTTTGTTCACGACTAGATTAAAGCAGGAGACAAACAGAACGTGGATAAGTGCATGCCGCTAAGTGACTTTGGGTCACGCCCACTGCGGAGCTTATACGAAGGTCTTTTGTGCGCACAACGCCGGCCTCAGCAGCCTGATATGGGTCGCTTCTGCTGTTGCTGGCAGGCGCTGATCCAGGAAATGTGGGTAGCTTGGTTTATAAATTACCTTAAAGGCTTCGTCAGGCTCCACACGATGTCCGGGGTCAACCATATGGAAAAGGATGGCGCTGTTGATGCCTCAGACGTCACATCTGCTCAACAATGCCGAAAGGTGCTCCTGTATTCTTTCGGATACATGCAGACTCGCGCAACCGAGATAAACTGCTCCAAAGAAGCAAGTAAATGCGTAGATGCACATAGAAGTCGGCTGAGCTGGCAGCCTTTCCTTACCTTCGCCGTGCAGGACCGGGTTGGTTAAGAAGAACAACCGAACTTTCGCTCCTGGTTAAGTCCGTGATACGGCTTGGTTGAGGCGTCTGCTTTGGAGTTCGCTTGTCGCATCCCCTTGAAAGAGGACCTTGAGGCATAGGGTTTTTCTTTCCACTGCGAGTGTGGTGGGTTTCGTTTCTCTTTCCCTATTTGGTATGATTAATCCGTCCGGATATCTTTTCTCTCAAAGCAGACCCTGGATTTTCTGGAGCTCTATGTCAACAGTGTCTGCCGAGCATATTCATCTGGCTTTTTATTTTAAGCAGCGGACTAAATTACGCTTCTATTGGATAGGTACAAAACTTTTAAAGTTTTTTTTACTGTCCGGAGCAGATTTTCTTTCGATAAACACTCCTTCGAACGCTACTATCAGGTCTTCGACTCAGGAGGACATCCAAGGCGGAAAGCGAACCTGCCGTCGTCATTTTTACGGTGAAGATTAAGAATGGGTGTGCTTTATTAACAGTATTCAGAAGCACCTTTGCATCAGCTTCTGCTGGGGCGATGGCGTAGATGTCATAGCATATCGACCGTATTGTTTTAAGTCGTGGATCTGCTTGCTGAGTTGACATTTCTCCAGCTTGCCCATGACGGTCTGAGCCAAGAGAAGCCCGAGAGGTGAGCCCATAGCGGCGCAGTCTATTTGAGTATATAGTTGGTTGTCAAAAATGAACTGCACATGTGATGTGCATTTAAGTAATAGTCCTTTTGATGCATCAGTTGGTATCCCTACTTATATCTGATTTGTCACTAAGAAGTCGCGCATGTAGTTGACTGTCTCTGTGTCTGGGACGTTAGTAAACATCGATATGACTTCTAGGAAGAGCATCATCGCGCCGTTTAAGTTTATGTGTTTGCCTAACGAGAATATCGAAAGTATTCGTATGCTCGCCAAATACTTTTCTTAATTCTCTGAATGGAATACTTGCTGCTTTAAATATCTTTTCGTTTACATGAATACTTTAGAAACCACTGATTACAAGAGACACTGCACTGCTTGCGTGCTTGAAATAGCGCACTGTTTTAGAACCTTGTAGTGGGTCCTATGCATTCACTTTATCTATAAACGATCCGTAGACTTTCTGTGTTTAGATTGCATTGGATTTTGGTCGATTTTATTCTATAATGTCAAACGCAATCGGGTGCATTTTACCAAAAATGAGGTGTGGCGTGCAGTTGTTGTGGCCGAATGTCATATCATGCTAAAAAACTGTTGAGTCCATATTATAACGTGAAGTAACGGGAAGGTTCCGTTACCTTAGACCATTTAATCTACTTCTTTATGTCCAAGAATATGCAGCCAATCGCCGAAACGAATAATAAAGTCTGGCAGGCAGTACTGCCCCGTCTTTACGTACAAAATGCTTCCTTTCACATACGCTGCCAAAGCCAATATAATAAGATTTGGTACATCCATTCCTTTTCTTTAATTTTTTGAGATCCACCCTTGTTATGTTCCAAAAAACGCCCCGTCACTATCTGCCTTATATTCTGCCCCAGTAAGCATCTGCTGATGCATTAATTGAATATCCCAATGCGTTGTACCCAGCATAGTGAAGGGAAGCGTATTGACAAAGCACTGAGTTTTCCGAGGACACCAAAGTTAATTTACCTCAGACTGCTTCCGAAGATAGAACTAAAGACGTTTTGGCAAAGTTAACCCAATCAAGCTCAGAGACGCCAAAATGGCTATTACCGGGTTGTAAGTCGTCATTAGCCGGTTATACCCAATCCCAAATTTGCTAACCCCAGAGATTCGAACTAGGGACCATCGGTCATTGAGTGTTGCACTCAAACTCGCACCAGGGCTGCGTTATTGAAGTCGGTTACGACAAGGAATATTATGAATTGCCGCGCGCTCACCGATATGCTTGCGAAAAAGGCTCGTTCTGCTCAGACTTGATACTCAATCTAAGGCCTGATGATGGCTAGTAAGCGAAAAATGGCCATTTCGGTCTGCCTTTTCTTTTTCTGTTTAACTTCTATCTATAGTTCAGTACGGCGAGGATGTCATGCAAATGCCAATATTTTGAACGATTGATAACTACTCGCAAACTGGCATAAACGCATGCACGAAATCTTGTCGTATCAGAGACTTTATCTATATTTTTGGGTAATGCCAAGTATAACGTTAACTGAGTGCCCATCTTATCTATCTTTGTTGACTTAATTAGTTCCTGTCTGGTTTACAGCTATAAATTCGAGAAAAAGCCAGAAGTTTCTTGGACAAAAAACACCCTTTACGATAACCATATCACAGAATACAAAACACTGATGTTTTTCAATCTCATTCTGTGTGCGAATGAAGAGCATGGCCGGGAATACTTCTGTCCCGATCAGTGCCTGGGCGTTTGGGATAAGGATAAAAAGGTGAAGAAACCAGGAAATCCTTGCGCAAACGTAAATTACACCCGTTCTCCCCAATGTACTACAGTGAGTACCAGTTTTTTTTATTCCTTTTCGTTTCACTACAAAAATGATAAGAAATATTTCGCCTAAAGACCGTTATTCACCCTAATTGTATCCTTAACGGATGCGTAAGCTTCAATAATTATTTTCTTACCAAAGCTGTCATTAATTTTCTTTGAACAAATAAGCGCTCTTTTAGGCTTTTTCTATTCAAAACAAATTAGTTTATGAATTTGAAATATAAGTAAATCCAACCATTTACCTCAGCATGTTATTCAGGAAAATGGAAGTAAGTCAAGCTAGCTAGTGCGGATTTCATTGCAAACCTGGAGGCAACTAAAGATGCAATTTGTATTTTGGTTTGCGTTAGATTTAAAAGGGGATGTTCTTGGTATTAGGATATTTTGAAAACCAGCAATGCAGTCTATTACACTACTACCTGATAGACAAAGGAAAGCTTACCTAACACTTGCGTTTGCCGGTTCTGCTTGTATGTAACTTCAGATATTTTCATATGATGCTAGAAATTAATGATTTTATTGGGTGTGAAGTCAAGGATACAAAATACATTTTTGTTTATTTAAGCTTTCAAGTTTCCCATCCCATTATAGTTTGAGATTTACAGAGAGCAATAGAAGCTCTAGTATTGGGAGGTATAAAGAAAATATCCGGATTGTAGTACGATCTCTGCCCCCGAATGAAGAAGATCTAACAGGAATAGAAAATGTGGAATTTCATACAAGAACATAATGCTTTCAAATTCAACTTATACTCACTGAAGGGGGTGGAATATTATTTCATTTTTATATCGAACCGATAAACGGGGCCGCTTGAGTAAGAGTGTGAAAACTAGTATATGACCTAGTAAACTTTGTTGATAAAAAACAAGCAAATCACAATAGGTTTGGACAAAATGGAAGGAACTACATTTTTCGCAATCTGTATAGGCCATTTCTAAGGCTAGCCCCTTGAACACTCATTTGACAACGTAGTAAACAAAATAGAGTGCAAAATGAGATTAAAATAAAGCATGACATTTTTGGACGCTGTATTTGTGATTTTATTGACCACCTTAACTTGATATTTTGTAAATGTATAAACTACAACAGTATTCGTAGTGTACCAGATTTCTCCGGTCGTTTCAAGGCCATTGGATGTCAACAATTATGTTGGGCACCTATCACGCATAATTTTTTAACAAGATAGATTTCAAACACTAAGAGGGATATTCCGTGGCCATTGTATGTCAATGCCAAACATACACTGCACGCTAAAATAATACTACGATGAGCCAAATAGGAAATTTTCATTGATAAACTAGTTATTTGCCTGAAAAAATCCTGATCTATTTCGAACTTACCTAAAAGTTCAAAAACGGTTGATTGATGTCGATTGGTGAGATGCGCAAATTGTAAGAACCGAGGAATTAAAACGAAAAAAGGGAAAAAGGAATGAAAACTCAAAAGGCACCAAATGTTTGTATCACAGAGCGAAAAAAATTACTTTCGAGGAAAAAAAGATAACGTTAATTTAACAGCTGACGGTAGCCAATGCCGACGTCAACGAAGCCATTAAAGTCTGTCAATATCTCCTCTCAGCAATTATTTGTTGGTGAAAATAAATTAGCGAGAAGTTTCGGGGACCTCAACACGCGCAGTTAGTGAGTTGTGGGTCGTTTTGGATCGATATATAAGAATTTAGACACATAGTGAACTACGCAGGTGACAGTGCCTGTCTTAGACTACTACTTTCTCCGACAACAGATGATTATCTTTTGAAAGACATTTTATTATTCGGCAGACAGCGTTCACTGAAACACACTGAAACGGGAGCAAACATTTGTAAAACTGTTCTTTAGCAAAAATCACTACTTTACTGACATTTAAGTGCGAAGGAGGAGGAGGAGGAGGAGGAGACATAATAAAAACGTTAATTGCTACATGGCATCATCCTGACTGCACATAAATATTATACCTACCCATCTGCGGGAATTACCATTGCAAAATACCGAGTATACAAGAGATTTGCACGTTGCTGTTGCTCCTGATGGTGCCGTACTTTCCGTAGTTTTGCTGATAAAAAATGAAAAAGTTTCATCTATTGTGCCCACTCCATGCTGTATTTATAGCATAATATATGCTGGCCTATGTAGGAATTATAAGTAGAATTTAGCACATTTAGGATAGACACGTACCTATAGGCAGTAACTGTATCAGCAAATACTATCACTCAGTTACACCCTAGTTATTATTGCTAGAAATAGCAGAAGTGTTAGCAGTATTAGGAGTTGTAGTAGTCGTAGTAGTATACGTAGTAGTAGTAGTAGTAGTAGTAGTTGTTGTTGTAGTAGCAGTAGTAGTAGTAGTATTAGCAGTAGTAGTAGTAGTAGTAGTAGTAGTAGTAGTAGTAGTAGTAGTAG
>JAYGXS010000003.1:22713564-22745718 GCA_036362985.1 Ligula intestinalis | reverse complement strand
AGTAGTAGTAGTAGTAGTAGTAGTAGTAGTAGTAGTAGTAGTAGTAGTAGTAGTAGTATGAACCCTGCATTCTCAGAGTCAGGCTGGACACCTACTATAGGTGAGTGAGGATACACAGTGCAGTAGTGCCCGCGCAGTCTACTTTCACTATAGGCGAAGTTAAGCGGTGTTTCTGGATGCATCTGGAGAAAGCGGCTTACGCCTGAACCCCGTTCGGTCATCTCGACTTTGTCTTGTCACCGTTTCAGGGGTGAGAGTTTAGCGTGAGGTAGATGGCGGCTCGTCTACTTTCACTTTATTTGGCCGCACTTATCGTCCTTGCTCTCAGGCAAATGGTGGACGTCGCTGATTGCGGTGGTCTAACTTACATACTTGATGATTAAAAACAGAAAAGAGCAAGTTGTTTGCACATAAATGTTCATATAGCCTCCAATCAGGTTATGGAAGTAAGAAGGCCTTCCGCATAAAGCATATGACCTTGAATCAAATTATTTGAATGGTTCTATTTCCGCGTCCTTAGGCTAACAGCAACCACACCCGACACCTTAAAAGTCACTCATATTTAAGTCCTTACAGTGTTCCTAACCGTTATCCTGAGTTTTCTACCAATAAGTGCACAGCTATCTCTTTTATCTATTGTTTCTGGTGCACAATCGACCGAAGGCTATATAATCGTGCCCCGACGATGTTAATAATTTGTCCAAAATTAAAAAACTCATTTTTAGTTTTTAATTTTCCATGAGTTCTGCAAATGTCGCGTTATATAGTTTCTCTGGAACACAAACGTATTTAGCAATGCCCTTTTAAAGTTTTGGGCCGTTACTGATAATAGCCCGGTTATATTTTCACCGGACCCTTGACCCTACAACCAGACCTATTCCGTATATAAAAACTCGGCTGCCGCAATATGAATGTTAAAATCGGGAAAGTAGTCAAAAAAGAAATTTAAGAAGCTTGAATACAATGATTCTAACAAGAACACAAAAGCGTTCTTTTTCCGCAAATTTTGAATTAAAAGCTAACTCATCTACATACGTCTTCAAAGATTTCGTCAGAAATTACTGTACTTATTTGAACAAGGTTCATGATGATGATCAGATGGACATATAGACGAAGAGCATTCTTAATGTCCTATTGAATTAGATTTGGCCTAAATTTCACGTTTACCAGTGTTGCATATTTATAAAATTATGGTTTAGGTGCAGTAATATTTTACACATTATCAGATTCCGCGCTTACCACACAAGCGGTCATTGTGAACAATTCTTCTTTCCCAAACTTTCTGCTCTTTAGTGAGAGGCGAATATTTTCGAATAATTACCCCAACAGGAGTCGCAGTGTAGTAGAAAATACGCGATGCACGTTTTGCGAACTTATGCTTCTGGCAATTTTTTTTGCGATTATTTATTTCCCAATTTGCACTTCCATTTTAAATAAAAAGCTCCCGCGAATGTTGTTTCAGGACAGGGATTGGAAATCGGTTATGGACTATTTTTGGCGACAGTTTGACGACCCAGAGTCATCCTTCGCAAAGGGCGAGTTCGAATGGTTTGTGAACGATACAAGCTATACTTGTGATTGTAAAGAAGGATACGGTTGGAATAAGGATGAGTTAAGGTGCGATAAACACATGGCCTTCTTTGAAGAGAAGTGCAACCCACAAACTCACGAGCCTTGTCGTAACGCCGTAGCCTGCAAAACCAACAGGTAAGGAATTGGATTGTTAAAATTCCAAAAAGTTATGCCATTTTGATTGCAAAGTGGCTATTTATACTTGCTGCTTATGTATAGTAGGAAGTAGCAGTCCAGCAAAAGCTGTTTCAAAATTTTTATGTCAATTGCCATGTCGGATAGTTTTTGCATCTGCCCTGGGACCGTGACTGGATAAAAATATTACGTTTTGCTCCGGTGAAAGTAGTCGCTAGCACCAAAAATTAGGATGACAAAGACCCACGGGTAATAATCGAAAATTCATTTACTCAAAAAGGGTGATAACTAAAGCCACTCTATGTCATTTGCTAATAATGGTAAGCAAGACCAAAAGGCGTTGAGTAAATCACAGCTTACAATTTTACCAAGCACCCGTTTACTTAAAATTCCGAAGAGGTATGGAAGTAATATATCTTTTAAGCTGCATACACTGACAGCAGTATCTTAACTGTGGAACAGGTATTTCCTGACCGCGTTGTTGTCTGATTTTATAGTAAGCTATTTCCTGATGGAATCCGTTCTTGCAAAATTCAAGCCAATGCATGCAAAATATATAAATTACGTGATAAGTGGCTTTAGAATTGTGCGGCCGACTGTAACCGCTGGTTTCTGATTTTAACTTCGCAGTTGTATTGTGACAACTACGATTGTATTTCAACATAACTTAAGATTGTTTTCTGACTGTTCACGTAGCTACCTCGCTGAAGATTAGAAGTTTTTATCTTCATTTAGTGTTAACCTCATGCGTACACAGTCTTGTTTCAGAATGTTGATGCGCCGAAGAAACTGGCGCAGTAAAAGATACCAGCATACCGCGCACCTAAATTCAATAAATTTGTAATTTGTACACTTGGAGGTATAAAAAAACAACGATTCGATGTCACATGGATGTGTAGATTGCATTTCATAAGTCTTAAAAATTTGGGCTGTTTCTAATGGATGTGAAGAATAAAATAACCCTTACTCACCTCATTCTCGAGACAGTCTATCCACGTCTGCTTTTCGTGCACATTTGTCTGTGAAGTCCTTTTCTAGATAGATCTCGATTTCATCGGACCCACTCACCGTCACTCATTAGGTGCTACAAAGTTTCTGTCTTCTGTTAACGAGGGTGAATACATAGTTCCTGTTTGTACTGCAGCGGTCAACCACTGAGGTTTTGCAATGTATTCGTAGGCTTCTTTCTGACAGGGTTATATAAAAAAGATTTCTCAGCTGTGAATTGAAGTATCTTCAAGAACTATATTACTCGTAGCAGAATGTGGTTATAAAGTGCCTGTTTTTGCATATATTTGCGGTTAATCACTTTGTTTTGCAAAGGATATGGGACTCAGCCTGTGATAGTGTTGATGTAATTCTCCATAAAATTGCTGATTAATTTAAACATCCAACAACTACCTTTATTTAATTGACCCTATTGATGAAAATGCTGCGGCTTCGATGGGATGCGAACCTACTCCAGCAAAGGAAGGTTGAAGCACTGTCAACGGCTTAGCCGACTGAGATATAAAAGCCTCCCGGGAGCCGTGGATTTAATCTCATCGAGGACACCGAATTTTTTCACAATAGGGTCACTTAAATTATTCAATTCTGCCAAACACTTTTCTAATAAATAAGGTTATGTTTTATTTGTGCTATTGGTTAGATAAGCTTAACAGTTTTGACAACGTGTTAGACCACCAGCGCTATATTATGCCTCGTTTTGGGCTCAAACTCAGCAAATTCAGTAATAAGCCGAATCTGAACTGAAACATGGTGCTCACATCGCACAGCTTGTCACATACCAATCTGTCAGTAAAGTGAATTTTAATGCTTTCATATAAAAAGGTTATTGGCCTTCGTATGGTGCAGGTCTTCAGCTTGGTGGTCAGAGCACTGAATATTGCTGGCTATCCTGCACTACGTTTTAAATAAATTTTTAATTATTGAAGAGCTTAAAAACTCCGACATGAGGATGCCACCCCGATACTCTTATCTTTTTGCTCTTGTTTTTATTGATTGGAATATGTTCAATGCATTTATATAATAAAGTTCAGTTCTGCCTCTTTAAAAAATCCAAGTTTCATATCGGAGAGATGACCAAATGAACTGTAAGCTGGAAAAATCTTTAAATTTATTAACTAATTTTGGGATAAGAGATTTTCCCGACCGTTGGAAACGAAATATAACCTTTCTCTATACAGCTTAATTTCTCAAAGAAAATACCTGGGCTGTAAACCGCTGCATTTCTTTTCCATCTTTCCCTTAAACATTGGAGCAATTCGATATCCATTTTATAGATTATTTTTTATTTTTTAAGTCAATAATTTATTTCAAAATCTGCTTATTTTCTCCTAAAAATTTAATTTCTGAGGCATGATGGGCACGTCGAATGTACCTGCAAACCGCGCTATACTGGAAGTTTATGCGAGCATCTGCGAGATCCGTGCCTGGAACGTACGATTAATTTTACAAGAATGACGGCACAAGGCCCAGTATCTGTGTGCGTTTAATTTTTTTCAAAGTCATTTTCTTCCTGTATTTTTCGATAACTTTCATTGAAACCATATTTGACATCTGAAACGGTCCATCCCTACTCATGATCAAACCAAGTCTATTGTACAAAAATCTTAACTGTCCGACTGCCGTTGTAAACATCTTCCTTTTCTGGTAATCAACTGACAAGCCAAAAATATAAAAACAAGTGCAGGCAGTCAAATAGTTTCTCTTTTGAGTTGCCAATTCAAGAAATACAGTCATATAAATGCTGCGATTAACTTACCATCTTTATTTCCAATGTCATATACCGGCCTGATGATGAATAACCGAAAACAATTATTTGCCAATATGACTTTCCTGCTTTACTTTTTTTGTAAATTTTATCTTCTTCCTCCCTCTCTTTCTCTTCTAGCCAACTTATAGCTAAGAAGGACAGTAACAGCTATAACTGCTGCTATACAGGGATCGACCATTGTGAGAAACGGTAGTCTGGGAGAATGTCGATGATTTGGAACGATTCAAGGATAGAAGTCGTAGTAGAACACGAATTGAGTAGAACTGTGGAAGTGGACTCCACTTTTAGAGGTGCTGCATCAAGCGGTACATTTATTATACCCCATACTGAACCACATAGTACTATAAATAGATTAAGCACCGTCAGTAAGTTTTATTAGATGGCACTTCTATGTTCTTTTCTGGGGTTTGGATTCAAGTGATATAAGGGCAAATAAAAGAATGGTATGGTTTGCCAATACAAGCGAACATCCTTGTCCCAGGAAGCAGTTGAGGAGAAGGAGACTCGATCGCTGGGACAATATGTTTATTCGCCTGACGTTTCGATATCCGTCGCGGCTGTCAAAACGCCAGGCGAATAAACATATTGCCCCAGCGATCGAGTCGTCTTCTTCTCAATGATATGGTTTTCAATCCTATCCACGTTCTAGACGAAACAAATAAAACAACTAATAGTAGTTCAGACATAAACAACGGAGATGGGAATGGCTATTTTTGGCTTACTAGCCATCGTCAGCCAGTTATGCCCAACCCCGAGAGGTGCAGCATTTGAGAGTTGGAATCGCAACTTTTTCGATCAGGATATAACCGCCCAACGAGAAACGGACTATTTCGTGAGAAAAAAAGCTGAGAACCAATTTTTTGGGGAAATAAGATAGATGAGTTGATGATATGGAATACCGAAACGCTTATGGTTGCTAGTTAGCCGTATTTTGGTTTCCAAAACCACACACTTTGACTACAGCGGCCCCCTCACGTTTCAGTTACACACCCGCTTTGAAAAGTTTGAATGCCCCAGAGGTGCAGTCCAGCGCTTAAAAATTCGCTTTATTAACCACTTATAAAATTTTTCAACTAAATATTCCTCTTTATCATATTTGTGATAATTATTCTATCTCGTTGTAGGCTAGCAAATGGAAATGATATGTGCAATGTAAACATGTCTGGTTTGGCGACAGCCACCGAACCTGTAGGAGACCTGCTGGAGGAAGTGAATTTCATTGATGGATCACATCCGACAATACATCGTCGCCCTAAACACTCAACCTGCAAGGGTACACTGGGCAGTGATAATTACCTTTGTCAATGCCAACCGCCTTTCGCTGAAGATCTAACAATAGAGTACCCCAACTGCCTGCACCAGAAAAGTCCTTGTGACTCAAAGCTCTGTATTCATGGGACTTGTGTCACAACGGCAAACAGTAAGGGCAAAGCTGTATGCATGTGCTATCCGGGATATGACGGGCGCCACTGCTCAGAACCGGTGCGTCTATCACGGTTATTGCTATCCCTCCAGTCTCATAAGCAGACTTTTATCATTTCCCTCTAAAAGTAACGTCAGCTACGCAGCGAATATTCGTACGAAACAGACAACTTCTGCTTACGTTTCTTGAAACTAGAACTTATAACGATGACTTGTATGGCTGCTTAACTAGTACGCGACAACAGGAACTGTCAAAACTGCTTTGGCATTTTTCTAAATCGAAAGGAACTAAACTTGAGGATGAAGGCAAAGGTTAAGTCTAGCATTAGGTTTAAGGTTGGGGTTTGAGTCATGATGGTGTTGATGGTTAACTGTTGGGGTCATGTTAACTTTAGGGTTTGGGTTTATGATAGGTGTTAGGGTAAAGGGTTAGGTCATTCGAACCCATGATCACAACGGTCACAGCCAAATTTAATGGAAGCACTAGCAGCGCAGTATTTATAGAAGGCAGTTTGGGTGCAACCATATGTCTTCACTAATAAGTAGCATCCGCATTCATCGCCGTCGCATTTGACGTGATGACTGCTCGTTCGTCTGCACTCGAGTCTATAATGATTGTGAGTCCATCATCTTTGCTATGCCTTGGTGTGAAAAGTATTGAATACTTTAGCAGGTTGTCACTATCCAACGAAAAGGCGGTCTTGGTATTGAGCCGAGGAGGGTAAGTATTTTGCGATAACTAAGCAAAAGGTGCTTCCGCTAACACAGTCGTCAGCACTGAATAACAGTTGCGACAAGCACTGAGTTCGACCTTATGTTATTTACTCTGGACAGCATGGTTATTCTCGGAGGAAATCCTGGATAACAGGATTCATAGACATAAATTTGTTATAAGTGAATCTGAACGCTTTTGCTTATGCCTACGTTTGCTTTGCTTATTCCTTGATAAGTCTGACAAACTTAGAGATGTCGATTAACGGTGTCGTAAAAAGTATCAAGTTACCTAAGAGGGTTCATTACAAAAAATCGGGATCGCATGGGTGGTATCCATGCAGGTATTATTAATTCGGTACGTTGTTACTTGAAATTTGACTGTGTTAGTTACATTGATTAGTTAAATAGTAGTTGCCGGTTACTAAGCCTACAGTTAATAGGCCCAGTCGCTTATAAATCCCAATTTTGTCTGGGCCCGAGGTGGGCTTAATAACCGGCGACTACTGTAGTTTCACCGTATTATGTACCAAAAGCACTGATTATAAATTATGTCGTACTCTGATGGCCCAAATAACGCCAACTGATTGAGAAATTTAAAGCAAAGTTTTTCTGGTGCAAATTTAAATATGGCAATAGCAGCAAAATGATTTATTGGATCCATATCATTTCGAGAGAGCTCGTCAGTTGCCACCCTTTCATTACTTAACGTGAATCACAAAGAGAAGATACACAATGAATTCGTACAGAAAAGTCGATATAAACACAAGGTCATAAGGAGTAGCCAAGTGGCTAATCAATAACATGAGAAGTTTAAACGCTATGGTCAGCAAAAATTACAGGGAAAAACACCTGAGGCAACAACTTAGGAGGAAAAATGTATAAACAGGGAGCTAATGTTACCAAGTCAAAGTTAGGTTCACTACACGCTCCAACTGTTTACATATGTCGAGTTTGACCCGCCGTATGTAGGCTGCCTCCAGGTAGCGTAAAGTGCGAGTTGTTCGTGCTCGAACAAGTACTCGGAAGGACGTTTTGGGGTCAACAGAATGGCCCGAGTCTAACAGATGTTCAGTAATTGAGGACCGGGGAATTCTGTTTTCTTATTTCATTAGCCAGCTAGGTAAATGTTCCTTAGCTCTGGTGGTTAATTGCCTCTGCGTTCGCCTTATGTACTTGCATCCGCAAGTACATGTAAATTCATAAATGCAGTTTGAAGTGACGTGCAACGGCATGGCATCCTTCGCATGAGAAACTGGTAAAGGCTTTGTCGGATTGCAAATTATCAGATCAGCAGCATAGTACGTCCTTCCAATGGCATTGAGAAGGCGTCTTTTGATGGTGTTTAGTATGTTGTTGCCCTTAAATGGTAAGGAAATGAAGAGGGGCTTTTTGGTCCTAATTGTTGCGTCAATTCAGATCTTAGAGGTTTATTGTATTTATCTATGAATTGACTTGGATATCCTCGCTTCATAAGGGTGCGTTTAAGGTTGGTTAATTCATTATCCAATGTATCCGTAGAACAGATCATTCTGGCTCTCTGGAAAAGAGTATATACCAAGTTACGTTTCCATTGAATGGGAACAAAACTCAAATAATGTAAATACTGTCCTTTCCAGGTGTTTTTATGGAAGACCGTCCGTGTAATGGAACCACCTTTCTGTGTGGATAAGTTAACGTCGAGACAGGAAAGATGGTTATCTTGTTCCTGTTCCATGGTAAATTTTATCTTAGGATGCAGACTGTTCATTGTAGACAATAATCCTTCGGCTTCCCTTGGATTGTCCACAATCGCAAATATATCATCTACATATCGTCTGTATAGTGTGTCATTGTTTAATTTGGCAGATACTTTGACTTCTAAATGGCCCATAAATATGTCAGCAAAGGTAGGTCCTAGTGGGCTTCCCATCATGACTCCATCAATTTGTCGGTATAATTGTCCATTGAATAAGAATTGGACATTCTTTGTGCATAATTGTAGTAAGTTTCGTAATATTTCAGGGGCCAGACGGGTATCCGAGGAATAAGTGCAAATTATATCAATAGTTTCTTCCAAGGGAACGTTAGTAAATAATGACTCAACGTCCAAGGATATCATGTGTTTGTCGGAAATATTTTGGCGTCGTATTTCGTCAAAAAAATGGAAACTTTCTTTTAATGTGTAAGAAGAAAACCTTTTGAGAATTGGTTCTGATTCTTTCACAAGCCATTGTGCTAGTCTTTGAAATGGTGAGTTTGACATGGATAGAATTGGCCGTAAAGGAATATACTTTTCATGTGTTTTTGGTAAACCATATAGTCGTGGGATATATGAACCCCTGGGTTTTATGGACAGAGCTGTTTTGGAATCCATTAGATTATTATCCAACAGAAGCTTGATCATTTTCCAAGCGGAGTCTTCCAATGTCTTGGTTTCATCTTTGCCTTCTGCTTCTAGACGAAATTTACTGGAATCTTTTTTAAAATGGCTTCCATTTTCTTGACGTTATAATTGCGACTGAGGATAACCACACCATGACCTTTGTCAGGTTTGGAAATAACTTTTTCCTTGAGCTCTCTCGAAATTATATGGATCCAATCAATAATTTTGCTGCTATTGCCAACTGATTGCCTAAAATCAGACCAGCCAGCCATTCTCCCCAATCGCAATAACATTTTTCTTTGAACACGCTCTGTAAACCGAAGCTCGTTCACACATGGTCAATAGATTTCCTGAGTAACGTTTTTGGTAGATAGTTACCTGTTTTTTGAGAGAACCTGAGAAACCAGACGGAACAGGATGTCGTGACTTAAGAAATCATGCTGTTTATAACAACGCCACAAAAAATACTTTTCTTGTGAATCGATGTGTTTGTAGGTTTGTCTACGCAAGAGACAAGGTGCGCCACCGTCTTACGAAATAAGCGCATCAACGAGTAACACGTAGGTTAATTCATAGCATAACAAACTTACTATACATCTACTCTCCTGTCTTCTCATAAATCTTACTAATTCTGACAAGAAGATTAAGTTAGGACAACAGGAGGTAGGTGTGAGCGTATCGCGGGGCTTGCGTCAGTCAAACCCTGACAACTGCGATCTTCAGGCCCACTTCCTTACAGCAAGAGAAAAGGATTGAGACGTCAGGTGGAAGGAACAGTTTATTCTGTGCAGAAGGAAGTAGAGAATGGAAGAGAGTAAGTTGACTCTCGGACGAGATAAGTACGGTCACTAGGGCGCCGGGTCCGTTGTGATAGCGCGAGAAGCGTCTGAGCACCTGGAGCTTCCTTGCTTGAGTCGGTCTTGAAAGGTGACTGGCCAGACTGATGTATGCACACCTCCTTGCAGCTGCCAAAGGTTGAGCATTAGTGTCACCTGTGATTGGCTGTCCCAGAGGCCCCTATCAGTACAGATACACCCATTAGCAATGGTGAGCCTTCACTTTAGAGTAAGTCACCACAACTGCAATGAAATGTTCTTCTGCGGAGCCCCTCCAATGTGCCCTACCAATCCTGTCCCTAACTCCATGCGTGCTGGGCTTTGTTTGAAATTATTTGGAGCCCTCGTGTGTTAAACCAGTATCCTGGTTAAACTAGGGAAGAAGGATGGCAGAAATAAAAAAACTTCTATCTGGACCTTCAAATTCATACTCAAACCGGTAGGATTTTGTCGTGAGGTCGTCCGGGGAAATTGTGAAGTGCGCCCCGCAGGCTTATGAACGAGTGATTTCCGGGGAGAAGAGGGGTGGGGAATGCCAGGGAAGAAATTAGTTACCAATCTGAATGCCCAAAGAAAATACGAGGGCAAGTTGTGTCGCGTACTCAAACCTTGGGAGAAGGCACTGAAGGTAGCTTTAATATCATCGCTAACCCCCCGCCTGACCAACGGTGAACGCGTGCATGTAGGGGGGTCTACCCAAACCTCAGGCGAGGTCACTGAGAGACATTTTCCAGTAGTATTAACAACATTAACAAGAAAAAAGCTTAACAAAGCAAAAAAGGCAGTGAGATTAGGTAAATCACCCTACACACAATTTGTAAGTAAACGGTAATTCCCGTGGGTAGTTCAAATGGCCAATCTTGCCTAGTTTGACGATTTTAGTAGTTATGGGATATGTTTGCCTTTGGAGAACAGTTCTGCATTTCAATGCCACCATAAAATCCCTGCAAGATTGATGGATGGTGTGTAGAAAACCAGAAGTTTACAGGCAATTAAACCTACTTAAAAATTTAAGTAGGTAGCTATAATACATACGGACTTAAATAAGACAGCTAGAGACAACCTCACTCTCAAACCCATCATCAAGGGCAGTAAAAATAGTTATAATGGCAATTATCGCGCAGTAGGTATGGTATTTGTAGGAGCCAGGTACTCGGCAGCGGTCCCTGATTGTATGCTTTATTTTGAATTGTGCAAAATTTCGGAATTTCTATGGCAGTGATCTCATCGCCTTCGTAAAATTAGTTATGCAAAGACCCCTATCGCTTGTATGAGACCAGTTGTGAGCTGACGTTAAGTCTTGAGGAATATCGACACATCCTGTTTGCTGCCAATCTCCCAAGCCACGACTACTAGCGCATCGTGATAGGCTCAAGTATAACTTGCGTAAAATATTAAGTAAGTTCCTGAATTAGCATGAGGGAAATTACCTCAGCAGCAATATCACTGTCTCTCCTTATCCCGCTCCCTTACAACAGTGGCTTTTTACAGCCTCAACGAACTGGTGACAACAATTGAAGTGGCGTACGTACTACACGCGGGCAACACACAGCCGACCTAACTTACTCTTTAAGCCACCGTGATGACCTTGTGAGCAAACTCCGCAGAGCATGCCCGCTCAGGTCAAGGTCACTGAACAGATGTATGAATGACAACATGCCCTATGAAGAGGACTGACCTTACCCTCGGAACCCTACCAGCAACTAGTGTATAATGCCATTGAAAGAAATATGCTCATTGCTTTCAACACTAGGAAAGTAGCCGCCTAATAGAGCACCCTTTCGCGAATGGACAAGAAGATGGGGGCCCCAGATTCTGAATGGTCGAGAATATTCGAGACCCGGGTAACTAAATAGAAAAAGGTAAGACGTTCTCTGGGACCAGGAGTGTGTGTGTCCGACGTTTCGAACTCTCCCGCGAGCTCATCATCAAAAAATGATAAAACGTACAACTCACAGTGTAATTAAGTCGGTTCTGGCGGGATTAACCTCTGCCCTTGACCTCTGCCCTCGATCTGCTCGCACAACGCGACGTAGGTATCTGGAAGCTCGATATGCTTGTGAACTGAGCCCACGCGTGAATGCCTTGTTTCCTGCAGCAGGCGTGACGTTCGGTGTTCTGCCCGGCCCAATATTCGCACGCGTTCGAAGTCGAAGCTGTGCCCCGGCGTGGATGCGTAGGCGGCCACCAGAGCAAACTTTTCGTTCCGCTGTATGGCAAGCTCAGGCTGGTGGATTCTCGTGAGAACCTGTTTGCCGGTTTCAACAACATAGTTGGCTTGACCAAAAAGGCAGTCAATGCGGTAAATGACACCGGACTGTTGGACAATGGGTACTGGGTCCTTGGGCCGCACAAGTTGCCAGCGGATTGTTGCTTCCGGTCTGTGGGCAACGCCAATCGAAAATCCGCTGACCAGTCGAGCAAATTTTTCAGAAACGCCAGCAATATAGGATATTGCTCGCCAGTGTATCGGTTTTGGCTGTCCCGTTGGTTTTCTTAATTTGGCTCTTTGCCTGCAGGAAGCATGGCATCCACGCGCGGGCTCAATTAACAGGTATATTGAGCTTCTAGATGCCGACGTCGCGTTGCGCGAGCAAATCGAGTGCAGAGGTTAATCTCGACAGAACCAACTTAATTCTACTGCGAGCTGTACGTTTTTTTTATTCCTTGACAATGAGCTCGCTGGAGGGTTCGAAACGTCGGACAAATACACTCCTGGTCCCAGAGAACGTCTTATCTCCTAGTCGCCCCAGATTCTTGGTGCAAAGAAGATGAAGGCTCCATCACTGGGACAACAGTTGTATTTGTCTGAGCTCTCCACCTCATACCAGAAGCTGTCTGAGAGCCAGTGAAGATGCAGAGAGGATTTACTTTTCAATATTCCAGCTACGAGACGAAAATGAGGGTGAAAGTAGGGATATCATTCGTGATAGTTTGTGTTCGGACTTACGTCATCGTCACGACATACGTCCTTGGCTGGGAACTGGGTCTCGCTTCTTGACCATGTGAACGTAGGAAGTGGTAGCAGTGGGGCATATCAGCATGTATGTTGATGGAGTTGGAATCAGATACCCGGACCTTCAGATGTTCTCGCCTCGTCTTACTACTTTATGGCGCAGTTATCCGCGTGCCCGGCATTTCAGGCGTTCCGCCTACAAGGTTGAACACTTCTAAAAACTTCATTCTTCCAGGAGGTATGTACACTGAAGTGACAGTTTCCCATAGATTTAGACGATGTTCACCGTGTGTCCACAGTGTGGTAACCCAGGAAAGATGTCTTACGCGTGGCATCTACTGTATTCTCTCTTCACTCCTCCGTCCGTGCGCGATGTCAACATTGAGTCCTGGGAGACGGGTGCAGATGGCCGGTGTGACTGGAGCCACCACACCTTATTCAGATCTCACTCAGTGAAATGCCGTAAAAGCCACTGCTTGACGGTGCACCATGAGACTGTACATGCGCATGCTATCAACGCTATCGTCCCCCTCCCCCATGTTCGGCATTTGTTATGGGAGCGCAACCCGGTAACGCCTGCCATGCTCTGATGTGGCCTCTTCGTTGATCCAGCGCATCTATCACGTGGCCCGTTTGGGGAGAGGCATTAAAACAGAAGGATTGCGCAAGCCCTAACCTTCCCCTCTAAATAGCAATTTCGCTGACAGGATGACAAATGCTTCTGGCGACAAAAGGAGTTATTTTAACCCCGCTGTCTGTCTCAGTCGTGATTTCGGAAAGAATTCATCGAGTTGACAAGTTTCCCTACATCCTTCACATGTTGACAATATTTTCAGTTGGGTTGTGGCGCATATAAATGTCAGCAACATGTAAGCCTTAAAGGGGTAGGGGGAGTTGACTAGGCGCGCAATCCTTCCCACCTACCTTATTAATTAATCTAAATGAATACATCCGAAGTTGTTCTGTTTTCGAGAATTTATTTATGGAATATTAATTTATGTCCGCAGAACGTTGGGCATCACTGCTTAGTGTCTAGTTATTAAAATCCTGGATGTATTAACCATTTAGGTTCTGTTATTTTTAGATAATGACGACTAATCACTCAAACGTGGTCGGACCAAGGCTCCTCATCATGGTTTCACTGCATTGCTCGACAAATGTAGCATCCTACAGACATGTTGATAGGTCTAGTGAAATGATGGGGTGTAAAATCTACCTGCGACACGGCGAAGCGAAAGTTTTGATCTTTTTATTACATTTGCAAGCTCTATTATAGTCATCCTGTCTGCATAAATGCAAATGCCTCTGCATACGCAGAGTACCTGTAAATAAGGCGGGTTGTGAACTTGACGTACCGGATCAGAACATTTTGATCGCAAATGAAGAAAGTTGGTATTCGATTAACTGAACACATCATGCCTTGACAGCAGAAAATGTGATGTTAAATAGTTCTGACACAGAGCGTTTGTTAAACACGGGGCGCCGATTCAATTAACAGTTAGCGTTTGATGTACCCTTCACGCGAGCGTAGCATGTGCCCTGTCGTTTTGATGTCAAGGGATGGTACGGATAAGTAAACTAGAACGGTCCATGAAGCCGAATTAAGTGATAGATCTCAATACCTGGCACTGAGACCTATGTCAGAGTTCAATTTTGCTCTCTTTCCTTCATGAGTACCAGCTTTGTATTTTTGCGAGCTGCTTCTCAATTAGCTGGTTTTTGTTATTTTTTCTCAGCACTCACCTTTGTCTACCTCCAACCCACTTATATGTAATTTCATGTTCAAATCTTGGGAAGGCTGAGGTCAGCAACATAGCCGATACAAGCGAACATGCGTGTCCAGAAAGCAATTGAGACAAAGAAGAAGAAGAAGAAGAAGAAGAAGAAGAAGAAGAAAAAGAAAAAGAAGAAGAAAGAAGACGAATAAGAAGGAGAAGACGAAAAAGAAGAAGAAGAAGAAAAAGAAAAAGAAAAAGAAAACGAAGAAGAAGAAGAAGAAGAAGAAGAAGAAGAAAAAGAAGAAGAAAAAGAAAAAGAAGAAGAAGAAGAAGAAAAAGAAGAAGAAGAAGACTTGATCGGTACAACAATATGTTTATTTGCCTGAGGTTTCGACATCCATCGCGGATTCGTCATCTATGTTGTTATCGTAAATTGATTCGGTTGTCGCACAACTATGCAAATACCTAGGCCTTTGAAAGGTCAGAGAAGGCAAAAGTGCTATGAAATTATGTTTTCCACCGTATTTTTTAATCCAACAATAAATTTACGGTGTGTGTGTCTGTTTTTAACAGAATAATTTATTTTTTCTAAATCTCCGAAACAGGCCGACATGTGGACACACTGGTCGGAGTGCAAGCCGCCCTGTGGACGCGGTCGGGTAAGATCACGCAGCCGAAGAGAATACATCCAAGATGAAGAAGAACATGCAAATGGACAATACCGAACAATAGTTCAGGTATATTCAAGCAGGTTTACTATATTTGACCCGAGTTTCTATGAACTCATTTGGAGTTTTTCGGCTTGTGAAGAAGTTTCAATCTGTGGGACAAGAGTTATATTTGCCTGACGTTTTCGGCTCACACGCAAAGCTATCTTTAGAGACATAAGCATATAAAGCTACGGATTTGCCCAAGTGGTGCAGTATTAACAGAATCGAATTGCTGTGCCACTGCATATCCACCCAGAATGTGATTTAGTCGGGAATCCAGGACGTGATACGAATAAAACTCTTGTCGCAAATATTATATCCTATTTTTCCTGACTAGTTTCTGGAACTGGCACTTTCCCTTGTACCGCCAATATTTAGGCTGTCTACTCACCCCTCTCTCTTGATCTAGGTTTTGCGATTTGAAATTGTTGTCGCTTATATATTTACATATCCATGTATAGTAGCAGGTATGCATGCAGCAATCTGTCAGGGGACCCACTTGTCCGTTTATTTTGCCAAGAGAGCTCTCACTCGAGCTTCCACTGCAAGGCGACTAGGATATAGCCGGAAGAAGGCAGAAAGGCAACACTGGAGTTAGGTATCACTAGCCGATGATGGCAAATGAGCCAGAAAAGCCCTTTTTAGTATTCCATGTCTTTGTTGGTAATGTCCTTCTGCCTATATCCTAGCAGCCTCGCGTTGGAAGCTCGACTGAGAGCTCCAATGGCAACATGGATGGACGAGTGGATCCTCTGACAGATCGGTGTGCGCATACCTGCTACTGTATATCCCCGACCTAATACTGGCAAGACTGTGAGCTTGTGGCTCAATTGTGAGGACATTCGCTTCTGACCGGAAAGACCCCAGTTCAATTTCAGCGGCAACACTGGAGTTAGGTATCACTTAGCCGATGAAGGCAAATGAGCCAGATAAGGCCTTCCTAGTGTCCATGACTTTGCTAGTAATGTTCTTCTGTCTATAACCTTGTAAACGTATAATCGTTTGAGTCCACAGTTAAGGTATCAAGTCACTTTAGACCACTACAGAAAAGCATAATCAGGTCATGTGTTTTAGCGACTGAATCAACTAACCTCCTTCATTCTTTTTTACGCTCAAAGCTCTCTCTCTCTTATGCCTAAATTTTGTGCTAAAGGGAAACTAAGTTATGTTCTTTGAGTTAATATCTATGTACAGAGTATCCAAATGAGTCACTCCACCCCCACTTGCTCATAAATTTTATAACGACTTAAGCCTTATCTACAATACAAATGCATTCGTTAAAGAAAATAAGACTTTCTACTGAGGTCTTGTATTTGACATAGATTAACGGACTTATGCTTCGATAGCTTCTCTTGCCAAAGTTGGTACTAATCATATAGTTATTTTCTGGCGTTTTTAAGCGTCTATACAATAGACTAGCAGGGTCCACAACAGGAACTATTAACCGAGGCTACCCTCATATAGCTGTAGCAAAATGAGCAGTTGTTTTCATTGATTTTTATGACTGCCACGGACTGGCACAAAACACCCTTAAATCATGTTACCCTACAAAAATTAGTCTGCAGATGTGTATGTTCTGCTGGAAAATTAGATGTTTTATTTTCTATTTTCGGAATGACACAGGAAGAAGAATGTCCACCACGTTTAGGTGATGACTGCCCACCCAGTCTTCTTAAACATGGCTTGGTTGCACCGGACGATGCTTCGTATCGTTATATGGAAGCCAAATCAGACCTCGATGGTCCACTTCTTCAACTGCAGGCTTTTGTTGCTGTGACAGTTCTAATTTTTATTTTTATTGTACAATATTTGCGCTTCCTCACCTATATGTTGAACTAATCCTTTTGTACAAAAAATGTTACTCGTTTGTAATTTTGTCATTCTTGGGAATGTACCTTATTTCATAGTGTTATGAACATTTTGTTACAAATGAAATGTCCAAAACGTGGATCTCTTTTTTTTCCTCATTTAAGATGCTGTTAACCTGTAATGTTACCGTTGTAACTTATAGAATTAAAGTGATTACAAAAAACCGAGGCTTAAGAAACACTTTTCAAAGACAATAAATTGCATGTATTTCTTCGTGGAGCCAAGGAAACAGTGGTAAAAAGAGGAAAAAGTATCACTTTCACTACTTTGAACAGACAGCTGTATGGTCTTGTATAGTGCATGCAGTTTGCACTTGAAGCCAAAACGGTAGTTTCTTTGGTGTTTGCTTGTGGTTTTCGGAGTAAGCGGACTTCAGTAAACTGTCCGTTCTCTTGCAAGCAAAATGAATGCACGAGTACCGGGATGGAACGTGTATAAGCCTGAGCTTTCGGTCGCTCCAAAGTGGCCATCAGCAGAGACTGTGTGTATGCTATCACAAATAAACCGTTTTGGGATTGCACCGAGAAGGGGGTAAGTGGAGGACGAGGAGAGGGTGCTGTTCGCGATGGGGTTGAGTATGTGCTGTTGCACGACGTCTTGGTCGTGCGCGTCCTTGCCTGCGAACTGTTTCACGCTTCTTGACCATGTGAGCAAAGCGCGTGATAAGGTGCAGGTATATCAGCATGTTAGAAGGCGAAGTTGGTGTCAGACAAACAGAACTCCAGCGGTTTCTGCCCCGTCTTATTGTTGGCTCGCGCCATTACCCACCTGCTTGAGAGGTTGAATTCGTAGCCTTCCTCCATGGTATGAAAAGCAAACTGAGGCAGGGGGTCGCTTTTCCGCATTGACTGTTTCCGCTCCAATATTTGCGAGCTGAGGCGTCGTCCGGTTCGTTCAGTATAAGGGCGAGCACAGTGACAGCATTGGATTTGATAAACTACCCCAAATTGCCCATCTGCGATAATTTTCCACTTCATTTGCATGATGCGGGTATGAATGGTACTGATGGGATGATGTAAGTTACCCACGCCGTACTTTAAATCGATAAGTTTCGTTGCATCTTTTACATTATTGATATACGGAAGGTGGTGCCAGAGTGCAGGTGGCTCTTCTCCGATTGAACCCCGTGGGCTCGTATGGAGGCATTGGTTATTGAAGCTCTGTGTATACATTCCTTGTCGGTTGATCCTAATGATACCGTAGTTCTCGTTCGCATCCCGCCGGCTCATAACAGTGTGTTTGATCTGTCAGACGAGTGGTGTAAAGGCCAAGTTAATGTGTCATCTGTTGATTTCTATGGTAAATTAAAACTTGCCTTCTGTTTGTCGTCATTCTATATACTGTGGTTTAGTTTGCCAATGAGTCTACATGTGACAACGACGTCAAGGAAAAGCAACGTTTCGTTATCCTCTTCTGCCTTCGTGAACTGCATGTCAGGAAAAATGTTGGAGAGCAGATCTGTGCGTCTGCTCCATTAAATTATAACGAGCATGCTGTCCACGTTTCGGTGTCAATAGGCAGATTTTTAGTGATTGAAAGTGACATTTGCCCGTTGTTGGAAGACCATAGGCGTCCCGCTGATGTGCTCGTATGTTCTACCGTTGAACATAGAACATGAAGAGGGAACGAATTGCATTAAATAGGCAGTTTGAAGACCTGTCCTCGTTTCTGAATATTTATCTTCCAGCCGTTAGCTTAAGACTTTCTATGTCAGATCCGGTGGAGCACACGTGAATAATAATGATGGATTTCTTCCAGACCTTTTGGAGAATTTTCTGTTTTCAAACTATCTTTTTGGACAGATTGTACGTGGAATTTCCTGTCACAGCAACAGTTGGCAAAAAAAGAACTTTAGGCTTGTAGATTTGAGGCAATTCATAGACCCGGATAAGTGTCTTATTAGATGGTTTCATCTGTAGTCAGTCGTTTAGGAAATCTAAGCGTTGCGCCTGACTTGGTCCAAGAATCCAGTAATCTGACCGATTATCCATCTGGTCTTTGAGGAGCCAGTGAATTTGTTGGACAGTTTGTCATTGAGGTAGGCTTGTGCGGTGCGATCATGCTAGACGAAATTGGCTTCTTTCGCAATGGTAGAAATTTATCGCGATAAGAGGTTAAGTTAATGGAGAAAACCCCAACCAGTGTGATCTTTAAACCCTGGTTCCTCGTGGGAAAGAGAAAAGGTGGGAAGCCGGGATATAAGGAATAGCTTGTTTAATAAATAAGGAGTGAATGTTAGGCTGAAGGACTTTGACACTCTGGCAAGCCTGCGTCCGCTCCCTGGAGGGGTGGAATCTGGTGTGCCTGCTCTCTAGCGTTTATATGCGGTCCTGTGGCGGTCCTGTGTGTGATCAAACGTTAGCCCAGGGTTCAGCACCCGAGGCAGGGCGTCCGACTGCCATCACATGGCCTAGTGTGCGGCGTGACGCTGTAGGACGAAGTAAGGCTCCAAAACCCTTATCGCAGTGTGTTAACGCTGCTTAGGTTAAACCCGAACGACTACGATCTTCCAGGCCCGGTTCCTTACGGGATGAGAAAAGTCTTTGAAAGCCAGAATAGTAGGAACAATATATTGTTTACAAAATGAGTTGGAGAGTAGTTCATATGAAGGTTGACTCGGTTTAGCGTGCCTTCAACCGTAAGAGCCGTTTAAGAGAGCAGCGGCGTCGCTTCCGCCCCGCGCGGGGGCAGAATGCCAAGTCTGTCTTGCGTCAGTCATTCCGAGCGGTCACTGAAAGCTCTCTCTGTTTCTTTGGTGATTTGTTGGACGGTGCGAGGGCAGACACCGACGTGAAAGTTCCATGTATCGCGCACCAGTCTGTGTCTGGTCGGAGCCAGGTCAAAAGATATATTCGCGCAAGGTCCTATTCTCTGCGTGACCTTCTCTGTGGCGTCAAGGGATAGGTGTATGTCGGGCGGAAGCGACCACTACAACCCTACAAATGCACAAGCAAGAGACTACCACTCAGTCACAAAGCAGTCGAGAGAATATTGCGTGTGTGCTGATGAGGACAAGGTATACTCAAAAAGCCGCTGTTTCAGGCTTTTTTATTAGGTTTTTCGGCTAGCCATATGCTCTATCGGTAGTTCAATCACCTGATGTGATTGGGTACCACATTGTCCCAGATATGTGCCTAAGGGTTACTCACACATGACTGCATATAGCGATGCAGCCCTGTGCCGCATAGACCACACTCTTATTAACACAACCATTATGGTACAATCGGAAGTTAAAGTCAAGACGACTGGAGATTAGTATGAATGCAGTGATGGATAAGACTAACTGGCCAATCTGTAGGCGCCACGCATAATCGTTTCCTTAACTTGATATGACAAAGGCAGTAGGTTCTTCTACCGCACAGAAGACTGATAAATCACAAGAGTCATATTAATGTAGAACTATCGCAGGTTTGGCCTCAGTTGTGAAGAAGACAGAGTCTTCTGGTCAGCTGGTAACCTCTGAAGATTCAGCTTTTGGCAAAGATGGCTGGAACTGCCCTGAGGAAGGGTAAGTCAACATTGGCCGATACCTCTTTCAGCCACCAGCAGCCCTTCCGAGCCTCAGCTGCCTGGTGATGAGCATGGTCGCAATGCCTGCCAAGGCACCAAGCTGTAGCTAGCGCGTGCCATGAGCAGGTAAAACGACAGTAAGTTATTCACACAAGCTCGGAAGTGACCACTTTATGTCGAAAAGTGGACGCACTTTGAACCGATGAACTGGATCCGACAAAGTAAAGAGAGACCGGGATGGTCATTTCTGGCTTCTTAGCCATAATCAGTTAGTCATTTCCAATATCATGTGTTGAAACCCTCAAGATTTGAACCCAGGACCTTCGATCATTGAGTTTATTACTCTACCTTAGCACCACGAGCTCGTTGCTTTGTCAGCTGTGATCGTGAATATGATGGAACTGGGGTTTTCATCCGATCTATCTGGCTAGGGTATATACTTGTCCCGGAAGTGTCTTGAGGCTCATACTTGAGTGATATCAGGCTATCGCTTAGCGACCAGAGGTATATGATGAAATGGATCTGACAAAGCAAAGGGAGACCGGAATGACCATTTCTGGCTTGTAAGCCGTCATCAGCCAGTCATACCCAATCTCAAAGGTTGAAGCCCCGAGATTTGAACCTGGGACCTTTGGTCATTGAGTCCAATATTCTAACACGGCACCACGGGTCCCTTGCTTTGTCGGCTGAGCTCGGGAATATGATGAATATATGTGCTTCGCCGATCTAGTAGAGGTACTTTGAACTAGTACAACAAATGTGCACGCGGCTTGGGGGGAGGGGGACAAGGAGCACATGCGAACCGAAGATATCTGAAGCCCACACTCAAGCAATACACGCTCCCTCCACAGGTTAGGCCAAGGGGTTAACAAGCTGTCGTTTGTTCGTTAAGTCCCCATAGCCAACAAGGGAATTATCTTTGCTTCGAGGTGCCAGGCCAATCGAAGTGAGCCTGGCGCAATATCATTTATTAGTCCAACCTTCACCGGACTAATCCTTGGACATCGCGAAACGGATGCTGCCAAAACGGGAGTAACACATACTGGTAATCTTCAGTTTCTTAGAAAGGGTTTTGGCCAGATGCCTGCAAAGCTAGCGCAAGGACTTCAGCTGACAGCAGTCACGCATACTTATATAGCATATCTGTGGTAGCCCTTTGCATGCTTGTATTTATTCACAAATTTGTTTTACTTCCATTTCTACACAATCTTCTGATGATTGATTTTATTTGCTACGCATGTCCTTGACTTGCAAATAGAGCTATTTCTTTAACTTCATGCAAGACTTCAACTGGTATGAATTACATTAAAAACACCTGATATCTTGTTCCTCCTGTTGTTCCTATCAGACGGTCTAGGGAGTCGATTTTTTTCATATCGCGGGTATTGGGTTCGACTTGTATTGACGTTTTTTTAGCGAGGGATTGCATTATTGCCTATTTTCTACTCTGCATATCCATGTAAATGTCACTTTAAACAACATTATTCACTCACACGCTTTGCTTTTTTGAGAATCCTTGCTGCTATTGCTTACTACGTCTAATTACCGTGACTTTTGACCTGATGAAGGAAATGGAAGTAAGTCTGGCTAGATGGCCAAGTATGTTGACTCCAAATAAACGCATAATGGCGATAGTTTATGATAGACCTAACTTTGAGATTAAAAAGATCAATTTGATCGTCACTACAGACCACAAGGACTTGTGCCCATAGCAGCGAATTCAACCTTTGCGCGGTTTTAAATGTGACCGCAGGGCAGAACGACGGCTAGTAGGTTGCGAGAGTGGAACGCTGTCTCCGAAATAGTGAAATGATCATGAAGGTACCCGGCTTAACTAAAATCTAACGACCCAACTACTCTGGTGTTGTGTTGCGATGCCTGTGCACCAGTATTCAACAACATAACGGATCCATTGCTTCCGTAGATTGATGAACTACTCCTGTCTTAGTACGGCACAAATGTTGGTTTATACAAATGTTTCGTGACCAGCGTGACTAAATCGATTGTCTTGACCAGAGGTGTGTTGTTGCCTCCAGTATGCCGCGAGTACTTTAGTTATTTTTTAATTATCTGTCCTTGAAACTACCTGGCATTTCGGATGGCTGAACAGTCCATGGTATCGAAAAGCAGGGTGGCCCATTCTCCATGACTCCTTGTTAAATCCCAGACTAAATAACCTTCTACTTCCAAACTTTAAAGTCCGTCGGAACCCCTATTTCCTCAAAATTGCAGTTTTACTCATTTATCGCAGGGTGACGAGTTAATTAGGGAAAGGCAGTGCCACTTAGGGCTGCAGGCCCGGTTCCCTGTGAGAATGATAAAAAGTTGGAGGCCAGAATGAAAGGGCTAAATTATTCTGTATGGAATGGAGAATAGACTGAAAGAATTTTACACTCGGACAAGTGCAGTCCGTTACCTAGCTGGGAGAGCGCGGAGTCGTCACTAGCGTCCACAGGGCAGCCTTTGTGTTAGTCAGTCTCAGAGAGATGATTGGTTAGCCTGTGCGCCTAGTCGCGAGAAGCCAAGTGTTGAGCTTTGGTGTGTGCGCATAGCAGCCACCGCGTAGGATCGAGCGATGACGAAGGTTGCGGCAACCGAGGCCGGTTGACCGACTGTCATCACTTGACACTATGTGTGGCGTGACGCGTTAGAAGCGAGTAGGGCTACATAGCCAATGCACATCTGTCCATTGTTTTTCTTGGCCACGACAGCGGCAGCCACAACTCTGACACTGATGTGGATAAATGGCGTTCTCATTCGCTGCCAATAGAGGTTAATATGCGAGTTCCAGAAGACAGTTCAGAAGAAGAAGGAGATGCGACCACTGTAACAAGATTGTTATTGTCCTAGCGTTTCGGATTCCGTCGGGAATCCTTAATCATAGGTAATGGTATCATAGTCATGCGAAGATAGGGTTAAAACATGCACAGGTTGCAAGCAAGAGGTGACAACCGCGTGAGCCGCGAGCTGCTCGAGTCATGGTTCTCAGGTCCCCAGTCCATCAACAAGCGCACGTGGGAAGGACCAGGCCCAGCAACAACAACAAGTCGGCCGACAACGAGCATAATTGTCGCGCAATTACCAAGCCCGCATTCAACACGGACGAAAAAATCACGGCAATTAATGAGTCGAACGCAAATTGTCAAACTAGTACCGCACCAATTAAGACCCAAGATGTGGCTACATAAGTGGATAATTATCGTATGCACGCAGATGACTATTATGAACTATAAATACCATGCAATCTGTGCGTGTTTCAATCCTATCTGCGCATGACTATGACTATTATACCACTACCTATAAGAATGGATTCCCGACGGCTTCCAAAAAGTCAGGACAATAAAACCCGTGTTCCAGTGGTCACATCTCCTTCTTCTGTTCTTATTCTTGTCGAAAGGAGGTGAGGTGGAATCATCGGATACAGTGGCACTTCTCTGTTGCGCAAAACTCAGATGTCTCAAGTCGGCAGCCGAATTTCCTTTCGACATGTACTCATGGATTACAAGTCATAGTATTTACTATAGGCACTAGCTTTAGGTCTCCATCTTCCGCAAGTCACCAATGTGCAATCACTAAATTTCATGGAACAAGGTGGTTTCGACCTTGATTTAATACATTTTAAAACTTTCCTTCTGCTAAAACTGGCAACGATGGCACTGATTCTTACAAGGTGATGAAGACAAGTTCTGGAAAAGTTCTATGTGTCGGTTTATCACCTCTTGACATTATCCAATCAAGAAAAGAAAGGACCTGAGCTAGTCAAAATATTCCACGGCCCAAGGCTCCTCTTGGCCCAGGAGACGAATGTGTGCGATCAAACAGTTATATCACCTACCTACGGACTGCATCTTTTTGACAGAATTTTGAAACACAGCGATATTCTCAGCCTAATTCGGGTTCGGAATGCGAACGTTTTAGACGTCCTCGTATTTGTTAGGTAGTTTTCGTTAGGCCGAGACTACAGTACAGTTAAAAGGAAATTACAAGCGAAGAAACACCTGTAAGACACCGGATCTAGCCAGCAATTACTCACTACAAGTTTCGATACATTCCACCAGCACTCAGGTTGATCAAGTTGCATGTTCACAGAGTTTCGGTGTGTGTCCTTACTAGTGCAAAAAAAGTTAATGAGAACATTTTCTAAGGTCTTAATCGCGGCACTGATTAAGCTGATGTCGCTGTAGTGTCAGTATTTCCTTTCCATCTTACACGAGAATAGGAACAAAGTAGTGCTCTCCAATCTTGTACTAAATTATCCCGGTGCATATTTTCATTACTATCATGTCAAATCGCTTGTAAATAATAGTAAAGAAGCTTATGTGGACTCAACTGATCACCTCTTCTTCGCCCATCACTGTCTTGGTTCAAGCACTGTTACGATGGTCCAGAGCATGATTCATCGCTCTTCACATCCTGATGTCACGTCAGACAAAAAGCCACGAACAATGGTAAGCGCGCAGCCACAAAGAGCCATGACAGAGGTTATAACGCTGTCATCTTATGCGTGACTCTCAGGGGATCGACCACACGATGGCTGCCGGGCTAGACCGGTCGCCGATGGACCAATATGAAGAGACAAATCAGACAAAGGTCAAATGTCCTTAAATGCCATGCCGCGCACAGAAGGGAGAATTTGACGGACACGTGGACAAGTCGAGGCACATGCGGATAAGTTAATGTACATGCAAAAACTGTTGCAGTAAACGTGTTCATTGTTATACCGTCCATTTCCTATTCCACACATGCAACTCGACGAACATACGAAGTGGCAACGCAGATGAACACGCAAGAACATAACATACACATTCGTATAGTTCTCGAACTTTAACAGCAGAGGTTGGCTTACAGTCACACAGGTGGCATGACGGAAGTCATGCGCGTAGCACTCAGAAGAGAGAGGCTAAGCAAAATGGTAAGGCACTCTTGTCAGCGCGGCAGCCACTCTATCGGAGACTAGATACATTGACCTGTCTCCTTTTTATTACTGTCTAGAACCTCGAAACTGGTCTTCCAAAATGACCAAAGATAGTGATATAATTATCATTGTGTCCAAACAACCCAGAACTATTTCGACTCCAGTGAGGGATATAAGTGGTATCTTTTATAGGTTTGGTTCTCACTGCTCGTTGTAACTGACTATATAGTACTCAAGTTTCGGGCGTCATTGATAACTCTGTTAGGGTTGTGATGATCGATGAACGACAGTGTTCCGATGCACATAAGTTCTCGATAGAACAGCTATAAGGTCCTTTGGGTAATTTTGCTACCACGCCAGCAGTTGTATGCAAGCAATGAGAGAAGATGGAAATAATTGTTGAACGAGATGTTCGACATTCAACAATTCCTCAAAGTGGCAAGGATTGTGCATATGCCTACCACCGACAAGACATGGAATCAGAGGCCGCCCCTAGTACATGTAGCTTTGCGCTAGGAAATCAAGGGAAGGTTAGGAAAAGAGATACAGTTAAGATTTTCGTTTGGGTCAGCGTAGGGGGTAGAACGTGGGACTATTCACTAATTGTAGCATATGATTCATGCTCGCCTACATCATGTGGGGACGTTTCTACTCCGCGTTCAACCGGAAAGGGGGAGGAACTAAGCAACCGCAACCGACAGAGTTAGCTGGGCAATCCTAACTGCAGCAAGGGCGCGTACCGGTAGCAAAGAGGGTTGTACCTACAACTGTCCCAACAAGTCCAATGACCGTCTGTGCGTGTTGGTGCTCGCACCTCTGGCGGCAGGCCAACGTTGACGCCAAAAATATCGATTGGTATTACCTTGTCTGAAAGCTGAGTCACACAAAACGTAAGCAGATATTCTTTTGGTGCTCATCACCATGAGTTTATTTGTTTGTTGATGTTTCGGAGAGCTGGGACGGCTCTCCTTTGTCAAAGCTCAACTTTTCGAAAATTCTCATTGAAAATTTCAGAAGACAAATTGGCGAACATACGTTTATTTTCGATAAATTCGCGTCGGGCCTTTACATTTATATGGTAATTAAATTAATGAACTATGCTAGTCGGTGGACAGATGTAGTGTTATTTTTGTCAGGGTCAGTGGGGGGAGAAGGGGGTAGGGGAAGAGGATTTTCCTCGACTGGTAGCATTGAAGAAGAGCATAAGATTTTTGAAGGTGTGTTTCGACAAAATCGGTATCCCAGTCGCTTTATCACTAAAAACATAACTGAAAGGCCGCCAAAGCCCTCAGTATTAACAGTAGAGAAGAAACAAATATTTATCAGGGTCCCATTTCAAAGGGACGGACCAAGCGAACTTCTAAGGTGGTGCCTGAGTCAAGCCGTAGCAACTACCTTCCCAGCAGCCAACGCCCATGTATTCTTCTCGGCTACTCCCATCCTATACGTAGAGAGATCAGGGATAAATTGCCATCCCAAACCACCTGTATATGCATATATTCATTTACCTGTTCCTGGGCAGGATATATTGGTCGCACGAGCCGGCGTTTGTCCAAAAGAGTAAGAGAGCACATTCCAGCATGGTTAGCGAAGGGCCAACTTAAGGGTATACACAGCTCCATTCTGGCGAATCTGCTAGACTCACACCACCGCGTTGATGCCAAAGAGGCCTTCCGAGTGATCTACAAGCTGCCTTCAAGCTATTCAAAATTCCTTGGACAGCGACTGTTGGCCACGGCAGAGGCGGCCGCCATCAGACAACGCCGACCGATCCTGTGCGCCCAAAAGAATTTCGTTGCGGCACCGCAGTTACCATGGGCGAAATTGACCACTCACTGCAGATCACTGGCCTCGGAAACAGGCTGCCGCAGAGACGAGCAGGTACCGAATCCAACCCCGCACACCTTATCACCTGTCTTGGACGCCGGTCCGTCTAGGCATTAACATCCTGACCGCAACTTCCCCCGCCCCTCCCCCCCCCCCCCCACCGACCCTGACAACAATAACACTACATCTGTCCACCAACGAGCACAGTTTAGTTATTTCATTACCATATAAATATAAAAGCCTAACGATAATTTATCTAAAAAACGTACGTTCGCCAATTTATCTTCTGACAGCTTAAACTATTAGAGGGGTTTGGCAGATTATAATAATTCAGTTGACTCAATTGTGAAAATTGGGCAACCTCGAGGGGAGCCGAATCCACACAGCAGGGCAGGCTTTTTAGCAGCCAGCGCTCTACGATTGAACTACGATTCTCACCGTCATCCGTGAATTTAATCACACTTTGATCGATTTACCCGCCCATCTTACTGCTCGTATGGAATCCCAAAGTGCGGATACATTAAGCTCACTGCCCAGGCAGAATTTCCTAAACAATTATCTATAATCCACCAGGATGACTAATAAGCACTTACTGGTTAGGAGGGTTTGGTAGATTTGAATGATTCAGTTGACCCAACTGTAAAATACACGCGGCCTCGGTGGAAGTCCAACCCATTGAGCTCAGTGGTAGAGCCATGATTGCTCTGTGGGTAAGACTTTCGTCGAGGTTGCAAATTTTTTCACCATTTGTTCAACTGGACTGAAAGCGTAAACTGCCGTTATCAATTAGCAATTCGAGATTGTCGCCGAAGTCTAATCGATTTTTCGCGTTGACCACCTCGCACCTGGATTTTGTCGTATGCGTCGGCCGATCGATTTTTTCCCGTTCGACACCTGGACCATCGATTTGGTTGTACGCGTTGGCCGTGGGCTGATCGATTTTCCCTTGCTCGCTGCCTAAGCCCTGGATTTTGCCATACGTTGACGGCTCTTAGTGTCGTGCCTCGTCTTATCTCGGAATTCTTACTTTTGCAAACTTGAAAAACGTAGGCAGTCAACTAGCCAGGGGGGTGCGATCCCAGCGTCTTCACCGCATTGGTTGGACTGCCATATTATCATCACATGAGCACATGGTCCGCCTGGCATCCTAATTAGTAATGCATTGTCTCGTAGTTGAAGAATGTAAAAACACTTGATAGTTAAAAAAACCACTACGCTGGTAATTCTAAAGTTTGAGTTATAAACGGAGAAACGGAGAATTCTAGTCAGCCAGGGAAAAACCAGATTGGTCAACGAATTAAAGTTGAAGCCAAAAATTAACCTTGACTTGAAAGACTTTTCATTTGAACTGTACTATAAATATTATGAAATTCTTAGTAACTTTTATCAAAATCAAATCGGTTCATTTGAGCACTGATCACTAGAGTGAAATTGATCTGCAACAATTTAGATGTAGGCGAATGATCCCTTTCAGTGAATTATCGAAAGACCTACACAATTTTGTGAAGATAATTTTTATAGGAAACTAGCTAACTGTTGTGGGAGAGTGGAGTAGAAGTCATGTGGACTGCGGGATTCGACTGAAAAAGATCGTTTGCCTACACTAATTTATTAAGTGTTGTAGGGGGCTTTCTGATAAAGTGTGCACTTAGCATATCCGTGAATGGCAACTCATCAGTGAATAAGCAATTTTTTTCGATGAGTTGTCTTCGTATGCCACTTTGTTGATAGAAGCGGACATGCGAGTTCCAGGAAGTAGTTCAGAAAGAGAAAAAACGATCACCGAAACATTGGTCGAGGTTTCATATTCTCATTCGAATTCATCATCACAGACGATCGCAGATAAGGGTGATAGAGGCCCAATGTGCGCAATGTCCAGCATAGGGTATTCCGAAAGAAAACCTGTACGGGACAATACGCCAATTTTTACAGGTCATTTCTCGTAATATAAAACGAAATCTAGCCCAGGGATTAGCAGCTAGAGTGCGAGGGATCTGCTCTCCTGAAACTGTCGAAACAGAACTTCAACAGCCGCAGAATACGCTTTTTGAAAATGGATAACCAGAAGGGTTCATCCTCAGGAATATTTGTGAAAGCACGAAAACGTCTGCTATATGAACTGCAGAAAAGAAAAACGTTTTCATAAGACTGCCTTTCCTAGGCGATGCAACAAGCATGTTGATAAAATGACGTCTAACGATCGTGATCACGAGCGCTTTCCCGCGATGAACTTACGCATATTATTTACTCTCGCCTCCTACGATTGGGAGATAAAGACTGACTCCCATTGAAAGCCACATCTATGTGCATTTACTCTTTCAACTGCTCGTGCCGAGCAGGATACAGTGACCGATCAACGAGGTGCCTGGAAAAGAGAATGCATCAACAGATACAAGCCTGGCTAATTAAAGGTGAAACTAGATCGATCTCAATTTCTATCCTCGCACACTTTGTCAATAGGAATCACCGAGTCGACCCTAACGCAGCCTTCAGGTTGTCTACCGGACACCATCCAACTTCTCCAAGGGTCTACGCGAACGGGTGCTAGCAACAGCCGAGGCAGTAGCTATATGGCTAGCTAATCCTGCACTGTTTTGTCAGAAGGCGCTGCCACAAGCACCTTCGTGGCCGATGCCGAACCAGGTGGCGATCGCGTATCGCCCCCACCCCCTGGTGACAGTTGTTCACTCCATGCAAATGACATTAAAGTTCACTCCACGTACCGGCCCCAATACCAATTCTCACAGCCTTTCCTCGCCTCTCCCCCCTTATCCCGGCGCAACGACCTCTACACGCCAATCTCGCCATGTGGGCGGCATGAAAACGATGAGTTATAGTCACAAGACACTTTTTAACCCTGTCCAACTGTACGATTTTCATTATCCCTGCAATTATAACGGTCTGAGGATAAATTTCTGAAAGCATGTTTGCCGAATAAACTTTTCGTCACAAGACGTACTTCCTATAATGGGTTGCCTCTTTAGAAAGCACTTTAATTCACCTGACAAATATCTTTGCATGGTTCTTTTTAAAGGTAATTTCAAGGTGAAAATGGGGAATTTAGACAAGTTTTTAAATTACCTTCAAATGAATGAAACAGTTCTGATGGGAAATGAAAGGACTTAATTTTCGCTTTGCCCTGCTGTCAAAGCAAAATTGATGGGGCGAGAGTGTTATTTAGTGTGTGCAGTCAAACATCTGTGTCCACTTTGTAGGAAAGTGATGGAGCTGAGCTCTTCTGACCAATGTAACCATGGGAGCAATGTGGTAGATCTGAACATAAATTGCACTTCACCAAAGACTAGGACTGAAAGTAATCCGTATTAATGATAAAAGAATTAAACGTGGTGTTTGACTCTTTTTAAAGTAGTATCCAAGTTCTAAGCCTATGTAGAAAACTGGTTTTGCTCGGTTCACCTTAAGAAAACCAAATAAATTCGATTCCGCCTGATGGCTACTTCTAATGACCAAGCACTTTGCAATATTTCACTTGAAACCAGCGCAGTAGCAAAGAATATTCGCTACGAAGATTATGAATTAAACCTGCAGGCAAATTTGCATCGACTTGAGCAATGGTTAAACCACTGGCTTCTGCCATTCAATGTGGCCAAATGCAACATAATGCGCTTCGGCAGAACCAGCACTGTCCACTGGAGGGTGTATTAGCCAAATCACACGCCGTTGTCATAGGTGGAGGCTCAGAAGGATCTGGAGGTGTGGATCACGCCTTCACTCAAGCCATCACTGCACTGCTTGAAGGTGGTTACATTCGCAATGTCCAGCTTGTATCTCACCAAACGCCCCTTTGCTAAGTTTGATGACGTGGTCTTTGGCATGTTCGTGCGACCCCAATTGGAGACTGCCATCCTAGCCTGGAGACCTTGGACAGTCAAAGACCGAAAAACCCAGGAAAGGGTTCAACGATGCGCCATCAAATTACTACGAGGCCAAGGGCACCTCCCTTATGAGACACGGTTTGTCAATTTTGACTTGTTTCCACTGGATTAAGGACAGCTACTCGGTGACCTAATGCAGACATTTCGCATGCTGGAAGGTCAGGAGTGTTGCCTTAAAGCCAAAGATTTCTTTGATCTGGCCACTACCAATAGCCTGCGAGGACAGTTTCTCAAATTACATTTGACTGGGGCAAGACTTGACCCAAGAAAATTATTTTTTTCTTAGAGCGTAATCCGGGCATGGAATGCCCTTCCAGCGGACATTGTCATGTCCCCATGCTATAAATATGCTACTCGCTATTTTCAAGTAGTATTCTTTACTCTTACTATTTCTGCCCACAGCCCAATAAACTCGCGGTGCCCCCCTCTGACCATGCGAACTGTAACGATCAGTCGGCAGTCGCTTCTACCACAGCTATGGTCCTAGACTACGCGGCATTGCAACATCCTTTCTCATATTGACCTAAAAAGCGACTGCTGACTACCGTGGGGGGTTCCTGCGTTTTTGCTACCTTATCGGCAGACGCGACAAACAGCAAGGGTGTGTCAGGTCACATCTCCTGTTCTTAGGAATGTTCTCGTTACTCTACGGTCTCCCCCTCGTGTAAGCCTTCGGATAAAGATATTGTTCAGGTTGGCTCCCCTAGCTTGCCGCCAACATTCACTGCAGCATGCCGGTCCTATCTTTCACATATTTTCGTTCCCTGAGCGGCAGTTTTTTTCGTAAAACAACCACAAATGACATTCCATCTTTTGGATTTTGAGCCATGCCATAGGAGTTTTTTACTTCCAATAGAGGAGAATATCCGAGTTCCAGGAAGCAATTCCAAAGAAGAAGAAGAAGAAGAAGAAGAAGAAGAAGAAGAAGAAGAAGAA
>JAYGXS010000003.1:22698329-22710282 GCA_036362985.1 Ligula intestinalis | reverse complement strand
GAACTTCAACCTACGAACTGGCAAAGTGGCTGTTCCGATGGCTCAAATTCTTGACCACTGATTCAGACACAACTGTCAGATCGTCAACACAATTCTTGGAGAAACTTAAAGACGTAAGCCAAACGATATCATGGTTTCCTTTGATTTCACGCCCCTTTTTACTTATATTCCACAGGACCTGGCCGTTGAGACTATCCAACTACTTCTACGAGATAAATACGATGAACCGGAGAATCGCCTTGGGCACGCCCAAATCCTTCAGCTCCTAAAGTTCTACCTCAAGACGTACTTCACCGTCAATGGAACTATTTACGAGCAGGTGAAGGGTACACCTATGGGTTCACCGATTTCCGGACTCATAGCGGAGGCGGTGCTGCAACGGTTGGAATTGCTGGTTTTCTGACACCACAGACCGAAATTCTGTGCTCGATATGTTGACGACGCCTTCGTCGTTATTGAGCGGGATCAGGTGCTGACATTTAATGAACGTCTAAACGCCATCTTCCCGGACATTCAATTTACGATAGAGAAAGAAGAAACCAACCAGCTGGCCTTCCTGGATGTGCTCGTTTGCCGCAACGATGGTGGTGGCCTAAAAAATAAAGTGTTCAGGAAAGCAACCAACACTATGCAAGTCCTGAACTACAACAGCACCCAACCAATTGGTCATAAAACGCAGCTGCGTACGAGCGCTTTACCGGCGTGTTGAGACGTATTGCAGCGAAGTGGATACAAAGTTGCTAAATTACATCATCTTCGACGGGTACTGAGAGCGAATGGATACCCGCGCAACTTTGTCAACCAATGCATACGCAAACGAGAAAAGTAGTCTCCTGCACCTGACCAAAAATTTTGGCAAGCTCTTCCGTGCGTGAGGAATGTTTCGGAAGTAGTCAGCCGTCTACTCATCCCACTTGGAGTTGGATTTGCACACAGACCAGAAGCAACCATGAGGCGCCGGGTCATGAGACCGAAAGACCTACTGCCATGGCAGGAAACGGCTGGAGTCGTTTACCGGATCTGACGCAGTTGTGGACAAAGCAACTACGTCAGAGAAACCGGGAGATTACTCCGGACGCGAATGGCCGAGCATGCAGTAGTGGTGAGAAAGAAGAACGCCAACTCCCAGGTTGCAGCTCACTTAACGGGACCCGGCCATATTTTCAGGTTTGACGAGGCGAAAATCCTAGCAAGGGGTGACAACCGCGTGAGCCGCGAGCTGCTCGAGTCATGGTTCTCAGGCCCCCAGTCCATTAACAAACGCAACAATTTGGCGTTCCCATACGGTGTACTGAGACATTTCCTGAGCGACAGAATCAGTCACATGGCAAGGACTGGGCGCAACATCAACTCCGACGACAGCGAGCATAATTGCCCCGCAATTATTAAGCCCACATCTGACGCTGACGAACAAACTGTGGCAATAAGTTAGTCGAACGCGAAGTGTCAAGCCAGTACCGCATCAATTAAGACTCTAGCGGTGGCTACAGAAGTGAGCAATTATCACACATGCGCGGATGACCACTATGACCTATAAATACCGTGCAGCCTGTGCATGTCTCCACCCTATCTGCGCATGACCATGACTCTATTATCATCACCTATAATTAAGGATTCCCGAGGGAATCCGAAACGTCAGGAAAATAAAGTCCTTGTTCCAGTGATCGCATCTTCTTCTGCTGAACTGCTGCCTGAAACTCTTATATTCTCCTCTATTGGCTGTAACAGTAAAGTACTATCTGCTGTCTTTTTCTGCCTCATCTTCCTAACACGTACTTGGGAAACATAGCCGGTGTTGACAGTGGAACACGCAAGGATATAACAGCAAGCATGGCTGATCGACGTCATTTGATTACTTTAGGTCAATAAACACAATCCCCGCAGCCCAGAATATATTGGCGACCTTGATCAAAGAGAAGCTGATGTGTCACCTAACAGAGGACAACGTGCTTAATGCGGCTCACTATGGATTCCTTGAGAGAGATTTTGTGACACCTGCCAGCTCTCTTTCTTTGGTCTTTTGTTGTTATCTAGGGACCGTGATTTTTCCGTTTGTACTGTTCATTTTGATTCACCGAGGCCTTTGATCGTGGTGAACATTATCTCTTACGGAAACTGGCCTCTGTTGACATACATAACAAGCATCTTTAAATAAATCAATTGCATATTAAGGGTCCAAGGGGACCTTTTATTACAAGCCTAGTGCTGTGGTAAAATAAAATAAAAAGTTGGTAATCACAGCTGCATGTAAGCAACTGAATATCAACAGGAAGGAATAGTATGCGTCATATCGTAAGTCAGATCCGATTAACAACGGACCCTCTTATAAAATAATGGTCAAAAATATTACGCAGTTAATGCAATATCCTCCTATTTTGATGCTTGCACAAAAGGTGTTAAATTTTCCAGTGTTATCTGCAACTCCACGCATGTGAAGAGGGGAATTATTCCGGCTAGCGTACTTGGCCCGCTCTTGTTTTACCTTTTTTGTCAACGATGCTCCTGATTGTTTTCAGTATTATAGGCTCTTTATATACGCAGACGATTTTTAATTTGCGTATCGATATAAATCGGCTTATCCGTGCTCGAGTTCATAAAAAAGGCACTTTATGCCTTTGCCCAGTGGTGTTATGATATGATAGTCACTAACAACCATAACGGAGCGTGTGTGCCAAGAAAGGGAAAGGCACCATCATAAGCCTGAACTAAACATACACGGTCACGACATAAATATGTCCGAAGTTATTAAGGATCTGGGCGTATTATAGTCTCATAAGCTAAATCTGTCAGAGCACTGCGACTTCACTGTCTCGAGGGCACGCCAAACTACCGGATTTACTCTCAGGAATTTTAAATCTATCAAGATTAGAACCAGCCTTTATAGTGCCAGCCTGGAATAATGCTCGTTTCTGTTTAGCCCCCTGTATGCTAGTGAAGGGAAGAAAATAATATCAGTTAAGCATTTCTTTACTCAAAGATTTTTCATTTTACTTGACCCAATTGTAAACTATTCACGGCCTCGATGGGAGTCGAACCCCCATGGCAGGGAAGGTTTTTGCACCTGCAATAGATTGAGAACATCTGACAGTCGGCAAGGCACCAACTTCCTTCATTTTTATGCTAATGGACCTCACATTCAACCTTTCAACAGCACAGAATATTTAGTCACCAACCAGATTTCACAAAACCTGACGAGCTAGTTGTTTGGACATAATTTTTGTGAAGGATATCTCTTACGTTAGGGAGGTGCATTTCAGTAACCTGCTCGGTAATAATGAGCATACGATGTTACTGTGGGATTACTTGTTTTATTCTCAAAGCCAGAGGAGAATGGATGGCCAGCGAAATATATTGGAGGGAGGTTTAAATCCAATAAAGAACGTTTTAATTGGATTTTTTGTTCGAGGGGACACCAGAAGACGGCTGGAGATCGTTGAAGATGATTTCACTAGGTCTCATTGGGCGCGTTTTCCAGAAAAGGTACAAAAAACGACTAGTCACCCTGTCTGGTTGATCAAAGACTTTAACAGACAGGTAAAGAAGAAAAAGAAGAAAAGAAGCTGTTCAGGGAGATTGGGTCACCAGTGCACTTCCCCCAGCCCCGTTTTAGGGCCAACTGTGTCGACGACCTGGGTTGCAGCGCCATCATATTTGTTGGCGATTTCAAACTTTGACGAGCCATCAGGTCTGAAACCGATTGGCAAGCACTCCAAGAGAATCTTGACTGATTTCAGGTTTTTAATCTCCAGAGAAATAAATTTCTGATCGCAGTATACATCAATATTCTGCCGCTGCTTGACACAGCTGCTAGGGGTCCGGCGAAACACGTGTCTGGGCCTTTTAGCAGGTACCTAGCCTGTTAGTATGGAAAGCTACAAAATCTTGACTGACTTAACAGCTGGTCTGCTCATTGGCACTTGCATTTTAACTTTCACAAGTTTACGATTTTAAGGCTCCTTATTAGAAGGATTGGTAAGAAGGATGATTCCTTCCAATACTTTCTTGATGGGTAGCCCCTTTCAAATGTCGAGGAACAGAAGGACTTCCGTGTTCCATTAACTTTATTGTTGAAACCATCTTCACGTTATATAAAGCAGCTAAATGCGCAACAAAAGTGTTATTTGTGCTAAGCCGGGGATTTGTATACACCGAAAAGAAACTCTTCAAAAAACATATGGAACATTTAGGTGGTCCCAATTGGGGTATGCCGTCCGGGCCTAGCGTCTGTAGTTTGTAGCGGCAATGAATGCGGTTGAGGGCTACGAATATGGTCAACAATGTTAGTCATCTGCCTTACAAATTCGGACTAGCATAGGTAGATTTGTTTCCTCTCGATTGCAGATAAATACTCGGTGACCTAATTCCAATCTACCGAATCATCCGAGGACATGAGCGCACCCTGGGATTTGATAACGTCTTTGAATTGACTCGGATGGATCAGCTGCAAGGTCATCCCTTTAAAGTGCGGAAAAATTTGTCCATGTGGACGTTCTACGGAATACCTCCTCACAGAGAGGCGCTGAAGCATAAAATGGAATTCCTGACAAGTTGATCCGCTCAAAGACAGCTGCGACATTTAACTCAGCAGTCGTCATGTGTAATGTTGTTAAAGTTAACTCGATTTGTGATTGTTGCATATGAATAGGGTGATCAAAGATGAAAGCTTTATTCCCTCAATAAAGTGACATGTAGGCCGCATGTACGGTGTCTTTTTCATCGATGGCCCTTGTCCAGCTTTGCATTGGTTATCTTTAAAGTACTTTGCAGCATGTGGAGGTCAGACTAACGGGTCTTTAGTAGTTCGCTAGTGCACGACTACCGATTTTTTGAAGCGGTGTAATACGTGCTGTTTTTCAATTTGAGGGACGACTCCTAGTATCGAAAGATTGCTGGCACATAATGGATAACGGCTTGGGCGGCTCTCTAGCAAGTTCAAAGAGCAGTTTTGCTTCTCATTTGGATCAGGAGATTTTCATTCCTTCACGCTTTTAGTTCTTCAAAAATCGCTTCTTCAAACAGAATAGCCTGAATAATTGGCACTTGAACCTCCACTTCACTATGTGGCATGAGGGCAGTTTTTCCCGGTGAAAAACGACCCTAAGAACTCAGAAAAATGCTCGGCTTTGTTTTTACTCTCTGACATCTCGAAACCTCTGCTATTGTCTATAACAGCAATTTGGTTCCTGCTAAGTTTACTTTAAGTAGCTGCGACGCAACCTGGGATTTTTGACTGGTCGACATTGCAAATTATTCTCAAAATCCCGTCGTCTTTTCAAAACCAAAATGTTTACCTTGTTCAGCTGAATTTTAGGTTCCTTGAAAGCTTCATAAGGGTTTGTTCTGCGAAACCTCTTCCAAAGCCTTCCTTATTGATCTCTCTCCTCAGATCTCTTGTCAGCCACTGAGGTCGGTTGGATATCCTGGGCGCTGCTAGTGGACAATGGTTTTGCATTAGTTTGGAAAAACAGCTCCTTAACATGATTCCAGTCCTCAGTGACATCCTTGGAGATAGAAAGAACACAGTCATTTTTCGATGAATCTGCTTTCACATAAGAGAAGTTGCCTGCCATATATTCGGCCTCGGTTCATTTAGTGAAGAAGGCGCATAATATAGAACATAACCCAACGAAAATGCAGCGTGGTCACTTCGACAAAGTTGAGAAAGGTAACATATCTCGTCAATACTGTCAGACTAGGTCTAAATAACTAGCCTGTTGCCCTCCACATGCTCTAATTGAAACGAGGACGTAATGTGTGAGAAGAGCCTTAAGTGTTATTCTTAGAAGATGGTGATCGGAGGCGCACTTATATCAATTCACCCGCGAAGCGGCCCGACGGATTTTGGGTGCATTGAGGCCGCCAATGAGTACAGCATCAAGTCGAATGCCTATCTCCTTTATGCACTCTAGTAAGCACATATCTGTATCCTTATCTGTCCGTGGTGGTCGGTAAACGGTCCCGGATTTCTGGGGCTGTGACCTCCGTGCCTTACGTGTCAGCCAAATAGCCTTCATACTGCCGGTCATTTTTTCAGTCCTCCTGCGCAAACTGAAGTCGTTTTTACATACATAGCAACTACTGCATTATGGCGTTCCACCCGGTCTCGCCTAAATGATTGGCATCCCGACACCGCTACTGTGGAATCGCTGGTGCTCTGTAACAGCCATGTGCCTATTATTGCTAAACATCAGAAGCCAGATCGGCTACCCGTACTCGATGTTCGTCAAAATTCGAGAATAGACTCTAAACGTTGGTATACAGACATTTTAGAAGGCAAAATTCCGCATTGTTCAGTAAAGTTGGGCGCGAGTTTTCTAATACTACTTTGCCGCAGCCACCATACGTATTGGCTGCTCTCATAGCAATATCGTGTTTTTATATATTCTGCGTTCTCTGAAGATTTACAGATTTTTTTCTTCAGCTATTAGATTCCGCTTCAGTTCCGCCATCAATTATCAGCGTTTCAGACGCTCCGCTAGAAATTAGCCTAACTAGAAAAGGCTCCTTAGATGAGTGGCGCAGGGTAGTGTTTCGAGGCAGAACCAAGTTCACTTCCTGTATGTCCAAAGCTTATTTGATAGGACAAGGTCGGACAGATTCTTACTGTTCACTAACCTTTCTGTCTATTCTGAAGACTGCGCGAATTGTCCCTGTCTCTTTTGTTCGGAGCATATCGTGTAGCAACTCCCGAAACTTATCGACGTCGCATCAGTCCTTCTTCTGGAATAAGTGCGTTGGACTCGCATACACCCTGAATAACTATACATTTTCGGTGGTCAAGAGGAACCCTTGATATATATATATATATTCTCAGCCCTATTGTCAGTTGAAGACCGAGAAGAATTCATGGAAATTGCATGTGACTTTGTATTTCAGTTATAGTGTTTGCCCTTTCCCTCATGCCATGGATTAGTTTCACCTGTTTCTAATAAAGGCTATTTGAAACAAATGGGAGTAGAGATAGGAGCATTCGGTGTGATAAGCCCTCAAAAATTAGGGAATTAGTTTCTACACTTTCCAGCCGTTAAAAAATTGAAAATGTCCAGGGACTTTTCACAAGAAAACATCTTTCTTCAACATTCGTAAATACTTCCTACTCAAGTAGATGTCAATGAACAAAATTAAACTTTATTTTTTTCGCCTTACTAATGGTACAAATCTCTCAAAGCTTTCTGTCCTTACCCCCGTCAGTCATCCTTACACCCTTAGAAATTCTGCACTCATTATAACTCCTTCTATATCCTCATCGTGTAAATGCTCTTTGTTATATGCTATCAAATATAACTTTCTTGAGAATAACGCACCAAACGAAATAAGGGCGTAAACTAGTTTATCTGCTTTCAAGTAAAGACTGCACACTTATCTTAACTGTGACTCTATAAACTTTATATTCTCCTCATCTTTTCCGACCAGCTTTCTCCATGACCCGAGAAAAATCCATTGGTAATTTGGAAGATCCTCTTATAACTATCATGCTCTACTTTGTGTCCTCCAGGAACGTAGATGTCTCCAAAAACCACCAGTCCTTCAAATAAATGAAGCCGTATGGACCTGCTTAGTCTAAACTGCTCCCTTTTAGTTGGCTAATAACAATCATCCGAATTCCATTTTGGTTCCTGAGATGTCGGGGCCCCACATTAACTGATGCTCCTTTGTGAGATTTCATGTTATGCGCGTTAAGTCACTTTAGTCACTTTATTAAGGGAAAAAGGCTTTCGCCCTTGAGCTCCCTATTCATAACCAAAATCGCATAATAGGTCCACCGTAACAATAGTACATCATACAAATGTACAAATGTACGTTGTCGACAACTAGGGAACAATACACAAATTTCTTCACCACATTATGAACGGCTATTGTACTATTAGCCTTCTCTTCACATCTTTTTTTATTTTCCTAAGCCATTTTTCCCTAAACACTTTTTGAAAATGGAGGGACGTTGAACTCTGCCTCTATTTTTATTGTACGAGTTTTTTAACTTCATATTTTTTACTTCACCAATAATTGCAAAACATTGCCAAGTTGTGCCTAAAAGGATAATTTCTGCTGACATTATTACAATTTTGTGCCCTTTATCTGCGCAGTTCGTCATAATCTTTACGAAAATTAGTTCGTATTGATATTGCCTTCCTGGCGCTAAAAATATCAATTCCAAACAAATTTTAAAATTCCAAAATGTCGGACTCCATGGAGCAAATAGGGTGGCTGGGATACAGTTGTCCTCTGATATCTGGTGCCTTGCAGCAGAGGCTCCTTAAGACTATATAAGTACCTTCTTCTTCAGCCTAAATTTTCTCCATTCTCTTGGCACCTGAAGGACTGTTTGGACCGAAAACTTCATGTTTTTTTACTTCAGCTTCAAAACGGAGACGCGAGTAACATAACTATTGGGGTTCTAATTAGCTCGCCAACGATGTATCAACCAGGATGTGTACATCCTTAAATAGATCGGAGTACAGTTACTGAATAAGTTGTATTAAGTTTAAACAACGTCCACTACGTCCATATTCATACCCCACGTTCCTGTTAACGAGGTTTTTACCCGCTTATAGATAAGAGAACGAGTGCCTTTAAATGGGTCAATGTTTCTGATCGCGATAATGTTGAGTGAGTTCTCCTTGTTCATAACTGTTAGAATTAGTTGGCAAGTGTTTATTTGCGTTGGCAACTTGCCGTATGATGCTTGATGGATATTCAAAATAGACTAAACACCGCAGCTATTTGTAATATCGCAAGATTTTTGTACAGATAGTAGAATATGAGTTCAATATCCAGGATATACCAAAAAATTCCGACCTTTTGTGAATTATGGCTTAAAGTGACTTAAGCAAGCGGAGTAAACATTACGCCTCACTGTTTCAAAGCACTTTCAAATATGCATAAACGGTATGCAGGATATTCAGGAACAATTCAGCCTTTTGCGTATATTGGAAGTAATTAATAACTACTGATCTTCAAGAATGTTTGAGGTTTTTTGAAAATCTTGGTTTGCTAGGTGTGATAAGCGGGATGGTATCGAAATCTAAGTAGTTCAAGTTGGAGAACAAATAAGTGTACCGTTCGATTGGAAGGTTGGCGGTTGATTTAACATGGTGTTACTGCCCTGAGGTATTAGGTTGATTGGAAGGGTAGATGATGGCCTATCCATCGGGATTGTGTTTAAGTGGACAGTCAGCAATGCATTCTGATCGCTTTGATCAGTGCCAGCTGCCTCAATGTCATGTGAATTCTCAGATAGCTATCTCAGAATCACTGACCTGAGGACACTTGACGACATCCATAAGCGCACGCACGGGCATCCAGATGGTCGCGGCTGCCTAAGGATCATTTGAACACGCCAACACTTGGCCAAAATAATGTTAACCTCGCTACAGGAACCCATTGGGCAATGCAACACGCCAAGCGCACATCAGTTGAACTTACTTCACAACCGTGTAAAGACAGCTTTCTCATCTGCCTCACACACTTACTCGTTGCCAGAGTAGTAACATATAGTAGGCCTTTCAAGCCACTGACATTGGTTGAATTTTTTCCAGCGCAGCGTTATCTAGCTTCGTCTAGGGGCACCACACTTGACCGCAATACTCTACTATAAGTCGGACAAACGTTCCAAATACGCAACCAAGAAGTTTCGGGTCAGAGCATATGAATGATCTTCTAATAGCTATTCCTTATCTAATCGTTCTCGTTTTTGCCTCCACTTATGCTTTTTTAGTATGAGCGTCAACTTGAAATAAGATTGTCTTCTACAAGAGTGCTTTCATAGAAAAATTGCGTAACCATTTAACGGTGAAAGATATACAGTCATTATTTTCTGTTTTCTTCCCAAATACACAGTTCTTGGAATTCGAAAAGGGTCCGTCTGGGAGGGGATGCTAATTGATTTCGAAAAACACCGATAATTTCACCAATTGTCACTGGGCTGTACCATCAGCATGGGTGTATCACGGTTTCATGACCTAAATATCCCCTCTTTGTTTCCATTCTAAACGTACCGATGATGCCCGCGATGGGCTCCCACTGTCTGGACTCCTTGATTATTGCTCTTATAGCTAGTCCCTCGGATATATTTTAGCGAGCTGCTGTCCTTTTAGTTATAGGATTCTTACCCACGATAAGAAGTGTTTCGAACTCTCAACAGATTTCATCAGCGTGCCGCAAATATTTTCCTCACATTTCCTCTCATTTGTTGAGAAAGTGTGGCAGATATAATAAAAAAAGTGTCAGTAGCAGCACTATGTAACTGGCTCACACTTATCGCTGATTTTAAGCCTACATTTTTATTATGTACTATTGTTACGATGGACCGATTTTGCGATTTTTGGTTATGAATAGGGAGCTCAAGGGCAAAAGCCTTCTTCCCTTAATAAAGTGACGTAAGCGATAGTTTGTTATTTTCGCCTAAAAACCCTAAAATCACACTCAACTGATAGTAAAGCAGCGAAGGAGTTATTGAACTAACCTTCGCTGAGCTTTTTTTCCTAGTTTTTGAGAGTGGGTGGTTGCCGAAGTCTGCTCTCATTTGCGTCGTTGGAGTTGTTTTCGCTGCTTCTTTCTAAGTTTACAAGAATTACCGAACGACTCTCAGCCACCGCTTAAAAGGCAAAACCACCGTCAGTTGTAGTACATATGGCTGTTCGCACATGGCAGCAATTTACTCCAGTGCTGACTTTGCTGTCACAATGACCAGTGAGCAATTATAGTATAAAATTTATTTATTGATTTATTATGAAACATGAGGTAATTACTGTGAGGCGATTGTAACATCTTAGTCTTTGGTGATATCCAAACATCAAATTGGCACACACTTACAGCAACACCAACTTAAACATGGGGCTAATTAGACGAAACATCAAGCGTTATAGGTGAGTCAAGGTCTACCTCACTTGACAGTGGAATTCATTCTAATTATTCCTGATTATTCAGCCTTTTTCATGACAAATAGGGATAGCATTCTGGGTCCCATTATATTTCCGGTTTATGTGAACGTCTGCCTTGATTTCCTCACCTGTGAGAAATTCATGTTTGCGGACCACCTAAAGATCTGGAAGTCTATTGAAAGCTCAGAGGATGGACAGACCTTACAAAATGACTTGGATCGCTTGCAAAAGTGGTGTGAAAACTCGCTACTGCAGCTGAACTTCAACAAATGCCAAGTAATACACTTACGGTCTAGTCGCAGAAAGGTGATACCATTCGAGTATGACTACTCGATCGGAGGTCATCAACTCGAGGAAGTGAACGAACTACGGGATCAAGGTGTACGCATGACGCCCGACCTCAAACCGTCAACTAACTGTGCTTAGACCACAAAGAAGGCTATGAGCATCCTCGGAGCGATCAGAAGGTCATTCCTCTATTTTGATGAGGAGCATTTTGGGCGAGTCTTCGGAACATTTGTTCGGCCGATGTTAGAATACTGCGTCCAGGCGTGGTGCCCTTGAATGAAGAAAGATTATGCAATGCTCGGAAAGTGCAAAGAAGAGTGATCAAGCTAGTCAGCAGCTAAGAAGGTCGCCCATATGAAGTTCATCTAGATAGGCTCAATCTTGTTCCTCCCTATTATATGCAATGCAGAGGAGATATGATCATGGTGTCTAAAATCGTCAGGGGAGTAGACTGTGCTTTTCAGATGATCGACTTCTTTGAATTTGCACAAACAGTACATCTACGCAGTCATCCGTACAAACTGAAGAAACGCCACGCCAAACTTGAACTGCCGGTCCTTTTCTTCTCCCAGCGGGTCATGGAAGAATGGAATAAACTTCCTTCCTCGGTTGTTCTTGCTGAAAGCATTGACGCATTCAAAAGAAGGCTTGCTCTTACGTTGCTTGCTGGTCATACATTTGGAGGACAAAAACAATTTGTAAAGTGTAGCTATGACTTTGAACAATATGCATGATCTGACAGCATCTATCTATAAATAGGGTTTTCAAAGGCTCTGTAGGGACTT
>JAYGXS010000003.1:22634384-22689653 GCA_036362985.1 Ligula intestinalis | reverse complement strand
GATGAATTAATCGAAAACGTTCGTTCGCTTAACTTGACTTCCTCAATAAAACTTATTCATTTATTTATGTTGAATATATGCGCCGCGTTCGTTATAGCTTGACCTCGCAGTTCAATGCTATGCAACTCTTTAAACCCGGACAAGATCGACTTGAAACGTTATTCGGCCCAGCGATTGGAACGTATAACACTTTCGTTTACCGCCACGGTTTTACGCTTACCAAGAGCCTTTGCTACCAGTTTAAGTGCAACAGGTCAAAACAGCCCGTTTTGCGCCTCCGATATACGCATAGATGCATGATGGCAGATATTTAATTTTTTTCCTTTGCACTTGGATCCAGCCGAGTATACTTACTTGCCGTATGAGAGGAAAAAAACAAGGAAGACCTTGCTTCAACACCTTGTTTCGCTTCTATTTGAGTCATTTGCATAGCAAGTGAAACGTGGCTGGCTTTCCTGATTCAATCTGAATTAGATCAAAAATGCCTGACTGAAGTATAGTCATGTGTATTTGATTTTGGCAATATTTTTGAGATCGATATGAAAGTAATGCGTCTGCTTCTTGCTACCACTTTTTTCAATACAATGAAAGTTCTTGAACGTGAGTATTCGAAATGTATTTATTTTTCCAATAAACAGATCTACTGGAAAAGGCTCGTGTCATTCGACAGGCTCCTGACGAACGAACTTTCCACATTTTTTATCAGTTGCTCTGCGCCGCCACTCCAGAACTTAAACAAAAACTGTTAGTTACCGAACCGATCAAATTCACCTATCTCTCAAATGGAATCCTTGAGGTCCCCTCGTTGGATGAGAAGCAGGCTTTTGCGGAAACAACTGAAGCTATGGCAATCATGGGCATTACTGACGATGAACAGCAAGGTTAGTCATGCACCTCTCGGTCACTTCCTTGCTTTTACATAATATCTTAGTACTTTTTCAAAATTATCCCCTTGACAACGAAAGTGTACAAATTCACAAAGTTAGCAGTGTATTGCTTTTATTACCTCACCATTTATTTACTATGATTACCTAAAACATCTAATTGAGGAGGCATCCGTTATATGCAGGATCACACCGCAAAAATACTCGCAAGCAGAAATATACTAAGAGAAAAAGACAGACTAAGAGCGTGAACAAATAAATGAAAAGTTATCAGACGATTTGTCAAACTCAGAGAACTACCGCTCATTGAGACGCCAAACTGCGCGATCAGCATGATGCAACCGTCAGTACCATTGGACCGAGTTGGCTGGCTCCGTGGAATCAGCTTCAAACTCTGGTAACTTCCACCAGCTCTATTACCTTTTGCGTAAAGCATCAGGCAAATATAAACCGCCTTGCACTACCATTCGGAATAACTCGGGTCAAGTGATTACTGATATGGCTGGCAAAATCGATCGATGGCGAGAGCACTTTAGCGAGCTACTGGATCCGCCTATACGTTCACCTGCGAACCTACAGCTATCAACTGGAATTCCATACGGTAGTGACTGCGAGCCACCTACGAGATTTGAAGTGGAATCGGTATTACAACGATTAAAAGTTGGGAAGGCAGCGGGTGAAGATGGTATCCCAGCAGAAGCCTACAAAAATAATTGTCCTGCTTTGTCGGAATCACTACATCGACTGTACCCGACTATATGGACTACCGAAGTCATCCCGACTGACTGGTCACTGTCCATTATTTTACCGATACCGAAGCGCGGTAACAGGACATTATGGTCAAACTACCGCGGCATTAGCCTCATAGAAATAGCCGCCGAAGTGTTTGCGACCATCCTTCTCCGTAGATTTTCGGCTGAGCGCAATCTTCGTACTCGTTCTAACCAAGGAGTATTTCGTCCAGGTAGAGGATGTATTGACCAGATCTTCATTCTACGCCGCATACTAGAGCACAGACATCAAAACCAACAGATCACTACCGCCTGTTTTATCGACTTCAAAACCGCCTTTGTTTCTATCGACAGAGAAGCTTTATGGCAAGTCTTGCTTGCTGACGGTCTCCCACCAAAATTGCTTAATCTTATCAAAGCTTACTATGGCACAACATCAACCCGAGTAAGAACCCTTGGTGAAGAGTCAACTTCTTTCCCTCTGACTTGTGGAGTTCGACAAGGGTGCCCTCTTTCTCCAGTTCTCTTCAACTTCTTGATCGACTGGGTAATGCATCAGTTAATTCTACCTGACAGTGCATGTAAAATCAGCTCTGAATTCAGAGTGCATGACCTGGAATATGCCGATGACATTGTCGTACTCGGTAAAACTCCTCAATCACTACAGCCAACGCTAGACCGAATCACCGGCTTCGCGGCAACTGTTGGTCTGACAATTAATGTGCGCAAGACGAAGCTCCTGACTACGTATCTGGGCGCAACACAACCACTGTTTATCAGCGGTCAACCCATTGAAGAAGTTAGCTGCTTCCGCTATTTGGGCTCGAATATGCTAGTCAATGGACAGGCCAAAGACAAAATCAAGAACCGAATCGCGCAGGCTAGAAATGCATTTAGGCTGCTAGCCAGACCACTGGTCTCGCTCAGACGTCATTTTACGTACTAAGCTGCTGATATAAAAAGTATCAATCAGACCGGTGTTAGTATATGCCTACGAAATATGGCCAGTGAGAAAGGCAGACATCCTATCGCTCGAAGTCTTTGACCGTTGGTGTCTTCGACGCTTCTTAAGAGTCTTCTGGCAGGATCGAATCTCCAATGTTGAGCTATACCGCAGCTGTTTCAAACTACCAAGTCTAGCATCGTACATCCAGCATCGCCGATTGCAATGGTTTGGCCATGTCCTGCGCAAACCATCGACGGACCTCTGCAGATTGGTCGTGAACCCTTCTCGTAGTGCAAACTGGAGATACCGACAAGGCGGTCAACTGAAGACATGGCTCAGCACCGTTAAGTCGGACGTTGAACGGATGGGCCTCGTAACCGTTTACGGCTTGCGACATTGGAACAAACAATGGGTTAACATCTGTGAAGAGCTTGCCTCTAACCGCCGCCAATGGGCCGCCGCTATTCGTGACATCCGTGAAGCCGATTCATCCAACAACAGGAGCTAATCGGATCAAGTATCAAGTAAGTAAGACGATATGATACAGGACAACTCCACAAAGACGAACCAAATCTATGTAGGTGTGTTCGTTACTCGGAAGCATACATTTTAGCCTCTGCGCTTCAGTAATTTAATCAAGCAGACGTTTTAAGTGTTGCCAATGACTGAGGTCTGTTCCGCTGTTAGATTAGTCCAATAGTTTAGCAATCATACCAAATTAATGTTATCGTTTTTCTCCTATGTCAGTGCGACGAGACCTGAAACTAACTATATAGCCAGATAACTACAATGTTTTTGAATTAATGAAGCTATTACGGCGTCATTGACCTAGCCGCCGGCATCCGTGCATATGCATAAAAAAGTTCGCAGTGTACGTCTTACAGATTTCATTTGATTCGACATTTTGCGTACTTTTCGTTGATACAGCTGCCGGGAAATTTGAGCAAGTCGTCTGGATTCCAGTTGTGTAGCCTAACAACCAAAATAAATCTTTTTTGTATTATTCGTTCATTCACTCAAATGCTAAACGTAATTAGAAATGAACTAGTACGTCCTCATTCCCATTTTGTTTTGTGCAGCCATCTTCCGAGTCCTTTCTGCTGTGCTACATTTTGGAAATTTGGAATTCAAACAAGAGCGCAACTCTGATCAGGCGACCCTTCCAAACCAAACAGGTAAAACTTCCGTCTAGATCCTGTTTTTTGAAGAGTGTGCATCCAAAAACCGAACTTAAACCAGACATCCATAAAAGGTGCTATCGTATACTATAAGCGTCAGGCTTACTAGCAATGCCAATAACCATATTACTGCTAACGAGTCTTTTCTGCTTTTATTATTCAGCATCATAGGTTTAATGTGATCAGCGCAAAACTTTCGTTATCTCCCCGTAAATGTATATCACCGCGATAGCGAGAGCCTGCTCGGCTATTAAGCCTGTGGAAACAAGTACTTGGAGATCTTTGACTCGGAGTTGATCCAGCAGTCCACCACCTACTGTGGACGCAAGAAGCGTTGTGTACACGTATATTTCCTCCAACCTAAGCATGATTAATGTTTTAACTTTGCAAAAATTCCCATTGAAAAGTTAAGAGGATAAATTACCGAGCTTTAGATAAATTATCGTCAGACCTGTACATTTATATCGTAATTCAATAACTTAACTGTGTGAGTTGGTAGAAAAGTTGGTGCGTTTGTCAGGAGTGGTGGTGGAGGACAAAAATCTGATCAGCGCCAGGGGGACTGGCAGCCGAGTTTATTTAGGTAATGACGATATAAATGTGTACAGGCCTGAGGAGTATTTGTCGAAAGCAAACATATGCTCATCAAAAGTAAACTCTAAAAAACTCATTTCGTTTACTGCCCAGAAAATTCTAAAGTAACTCTTTTCAGCAAATACAATAGAGGTCAATGTCCTTCCAAAATTTGATTCGAAACGTGCTGACTTCACAAGCCGTATATGCGTCCGGAGTGCTGAGTGCGTTGACGTAGCATCGACGTGAATAAGAACTGCCTATTTATCGTGCGTTTTTCCACAGAGGGACCACTCTGAATCACCTGAACTAGTTTTGCTTTCACTACTTCACTCCAGGAAAAAAGGACAACTAACTAGGGAGCCAGTGATTTGAAATTTTCCTATGCTTAAAAATATAATTGGGTTCTAACAGACCTGTATACCAGGACTGCCATTATGTTAGATAATTTTAACCGACACTCACTAGAGACCGTCTCATTGCTGACTCTATTCTTCAAAATATTTTCTTTCAGTTGCGGAAAAAGTTGCTCATCTACTGGGGGTGCCGCTTTCGGAGTTGATTAAGGCCTTTTTGAAGCCCCGTTTGAAGATTGGACGCGAAACCGTCTCTAAAGCCCAGACAAAAGAACAGGCAGAGTTTGCTGTTGAGGCCATCTCCAAGGCCATCTACGAGCGACTGTTTCGTTGGCTGGTAACTCGTATCAACAAGTCTCTCGATAGAGCGAAGCGACAGGGAGCGTCCTTTGTGGGCATTCTTGACATTGCTGGTTTCGAAATCTTCCAGGTGAGCGCATATTTTTTTTCAGACCCCTCTCCCCCCCCTCCATGGGCTCATAAGAATGCCAATCATTTCTTTTTTTGTAAAGCTAGATGTGACTAACTGCTTTTTATCCAGGAAAGGGAAAACCTGCTTTTCATTTAACCGTGTGCATTTTATGGTTTAGAGCGTTCCTACAAAAACTTGCTTGCACAGCGCACTTTTCATTCCACCGTTTTCTGCCTGTAGCTTTCAAACCACCAGCCCATGAACTTCGAAGAAGGCCGTCAGAACCAATTGCTTTAGCAAGGAATTTTGTATGCGGCTTCCCTCTCATTACTGAATATGCATAACTCCTGACGGGCTAAGTCGTCTGAAAGGGTTTTTAGGCAGAGGAGAGGTACCAGGGCTTGTGACTCAGTCAGAAATATAGGGCACACACACTTCCTGGCATCTCTGTGGGACAATTCATCGTCTAAGTACACAGTTATTGTTGTTTACTTGCTGTGTTGCCTGCATCTTCACAATTGATGTGAGCTAGATTTTGAAGGAATGAGGACATCTGTTAGATCACTTACCAGTTCGCACGCATACGGCTACTCAGCCAGGTTGCGTTTTGCTCCACTGTACCACAAACCAACAGCATTTTCTATCTAAGCTACTTTTTTCCAACTATGGTGATGCTATTTTCTTCTTTATTCATTAAGGACACTTTATACCGTAGTGTGCTGTTGCTAACGTCCATTTTTCATTCAAACGGTCTTTATGCGAAACCATTGTGCTTCGTCCCACCCAAATCGCAAATGCGAAAACGTTTTGGTGTGCAATAGCGGCCAGTTCGTTCGCCTGAATGCACATTCTGATGGGACAGTGCCTGGCAAGAGGAATGCTGGGCTTATGAGGGGTTAATGCTCGACATTATTTATGGTCGATGCTCGTGTGAAGGGGAAGCCAGCAGTGGCAACCTGAGTTGTGGCTAATCTTATAGTACTGCATACGTCCTTAGTGTCCTCGCCGAAATCAAGTAATTCGACGCTGCCAAAAGGTGACCTTCATAACTGCGTTCTCTTTGAGAATCAACTGTCGGCGCCAAAGTGCATGCGTTTGTGCGCTCAAGCATCGAAAGTGCAGAGAGAGCCAAATGAAGTAAAGAAAACTCTTGCCAGTTGTGCATATTAGGTGACCTTTTTCACAACCTTACGGCAGAACACCTAGAGCTAGAAGGCCTATGTGAACGGTACTTTTTGCTGGTGTCAACGATATACATTCTTGTGAGTTTTATTGCTACATGCCAACACGTCTGCATCCAACTCACTGCGGTTATTTGCCTTGCTTGAATCGAATAGTGGTTCATTTGCTACGGGTATGCAACTCGCATTGAACAGTCACAACCAGTTAAGGGCACCTCTATTATCGGAGGTCTGTCTCTTCCAATGTATTCTCTAGTCAATGCAAAAGGGTTGGCAGGTAAGCCATTCTAGTAATCTCGAATCGTGACACTGATCGACCGATCGCCTGGATCGAAATCTTGATAACCCCAGTCTCCAACATACTTCCATACTTGGCTCATGACTAATCAGTACCATTTACCGTCTGTAGGTCGCCAGTTTTAAGTGTATTAACCTAAGGGAATTGCAGTACTTAAGTTCTGCCCAACGACGTGGTTTATGGGTTTTTTTTACTATCTGCTCGACGTCCTGTTAGTGCAGGAAAAATGATGCACCTGTCATGGTCGCGATAGTCTATTCTGGCTTCTTAGAAGCTGGTCAGTGTATTCCTTAATTTTGGTTGTTTATTTGTAGTTATTCCATGTTGCTAGCGTTTTCAGAACGCAGTATCAGAACCATTCAGCCATTCTTCTCACGGCCCCGCGTATTTGCTAACCCAGACTTACGTGCATCCCGTCCAGAAGCCAAGTCCAGCCTGTATTGCGCTCGGATTTATTGAAACGTCGTCAATTTTGTCATAATTAACCCCCCTCCCCTGGTGTGCATGACTTATGAAGTCCAGTGCTTGCTTCTCCATACATGTTCCTTTTGCCGCTTTTCCCCTGCTTTCTTGCCTAATATTTTACATCTAACCCAATCTTGCCATTGTTAGCCACACGGAAACGACAAGTCAGCGGTCAGAGTAAGTTGGCTCAGCAGCTCCGCCCTGTGCATTTGCCCCTCTTCCCCCCGCTCCACACGCATGTAGCCGTTCGGCCGTAGTTACTATGACTGCCACCGCGTTGTGAATGCTCGTGTTCACGTTGTTCAATAAGCTCGTGGTTGTATCCTCCACATTAGTTTGGTTTTCCTTTTCTGCATTCTTTTGTTGGGTTGTCTGATGGCTCCCCCCCCACACACACACCTGAACCCTGTTCACTTAGATTTTGCGCGAACGCCTCGTATCTGAGCCCGTGTCCCTTGGTTTCTGCTCCTGTTCTATTGCCCCCCCCCCTCCGCACCGATTCCGCAGCCGCTGTTCGTGCCATCTTATTCTGCGCCGCTACCTTCAGTCTTGTTCTTTTTGCTCTTCTCTATCCCTGTAGGTCAACTCCTTTGAGCAGCTCTGCATAAATTACACGAACGAGAAACTCCAACAGCTCTTCAATCACACCATGTTCGTCTTGGAGCAGGACGAGTACAGCCGCGAAGGCATCCCCTGGGATTTCATTGATTTTGGTCTAGATCTTCAGCCCACAATCGACCTAATCGAAAAGGTACGTTGCCGTTTTGCTCAGCCCAATTTGCTACTACAGTGGAGTCCGGTTAATGTGGACACCTCCGTTCCAGGCCAACTGTCCATATTAACCGGTTGTCCACATTAACAGTGTCCACATTAACCGGACTCCACTGTGTTGTTTTTTTCACCTGCGCCAAGTTATGCGGTCTCACATGTGTTTCCTTCCTGACCTTGAAGCTGCTGCCATTCATTCAAGTGCTACTATTGTAGATCGAAGTGGATTATGCCTGTTAGCCGTCGAGACTGACTTACTGACATATCTGCATGCACGTTCATAATAGAAAGTATCATTTACGTACTGTTGAAATATTGATAAATAAGGGACAGCCTGCAGTCTATTCACACCGGACGGCAGCCGTCTTTCAGTTCAGAAAGCTTCCGTTCATCTTTATCACGAGTAGCGCACTCGTACACGGGTCTTCAATGATCATGTAAACTTCACCGGCGTTTCTCTGTTGCAGGCACAGAATTTGGTTTTTTCCAAATCGAACCCCGAAAGCATAGGTAATCGGTATTTAGAAGTTCAATCAAATGTACTCACTTAGATGGATAGTTTGCATTCATTTGTTTTTATAACTTCAAGGCTGTGCAGTGTTTATTTCCTTGGAAAAATTCCATAGTTCTTCAACGCCATATCAGATGCCTGATACCGTTAGCAAGATGTTTGACAAAGGTCACGATCACGTTACATACTTCGGAAGTTGCACAAATCCGTCTACCGAGATGAAAATGTGTTTCCTGGTGTGTTCCATGATGTCAGAAGGTTCTGTCCCTCCAAATGTCAGTTTTCAACAGTACACATGTTCCCGTAAAACAGCTGTAAAACATGAATTAGTACTCCAATCTTGTAAGCACCATAAGTTGACGAAATTGTCCATCTACCTTAAACATCCGGCTATTCCTGTGTATGTATGGTTCTCAGCAAAACACCTACGTGTTTACAAGTACGGGCCCCATGACGACAACTTTAATTCGAGTAATATTTTGGTTTTGCAAGCATATTTAAGAGTCTTCATGTCTGTTTTGAATGTTCCGACGCCTTCAGCGGTTTGAATCAGTATGCGGCTTCATGTACTTGTGCCAACTGTATTCGAGCTCGGGTTGATGCAGCAGTGGCTTCTAAAAACCGATGAGATCGCCCTAATGTTCTGATTTGGTGTTTTACCTTCGGGTCTCAAATTCCTGTCCATTTTAAAATGTTTGCTGAAGATACTTCAGCAGTTGATGTCTGCCAGTGCCAGTGCGTTACGCAGGATGACATCTTGAAGAGACACTGATTAGCAGACACAGTTTTGGACTTAAGAATTCTGCTGCTTTTTTCCTTCATTTTTCGTTAATATAATCAGCGGAAATTACCCCGTGGACCATTAGGGAACCGCAAAGGATCGCATCGACTGGCATTAATGTTAGTGTTCCATGTATTCCTGGGCATCCCACCCTCATCATGCGGGCAGAGGCCTGCAGGGTCAATATGGGCATTTTCGCTCTGCCTTGGAACTGAGGGTCTACGGCCTGCACTAGCGATCATCAGCGAGAGTTCTTGTTGACAAAGACAGGGATGGTTATTTTTATCTTATTTGTCTTTATCAGCCACTGATAGCCGCATCTCGGGCTGCACACCCAGTACTGCTTTTACTACTACAGTAACGGTTGTGATTGCAAAATTGTAGTCACTTGAGGGCGTCGTTCATAGTCACGGCTTGGTTGTAGGCCGAAAATGAACATTTTAAATGAGACGGAGAATCCAAAGTCTGCGCAGGCCTTCTGGTAACGAAGAGTGCTCTACCATCGATAAGTGTTACCGAAAACTGCAAGGTCACACAAGAGAGACCAGTTCTGCAGCATCTGCTGTTACAACACTAGGCTCCATGCCCCCAGTTCGCTTATTCCTCAAGCAAAGCTCCTCCCCGATCTACTGGTCCACAACATGTCGGCTAGATTCAAAAGTCTTCAGTCTTAGGGGTGTAGCTGTGCCTCGAAGCATTCCGTTTCTACTTCTGCGTGCGTCGTTTGTAAACGTTTGAAGTGCACACAGGGGGTCTGTAAGGGCACAATTTCTGAGGCTGTATCTCACCGCCCGGGGAAATGTTTTTTGGGCCAAAGAGGGTAGTTATATTGATTACTTGTAACACATCTCCAGTTTTTTCCCCGTTTGATTCCTCTCAAATATTGGAACTAATGTTGTTGAAAAGAAGACAACTAAATCGCTGGGTCAACACTTTTATTCGCTTGCCGTTTCGACATCCGTCGCGGATTCATCATCAGAGACATTAGCATACAACAGTAACAGGAACGGGTGTTGTATGGTGCGTCATCGTCATTTTGTCAGGAACTGAGATATGCTTTAGATTTGCACTGTGTCGCCCTCCACTTAATTTCACCGTAGCCGACGGAACAGCCTCTTACGTTAGGCAGCCATTTATTCAGTCCCAGCACCATAACGGCCCTACCACAACCTATGTGCGTCTCTGTCTTCTGTACTGTTCTTTGTGCTGATTTCACAATCGCCCAAGTTACGCCATCCAAAACGGCTGAATTATTCGCGCGGCGCCCTCTGCACACGTAAACCGTGTGACATATCGCGTTCTTCATGCAAATTTTGTGAGTCACCGCGCACGCGTGCGCACGCACCAACAACCCTAGTCCGGTGCATTCTGGCCCTATTGCTTGGGTGACGGCGGGCAGTGGCATTTTTGTCCTGTGCTACGCTCTTTCACACGATATTTCAACTGCTTTTTTTCTTCTCCTTAGGCGCCAAAAAGACCCCTGCACATTATGCGGGTTTCAGCTGTAACTATTGCCTGACCATTCTTCCTGTTTCTCTCTGTTGTGACAGCCTGTGGGTATTCTTGCCCTTCTGGACGAGGAGTGTTTCTTCCCCAAAGCCACAGACAAGTCCTTTGTGGAGAAGCTGTTTAAGCAACAGGAGAACAATCCCAAGTTGTGTAAACCTGAATTCCGCTCAGTTTCCGACTTTGGCGTCTTCCACTATGCCGGTCGCGTGGACTATCAGGCTGCTCAGTGGCTCACCAAAAACATGGATCCCCTCAACGACAATGTTGTCTCATTACTCCAGGCTTCCAACGAACCCCTAGTTCAGGTAATTATCAGTTTATACTCTACCACCACCCCCCCCCCGCTGCCAGCATAGTGGCTTTTTTCAGTGGAGCCAACCGAAAAGCACTCCAATTTTTTTAGCACTCGCTTCTTGTCGTGTTTTTCGTATGCTTGCTAACCCACGTCGGACTAACTTCCTTGGTTTTCATGCCAGGAATTGCAAATTTAGGCGTCTTATAGCAACCGCATATACGTCAAATCGACCCCCCAAAACAAGTCATCAGGTAACTCAGTGCTTGTGTACGCCTTTTCTGCGTTCGGGCGGTTAAAATCACAAAATACGAACATTAATGTCCTGATGATTTCTGTAGTTCTTCTCTCCTTAGGGTTCAAAAACAATTTATTAAAATGGTAACCAATCCACGGTCTCCTACTCCGCGGGAGACTACTAATGAGAGAAGTAGTATCCTTGTTTTTCCAAGGTTAGTTAGTAGCCCTTGTTGGATCAGGAGCTCCCGCCGGAGTCCAAACTGGGTGCAGTTGGGAGACGGGGAAAAGCCGTGACCTCGGCCGGCTTGAGCCAAAGGTCCTCGGGGGTCAGTTGGGTGCCTGGCCGGGAACTGCAAGCGAAGATATGACGGCAGTCATGCGGCGAGACGCCGCTGTTGGGACAGCAGGGGGGTACGAAAGGGTCGAGCCGGTGTTGGTACTGGCGAAGGAACATGCAGTAGCCACTGCGTAGCTGCGCCAGGGTACAGCAAGTCACCCTTGGGAGGTGTCGTTCCGAGGCCGCAATCGGAGGTGGATAGCCACCCAGGAGGACCGGCGGGTGGTAGCTGGATTTTGCCTCCACAACGGCTCTTTGGTGGAGGCGGTGCTAGCCTGCCCTGATGGCGGAGCCATTAACGGGTAGATCCGAGAGAGACGAGGCGACAGCTGCCTTGTGGAGACCTCGGATGAACATCCGAACGTTGCGGTTCCAGTGTCTAGCGTTTAAGCCGCCACCAAAGCTGTTGCTGACGATTGTCGGAGAAAGCCCCTTAAGTATTCAGTATGAGCATCAGTTTATTGAGGGATATATTAGAAGATTGCCTTTGTGCTATCATTTTAGGCTAAAGGTTATAGCAGGTAAGAAATTAACACCATAAGAAGGCCGCTCGATCATCAGCGCAAGTGTATTTTGTTCTAGCTCTAGGAGTCATTGAAAAGTCCACAACTTACAATCCTCTTCCCACTCCTCCTCCTTTTCTTTTTCTTCTTCCTCCTCATCATCAGCACCTTTTCTTAATTCATCTAATTTAATTTGTCCGGTTTTTGAACTAACGTTCTTAGAGTACTTTCGTAGGGTACAGTCAACTGTGGTTTCTCCTACCATCCTTAGCTGTATTCACTAACGTTTTTTGTCCTCTTACCAACCGCTAAATTTGTGGCTAGACTTCTACCACGTTTACGCGATTGGTACGTGTAAGCTTCAGCCATATCGAGAAGAAGAAGGCTCGATCGTTGGGACAATGCTTTTATTCGCCTGACGTTTCGAGATCCGTCGTGGATTCATCATCCGATATATAAGGAAAGTGCAGTAACAGCTACGGGTTCAGCCAATTTAGCCACATCACCTTAAAGGCAGACTCTTAGCTGGCAAATATATGATGCTGTATTCCGCGTTGACTCAGTACTAGTCGAAATTCCTGCTGAAGCATTGTTTTGCCTGACTGGAGAGAACCGGAATGAAGGGGGGGCGTTAATCTAGGAATATGCACAACGCAGACCAGAACCAGACCTTCTGACTAACTCTCTCGCTCTCTCTCTTTCACGAACTTGACCCTGACGTGCCACGGTAGTGCCCGCATGCGTTCTCACATGCGAGGCGCGCCGCCTACCTGCTCCCGTGCGCGCACTTCTTGCCGGCAGTCTCCGCGGGCAGTTCTATTTGATATGTGCGTGTGTCTGACTGACTGACTGACTGAGTGAGTGTGCTATCCTGCGAGTGCTGATGTGTTGTTGTCGTTGTCCACCACCCAACATTTGCATAACGTACGCTCCTCTCTCTCTCTCTGTCGCCGCAACTCTCCTTGCGGCAGTGAGCAGTGTGGTCTGATGAGATTGTCTAGAAGACGACGACGACGACGACCTGCACCCACCTCATTTACATCTTTTTCTGTCCGTGTGCGTGTACGTGAGGCCTGGCCCAAGCCGACACACGGTGACTTCTGTTGGTTGAGAAAGTTTGCACAGGGGCCTGTTTGGCTAATGGCTCGCGCTTGCGCATGCTATCACCATACTTGAATGTTTTTTTCCTCTCCGAGTTTATGCACTTTCCTTTGCTCCTGCCGCCGTCTCCGTTTGTCCCTCATCGGTTACTCATGTGGTTATTAGTGCGCACACGGATGTTCATAGTGGCTGAGCCGTTTGCCGCGGCCGCAGTGGGATGTGAAATGTTGAGGTCTCGTCTACATACGTTAAGCGGAGGCTAAAGCGTCGTCGGCCAATGCGATTAATCCGTCTGCAGTCGGCAGAAACCCTTCAACGGACCGCAGTTGCATTGCAGGCAATAAAGTGAGGCAACTCAGCCCGTTCTCCGGTGTACTATATCCGGTGCGCTGAAGACTACAACTACCTGCTTCTGGTCGAAGTTTGAAGATTGTCATTTAGCAACACATCTGCTTCCTCCTGTGGAATTAAGGTGGAACTGCAATGGCCCCTCTCACACATATTTACTGTGCAGGTAGCATGCGTTAAGCTGTTGTTCTACCCCACTAACTGTTAAATGACCACAGCACAGCCGGCGGCTTTTCAATTAATTAACTACTTATATCCACCCTTGGAACGAGGGTTAGGCACCAAATAACTGCCGATACCCACCTATATGAGCTCTCATGCACAGGAAGCTGGATATGAGGTCTGGTGTGACCTGCGTAGTTGAACTGTACTGGGGCAAGGCGCCCATCTGCAGCCGCCTTTACTTCACATTTGTACTTAAGTTATTGTGGAGTGACGATGGGGAGAGTTAAGTTGGTTTTTTCTGCGCCCAAGGGGAGTACTTGACTTCATCCCTTGCAAAGGTGCAATTTTATTATTATGCCGAAAGGGATAACTGCCCCGGTCAGTATGCTTGCATCCCACGACAACAGGTGTTTCAATTGTCGACAGCCAGCCAGAGTTTCATCGCGTGCTGCGTCTGCTGTTACTGCTACCGGAAACCATGTCTGAAACCTACCAAACGGCGAGAGGGTGCTATGCATCTAATGGCATCTTTGAGCTGCCATCATCTGGTACGGGTAGGTTAGGGAGCATCGATGGCCGAATGAATGGTGATCAGTTATGTGAACAAATTCAACTCACTGCACCGCCTGAATCATACTCACGGATGTTGTATATATTTCTAAGTTGCTCAGCTGCCAGCATTTCCGATATTTAAGTTTGAGCTACCAGCCCTTCTTTCCGCGCATACCTAGTTCATAAAATCGACATTGCATTGCCATACAGACTTCATTTATATAGAATTTCCATCGTCACAGCTTGGTTTAATGCTTTTGTTTAAGAGGCCTTCTCGACTCCAACGCACTGTTATCTACATGCCGTCTCTCACATTATATATTCGAGAGAATCTGAAAGTGTCGGCCACCTGGCCATGGCGAGGGAAGTTGGCTTCCTAGTATTATTTTAATATGCATCAAGCGGTATTTGTCACCAGGCGACGCTTTTAGATTATGCTCACTTTTGAGGCGTCTCACCATCGCCTGTGCAATCGACCTTTTAGCTGTATGCTTTAGTCTGCACTTTCATATCGCGTATTCAGCAGTCATTAACTGGGATGTTGGGCACCTAGTGCATGGCATGCACAGGACAGGCCAGACCACTAGACGTAAGCTCGTTCAACTTTACATATATTACTTGTGCTGAACTGACATCCAGACTGCAGATCTTCTTTTCTCTCGTAGAAATCGAACTGCGAATCTAAAGTTCCACGTTAGAATGTTCTTAACTAGGCACAATCGAGTTAAGATTGTTTAAGCCTTTAAATGACCATATAGCTCGTATCCACATGCACGGTTGGTTAGCTGTACAAACTCATATGCAACCCAACTCGCTTTATTTTGTGTTAGTCTTGCTAGAGGACTTGATAAAGTCCGCGTGATAAGGTACTCCTGTGTTAACGTGGATCGGCTGTCCGACTAAATGATCTCCTCCCATGGGCTGCTAAGAGCTTAAAACATCTGATGACAAAAAATCCTTCCAGTTTGCTTGAAACTTCTTGAAATTTACTTTCTACACTTGTTGACTGATTCGGTACAGTTTTAACATTTTTGGTCTTGAGTGTGCCTCGTCTCGTATCCACCATCCCATTTAGCTACTGTCTCTCTACCCCTTTTGACTTCTGTCTTTAGGCCATCTGGAAGGATGCAGAAATTGTCAGCATGTCGGCCACTGCCGGTAACGAGACTCAGTTTGGTCCGGCACGTTCCGTTCGCAAGGGCATGATGCGTACCGTCAGCCAGCTGTACAAGGAATCCCTCATCCGTCTCATGACCGTTCTGCAGAATACAAATCCTAACTTTGTTCGGTGCATCATTCCAAATCACGAGAAGCGCGCCGGCCGCATCGACGTGCCTCTGGTGCTGGACCAGCTGAAGTGCAACGGTGTCCTCGAGGGTATACGCATCTGTCGTCAGGGCTTTCCATCTCGGGTTCCCTTCCAAGAGTTCCGTCAGCGCTATGAGATTCTGACCCCCGATATATTTTCAAAGGTAGAGCTATGCATACCTTTTTGATAAAACGCAGACCACACAATAAACACACGCACTATTCCTTCAACCGAGAGTATGACTAACCTTCATTATTTTCTCTCCCCCTCCGCCCCCGTAGGGCTACATGGATGGTCGGAAAGCTGTGGAGTTGATGGTCAAGCACTTGGAGCTCAGTCCTGAGCTCTACCGACTGGGCCAGAGCAAGATCTTTTTCAAGGCAGGTGTACTTGCGCAGTTGGAGGAGGATCGAGACATTCGACTGACTGACATCATGGTCCGTTTCCAGGCCTATTGTCGGTGTTATTTGGCCAAAAAGTGAGTTTGCACCCCAACCCGCATAACCGCGTTAAATGTTGAACACAATATGTGGCCTCTCGCCTCCCTCCATACACATGATGCACGGATATTTGTGATGTAGGGATGGTAGTTAGTTCGCATTAAAGGGTAGATGGTAGGTATTAACAGAATACAAGTTGTGTTATTATAACAAGTATCTGCTTTTTTTGTAGAGTCCGTCTTGTAGACAGTTTTACCCTCAGAAAATAAGCCGAGAAAGGATCAACAGGGAATGCTGGCACTTTCCGAAGAATTATCCTAGGTGCAGCAGTACATTCGGCACGGGTAGCATTGACGTTCTAAAGTTGCGGTTAGATATCTTCAAACTGAGTGAGCTAAGCGTCAGGTTATGAGTGTGAAGCATCAGCTTCACCTAAACACTTCCCTAGCCAGTCATTAAATTCCTCTGTATGATGAAAAATGCATACCGCGTGATGGCATGTGAGCTAAACCAGAATTAGTAGACTTGCATATCATACGAATCATCGGCGTCTTCTTGGTATTAGGCTGTCAAACTCGGAACGCTTTCGTTCCTTCGAAAGTGCAGTCAGATAACCTGTCAGGTTTGTTGTCCTATTCCGACTAACATGCGCACTGTGTGTGCACATCACATCACAACACTTTTGCAATACTAGACAGTTGGCTGTATTTTTTCCAAACTTCCGTCCCAAATGTCTGTCTTTCACCGATCTATCGTAGACTTCTTACACGGCGTATTCTGGTTGGCATTATGCATGTGACGTTGGTTGGTGTTCAGCAAGAGCATGCATGAGCCACACTCATCCAATTTACCTGGACCTGTTAGTGCTGCTTCCTCACCGGCGTAGTTCATCTGGTATGCATAGCACAGTTCCGTGGATCGTGGGGAGAATTTTCATCCTTGTTCGAAGTAGCCATCAGGAAATCCTGATTTTAAGGCCCTATTCATTTAATTCGTCTGATTCTGAGATTCAGAAGCCCGGTCGGTTAACCCAAATCGGCCTCAGTTAACCTCACCGGGTTGCTCCCCAGCACAGAAATCATCTATGCTTCTGATTTTTTTTACAGCTTTCGTCGGCATAGGTTACGAGCCTTCCAAGCTTTGGATGAGCTAACTATTGTCAGGACATCAAATTCGATAAGCTCTGACTTTTTTGCAACGCTATCAGTTGCATTTGAACTGAGTTGAACTTCGGCATCGAGCGCACTGTTGTAGCTGCGAATGCGTGCCAGTTTTACTATAGAGCCCTCGCCAGCTGTTGCTTTACCTCATCCGGTTTCTTTTGATAGAAAACCATGTGTGATCTGATGACTTTGGCCTGGTTATTCATCGACTCATGAAAATGCTTATGCTGCATTCCTTTCTTTTCCTTCCCCTCCCCCCCATAGGAATGTGCAACAGCGAATACAGGATATTCAGGCTATTAGAATTATCCAGCGTAACTGTGTAGCCTACCTCAAGCTGCGAAATTGGTCGTGGTGGCGTCTCTTTACTAAGGTCCGTCCTCTCCTCAGTGTGACCCGACAGGAGGAGATTGTGGCCGCCAAGGAAGAGGAGTTGAAACAGGTAAGTCTGCGTGCTCCCCCTCCCCCCAATTCTATCGTTTTCTGAAAATCGGTATGCTCGAGTGTGTATCGACGGTAGACTACTTTTGGCAATTTATGCTCTACTGTATACAAAATACCGTCTTTTTCTGTTCATCTGTAGTAATCTGAATTCGTACACAGTTTTGGTGACTTTATGTGAAGACTAGGAGACATTTTAAACTTAATACTCAAGTCTACAACATAATTAGTCTCAAGTCTTCTTGACCTACCTGGTAGGGTCGTGGCTAATGGGTATTGGCCGCCCACCCAGGCAGTGTGTTTTTTGTAGATAGAAATACATTACCGATAAAGACGAGGAAGACCACAGTGACCATTTCTAGCTTATTAGCTGTCACCAGCCAGCCATACCCAAGCCTTTGGGTGGCGACCCCCATCGTCGTTTCTTCCACCAGCCTTTCCGATCATTTATAGTGCAATCTCTGTATGTTATAGGAACACAACGCAACACAAGGTGCTAAAGCCACTGAAATTAAACCCAAGAATCTTACCGTCACCCTTTCTGTCAATAAAAAATGGCCCTCCTATGCCTCAGTCCTTTTCGGTAGATTTTGGGGTGGCCTGTGAAAAGGCTGATGCCATAGTAAATTGCGTTGCGATGTGAACATCCGTATAGGGCACCGCCTTTACGTGGTTCAGGATTCGTGGATTCATTTATTCACAGAACACATATACCATGTTATCTAATTAACTTTTGCTTATTTTTATGAATAAGTATATTCTTGTCTTAAAAAATGCTTTCAGAATTTTCAGCTAATAAATATTCACGCCTGAAAGTTGGGGTACCTTGAGTAGTCTTGCTTTCATAATAGTAACAATTGCACGTGTATTCGCTCGGTAGCTCGGCAACGCTTGGTCTAAACTGGTTAATTTGGTTACATTGAATCATGTACCGTTCGATCATTTATTTCCATGTGACGATTTGACGGCTAACATCCACACCCCCACCCTCCCTGTACTTTTCGCTGCATGTGAGGCTCGTCTCAGTGTTTTTGCGTATGCAGTGTTCTAAACAACAACCGCCTCCGTTCACTGTAATTTGAACTTTTTCTGTGCTCTAGGTACAAGACGCGCTGACCAAGACCTCTACGCACCTCTCCGAAACGGCCGCAGCCTATGAGGAGGCCCAAAAGAAGGTCACAGAACTTGAGGCTGAACTACAGTTGGAGCACGAGGCCCTAAACGCTCTTGATGAGGTAAGTGTGTCTCCAATACTGTTGTGCTTTTTATGTCCCCTCTGATCTCGAGATATTTTGAAGCTTTTCACCCAAGCTCCCGGCCACTGGGGTTTCCAAGGTCTCATCTCTGGACTTGCACATTGATATTTTCTCCGAAACCCACGGTTTTTACCACCTATGACGCGCATATGCTTCCAAGTCTCGTACTGCTTAGGACCACAGGCATTCCCGTCTGTTGTAAGTAATCTAGCGCGATACTAAAATGAGCGCTCGTCGAAGAAACGCGCAGTTTGCTGTTTTAGTTTCTGCGTTAAACGTCCAGTTCAGACGGTCACCAACGTATCCTTACCGACGCCCGTAGGCAAAGAGGGTCACCTGGTAAGGTCTGCTTAGACGCCGTGTCCACTATCAAGTGTTCATAAAAAAGAAAAACATGTGCACTGGATCGGCTAGCGTGTTGAAAAATGTGGTGGAAATTGCACTGCCTATTTTGGGACCAATCAAATACACGGGGGCTGGTTTCAGCGGCAGGCATGCAATGCTGGAATGCCAATAAACACCCAACCCCCCAGTGGCACATATCTATTCTTCCAGTGCACTTTCAGGGTCAACTTGAATCTTTTGATGCACATTCGTCTACACTGAAACAACGACGCCTGCCAGGTGGGAATCGTGTATGCGTTGACCAGCGCCTCTTCCTGCAGACCATTTAGATGTCTGGGCCGGACCCGCTTGCTTTGGTGGGGCAACCCACTTTTGAAAGCTACAAAATCCAATCCCCGCATAAATACAAAATAACAAACAAACCACATTATTAAGCCTTACCCCGTGATGTCCGCGGTTTCAGCGGAGCGAAGCCTAACTGCACATCGGCTACAGACATCTGTTCGTTACATCTCTTAGTCATCTCCCACTGTTCCATTGCTGAACCCCTCCTACCTTCCCGCCTCTTCAACACCCGTCTCTTTCAGCGTACATCTATGGACCGAAGCAGCCTCATCTGGTCCATAATCTTCTAAGCAGTCACATTAATCGCTTGTCAATGGTCATTTTATGGTGGACGAACCATCGCCATCGTCTCTGTGCTGCGCCCGTGAGACCTATTTACTCAGAATAAGTCAGAGAAAAAAAGACAGTCTGGCTGGTCACTATGCTGCCCCGATCTGCGTTGCAGTTGCGTAACCTCTGCCACACAGCATTGTGCCTGGCCGAGGACTTTTGACCGCTGGTGCGCTGATAATGCTTTTGTGCAGTGTGGCGCATGTTTACTACACATCGCCTAGGCATTAGTGCGTGCGTGCATGTGAGAGACCGACTTCTGCACTGTCGCCCCTAGCGTACGCGGGCGCGCGCGCAGTCTGAGTCATAATCGTGGCACAGACGCACACAACAGGCACATAGACACGGCTGAGCACCCAAAAAGGGAGGCTGCGACTGCTAACTTCTCAGATGTCTTTACTGGACGGCCTGTTCGCCAGCACGCCATTTGCGCATTCATCGTGTTAAGACTGAGGGACTGATGTACTTGCTCTGCCGAGTATGCCGTCTAGAAGGAGTCGGGGGAATTCCGGCGCCGTCGGGTACTGAGCTGCTCGCATGCACCATGTTGTTTTTCTTTCGAGCCAAATGTCCCTTACTGTTCTCAGACCTCCCCCCGACTCGTTAACTAGGGTGTGCAGCCCAAAGTACTTTCCATCGTATTGTGCAAACCCTAAATAACATCCATACGCCGCCTATGCTCATCACGAATGACCAGGGCCAGTGGGTGCTTCCGTCAATAGTGTGCTTCTGTTTATAGTGTGGCAGGCTCGCCCTACTACTGTCTCGCTTCACTCTTCTCACGCTTGCCAATTTTAGTTGACTATAAAAGGTGATGACACAGTTGGTATTAGATGTAGACTCCCCTTCCATACGGGCCCTCTGCACGTGCCGTAAGTGAATTGGTCTATGGTTTCGTATGTGCCAGACTTAAGTGTGCGGGGGGTCTGGGATCTCTGTGTGTGCCATAAAGATCACCTGGAGGGGACCCATTGCAGTCTGATCCTCGTCCGTTTCCGTTATTTATCACGCTGGGTACGATCCGGATTGCCCCTTCCCCCCATTCTCTACACTTGTCGCAGTGGCCTTCCAGAGTCCAGGAGCGGGAAGTGTAATTCAACACATTGGCTGACGTGACGTCGGTTAATAGTATTGCATGATACATAGGAGACACAGCTGCAGCCGACTTCGGAGTTCTAATCTATCCGGCGGAAATTGCAAGTAGTCAACACGTGCCCTTGTTGAGTAAAATCCGTACAGTTTGTTGGATCAGTACGTTTCGTTTAACCTTCTGTTATTCGTCTTTTAGGTGGATCGTCTTTTTTCACGTTATCTTTCTAACTAAATGATGCTATATATAATTTTTTAGAGGGAGAGAAAACTCCGAAATGACTTTCAGAAGGCAACTTATGATATTGCTGACTTGGAAAGCCGGGAGGCTGAAATGAAAGCCCAAGTCGCCGAGCTGGAGACGCAAAAGCAGAATTTGGCCAATCAGGTAACTTCACTTATCTCTCTTGTGGCATCATGATTGCATGACACAAATACATGTGCCGCAAACTGTTTTATGTTAGATAGTGTTTTCCAAAAGCTGACCTTGGTCATTGCAATGAGCTCTTGCTGTGAAACTGCTGTTTGTCACTAGCCCCAGTCTGACTCAATGCATGCCGTTGGAACTGGGCTCAACTTGTCGCATTCGGAAGACGACAAAACGATGGTGCGATTATTTACCACCCTAACAGCACACGTACTAGGTACTTGTGTTGTCAGTTTGGTAAATAAGTAGGTAGGTTGCATTACCCGCTGCCTGTTGGCAGCTTGGAAATATTGGGTGGTTATCTCACAGTAGCTGATGGATTTCATCACAACTATATCCGCTTGGGGACCAAAACTTTAAAAAATTTGTTCGTAAGGATTTACTTGCAAGTTAGTGCATTTATTTCCTCGGAAAGTAAACAAGGCAACAAAACGACCGTTTACTTGGATCTTTTAGGAGGCCTTTGCCCCATGACCCAGCAGCATACACGAACCGACTGATTTCGTACCGCAGGGCATTGGACGTAGGTTTAAAGTAGAGCCCTCTTTGTACAAGCCGAGAGGGAATGAAGAAAGTGTAAAATGGCGTCCCGCTATAATTGTTCGCCTTTGCAGAAATTAGGGGTAAGACAAACTGTAGCTTCAACATGCCGAAGTGCGCCTACTTGTCTCAAAATATGCCTTGAGGTCATTCTCTTACCTTGGCAAGAAATAATTTGTGCGTCAAATGCTTTTTTGACAGCAGAAAATGGGTTGTAAATTAAATTCTAACGGCCTGGTAATACGGCCAAGCAACTTCACTCATTTCTGTCACACATTAATGAGTGGAAGACCCTATAGAGGGAGAAATTTTGGTGGTCCCAATCATCTTCACAATTCGCGCCAGCCGTCCAAACACTGGTACTAGTATACCCAACAAGAAAATTGGTGTACAATTTTTTTAAAGCCAGTAACACTACAAGTATTGTGAATTTTGTATGATAATGATGCTATATTGCACTTCCGCATAGATTCCAGCTAAAAGCCCAGACACCTGTTTTGCCGATGTTTCTGCTGCTTCATGATACACCAACGAGAGGTTTGACTCCTCATTCAGTCCCCCAACGTTCTCTATGCGGTTTCTAGTATATGACCTCCAGATAATAATCAAGGAAATAATATCAGAAATTATTAGGTGCATGACATGGAAGAAGGTGGATGGGACATGACTTTGACGGGTCAGATCCTAGAGTTCGATGAACATTTTCATCGAAGACAATCAACTGCCGCGGAATAACCACGGAAATGTCCATTCTACAAACGAATATCCCTGCAAGTAGTGATTTAGTAATAATGTTACACCGTACTTCCGCATAGATAATAACTTAAGGCCCAGATACGTGTTTTTAAAGCACACAGCACTAACATCTTTTTTCGTGTGTCTCTTTAGTTGACAGACATGGCTGACCAGTTGGAAGCGGAGGAACAGACCCGCCAGAAGCTGCAGCTCGAGAAGGGCGCACTGGAGCAGCAAGTGAAGACGATATCCGAGGAGCATGCCGTGGTTGAAGACAGACTAAGTAAACTGGAGAAGGAGAAGAAGTCTGTTGATGCTCGCCTTGCTGAAGTGCTAAACCAGCTGACCGAAGAGGAGGAACGCTCGAAGCAGCTGGGCAAGCTGAAGTCAAAGCACGAGTCCTCCATCACTGAACTGGAGGAGCGCCTGTCTAGAGAGCAGGCCGCTAAACAGGATCTGGAGCGGGCAAAACGTCGTCTCGAGGCTGAACTGTCTGAGCGCTCGGATCAGGCGGGCGACAGCAAGCGCCTCCTGGAGGAGCTGAGGCAACAGTTGAGCCAGCTAGAATCGGAACTGGCGCAAACGCAACAACGCCTAGACGAAGAGACGCATGCCAAAACAGTTGCCCTCAAAAGTGTGAGTCAGTCGTAAAGACTTGCCGCTGGCTTTTCTTCCTTACTTCGGTTTTTTTTAGTGGCATCGGGTGGGTAGCAAGCAGCTTACCTTCCTTGCAAATTAACGTTCAATTCGAGCTACACTTTCTTTTGCAGCGCATGATATGAAGTACTTACCAGGGACCTAGGCAGCACACCCTCCCCTCCATTTATCTCCTCAATTATATTCAGTCCATGTGAACTTCCCATCAAGGCTTTTATTATCTTCGACTCTTTGATAACTAGGACTAGTACGAGGGACTTATCGAAGTCGCCGCCGAAAATTGTGTTGACCGCTGTCAAGATAGCCACATAAGGCTGCTCTGCCTCATTTGTCAGGACCTCATTACGTGCATCTACGTTCTCCGTTGGATACAACGCAGACAGCCACCATTCTCGTCAAATAATAGTGACCTGCATTTCAATTGAATAGTTGTGTGGACGACGTACGCACCACCGACCTCACGGGTTCCTTCAACCAAAAAGTTTGAGAGCACTAAAGCTAGACGCCTCACCTGCGGCCCATCTCGCATTCACCCTCATGTGTCACCTGAGCGCTGATGTAGAAAACTAAGCAGCCTTCACTGTCGGTCTAGGTTCTCACGAAACACCATTCAGAAGGAGTCGTTACAACTTGGTTCTCAGTAAACTGGACAGAGTTCTCTGACTAGCTTGTATTTAAACTTTTACGAGTTGTACATGTCAAAAAATAACCAACGCGGATCAGATTGGCTACCAGGCGCACTAAAGAGTACTACTACACATTATAGTCAAATATTTTATTTCTTCTTTAGGTTCGTGAGACGGAGTCAACGGTCCAGGAGCTGAAAGATGATCTGGAGTCCGAGAAGGCTGCACGCGATCGTGCCGAGAATCAGAAGCGTGATCTGAAGGAGGAACTGGAGGCTCTTCGGCTGGAACTTATCGACACTGGCACAAACTCCGAAGCACAGGCGGAAGCCTTGCGAAAGCACGAGGCAGAGTTGTCTAATGCGCGAAGACAGCTCGAAGTTGACGCAGCGTACGTTTTCCTTACTTGCTTACAGTTTATGCGATTTCATAGCGCCCAGCTAAGCCTTGACAATGGGCATGGGTTCGTACTGCTGGATTGCCAGGCATGGTAGATGTCCAAATCTGTGGTGCAACTGCATATGTCGCGTCGGTGTCCTTTTTGATTGGTAGTCTTTCCCTGTGTTGTATTAAGGACCAGAAAAGTTAATCGAGCCTGGCTCTCAAAAAGTTTACCCTTCCGTCTTTTGTGTTTGCTAGTTTATTTTGATAGTTCTCTAGCGTTTTTTGTAAGGTAGGCGGAAAAGCACTCGCCAAGTAGGCGTTTTACTCTCGTGGCGATATCACACTCCCCGAAGGTAGGGAACGGGAGCACAATTTCGGTCGTTTGCGCCTCCTTAATATTCTTCATTGACATGGTGCCCTATGGTGGTCAGCTTTCGGGTTTATTATCAGTAAAGCGTACATCAAAAGTACGACTGCCAGCTACATATTTTGTAGTCCTTTTTGCTCTTCAAGTACTTATACTGCGTTTGTCTTCGTTTCAGTGCACACGAAGCAGCAATTTCGGATCTGAGAAAGAAGCACACAGCTGCCGTAGACGCCCTAACAGAGCAGCTGGAGGCGATGAAACGCGTAAAGGTGGCAGTGGAGAATTCCAAGACCCAGATGGAATCCTCGAATGCTGATCTGACCAACCAGCTGAACGCAGCTGTCGCAGCCAAGTACTTCTTCCCACATTGCGCCTCTTGTTTGTGATCGATTTTATCTACTGCATAACCTCTTCAGCAGATGCGTTGTTGTCCATGCACCACCGTAGTTGTGCCTCTCAATTCTAGGGAGTTCTCATTAGTTATGACGACCAATTGCTATTACCAGGAGAATCGACCGGGGGTGTGAGCATCAGTCGCACTGTTAAGTGTTGAATGTTTTGCGTCCCCTCAAGTCATTTAAGTTTCCGAACAACCTTTATCAGTTTTACCATTAATTATTATGCAAACTATGACCAGCACATTTAGAAGTAGTGTAAATCCGCGAATAAGGTTATATAGGACCTTGTTAAGGAGAGACAACCTAGAGCACTCTCGGCGATTAAGTTGTCATGATTTCACGATGCGGCAGGCAGCGATGCACAGCACATGCCCGGCATCCGGCTGTGTAAATGCAAGCCCTATGGCATTGTCCAGCTCAATCATCGTCGTTCCTGTCAAAGGCGCAATCTCAATGCCAAATTATATGTTTTCGCTGTCGCAGTTGTCGCATCTATCTACTCAACTAATGTGGAAGGTGAAAAAGCGTTTGCTAGCCTCGGAGGGCATATTTTCTTTTAAAATTGCTAAATTTAGCTGTATTATCAGTATTAATTTGCAATGGATATGCTTATCTTGGAACAGTGTTATGTAGCCCAATCTGCTTCCATGGTAATTGTGAGTGTTCGCTTAAGTAGGCAGTAAGTTGGGTATTTAATGTTGTTCAACCATTATTTCTAAATTAATCGTGAAACCATGATTTTTCCAAGTGAGAGGCACATTATCCTGTGTAAATTCACGGACGCTTTTCGAATTCTTATGTTCTGATAAAGTCCTTTGTGTTTTCAGACAATTGGGCAGTAGAAACGCATGTTTGCGGATCCTTTTTTAAGCAACACTAATGAATAAATGAACGTCGAAAACATCTACTTGGCTTTCATTTATCTCCACCGTCTTCTTAACATCTGTGGTAGGAGTCGCTATCATAATTCTTTTTAAACTCGACAGCCACTTCTCTCAAGCTTCAGTGCTGCAAATCCATCATCAGACTTTTAATGACTTCTAGTCACTAATCTGTTGACCTTTAACTAGTAGCTTCTGATGAATATGTTGAAGTTTCAAAACTTCCCTGATTGCCTGTAGGTCGGACACCCGCAGAAATTTAAGATCAGTTCCTTTAAGCTCCCATAGATTTGACAACTTTAGGCTATACGTTGAAATCTGCCTTACTGTGCTTCATTTCTTTGCGTTTTGAGCCTTTGATGCCCCACTGGCCTGACCAATTCAAAACCAGGGGTCATAATGTCTTCGTCACAATCAGTCCATGAGTAATCAGGCCAACATTTTGGCTTCCTTGAACAGTCTGTCGACTAGCGTTAGCTCACACTAACACATCTGACTGCGTGCGGTAGGTAGGCAGGAGTGTCAGGTCGCCAGGCCTGACTGGTTTTAAACTGCAGACCATCTTCTCAGGCCGCATTTAGCTGGCTTCTGTCCCTCTAATTTATTCACGCCGACACTTTTTGCAACCAATCTGTGTATTTGTTTAGGGCCGATACCGAGAAGCGCCGCCGAGCCCTGGAGCAGAAGTTGAACGCCAAGGTGATGCATATGGAGGAGGTGGAGCAGCAGAAGGCGGATCTGGAAGAGCGTTTGGCCAAGGCACTGGCAGAGATAGAGGCCCTAACCGCCGCTCTCGAGGAGTCCGAGACCAAAGTTGGCAAGTTTGCTCGCTCCGAGGCGACCAATATGACCACCCTGCAGGAGTTACGCCAGGCCCTGGAGGATGAGACTCGTGCCAAGTTGGCTATACAGACCAGGCTACGTCAGGCGGAGTCGGAACGTGAGAGTCTCAAGGACTCCCTGGAAGAAGAGGAACAGGGCAAAAGTGCGCTGGAGAAGCATGTCCAGCTGCTGCAACAACAGGCAAGCTCATCCCTCCAAGTTTTCCCCGCTTTGTTAATTATTAGCTCTCTTGTTGGTTTTGTGTGTAAACTTCTGTGTTTTTTCGTACACCCCACCCCCTGCCAGATGGATGACGTAAAGGCCAAAGTTGCCGAAGATGCGAAGCAGCTGGAGGCCCTGGAAGACACACGGAAGCGTCTTCAGCGAGACCGCGACGAAATGTCCAATCGCAATGAGGAACTGCAAGCGCAGGTTGACAAGCTGGAGAAGTCAAGGAAGAAACTGCAGGGCGAGGTATGTTTATGTATTCAGTCGAGTTGTTTCCTCCGAGGGTCGGTCTTTAGATCGAGTTAAAATTCAACTTTTATCAAGCCTCATTCAGTTAGGGTCGTGAAGGACTGGGTTAGATAGGAGGATTAGATTAAGTAAAATGATTTTCTTTAAACTCAGTACTTTCCCGGAATTGTGAATCTTCAGTACCAGCTTGTCGTCCCCCCTTTTCCCGACTGTGCTCAGATGTACATGTACGGCATAAGCAATATTTTCACTTTTTTATTTGTGTGTATCGTAAGCAGTACTAGGTGGTGTCTGTAGGAGGTGTCCTCAACTGTGCACAACTTGACTGCATTTCGTAATGCGTACTGGTTTAGTTGGCATCTGCGGTTGGTGTCTAGCTCCCGACTGTTCAGAACGTTCTTAACAGTCACCTCGTTTTATGCAGTTTTTTTTGTCAGACAGTTCAAAAAATAGTATTTTTCAGGATAGGTCTTGACATTAATTTTGAACATACCGCCTACTTGTTACCCGTTACAACTGTCCTCGTCAGTGTTTCTGCACAAGAAAATAAATGCCTCTTTTGTCATTTCGTTGATTTTTCTCAACATGTACTTGACAACATAATCTATGATTCGCATTTTATCAGTGATTCTCTGCTTATTCGGTCCTTCCAGCAACAACCTGCTTCCCTAATTATACACTAAGCAGTCTGTGTGTATTCCGGGTTTTTTCCACTTACACGTAGGAAACTCAATTATGCGGTTTGCGCTGTCTTAGTGCTCACCTCAAAACAGTTTGGTTACTTACCAACACAGTTATAGACATCAGAGGTTTCCTTGTGCAAATAAACACAATCTAACTTCTTACATGCATACACACACAATCGCACCCCTCCTTAAGAGGCTGGGCTTGGCATACAGACGCTCCTTTTGCATAAATTATTAGAAAAGGCAGACATGTGTTGCGTATTCAAATCAAGGTATATTTCTCATGGTGACTAAACTGTTTTTAGCCCAGTAAACTATGCAGCCAAAACAAGGCAACCATGTTTATCAAAGCCCCAGTTCATATTAGCAGTTTATATACTCTGGATATCCATTTAGGGGCTTTTCTGCAAATAATTCTCACATGCAAAAAATTTGTAGTTTCTTTTATTCAGTACCTTGTATGCGTAGCCAATTTATTTACTATGTGACGTGTTTGCTACTAAATGGAATCTTGATCTGTATATCTAGATAGGTAGGTAGGTTTGCGTCTGCTACCATGATAGTTCGCCCATTGATTTCGATTAAGTCCACCATGTGCTCAGGAGCAGGGAGGCTGGCTGTAGTCAGGGACGAGATGTAAGTGAAATAGACACACGGCTGTGTAACTCACTCTGAAACCTCAAACCGCTTGAGCCGGTGACAGGAGAGAATCGAGATGGTCGAGCGGGATCATGCGTATGGCGCTTTCGCCAGTGTAGGCCAGAACACCGTCCAACCTAGTTTTACGTGATAGTAAACTTTTGCGCTTGTACTACCGCATGTGAGTGATTATAATGATTGCGCAACCATAGATTTCGTTGAAGTCCACCAAGTGTACCAACAGGTTGGTACAGAGGGTCACAAGTCTCTGGGGGTAGTTTATAGTGGTAGCGGACCTAGTTGGCGCCGACTGCATCCCTCAATTTCGCCCGGGTTCAAGAGGACGAAACGGCACCCTGCGATGGCCGCTTTCTCCAATGTAGACTAAGAACACCACCAAACTTAGTCTTGAGTGACAGTACCCTTTTGCGCTGGTACAACTGCACTACCTACCGTCAATCACCTTCAGAATGTGCTGACACAGGCTCCAGGAGGCCGGGACGGATACAGCTGCTTCTATTCCTACTTCTACTGGCTAGCAATGTAGCTGCAAATTTTTAGTACTGCTACTACCACTGAAGGTAACATTTGTCAGAGGTGGCGCTGATTAAAGGAAACGCTGGAGTTCATACGGCCTTGATTTCAACAGGTGTGGGAATGTGGGTTTAAACTATTGAAAGTAATTACATTGTTGGAGCCCTGAGCACAGCAGGGCTTTTTCAGAACCTCTTCCCATATCCCCTCGATCCCAGCACGATGTTAATCTAGGTTTATGCTATTTCAAGTAACTACTTATTTGAAGCCCGAAGCATATCAGGGCTTTCGTTGGCTACTACCCTCTCAACTCTATCCGCCAGGCTGGGTCATCTTATTGGTTAACGAAACGTAAAGTAATAGCTCAAGTTCTACCGTGTCTCTAGGACGCATGGTGCCATTTGCCGTTTTCAGGCTAACTTTTGACCCATTGCAACATCTAACTGTTTCAGGGGACGCCTACTGTCCTACTGGAGTGCAATCTGCTCCATAATCAAATAATATTGCTATATGCTACGACTGACAATAACTGAGTAGTAAGCAATAAGCAGATCGTATGGGAATATAAGCTGATCACCGTCCTCCTTTTTCGCCTGAGGACACTCGAGTTTGCCCTTTCTGTGGTTTTGGCGAGTAAGTTGCCCCTGTGCGGGGCAGATTTGCCCATAGACCCCAACAGCTTTTGGCGAGAGGTACTAGTGAGCCCTCAGTCCGACGATTCTGCTGACGTATCGGTCTGTTGACTACCTGCTTAAGGCACACCCATCCACCCGCCTTTGCTTCTCTCGTAGCTGCTGGCCGAAGCTATGACCGACTAAAGCCTGGAGCCCCAATTCCACCTTTCTTTAATTTGTTTACTGACCTTATTGCTTGTCACTGAGTTCTATAGGTCGTCTCACTGCTTCTGGCTTCTTTCTTTTTTAGTTGGAAGATGCCAACCATGCACTGGCTGCCCAGCGCTCGGACCAGGTGACGAACGAGCGTAAGTTGAAGAAGCTGGAGGCGAGTCTGGCCGATGCACAGGCAAATGCCGCCCGGCTGCAGACTGAAAAGGATCAGAACGATCGTGATATGCGCCAGCGGGAGACAGTCCTGCTGACCAAGGAGCGTGAACTGGAGGAGCTGCAGGAACGTCTGGAGGAGTCGGAACGCCAACGCACGAATCTGGCTAAGGAGTTGGAGGAGCTGGTCTCTCACACTGACGATGCTGGCAAGAGTCGTATCGAACTGGAACAGAATAACTTTAAGTTGGAGACCCAACTGAAGGAGCTGCATCAGTCGTTTGAGGAACTCGAAGACGAAATGGCCCAACTGGCAATGGAGAAACAGCGGGCTGATGTGAGTGCTCCGTACAGGCACTTTGCTCGTCTCCTTAAATATCACTGCTGATCGAATTCCGTGTTTGCCCATTGCAAAACCAGTCACTAAGTAGTCCTTTTGGTTAAAACCTGAATTCATTTCATCACTGCAACTAAATTTGTTTGCTTTTGCCTGCATGGTTAGTCTATCAATTTTTCTACTGTCTATGTTCCTATTTGCATTTGGCAGTCCCAAGTAACTGAGCTTCGGATTTTTTGTATCTCAGGATCTCAGTGATCTCTGTCTTCAGTTTAAATTGTAGACCACCAGACAATCCCATTATTCAAGGCCGAACTGAAAACCACCCACTTCGCCTGCCTTAATCGCAAATTTAAATTTATGCGAATTTCTCGAACGTCGTAATTTTTTTAGTTCCCCCGCCCACTTTAAGAAGTGGTCTACCGCTTTTGAGAAATTAAAATTAACTGCCTCCTGCATTGGCCCTTATCGAAACAGTACTTCAGAGGAGGATAGTACTTGCCTTTTATTATTAGAACTGTGGAAATGCGGATTAAGTACACAGCGGCTTATTCCACCCCCACTAGCACAACAAGAGTACGTCGAAGGTGGTTGGACTAGCTTAGAAGAATGTGGTAGTTATAACATGAAATTTATTGACTGAAGTTTATTGCTCCGAAAGTACAGGATTCTCATCGGAGCTCATTCTCAGAAAGACTCACAGATAAGGATGATAAAGGAGTAAAGTGCAGCGTCTGGCAACTACATCCTCTACATACTTTACTTCTGTACGTTCTTACCCATCTTGGTTCTGAGCTCGGGCAGAAATCCGAACTGTCAGGCCAATATACTTTAGGTTTCAGCGGCCGCATCCTTCTCCCTTGTACTTCCTGGAGTTCGTCTCTGCCTACATGGTCAATAGACTAGACACCGAACGCAGAAGTCATCGCATGTGATCATGCGTCGTATAAGCCGCCGGGGCCATCCTATCAGATATATTCCTACTTTTAGCTATTTAATGCGGACTCTCAGCTTTCCCATCCGTCATAGCTTCTTTATCCTTCATTCCCCTACGTGCTAGCGGCTCTTTCAGCCGCAGTAATTGGCTGTTGTAAAGAGTTCAAAAAATTCTCGAGCAAATATATTGCTTGCCCAAGAGCTCAGCAGGGCGAAATTGAGAATTCTAGGGTTATCATCTGGGGACAAAGGAAGTCTCACTGCAGCCATTTTATTCGCCAGTCGATGTTTTGGGCAGCCTGGTCAGTTATTCATTATCAAAGTTTTTTGTGAAGAAAACCCGAATAGAAATCAAGATGGTTTGCACCTTGTGTCGGTATAGTAAGTTATGGTTGTTGTCTCGAAAGTTGCTTATAGCTAAGGGTGGCCTGCCTGCACAGTCAGCCGTGGGGTAGTCAAGACTCCAATGTCTGTCCGGCCCAATAGCTGGCCTGCTTTTATGTGGCATCAATTCACTGTTTGGCTGTGTTTGCCTAGTCTTTTTAATTTTCATACGACCCCTCGAAAGACATTGACTTCGGTCCATGAGAACCTGACGGAGGTTGACGCCTCTGTATATGGGTTTGGTGCCTGAAAACCATCCTCCAGTACGCCTTTTTTGTTTGTTTTCAAACTGTGTTGGCAGAAGAGGTGCGCCCTCGAAAACCGAAGGTGTGTCCAGTTTCTCCCAACCAATTCTACTCTTTGAAGCTCGGATCTAGCCTTAATGTTTTTGGCAGGAGTTTCCTTGGTATTGGTGGAATAAAACTCCACATTTCCAGCTTTGTCGACAGCGATTCGAGCTCGATTCGGGTTAAGGGTTAGGGTTAGAGGTTGGGGTTAAGGTTATGGTAAGTGCTAGGGTAAGGGTTTGGGAAAGGATAACGTTAAAAGGTAGGGGGTAGGTAAGGGTTGGTGTAGGGGTTAGTGTTAAGGTAAGGGTTAGGGGTGACCAATAGTGTTATGGTTAGGGTTCGGGTAAGGGTATGGATTAGGGTTATGGTAAGGATTAGTGTTGGTCTTAGGGCAAGGGTAAGGGTTAGGGTAAGCTTTAGGATTAGAGGGTTAGTGGTAGGGTTGGGGTAAGGTTTAGGGTAAGGGTTAAGTTAAGGATCGGGATAGGGGAAGGGTTATGATTAGGTTGAGGGTGGGATTGTGATATCGTATGTAAAAAGCCCGAATTTTCTGCTGAATATTACAAAAAGTCTTCAAAAATTCCATTATTACTGGGTTTTGAGCAAAGGATAGGTTTCGGAATAAACCTTATTCTCACGGTTAGCGTGTGACAAAAACCTACAGCTTGCTGTATCCGACACCACTACCAAGGAAACTCCTGCCATTTTTTCTGTTTGTGACCGTGCGAAGGAGTCTGGTTGTTTTGGCTACCTTCCCCGATGTAGATGCTGGCACTAATACCACAAGAGAAATTGTAGGCAAGTTCCTAGTCGTTCGATAGTTGGGCTATGTGGGAGGCTGGCAAGACAAGCCAGACAGCCACCAGGACCTCAATCATAAGTCCAAAGGAGTAAATTCCCTCAATACAAAACAGACAAGCAGGCATTTTATCTCGTTCTCTCTTCGAGTTCTGCACAGTGAACGCTTTAAAAACAGAGGGCCCGCGGAGCTCTTCAAAGTGCCAACCATTTATGGCTTTTGCCCCAACAAGACTTTCTTCGTTCCTAGATTTGTTTTAGGACGTGACTTTCTTTACTTAACATTATCATAGTATGTTGAACAACCGCAGCATTATAAATGGTGCTACCATTCTGTGTCATGCACATGCGTACTCCCCTTCTTGAATCGTATTTTCCATTTCCCCTGCATACACCAAGTATAGTAGCAACCTCAACCCAAAGTCATCTAAAATCGAATTGTTTTGGCCTATTTTAGCTCCAAATAAATGCTCTAAAGGCCCAATTAGAGCGCGAACTTGCCTCCAAAGACGAAGGCTTTGAGGAGCACAAACGGCAGTTGCAGAAGCTCAACCGAGAGCTCAAAGAGGAGCTAGAGGATGAGAAGAAGCAACGGGTCAACCTCGCATCACAGCGCAAGAAATTGGACGCTGAGCTGACTGAGACCAGACAGCGCGCCGAAGTTGCCGATCGTCAGCGTGACGAGTTCAGCAAGCAACTCAAACGCCTCCAACTGCTTAGCATGGATTTGAAACGTGAATTAGATGCCTCGATGAAGGCTCGTGATGACGCTCTGACAGCCGCGCGCGATCTCGAAAAGCGTCTTCGTGCAACCGAGTCAGAACGTGCGCAGGCCGCCGAGGACCTGGCCGCCTCTGAGAGAACTTGTCGTACCGCAAAGTCGGAACGTGACGAGGCCTTGGAGGAAGCGAACGCTTCACAGAGCGCTAAGTACGCCTCGTTGCTTCTCTATTTTGCGTCTGTTTATCACCTGTGCAAACAATGGTTTCGGTTTCTATTGAATACTCTTATTTCGGCAAAGTCCTTAGGAGACTATCGTTATTACCGATCGCTCCTCCTGCCTGCTTTTTTCAGTGGAACTAAAGTCAGACAGCAGGGGTATGCTAACACCGCGTTTTTAATACGCTCCGTCACCTTAGCGCGTAGTTTGTCTATTTTGGGTAAACCTGACCCTCCAATAGTCAGGACAGTTTTGCAGAACTGCATCCTCAGCCGGCCTGATACCAGGTACTATCTCCATGACTGAATCACTTAAGGCGTTCTGATGTAACTTTGAAGTCGGTAAATCTAAAATGTACCCATAAAGAATGAGACCGTAAATGTTATCCTTCTACTTCATTTTGAACATTGTCGTAGGTGTTTACGTGCGCCTTTTTTGCGTAAACGCACTTTATCGACACTTATATTTAAAACGGTCCATTAAACCAACCGCATGGTTCAGGGTTCGACGAGTCCTCCTTTTGAGCTTTTACTGAACGGCTGTCCTTTGCCTGAAACATAGTACCGTACGCTTTTTCGCGCATTCAGGCCTATGTGCCGATGATTGCGCATTGTGAGGCTGGCCTCTCTCTCATTTGCCTACAGAATTTTTCTACGTGCAATACCCAACACCATCTCTGCGACGAAGAACGAAGGCCCAAGAATCGACAACGCCACTTCTCCTTAACCAGCAGTTTAACATTCGAGACGATAGCACCGAACAGGCCTCGAGAAGAATGTCTAAACTCCTTGAAGTTTCTTAGGCAGTTAACGGTATTTGAGACATGTTTCAGCCTCTGCCCACTGTCAGTCAAGATGAAGTCGAGTTACCTCAATAAAAATATCGTTTTCAGACAGTGGTGGATGAACTTATCCACCTCCCCCCACATTGGCTGAAGTACTTATTTGCCATACTGGCTCATATGTTTTCACGCTTAGACACGTGTTTAACGTATATCCTATCGCTACATCAGTGCGTGTGCTTTCTGGTAAATAATCCTATTTTGCAATTGCGCCTTCTTTGTTTCCCCAGAAATCATCTTCAACTCTGACTAAATCAGTATATTCAAGGGCCATCAGGCGCATCCCATAGTTTCTGGTTTCCTTTAGTAATGCCGAGGTATTTTGTAGACTGCAGGGATAGAACAGCCTTTCATCTACGCATTTTGTAGTAAAGTGTATTTCTTTCAATTTTTAAGTGAAGGAGGGCATCTCAATTAACTAGCTGTCACTACCTCTGCGTATAGCATTTGCAAACGTCAAACTCTAAGTTTGTAAACTGTACGTTTGTTTCGCCGATACTCTGTCGCTGCATGGGGCAGCTGGGGACAGGTCCGGCTCATCAGTTGGTCCCCTCCTCCGTATCCCCTGTGTGCTTTGGGTTACATACTCCAGTTTTTAAGTTGTAGCTTTACAATCTCTTCAGAAATTAGTTCTTTTCTCTGAGAAGATTGGTATGCCTAAGGGTCGACCGAAATTATACGCATGAATATTTGGGCTGAAGTCCATCGGCCACTACGGGCTAACCACGTAATATTCGCAAGCTGCCAGTGGGCTGTCAGTAGTATAACCTACATAATTATCTATCATATTGGTAGCACAGTGAAAGGGGGGGGGGGCGTCATTAAATTTTGCAATTTAGAATTTCTTCCGGGAAAGCAATGTTTCACTTTCCTTAAAATTGTTTTCTGTACTCGGTGCAGATAACCATCTTGAGGGTCTATAGGCGTTGACCGAAATGTGGGCCGTAGTTCATCCGCCAGTGCGGGGTGGTAACCGCGTAATATTCACAAGCGGTTAACAGGCAGTCAGTATAACTGTAGACCCCCTTACTCCATGCTGCTATACTCCGAGTTGGCAATTAATTTCTGGAGAAATTTTAAAATAGTCACAAAAACCCAGCACTCAGTCACAGAGATGGGCTAACTGTGTATGTCTTTCCTATATGTTGGTTGGCTGGTTTTCGTGCCTCTGGGGCGCAAACCGATTGGTGTATCTGGTTTTTGTCACGTCAGTGCATCTTACAATCATTGTGTTTGCCTTCATTGTCTTTCCTCAGGAATATGCTGGTGGAGGATAAGAAGAAGCTGGAGGCCACTTTGATGCATCGCGAGGAGGAACTGGAGGAGGCACAGACGGCCCGGGAGGAGGCGGAGGACCGCTACAAGCGCACGCTTTCCCTCATGGAACAGGCCCAAATCGATCTGGGTCTCGAGCGTTCCAATACCCAACGCCTAGAGGCGGCAAACGCTGCGCTAGAGAAGACTGTAAGTGACCGGATAATTGCCTGGCAGTCGGCTTACTGTATCCGTACTGGTGGATTCCATACGAGCAGTAAAGCTGGACGAGTAAATCGACCCAGTCCTGTAATTAAATTCACGGCGCACGGTGAGCCTCGTCGTTGGCTGCGCGAAAGCCTTCCCTGCTATGTGTGGGTTTGAGTTCGCGAGGGTTTTTTGCTAGGCGGACGCATATGGCGGTGTCAGGCATCCAGTCCTCCCCATTAAAGTACTCCTATTGAATTTAAAATCCTGTTTGCTAGAAAAGATTCTTTGGGAATATAGGAGCAAACTTTGTCGTACATTTTCGACGCTGACACACCAGGTCGTCTTCGGACTTGAGGGAAATGTGTGAAGAGCAGTGCACATTTTCAAACGTGCCGAAAAATCGATACTGATTCATCATCCATGGGATGCCTATTTTCGAATTCATACGAATAAAATCATGTATTTAACCCTCGCATGGTGTTGCTGCAAGAGCGCGTGATTAGATATTTGCTTAATATAGCTTATTTCTGTGCTTGAGCCGCGCCAATGAAGAAATGGCTTACTTTCCTTTGACCGTAAGTCTACAAACTTTGTCAGACACCACCACTCGTGCAACGACCTTGACAGGTTAACTGTCGCAAGCTACGTCGTCTGTTGTGTGCTTCACGGAGTGAGTATAGCATCGGTGGTTTGGGTCTGATAGGGCGTCTTCACGTGCTCTGCATGACCTGATCACCGATCCGATTCTCCCATGGGTTAAACTATCGTTAGGTAGGATTAGGAACTAACCATTGCGGCCGGCCTCTGAAGGGGCAGGGATGGTTGGTCAACAACTGTCTTTAAAGCCAGCGATGATGCCTCTTCTTTCGTAGATGGTGTTGGTCAGAAACAGAATTCCGTGCAGACTTGCGGGCAGCGAAAATGCTACCGACCCCGTCGTGACGTACCTCTTCCTCGCAGGCAGCATCGTCTGTGCCAATGTGGGCATTAGAATCACCAAGTACTTTCCTTTTGTGCTTATGCTGGCCAGATGCCAGTAAGGCATGCAGGTCTCCGTAGAACTTGGTCCTTGCGTCATTGTAGCTACCTTAAAATGGAAGGGCATAGTTACTGACAATGGTGGCGCATTTTTTGCCCACTGAGGGACAATATCGTAGTCGTGAGGTGGCTGTTGACGCTCTGTGGTAGGTAGAACAGCCGTCCCACTGTGTCGATTCTGATGTCCTAGATAGCTTTGGTGTCACTTTTATCTGCAGTTTGACCTCCGCTTCAAAAGAAGGTGTACCGGGTATCCAATTCCGATTGTCAAAGAATCCTGCCGTGTTGGCTGCTTTCATGTCGACCTTATAGTGTGTCAGTTCGCGAGTGGCCAGGGTGGTCTTTCTTTCCGATCGGTTTGCCAAACAAACATTCCAGCCTGTCAGTGTGAGCTGAGTCACTCAAGCAGCCTATGGCGTGGGATGTGAGGCGTTATTTTGCTTATGGTTTCGTCTTTTGTGTCCACGAACCACAGTCAGCTGGCAGACAACTCGATTTTCTAGCTCCGTCCCTCGTACTACATCAAACAGAATTAGCCCAAGCTGTTGGGCTGCTTTGTCCTCCTGAATAGGACTGGACCACTTACGGGATTGCATGCCCTACTTTTAAGGGGAAGTATAGGATCAGGTGGGAGCTTAAGGGCTTTTGAGTGTGAAAACACGCACATCGGGCAGCTTCATCTAACTTGGCTCGTCGGTCAAGCATGATTAGCGGTATATGGCTGAGCTGGACTTTTTAGAGTCACTGATGAGGGCTGGGTGTCAAAGCGGGACACCCACCGATGTGCTTGGTTGGAAACGCCTGTGTTTTTCTTGTATGTTCTTCCGGTGGCTGTAGGCTTGCCTGTTCTAACCGGCGCAGATAGTGCCGCCCACGTTACTGCCATACACGCTTAGTTGCTAGAAGGGTATTCTCATCCAGTGTAAAGTCCGTAAAATTTATATTCGACTGTATTGACGAGTCTGGAGCCACTGTACGGTCGGCCCACCAGGTTTTCACATTTTCGTCGGGACGGTGTATGCGTCATAAAGCTAGTTCGGTGCCCACGTAACTGTGTGCGCATGCACGACTGGTTCATACTCCTTATGTTGGTGTCTGAGTGATTAACTTTTGTGCACCGCACCCACCCATTTCCAGTGTCACTGTCTTCGTGAACTATTGACTGCGTTGTCAGAACACTTTTAGATTTTGACTCGTTCCCAGTGCGCATTTCGCACTGACTGCTGTCCTACAACGATCAACAGTCATGCATAACAACTTGTGTTTATCCAATTATCTTGACAGATTTCCATTCCTGTCGCTTGCTTTAGGAGCGTTTGATCTGTAAAACCGCTTTCATCGCGTGTTCACCTGCCAATCCTAACGCAGCAAGTCAACGTGTTTGTAGGAAGCCGAACAGAGTGATATACGCTGTACGACACCAGGAGGTGTCTTTTTTGTACACTCTGTCCCGCGAGAGTGCCTTAGAATTTAACACTCTAGTATGCACGGTGCTGTTAGTAGATATTATTACGAGCAAAGGCACGGGAGTCTGGAATGACCATTTCTGGCTTCTTGGACGTCGTCAGCAAGTCATAACTAAACCAAATAAGTGCTCCACTCGAGGCTCCAATGCACAATCTTTTTTGTGTGAGTCAAACGGCCTAAACATTGAGCCACGAGCTCTTTGTCGAGCCGGTTTAGGTCAAGAGCTATTGACACTCATTAGTTAACGTTTACACGACCGCTACCGGAATTCATCTGTCCCACTCTGCCTTGGGTCTCGCTGAAGGCTCTAGCAGCCGTAACAGTTGGTAGTATAGGCAATGACGTTATTGGCTTGTAAGCCTCCAGGACAGACGAGTCCCTTTAGCGTTCGGGTGAATGTTCATCAAAAAGTGTCCATAGCACCTGACCTAAACCGGCTCGACAACGAGCTCTTGGCTCAGTGGTTAGGGCGTTTGACTCTAATCAAAAAGGTAGTGAGTTCGAGGCTCGGGTGGGGCGTCATTTTAGTCTGGATATGGCTGGCTGACGACGGCTAATAGGCCAGAAGTAGCAATTCTAGTCTCCCTTGTCTCTGCTGGCAATGCTATCTGCCTAAACTACTAGCTGATGCGGCTGTCAGGGTCTCTGGCGGGATCCAAGGCAGAGCGGGACAGATGAGTCCCATTAGCGGTCAGGTCAACGTTCATTAAGGAGTCTTAGCGGTTCGGGTGAACGTTCATCAATTGGCGCTGTTAATTCTGGGAAATTTGATGTGCGCTGCAAATTTTCCAGAACACAATGATAGCTCTTCCGTGGAACCCACTTTTCATCATGAAGCTCCTGCTGAATGTAATTAGTCGCGGCGTTGACCTCATGGGCGTCCTCCTCTCTCTACCCTAATCGCATAAACTGACCTCTCTAGTTTTGTTTGATAAATTATTGAGGTACGTGTGCAAGCATTTTTGTTGTATCTTGCGTTTCCTTGAATCTACCATCTGCATACAACATTTTCTACGCACATACCATTCTCTTTTTCGTATAGGTCAAAGAAATGCGTGAGAAGATGGCAGAACTGGAAAAGGAAGGTGGCAAGCGGTTGAAACTTCAGGTCACCGCCTTGGAGGGTCGCCTAGCCGCAACCGAAGAACAGCTAGAGGTTGAGAGTCGAGAACATCAGAAGGCTGCTCGCGAGGCTCGCCGTAATGTGAAGAAATTGTCAGAACTCATGCAAATGGTACGAGAGAATACTGCTACGTGTTTCTTAACTATACCTTTGCAAATTTAATCCTGTCTTGGCTAAGTCGGCCGGAATAGAAGGCTTACTTCCTCAAGCTACTACTCTGTCGGATTCTTTCTAAATGATTCTTTTGGGTATTGTGGGATAGCTACTTTAGAGAGGATTTTCGGTTCTCCTTATTAATTTCCACCTTGGAGGCGCGAATTCGACAGTGCAAGACGCGGTGTGGCCAAACTTCCGCGCCCAGACACTTGTCAGTGACCGGCCCCCGCCCTTGAACTAAAAAATGACATTCTGCCGTTTTCGCGGGTGTACTACGCTCTCACTGACTGGCCCCTTCTCATCTATAATGCTGCATGCTTGCACGAAAGTGGGGCAAATTGTCTTGCATCTACAGATTTCCACGGACGCAGTCACATTCTTTGTGGTTTTGGCATTTCAGCCGTACAGGCAAGCCTCTAGGCAGCACAGGCCACCTTCAGAACACCATCACTGCCACCAGCCCAGCCTTTGTGACTCACTGTATCTGCTGCTGCTGTCGCTGCATCGCGCCTGCCTCACTCTGTTCGCTGATTGGCCCACATCGGCATGCACGCCCTTAGTCATGGAATTGACGTGTGTCTGTTGTGAGTCGGTGTTTTCTGGCCGACTATTGAGTCGTACTAGCTGTGCGTGGAGGCGTATGCGCGCTAAACCTACTGGAATTCCCCATTTTTTTCCTACGCTTAGCTCCCAACGCACTCTTCACCTGTACGTGACATTGCGCTTTTTGCGTAAAGGATACTTAGCTTGGGGCCTGCCGAACGCCTGTACCTAGCGTTAATTTCCTGGCTAAGGGTGCGAATAAAGGGCTTTTATTTCAGCAGTCTGATAAATTAAACACTTCATTGCCGTCTGGGCCAAAGCCCACCAATTGGGCACGGAAATGGCAACATTCTTCAGATGAAGATACTGCAGCTGAAGTCCTCCTCCTCTTCCCCTAGACAATTTGGCTTCGCCGATTTTCAGCTAGCGATGTCATCGCTTCGTCATGGCTTATACGCCTATTGCCTTTGCAGATTGTCGATGTTGCAAACTTCTAAATGACGCTCTCAAACCATTTATTTCGAATTATGCGAATTCCCATGGAAAGATTTAGAAGATTAATTGGCGAACATATATGTATTTGCCTGTTGCTTTGAGTGGATAGCACTGACAATTCGCCACTTGGCCAGGGTGCTTGTGGTGCTGTGTGCTGCTAGCACTGTGTCTTCACAAAGCTTGTAATATTTCATCTCGAGCTACCGTGCTATTGCAAATTTTTCAGAATTAGGACTCAAGTGCCGTTCTAGTTATCTAAGCGTACTGTTTTCCGACGGTGATGACATTGATGTGAGAATTGTGAACATTCGGTGACGCCATTAAACGGGGCTTTGATTAATTTTACTTCGATATCTATGTGTAGTCTTTGATTTTACTAGCATAAGTGGTTTCCTCCTAACTTTCTCACATAATCGACCGGCTGCCGAGCGCATGGGGGACCTCCATTCCTTTTTTTACTGCCAGTCCTGATTTCAGTTTTTGTTAATTTCACTTTCTTAATATTAGGCCTGAGCCGTTTTGGTTGTGACAGCTTATAGGACATCCTCCTCATCAACCGTTTGGCTCAGTTTTCTGTAGGTTTATTTTGGGGGTGTACAGAACTCAAGGTTTATCTCTGACACCAAGCTACCAGTCACCACTGCCCCGAAAAATAACTATTTACTTCACTCATTCTATACCTTGTACGACTTGTAATTGATCCGATTAGCTCCTGTTGTTGGATGAATCGACTTCACGGATAGCGGCGGTCGGAAGCAAGCTCTTCACAGATGTTAACCCATTGTTTATCCCAATTTCGCAAGCCGTAAACGGTTACGAGGCCCATGCCTTCGACGTCCGACTTAACGGTGCTGAGCCATGTCTTCAGTCGACCGCCTTGTCGGTATCTTCAATTTACACTACGAGAGGGGCTCATGACCAATCTGCAGAGGTCCTTTGATGGTTTGCACAGGACATGGCCAAACCATTGGAATTGGCGATGGTGGGTGTATGATGGTAGACTTGGTAGTTTGAAACATCTGCGGTATAACTCGACATTGGAAATTATATCTTGCCAGAAGACTCTTAAGAGGCGTCGAAGACACCGACGGTCAAAGCCTTCGAGCGATAAGATGTCTGCCCTTCTCACTGGCCACGGTTCGCAGGCATATAATAACATGGGCCTGATTGATACTTTGTATATCAGCAGCTTAGTACGTAAGCTGATGTCTGAGCGAGACCAAAGTGGTCTGGCTAGCAGCCTAAATGCATTTCTAGCCTGCGCGATTCGGTTCTTGATTTCGTCTTTGGCCTGTCCATTGACTAGCATATTCGAGCCCAAATAGCGGAAGCAGCTAACTTCTTCAATGGGTTGACCGCTGATATACCTTGTGCTCCGGGTGGATGCTAGCGGGGCATTGGTTGGTCATCAGTTCTTGTCCGGGGTGCTGACTAAATACACCCTTATGCCCCTCGGTAAATTAGCATTTTCGTACAGTTTCGTCTGCATCCGGTGGTAGGCAGGCAGGCAAGTAGCCCTTGTTGGATCCGGAACCCCGCCGGTAGGGCCTCAATCCCGGCGGCGAGGACGAGGAGAAGGAGGAGTCGGAGCAACATAATCAGGAGGGGCTGCTCTGTCATAAAAAAAAACAGATTGAGAGGAGAAGAGCTGGATCCACACAAGGGAGGTTTGTTGTAGCAGACCTTGGCCGCCCTGAGGGCGGGTGGGAACGCGGTCGAAGACGCGTCTGCTGTGGTTCCCGGTGGTAGCGTTCACTGGCAGTATTCGTTTTCGCCCGTGAATGTCTTCCACTTCGCATGTTTTGGTCGGACCGTGTCGTCAAAGTGACTGCCACCCACCTCTTCATTCATGGAATTGGAGACTTCATTGAAGTGAAAAAACGGGATTGTGACCGATAGTTTGACTCTCGTCAGCCACAAAGTCAGTAATTGAGGAGGTGCAACAGAGACTCTGGCATTGCGGAGAACTGTAATGGTCCTAGTTCAGTGTATCCTTGCCTTAGTATTACGACAACACCTCACCATCTAGGCATGAGTTTGAGGGCTAAAAAGGCTAAACAATTCGTCTCTGTGTGCCACGCACATACTGATATCCAGCTTCACGAGTCCGCCCTTAGAAACTCAAAAGTTCACAGATCATCCATAGGTGAGGTTGTCGTCAAGACCGAGTTACGAAGGGACCATTGTAACATGGGTTGGATCAAGTTATCCTTTCCCCGCCATATCAGCTCCCGTGTTGGCCCGTCTTCCTAATTTCAGACATTGTTCGGCAAAAACCTTGTGCATTGGAGTCTAGCCAAATTAGCTAATGATCGATCTGGCGTAAAGTTGCCTCCTCACGCTTCTTGCCCTTGGGCTCGGCCATCACAGTGCCGGCCAGGCACCCAACTCACCTCCGAGGACCTTTGGCTCAAGCCGGCCGAGGTCGCGGCTTTTCTCCGTCTCCCAACTGCACCCAGTTTGGACTCCGGCGGGAACCCCTGATCCAACATGGGCTACTAACCAACCAACCACAGGTCATTACAGCCTGACCGCCGTTCCAAAAGCAGCCGAGATATCTATTTTTTACTTATCACGATAGTTTAAAGTGTGTCACCTTTATAGTAAGGAGGGCTGCTGCGTTTCAATGAGGCGTTGTACCTCACTATTAACCATTCACCGTTGACCTTTCTGAGTCTGTCTGTCCTTGGACCATAAAATTTTATGCAATGGCTGACGTAACCTGAGCCTCGTTTATCTTGCATGCCGTGTGACTTGTCGACCGTTGATTTCGGCGATGTCCACCATATTCTCCACAGTGGAGTGGTGCAGGGACGGTGACTTGCGATGTATCTACCGCTCTCTCCCTTTCCTCACCCACCTGAACCCGATATCAAGACTAAGTCAAGAGGACCGGAGGTGGGATCAGACACAAGTGGTGGCTGTGACCGAAGCCCCCCCCCAATGTGTGCCACCACGCCCCCAATGCGTGACATTTATCGGCGCGCAACCCGAATAAATCCTGTCGTACCCTGATCTGGCCCTGTGTCGGTCCAAGCGCCTCTGCCACACTGCCCGTTCGGGGGGTGCATTCGATTGTAATCAAGGCCACACACATACAGACCTAGCGCAGCTCTAACGCCATATATCATTAGCCCAGCTGACAACTGGGCTGTCTCTTTCGGGTGGGAGGGCGGGACTCATCCATTCATCACTTCATGTTTACAGTGAAGAAAACGTTTTCAAGCTAACGCAACCTGTGCCAGGTACTGTGTTTACTTAACCATGACTGCCTGCGGTAACACATGTTCCCGAGTAGCTATAATACCACACCGTTTTGCTCTTTTAAGATCTGTAACATGCTCAATTGATTTTCTGCCTTGTTTTTACAGCTGGACGAAGAAAAACTCTCCTCAACCCAGATGAAGGAGCAAGTAGAGAAGGCGCAGAGTGCTGCGAAGCGCTTCAAGGGAGCAATGGAATCAATGGAGGACGAAATTAACCAGTTGAAGTCACAACGCCGGCGTCTTCAGCGTGATCTGGAGGAGATAACTGAACAGAAGGAGACTTCTGAGCGGGAATTGCTCACTCTGCGGAGCAAGATCAATCGGTGAGTTCGGTTTCGTCCGCCCCTCTACCCTGCACTCATGTTCTTTGCAGGTTTTTTCCTCACCATATACTATTTTATTTTGCAACGCGTACAACATTCTCTCTCCCTGTAATTGTGCACCTACTACTATTTGAGCGTTTTGAGCTGACCGGATATGGTTTCCTTTGCATGGGAATGAGAGTCTTGAGAATGCAATCCTCAAAGTTTAGCATCTTGGCCATGTGGCGAATGCTTGCCTAATACCATGAATGCATATTAATTTATTTGCCTCGGTGGTCAGCCTCTTCTAAAACATGCACTGGCAGAAGTGTCAAGCAGAAGGGTCCATTCGATCATATTCTGCTCACTAGCACCTACGATCCCTCATGCTTCATTTACTAAATTTTTGACAGTATGGTAGCATCAGCCTAAGTGTTGTTGACTGCAAGCAAACTTTAAGTGTTCAATATGTTGACCAAGTGTTCACTGCCAAACCTCGTCGTTCAGTCAGTCAACTTTGTTACCTAAGGCAGTTTTTCGGTTTATCAGGCCTCTTAGTTTCGGCCTAATATGCGCATATCCTGTAGGTTCAACTAACAGCCCACCTTAAAGAAAAAAATACTATCCCGGTTCGTGCCCTGTTTATTAAGACTGGTTTTTGTCGTGCGTATTTTTGTTGACAGTTTAGCATATTATTTTGCATTGTTATAGGTGATGTATAAAACGGTAATTAATCGCGTGCATCCTCATCCTAACTGTTTTTTTTGTTTTTCCGCTGTCAAAATTCGGTTAGTTCATCCAACTATAACTACGACTAAAGGCGTAACTACTCTAGTTTTAATTTTTTGCTTTTAACAATATGAAGACACTCCGGTAGTTGGGCGTTTTTCCATCTTCTCCTCCTCCTACCCGCACTTTACTATTTGCTCCTCATCATTAATACTGTGGTCTTAGTAGTTTTCCTAACAAGCACGTTATTGCAAATATATGCTCCACTAGCTATGTATCTTTTGATGCCATTCCCCCTTCCCTCTACAGCCTTTCCTATAGACCTCTTGATAACTACACCGGAGACTCGGATCAAGAACTCTCGCCGTTTGATATTTAGTAACTATCCAGGCGTTTGTTACGTTGTTGCAATTTTTCGCCGTTTGTTTGGCATAGTTGGTCGGCTGGCTGTTTTTTTTGTGTCTTCAATCGCTCCTCCTTCCTCCTGCTCCCGATTTACGTATCATTGCTGCCGCTGCACCGGCATTTCCTACTGGTCCCCATCGATTCCATCCTTTCCCCCCCCCCCCAAGATTCCCACACCCACCTATCCTTTTTCGCCTTAAGATGGTGAGCGTGTTGCTTATCGGACCAACAATCAACTGGGGAAGGGAGTGGGGTGAAAATTATCCTGATCTAAATTTTGCCAATCTGGTTTCCGCAATATGCTAGCGTCTGCATGTTTAATACACTTTTCACCTTATGGAGTTATTACGGTTCAGGACCACAGCACAGTCTCCCATGCTCGTCTCGTAGCTGCATCCTTCTTGCTGTTTTTTTTTTTCGATACAGTGTTTAGTAGGTTTCATTCCGCCGACAACTAGTCGTCCTCTGACAGACTCGCAGAGTTCGGCCACAGTATTTGTCTGTTTGATTAGGTTTCAGGCTCTTTCAGAGCCTGAAAGTCCGCTGTGCGCCCATCACATACCGGAGCGTAAATTAGTTGATCCTGACCTACTACACCCTCCTCCCTCATTCACTTGACCCCAGTGTCAAGGCAGGGGTCAGGAAGGCCACGGGTGGGATCCACTGTTGATAGGCAGTTTGACGGTCTTTTTTTGAGAATGTCCACTACATGCCTTAGCAGGCTGAAGGCAAACGGGGTGACTTGCGCGAAGATTAGTTTTAAGTGAGGGTAGACTTTTGCAGTATCTACCGCACACCTTCTCCTTGCACTCACTCTTATCCAGCTGATTGTTCTCTGCAATCAAAATTGCCATTTGAGAGCGGGTTATGTACTTACCTCGTGTTTTTACGCCCGACGTTCAACAGAACCCAACCTTCGACCTAAATACTCCGCAGATTCGTCAGTAACCCGAGATAGAACACCTTCGGTATGGTCGCAACATACGTAATTCGAATCCTTTAGGTCATAAAGGTCCCTATTTTCGGGTTAAAGCATACAGATCGGCCCCGCGCCTAGCACCTTACAACTTAGTGCTTTAAAATTCTCCAGAGACACGTTTGTTCACGCCTAAACAGCGTATGTTCTTGAAAAGAAGCCGGAGGTCTCAGTTCCCCTGTTGCCCAAGTCTTTATCGAATCAATATTTGGCTATTCGTTTTTATTCATGTGACCGTCACAAATACGGTGACATCGCCATTCCAAATCAGCTTTTAGTACACTTTGACACCGACTATTTCGTTCCCAATACGTTGTTTCGGGCAAGCAGGTGGAAGTTTGTAGGGCTACTGGGACCTTCCTAGAGATATCTATGCGCTATTTAACTCTCCGTCAAACTGAACTAATCCAACCCATATGAACGCAGTCGGTTATCATGTTAACATAGCGCACCACGCTAACGTTAGCACAGAACCCCTGCAGTGTGTTGTTCAGGCGCATTTGCGGAAAAGTGGTTGTCCACTGGGTAACCAGATGTCCGAGGCATCTTTTATTTGTGCTCGTATCGATTGCCCACGATGGCGTCTTCGAATTTTCCACTGGAGCCTGCACCCAACTTCTACTTTTATTCACGTACGGATACCCGCATCAGCGAACTAGATGTGGGATCTCTGGAAATTAGGTTTTACATGGAAAGTTAAGGGGTAGTTGTAGAATTCTATTCTAGTAGTCTGGGTTTAGTATCTGACACAGTTCAGTTCTTACGATCTCAAGTGGAATTTACCATGTGCGAAGACTTTGCCACTGTCTCCATTTTCAAACGAACTAATATTACTGAATAACGCTAGCCCGGCACCTCATTTGTTTCTGGACCTTTTGGATATGCCATTTTGGTCACTAAAACGTGCTCATCTAACCGATGGAAGCTTTCTCCTTAGCTTCTAAATTTTTATTTATGTTTTGTGTGTGTATGTTTGTGTCGTAGCCCGTAGTTGGATCAGGAATCCCCGCCGAAATCCAAACTGGGAGTAGTTGAGAGACGGAGAAGAGCCACGACCTCGACCGGCTTGAGCCACAGGTCCGCGGGAGTGAGGTGGGTGCCTGGCCGAGAACTGCAGGCAAACAGATGACGGCAGTCATGCGGCGAGACCCGCAGTCGGGTATGGATGGGTCGAGCCGGTGTTCGTACTGGCGAAGGAGCATGCAGTAGCCACTGCGTAGCTGCGCCAGGGTACAGCGAGTGACCCTTGAGAGATGTCGTTCCGAGGCCGCAATCGGAGGTGGATAGCCACCCAAAAGGACCGGGGGGCGGTAACCTCGTTTCTCCTCGACAACGACTCTCTGGTGGAGACGCTGGAAGCCTGTCTTGGTGGCAGAGCTATCAACAGGTAGATCCGCGAGAGACGAGGCAACAGCTTCCTTGTGGAGTGTTCGAATAGACGGCCGGACGTTGCGGCAGGGCTCGGGAGCGGTGCAACGGTGATGATTAGGATGGCTGGGTTGCGAACAACTCCACCAGAACTGCTGGCTAAGGAAAGTGTTGTGATGGGCGACCGGTAGAACAGAAGCTTCCGCATGAAGATGATCTATAGGCGACATTTTATAGCAACCCGTGATCGTGCGGAGGGCAGCCTTCTGTGCTGACTGGAGGCGGCGGAGGCTGGAAGAGCTCATCGTAGGAGATCAGATTGATGCCGCATAAGTGTGGTGCGGCTTGGCCAGCGCCTTGAAAGCAGTCGACAAAGTCTCTTTCACACAGCCCCAGGATGTGCCTGCTGGAGCCTTGAGGACCTTGGTGCAGCGGCTTACTTTTCTTGCGGTCTCCCTGGTATGGTCTGCGTACGTGAAAAGTGGATCAAAACGCACACCAATGAGTTTGGGTTTGCGGACGAGCGGTAAGGACGCCCCATTGATGGTGATAACCGGGTTATGATTGAACTCCTTCGGATCAAGCGTAAAACACTTACGGATGACTCGGCTGCCGAGATCGTCATTCCGCGCTGGGTGAGGAAGTTTTCGACAACAGGCATGAACTACGTGAGGAGCTGTGCAGCCTGATCGATGTCATGGTGCCGGCAAAAGAACGTAACATCGTCCGCATAGGATACCACTTGCACAGGTGCCCCGGGGGAGTGAGAGCTCTCGCATGTCGATGTTAAAGAGCGTCGGGCTGAGCACAGAGCCTTGAGGGACGCTACAGGTCTGCTTACGGGGCTTAGAGAGAGTGCCCCGGAAATGGACGCGATCGTGACGGCCACGGATGTAAGCCGCCAACCATCGGACCAGGCCAGTCGGGACGTTCAGCGAGACCAAGTCCTGCAGGAGCTGATCGTGGCGGACGGAGTCAAAGGCTCGTGACAGGTCAATTGAGACTGCCACGGTCCGCGAAGCGGGCTTCTGTTGATTGAAGCCCTCGAGGATAGCGTCGCTGAGCTCGAAAAGCGCCGTTGTAGTTCCGCCACAGACGTCAGAATTGGGTGGATGAGCCGTTCCAGGATTTTCGCCAATGGACTGAGGAGAACAATTGGACGATAAGAGGTCGCTAGGCAGAGGTCCTTACCCACTTTGACCAGGGGGATAATGATCGACTGGCGCCAGCAATCAGGGATGATTGAAGTTCCCAGTGAAAGGTTGAAGAGGGCGGCAAGGTAGGCAGCCACCTTCGGGCCGATGTGGCGCACATGGATAGGCGCCAGACCATCTGGTCCTAAGGCTTTCGAAGCTCTCATTTTCTTGACGGCGGTGAGGATGGCATCAGCCGAAAAGGAAATGTCTGGGGGCGGGGCTTTATGGAGGAGACGAAGAAGGGAACGCTGGCTTTTGGGACTGGGCGCCGAGCGGGGCGAGAACAGCTTGTAAATCTTCGTGGCGATCTTACAGTTGTTGGAAATGAACTTGCCGTCCCCGAAGCTAATAGACTGGTTAGATGTACTAGGCCGGGGATCGGTCAGGTTGCGTAAAAGCTTCCAAGTGGCAGCTGAGTTGCCGCTGAAATTACAATCTGAAACTAGTTCATGCCAGCGTTGGCTTTTGCCATCGTTGATAGTCTTAGTGATTAAGCCATTTAGTTCGCCAACGCGCGGGTCACTGGCATCACGCGCTCGTATTTCGTCTCTCTCTCTCTCGTTCCAGGCGGGAGGCTTCGGGCGGATAGTTAGGACGGAGAAGGGGAATGCGGCCGTTAGGGATGTGGTAACTTACTGCTGCCAGGAGTAGTCAACGAGGGGCTCGCTCCGCCGTGTGGACACAGGTGGGAGGCGGTAGGCCATCGATCTCGGCTTCGCATTCGGTCGTGAACGCTGCCCAATTGGCTTTCTTGTAATTAATGAGGTGCCGGTTGGGGGCCTTGATACGCTCGTCGGCCTCAATTCTGGTGGCGTGGATGAGTCGGAGCAGCGTAGCCGGGAGAGGCTGCTCCGTCATCAAAAACACGGATTGGGCGGAGGGGAGAGTTGATCCAACGTAGGGAGATGGGTGTAGCAGACCTTGGCCGCTGGGAGGGCGGGTGGGAACGCGATTCGTAGACGCGTCTGCTGTGGTTCTCCATTTATGTTTTGTGAAGATGCTTGGCGAACCGCTGCCCTTCGTGACTTTGTAGATCGTATAAAATCGTGGCTGTTAGGCAGGCATGTGCGCAATTTGGTTGAGTCGTTCATTTGCGCTTTTTTAAGTTTGCTTGGGTAACTGGTTGTTTTTTTTCCAATCAAACTCACCTTCTTAGGTGTCTTCTAGTTCTTTCCTTCCACTAGTAGCAGTACGCTTCATTAGCTTTTTTAAATCGTTCCACGTGATTTCTCCTACATAACGGGCAGCACCGAGTGCGTTTTAGTGACCTCAACTGTGCCGTGTCGAAAGAATAGAAGAAAACAACCTGCACCCCGTAATTGCCCTCCAGTCTGTGCATGCATGCATGCATGCCATGTCTGTTTTTGGTTGCCTACCTGTGTCAGCTGGCTTTGCATGCGCTTTCTACGTTCTGTCATATCCGTTTCCCAGCCCCCTTCCGCCCCCTTCATGAAGGCCGATTATATTTATTTTCCCTTTGCTCGCCCGATTCCTTGCATGTGTGCCGACCTACCAATGTGTCCACATTGGGGTCATACAGTGTCCCCGGCGTGTTGTCTATGTGTGTGTGTGCTTGCATCCTATCACAATTATTTAAACCTTGTTCTTCCACTTGTTCATCACTCAGTAACTTCCGAACCGGCCGCATGGGTTCCACCGGTGCCTCCCGTCCCTCCACTCGCACTGGTGGTGACAACACTCCCGACGATGCCCAGTCCACCGCAGACACGGGTGCCCCCGGCAGCGATCCCAATGCCTCCGTCACCACGCCCAATTCCAACCACACCGCGGCTGAGTAATACCGATAAACTCTTCCTCCTGCAAACGAACCACCGCCCCCCCCCCTCCTCCGGTCCCCTGCATACTCGGATAACCTGGCTTCAGATTTGTGTTGCTCATCTTCCACATACACACACCCCGCCTCCTATGTCCTCCTCCTTCATCAAATGCCCCTCACCCCCCCCTCCCCTCCCCGCCTTTCATTTCCTTCCAGTGCTGCTGCCGCCTTTCTCCTGGCTGGTCACGTGCGAATTCACCTGCCAGCCGCTCCCCCTGCCCCATCATCTCCTGTTTCTTTCGGTCAAGGTGACTTTCTTGTTCCCCAAGGCACGTCCATCCGCGCTCCATCTACCCGTGCACCCACTTGTTCGTTCCCATGTGCGCTGATCTCTGGGAGTCAGCATTTGATTTTTGACAAAGAACAACGATAGATGGGCAATATCTGATGTCCCCTCCTGATCCTGTTTTTGCCAGGCCTTTGGAGCTGGCTAAGGTCGTTGTGCCAATGAATTATCGCAGAAGCTTCTGTGGCGGATCAACATTCATACACAATTGCCTGCCTGTAGGTAACAGTTGCTGGGATCAGATAAAGCCTCCCCTCCCCCCATCATACAGCCCCCTGCCCCCCCCCCCCCACCCTATCTACGCGTCCCGATACTTGTAAACGCTTTCTGTTCTGCTTTCGATCCGAACGCCTCCCCCCCCCGTCCTTTCGCGTTTTGATTGGCCGGATTTGAAATCTGATAATTTTATCTAGCGCCAGCATTCATCTCAAACACTGCTGACGAAATTTTTACTGTGCTGCCGGCACGTCCACTTTTTTACGAAATACTGTAATAAACAAGCAAAAATAAGAGTCATGCATATCACCGTTTTTGTCCTGTTTCTCAGTTTGCCCAACTGGAGTCAGCCGTTTTGGATGCATCTATTCTCAGCCGGGCAGGGCACGCAGTTTGAATGCTTGGTGACACCGCTTGCGTGCGTAATTAGTCAGTTCGTGGCTTTAGAAAGTAAACTGTCTGCGTTTTCATCTTATGTTTTTGAGTTTCTACGTCAACCAACGGATTCCGATCCTCTCTGTGTTGTTCTGCGATGTCGCTTTTCTGATGCGATAGAAAGAAAGGGTGCGGACTGGGCTTTGGCGTGTGCTTGAGGGAGCGAACCTAGTTTAGCTGTCTGCGGTTGGTTTATGCCGCCAAGGCATGCTTCTTGCCGATCATTCCTACTGGCCAGTCACGGACTGAAGGGGATTGGATGATTGACAATTGTCGTGACTCCGTGACTGTACTTGTCTCGCCTGTTGTTATTTGTTTATCAGACTTGCGTCTCGAAAGTCCTTTCGCGGGCGACGCGCCAGGGTTTTTTTTAATTACCTAATGTCGGCTGTCGTGTTCGATAGTCTACGAAGTAGGGCGGAAACGTCATGGTGGACACCACGTTTTGCTCCTGACATCTGAATACCTGAGTGTGAATAAAAGAAGAAGTCGCAGAGTTGAAGCCGTCCTCGGTGCATGAAAACTGGCATTTATGTGATGCAGTTTTATGTTTGCCCGCCGCAATGTCAAATCATGGATGATGTATCTGCCCATTGGGGGGCTAGGTATGCGTCTACGACGGAATTTAGCTTCCGCACTTCCGAGCCATTGAGGAGTGGGCGGCGCCTTGTATTATGTAATGAAACAAGTGATAAGAGACAAACGGGTGAATAAAGGTTTTGGGGGTTGGCATTTTTTAAGCGCAACTCTCGTAATGCGACGCTTGACCCACCAGTGAACAAGAGAAGAAGAATGCTATATTGAGGATTTTACAAACCTGAATTTTCAGCAAATATGGGTCCATTCACGGAGAGCAGATGGTGAGGTAAATAGAGGGTCATTTTAAAAGGACAAGGGTAAAAGATCATGTAATACTCACAAGTCAAATTTTTCACGACATTCACACCAACTATGGAGACAGATCGGCTTTCAACTTTTCCATTTCCGCTTCTTCACACGCTTTTTTCTTCGTGCCGTCATCCTACGGAGAATTGTCGATGTAGGTGTTGTTGGTGAATTGCATATGCGACAAATTGGCCGCATTTTACAAATTTTTGGGTGGTGATATGTTGTTGATAAAATAACTTGTTTTCGTGTATTTAAAAAAGTAGCATCGTGTTCTACATATGACTTCAGGATCAAAAATTCAGACAAAGAAAGCAGAGGATTAGAGAGAATGGTATGTTATAATGAATTCCCACGTGAATAGAGAGCAAAAAAATGGGTGAGTCAAATTCGAAGGTCGCACCAATCAACTGATGTTTTTTTCGGGTGCATCGACTCTCAATTCCGGGGAAGTTGGTCTATGTGCGATGCTGATGGTGTTACTGGTTACAGGGAACAATCGCTGTGATTGGACAGGGTCTGGGTTGACTTCGAAGAGGCCCGAAGGGTGATTTATTGGTATGTAGCGCCACCCACTTCCAGCGCCACAGCTGCAAGCGGACATTGGATTGCACTACTCGATTTGCCTCTGTAACAGCCAATCACAGGTGCCGTGGAATACGATTGGCCAAGCAGATGACCAAGCGATCAGTGACTCACTCTCGCATGACTTTCACGCCAGCAGACAGACTCTCGCGCATGCCTTGAGCCTGCCGCGCGTCGAGGCTTCAAATCACCACCACCAACAACAACAATTCCTACTGAGCCTACCCCTTCTCTTCCTATACGGAACTGGGCGTGATACTTGTAGCACTTTGAACACATCCACGGCTTAGACCCCTGCAGGTATACGAACTCGAGTTTTGCAACCACTGCATCGGGTACTTCACACCCTGTCAGATGTTGTGGCCGAAGACTCGGCAGGGGCTCTACGGTTTTCCTAGCTCTGTAGACATCAGCTGCATTCCTTAAGTCTATTTTGAATAGTTTTAACGTGAATAATGATTGAGAAGAAGAAGAAGACTCGATCGCTGGGACAATATGTTTATTCGCCTGACGTTTCGATATCCGTCGCGGATTCGTCATCAGAGACATGAGTAGCAGAAAGTTTAAGTATGCAAAGACGTTTGCAGTATTTATAGGACACAGTCATTACTGCAAGCATACAGCGACAATTAGCGTTAATTGCCTTCTTGTGCGTGGACTGCTTGTTGGACGGCACGCGGGCTCTGACCTGTTGAACGTTCGTCACGGGCGGTGAGCTAGGGCGTGATGATTGCTCCGCCGTCTGGCTCCCCGGTGTTGGCCTACGATGAGGCGGTGGCCTGCGCGTTCCTCAAGTGACGGCTTGCTTTGGCCAAATTGAATCTCAGGATTGAATATGGATTGGGCAAATCGTTGCACTTGTTGATGGATTGGGGGCCCGTGAACCATGACTCAAGTAGTTCTCGGCTCACCCGATTATCACCTTTTGCGAGAATTTCGGCTTCATCTTCAAATTTGAAGGTGTGGCCGGGTCTCGTCGAATGAGCCGCAACTTGAGAATTGACATCATTTCGCCGCACTGCAGCCGCGTGTTCGGCAATTCGCGTCTTGAGAAGTCTGCCAGTTTCTCCGACATAGTTGCTTTGACCGCAACTGCACCAGATCCTGTAGACGACCCCAGATGTTTCTTGCCGTGGCAGTGGGTCTTTCGGCTTCATTATCTGACGCCTTATGGTTGCCTCCGGCCTGTGTGCGACCCCAACTCCAAGTGGTGCGAAAAGGCGGCCGACTGCTTCCGATACGTTTTTGAGATACGGGATCGAACGCCAAATCTTGGGGTCGGTGCGCTTTTGTTGGCCAGCTCGTTTGCGCAAGCACCGGTTGACGAAGTTGCGCGGGTAGCCATTTTCTCTGAACACCCGTCGGAGGTATTCTACCTCGGCAACTTTGTCTTTTTCTTCGCTGCAGTGCGTCTCAACATGCCGATAGTGTTTTTACGTAACTGCGTTTGTGGCTGATTGGGTGGTTGCTGTTGTAATTCAGTACTTGCATCGTGTTTGTTGCTTTCCTGAATACTTTAGTCTTTAGACCACCACTATTTTTTTCGACAAACGAGGACATCAAGAAAAGCCAGTTGGTTGTTCTCTTCTTCCTCCATCGTAAATTGGATGTCCGGGAAGACGCTGTTGAGAAGTTTCTTGAACGTGAGCACCTGATCCCGTTCGATGATGCCGAAGGTGTCATCCACATACCGAGCCCAGAATTTCGGCTTGTGGTGTTGGAAAACCAGTGACTCCAGCCGCTGCAGGACCGCTTTGGCTATGAGTCCCGAAATTGGTGAACCCATCGGTGTCCCCTTCACCTGCTCGTTCCGTCAAACGTAAAGTATGTCTTGAGACAGAACTTCAGGAGCTGTAGGATTTCCACGTGTCCCAGGTGATTCTCCGTCTCATCGTATTTTTTTTCATAGGAGTAGTTCGACCGTCTCGATTGCCAGATCCTGAGGGAT
>JAYGXS010000003.1:22615272-22633984 GCA_036362985.1 Ligula intestinalis | reverse complement strand
TATCACTCGAAGGCACTCCAACGTACGGGCTAGCAAAGTGGCTGTTTTGGCGTCTCAAATTTCTGACTGCTGATACGGAGACCACGGTACGCTCGTCAACACAGTTCTTGGCGAAACTTAAAGGCATATCAGCACTCTGCACTCCCATTCTTACTACGCTACCTCACGTATAAAGAAACGAAATTCCAAAAAGTGCAATCGGACTTGTCTCCATAATAGATGTGGATTTCATGCAAACCTCTAGATATTGACTACTTTATTATCTTATCCCTCTAAAATAAAGCGTACTGCTCTCTCTTAATCCAATGTGAGGAAAGTAGTAAGAAAACCAGAAGTGGATAGGGGGAATATTGAAACATGGCCAACTACCTGACTAACGCGCCAGCGTCGCGGCGATTAGCCTGCATAGGTGTGGCTGCCGCTTTTAAACAAACAATTCAGAAAATTTGATGAGATCGTCAATAGTGAATTAGTTTGGTGGCTCGGCACTGCTTTGTTTACCATAAATCCAACTGTTTTACGTACTCTGAAGGAAAGTCGTTTGGGCTCCAGCAAACGAACGTCAATACTGACCACACAACGTGTGTCATTCCGCGGAGTGCGTTTCGTAGTCTGTTCAAGCATCTTCTCCACTTTGTTTGCTGACCAGATTCTTAAAAAAGTCGGTGCCTTAGTTTACTTTTTTTCAGCAGTATAAAATGCAGTTGTGTTGGCGTCTGCTTAACTTAAAGCGGTCGCTCTGGTTGGATGTTTAACGGCCTTGAGAGCCGACACTCGACTTCCCTAATCATATTGCATGCAGACAGATTTGGTGGGAGATCTTTATTTCAAGTTTGTAAGGTCCTTTGAGAGGAAAAGATCCTGGACAGTTGTTTTTTTTTCCCTGTCACATGCATGGCTGGTGATTTTTGACTGATGTGGTTCATTTACGTAGGACCCAAAAAACGCTGGTCAGACTAAACAACGTGCTTTATGCATTCCATCCAGGGTCGACAGTCTGGCGATATGGGAACATATGTTCGGACCGACGCAATCCGAAGACAAATAATGTCTCGCCTTTGTCGCGCAACTGGCGCATTCAAATGGGCACGTTTGAGGGTAAGTGTTATTGTCTGTAGGATTAGCTAGGCGGTGCCCTGTTGCTGGCGGTGGGGTAGAGAGTGAGGTCGGCCCTCAGCGCATTTCTTTCTTCTGCTATGCTTGAACCTATCGCGGTACACTAAAAGCGGTGGCTTTGAGGTTTACCGACTGACGGGATAACTTGATTCGCACAGGCGGCCCGGTGTGTCTTATTTTGTGGGGTGGCTAACTGCGTGCTGAGCGTTAGGCTCAATGGTTCCTTCTTAATGCGGCCTTTTTGGCGCTCCCGTTCGGGAGCCTACGTAGCAAGGCGTGCTTTTGGTACGCGTGTTGAGTGTTGGTCGCGCCAGCCGCCTGCGCCATCCCCCATCTAGACTTCTTGAATCTTGTCTTGACATCGGGTCCGGTGTGGGAGTGGAGAGAGAGTGATGTAGATTCTCCGCGAGTAGACCTTTACTGAAATCCAGCTGCAGTTACCGCGTTTGCCTTCAATTTGTTGAAGCTCGTGGTGGACATCGCCAAAATCGACGGTCGAACTGTTGGATATTTGCAATCAGAATGCTCTCAATACGAGCGAAAATGGGAGTCCCAGGAAGAGAGTTAGAAGAAACAGATGCAATCACCCTCATTCGCCTGACGTTTTGGATTCCGTTGAGGGTGCTTCTTCAGAAAAAGTAACAAAATTACCCGTTTCTGCTACTGTCTCTAATGGTGGATATGTAGCGACCCCTTATTCTTAGTCATGCTTTCCTCGGACGCCGCGGGGACAGGTAATGTCTGGCGTGACCACCACCCGTGCGCAAAACACGATAGTCAAAGTCTCCGTTCAAGGTCACTACCTGTCTGGCTTTCTCAAGGTCAGGAGCTTACTGTGGGGGAGTTGTTTACGCTCAGTCACTCCCGGAATCGACGACCTACTTTTCGGTGGTAGTTGTCCGGACCCGGTGATCTACATGCCGGACTGCGCCTCCGGACTCCGGCTCATTCATGGCTGGACTACACCTGTCTGGGAGTCACTTGCATGTTTCTCACATTCTACGCTTCTTACCGCTTATTGAATCATCCATAACAATCTGGCCTTTCACGCCTTACCATATTCACTAGCTTAAACATGTAGGGATGCGTTCAATCGCCTATTATCTGGCCGGCCCACATATTATCGCACAGCTATATCGCAGGGGTTTTTAGTGAGTTAAACCCTAGCAACTGCGAGCTTCATGCCATGGTTACTTAGAAAATAAGAAGTCTTGGAAAGGCGTGAGTAGAAGGAACAGTATATTTTGTACACAGAGGAACGAAGAATAGAAGGAAAGAGATTGACTACGGAGAGCGCGACTTTCCGCGGGAGCAGCGTGATCCGAAGTAAGGCATAGTTGCACGAATCCCCGCGGCCCAGAGAGACAGCGTACATGCGTGCAGGCTTTCTATTCGTCGCCGGCCAGAACGCAGGTTTTGTGACAACTGTGATTGGCTGATCCAGGCGTCGAAAACCGCATCGGTGGGCCTTTGAGAAAGTGCACTTCGATGCAAGCTAGTCACAACAGATCTGCGACAGCATATGAAAATTCAGGAAAGTAATGTTCTTGTCTCAGCATTCGCATCCGTTTCTTTTCAATGCTACTGCTGTGTTTCGTGCTACTATTAAATGGGGCGCCGCCACTGTTGCGTATGCTTACGCCCTGATGACTGGGCTTAGTTTACACCGTTTCCACCTTCAAAGTCTTGAATAGACTTGTGATAGCCTGCACTCCGTTCTGCTGCGTGTACTCATCCTCTCTTCGCTAGCCAAGTCTTTGTGTACTCCTACCTGATAAACTCTCCTCACCTTTGTCAATCGCTGCTAGGTGCCCGAGATGTCCTGCCTATCCTGCGTTCCGCCCGGTGCCCCGCTTCCTGAGACGCACGTTACTTCGAACCAATCGATATGCGCCATGCCACCTGATTGGCTAACGAGACACTCCACACTCAAGGCTCCACATTAGCGGACTCAACTTGGCGGACATATTGACAGGTGTTAAGGCTACGATGTTTTAACTCTAACGGCTGCGATCTTCCAGGCTGAGAGGTCTTGGGAAGGCCAGAGTAGTAGGGACAATATATTGCTTACAGAAGAGTTAGAGGGAAAGTCGCCACTCCGTCTGCCTTGGCGTTCGGTCGTGGGGAGGTCACACCGGCCAGCGACGCTGCCTATGTCCGCACCCTGGGGTGCGGAATCCCTAGTGTCGTCTCGCAGCAGTAATCCCGCGCGACTGCCGAATGCTGCAGCCTTGAAGGTCATTGATTGGACCACGCGTGGGCGAACCGGCGTGAGCGCATTAGTAGTGCGCGCTTCAGTACGTCTGGCGGTTTCCACGGCCTTGAGAAATGTTCAGACATATTGAGGTCACGCCGCTGTGGGTTGCGGCCAGAGTGAGGGAGACGTGGTGCTTGCGTTGGGGTGCGTGTCAGTTGCGTCTGGCAGCAGTGACCACTAGAGACACACCTGGCATGCAGACGCAACTGGTAGCCACCTCAGAACCCGGCCTTTGCACTGTTAATTTTCCGGCAGTGAAGCTCTGTCTTTCAGCACCGTCTGCTCTGACTTGTGATTTGAGGACTCCTCTGCTGTCGATACAGCAACTAGCTTTCGAAAGACTCGGTTACATTCATTTTTGGTGCAAATACAGTAGGCAAGTGGAGTTTCTCTCCGAATTGCCCTTCTGAACTCAATGTCGCCGAAGCGCTGATAACTTCAGCCACCTTCCTTTCCCATTAGTGGAGCATTGGTTCTCTCAGTTAGGGCAGTAATCACTTCTTGTGACACTGCTTATCCCGCCAATCACGCCCGAAGACAATTCAGCTGTAATCGACTGTGTTGGAGAAGTTAGCCCTGCTGAAGCAGTGATGTCCATCCTGAATTGAACAAGTTTACGAGAGGTCAGGTTGGTTCTACCTTTCGATTCTTCAGATAGCTGCAGCGAACCATAAACCTTCGTTTGTCAGAACTGAAGGAAGGTGGGGGAAGGGGGATGTGTGGGTGTGTGTTGATCTCATCGAGGTGTGTTAAGGCTAATAGGTTAACCCTAAGGGCTGCAATCTTCCAGGCCTAGTTCCTTAGGAGAATAAAGAAGTCATGGGAAGGCCTGATTGGTAGGAGGATTATATTCTGTACAGAATAAATGTGTGAATAGGCAATAGGAAATTGACTATCAGGCGACCGCAGAGCCACAAGCCAGCGGACGGTGTCTGATGTGATGTCTGCTCGGCAGTAGTCAAATGAGATCATGTGTGAGTCGGCCTGTGGTTAACTGTTCCAGAGGCCGGAAGCAGCAAGCGTTTTCAAAATGCCTTTCAACTTGAGCTAGTTACAACAAGCGTTCAGAAGCGCACTTCGTGTAAACCTAGGCACTGCAAGTGCTCCCCTTCGAAACCGTAAGTCGTTGATGAAGGAACTCGAACGGAGGAAGAATACTTAGATGTAGTAAAGGAGGTACGTACCAACGGTAGGGTTTGAACAGCTGGTGTTCGTGTGACTGGCATGAGTGAGCCAGGTTGAAGGGACGGTTATGACTTGCATGAGCGGCTGTTGCTGGCATGCGTGAGTCGTGTCAGTGCCGTCAGTGCTTGTTAGTAGGAGGAAAGCTCATCTTAACTACGTGAGCCATTGAGTCTGCATATTGGTAGGAGGACAGTTCTCGACTACGTGTGCATCGGCATGCTGATAGGAGATTGATCATCTGGACTACGTGTGATTGAGCCAGGTTGGCTGCGCTGAACTTCGACGGCAAATCAGTATGCCGTGTCAATGTTGGTTGCGTTGAGGGAGTAGGTGTACCGTTGGCAGAGGTTGGAAAGAAGTTCTGGATGCTGGCACTCATAAGGGGATCTGCTCTGCGGGCTGGAGAGGAAACCATAGCCTGGGGTCGATGGGCTGTGGGTGGAGGAGGATCTCTGTATCGCTTCATTGAGGTCAGCCACGTCAGAAGTTGACAGTTTATCTCATGTCGTGGGTCACCAAAATTGACAAACGTTAAGACTGTGAAGGTTTACCTTTAACGGCTGCGATCTTCCAGGCCCGGTTCCTTAAGAGATATGAGAAGTCTTGGGAAGATTAATGACTTCCTAATCGTCTACTGTCGAGTTATGACGGCCAGGATAGTAGTACACCCTTACAATCAGAATTTCATGGCTTAGTTGCAAAAGGGAGAGACCAATATAGGCCAATTCTGTGCATAAACCTCATGTTTTGACTGACCATTGTGCCTTCAGAGATATCGGGGGACCGCAAATATACGTACGGCTGTGGCGCTGTGGCGGTCCTCGGATCAGCGCCACTATCGCTGAATCACCATCCCTTTGCTGCCAAATCTTTGTATAGCTGCACGTGACAATCGTCTCTCAATCCGAACGCCTGCCCGTCACGCGTTCCTCGCCGATTGGCTGTAGCCCCCCCCCCCCCCCCCCCCCCCCCCCCCCCCCCCCCCCCCCCCCCCCCCCACGTGACTCATCGCGCCTTCGCCCCCTGTGAAGCCCTACGCGCACTGTGATGCCTCTTAAGGTCGGGCCCCCTACCACGCGTCTTGGCGGTAGACCGTCATGGGAACTTGCGCCATTAAGAGTGCACCATTTCCTGACTGGCTGCAGGACCTGCCTCGGGATCCTGTAAGTCGCATGCACAAACACACGACAGTTCCCCCGTCGATTTCGACGATGGGCACCACGCGCTCCAACAAGCCACAGCAAACGCTGAAGCAAGCCGCAGCATACACAGAGGCAAGCTGGGCAAGCAACACGAAAGCGATAGCAAGCGGGAGCAACGCAGAGAACTGGCACCAGCGAAAACAGGAGTGTAGGCAGACTCGCGCAGTATCTACCCCCTCGCTCGCCACTCCCACCTCCGTATCCGGTGTAAAGACTAAGTCAATAAGACCGGGGATGAGGGAGGGTGTAGATGGCTGGCGCGATAAACACTCAGCACGCGCACACTTGACACAGCCATCTCGCTAGGTATGCTCCCGACCGCGCGGGAGCGCCATAAAGGCCACATTAAGAGGGAGCCATTGCAGTCTGACTCTCAGTCCTCCCTCTCCTCCCGTACGCACACACAGACACACGTGTACAGAGGGAGGGAGTGCTAGTCATGGCGGTAGGACTACTATTTGAGTAGAAATCGCTACGATGGAATAAGGTAACTTTAAGAGCGCGGTAATGGAATGGTATAGGTATGGTTGTAGATTCAACACTAGAAATATCAGGCAAAGTAACATATAACAAATAGCAAACAGAAAAGTAATACGATAAGATAAACTATATGTAGAGTCACGCATACATACGCAATGTTAAGACTAACGGATATTGAGTGGATTACGCAGATAAGGGAAAAACGCTACGGTAGTACTGAAATGCTGAAGCTAGTGAGGTAGGCAATGATCGCAGCAGTGGTAATAATGATAAAAGCAACTATAGATAGCAAGCGTAGCAGAGTGTAAACAAGTGAGGAAAGTAAGCAGTAAAGTATAAGCAGACAATGATACCGTGCACAGTAAGTAGCGTCCTTTCACCAGCTACGTCTACTAGGATGCTTAACGCTGCAACCCGGGGACATACCGGGCGTGGGGACACACACACCGGAGACCCTCACTTGGTTTAGCCCGCTGATCGAGGCGGGGAGCCGGGGGGTGGCCGCCAGGCAAAGCCTAGCTCCGGGGAGCCACAAGTGAGAGTTGGATGCCAGCCAGGGACGCTAGGCGTAGCCACCACCTACGCGAGGAAGATGATGCGATCTGCCACGACCTTCATGTTCAACCCCCAGCTGGACACCCCATACCCCCCCCCTCTCACACACACACACACACAACACCTAGATGGATTATTGTGAGTGGTTCTTTTTCTGCAGAGCCCTTTGGTTAGTTCCTTTCTTGCAGTACACTGTCCAATCTTATCGGTCTTACCTGAATTCTGGTTTTGGGGAACCTCCTCTAGTCGACGATCACTCTCTTTGACAAGGTTTCTCAGGGCTTGGTCAACACGCGTGCTTACGTAGTCTGTAGAGTTTTGGTTCTAAATCTCAGCTTGCCTCTTAGTAACTCTGTAGTGGGCCGCTGCCTGCCGATGTCTGGCCTTCCTGTCGTGGCCTCAATCTGTCTGGAGCTCAAGGTCGTTGCGGTCGCCAGACTTACTAGCGCGCGTGACGTGGTCCACCCACACGCTGTCCAACCAATCACAGGCAGACCTAGCCTATGAACATGCTCCCTCTCTGTATACTGGCCTGACTGCTCTCAAACAGTCACTTGGGTCCCGGTTAATCTCCTGAGCGGCAGTTGCTGGGTTTAACTCACTTTACCCCCTGCGACAGCTCTGAGTACCTCAATCTTGCGCGACTCGGTTGTCTGATGGACGACGGCGCCTAGCGCTCTCTCTCTCTCAGGCAAGCGAAGCGGACGGTTAGCCAGCCCTTTCAGTACACGTGGGTGCGGATGGCTATTGAACAAAGAGTCGGTGGAGGTTGGCATTGAGGTCTCCGCAAAAGTGCAGGTGACACAATAGACAGGGAGGTGACGGTAATTTTTTGTGTCAGTGTGTGCGCACCGACTAGTTGGTGCGTTTCTCTGACGGGCAAAAGTGTGTGCAGTCAATGCTGAGGGCGCCGATAGGAGGAGTTGTACTGTCGTGCTCACCGAAAAGTTCGGGTATAGCGCAGAGTGAGTGCGTTGAAAACCCAAAACAGAATCCGTATAGAAGCAGGAAGGTGTATTGCAGGAGGTTAAATAAGGTAAGTCCTAGCAATTGCGAACTTCAGGCCCGGTTCCTTAGTTGAAGAAAAGTCATCGGAGACCAGCATGGAAGGAATAGTTTATTCTCTACAGAAGGATGTGGAGAATAGGCAGGAAGAAGGGAACTGTCGGAATGCACGTCCATCCACCAGGGCGGCTTGGCCCAGACTAGTTCGCGTCGAAGCGAACTTCGTCAAAGCTCACTGCCACTGTTCTCAATTTCTGGGAACAGCCAATCACATATGCCACAAAGCTGGCCCCTGGCTCGGCAACGGATAGCACGCGTAAGCCGACGCAATCTGTCCGGCCAGAAAGTCTTCAAGTTCGACCCATACAATGACCATTCACGCTCGCCGCTGAGATGCCTGCGGCCCAGCCGGTAGTTAGGACCCGGCTGGCCTCCTGGCTGGTCATGCGCTCCGAAGGCAAGCTTCTTTCTGCTTATTCTCTGCTCACCTGTATTCAGAATAAACTATTTCTACTATTTTGGCCCTCACCAACTTCTCTCCTAAATAACCTGGGCCTGAAAGATCGCAGTTGCCAGGGTTTAACTTACTTAACACCCTGCGATATGCCGCCCTGAGGATGGTCAGCGCATTGAGGTCCTTGGGAATTGGCCTTGAGAGCCAATGAGCTGACAGATTGAGGCCAGGCTACTGTGCGGGTTCTCGCGTAAACAGCAGCCGTCAAATAGGTACGTCGAGGCTTGCCATCCCGAGGCTCTGCGTGGACTTGGGCCACTACAGACGGATTGCTAAACGATGATTACGAGTGATTCTATTGATGGAAAACGGGGTAATTTCTGCGAAAGGCAGTGCTGTGTTAGGATGCGAGTACTTTCACCAGTCTCGCTGGTTACTAAGGCAAGACTGGCTTTAGTAGCCTGGAAAACTGACTGGACTTGGTGGGGAAGGTGTAGATGCTTACCCAACTATGCATGCGTGTTTTTGCTGATTCACGCCAATAAACCAGTCAGTATGCGAACAGCCAGTTTGACCTTGAAACCTGACCTTGTCTGTGGTCTGATGCCACGTTGCTATCCCCCTCTGAGGACGTGCCTAATCTTCTGCACCAAGAAGGCCATTGATGGAAACATCTACAGCGTAAAGAGATCCTACGAAATTATTTTTCGCAAATTATTTTGCGTTGGCTTAAGAACTACCGTTCGTGTGAGCTACGAAAATCCAGTTTTATATTTGCTGCTAAAAGCACTCCCGCCTCCTGACGGGCAGGGTGACTAACCTCCCGCAACGATCGGTGCAGGCTTATTTCCAGTGGCACCTTAGTCGTCGCGGGTGTTGTAGGACCAGGCATTCAAATAGCTGAACAAGCATGTACACAAATAGAGTCACAAAAATGGAAGAAAAGGTTCTCAGAGAAACAATGAAATGCTTGCCTTCTTCACAGTAGTTCTAAAAGAAGTATTAACGACCCACCGTTTTGCGTCATAAGCTCTTAAATGCTTGCACATGGACCTGAGTAAAGGCTGAGACTAAGGTAGTGAGACTAAGGTAGTGAGACTAATAGTAACGTCGAAAAAGCCCTGCTCTCAATGTTCCCTGTTTTATTGGTCTTATAGACATAACGATTTAATTATGCACATATCGCAGGGGGTTAAGTTAGTTGAATTTTAGCAACTGCGATCTACAGACCATGGTTACTTAGAAGAGAAGAAGCCGATGGTGGCCAGAATAGTAGGAACAATATATTGTGTACACAGGAGAACGGAGAATAGATGGACAGAGATTTGACTTGGAGAGCATACGGCCAGCCAGGAGAGCCAGTCACGTCCAAGTGTCTTCAAGCTGCAGCCACCTCCTAGAGGTATTGTGTGAGTCGGCCTGTGATTGGTTGGACAGCATGTGGATAAAAATCGACGTGGGCGGCTTGTGTCTCGCGCGCCACCACGAAATTGAGGTCTAGGCGGATTGAGGTCACAACAGGAAGGTGAGGCGTCGGGCAAGCAGCGACCACTGCACACACGATATCCAGCGGGAAGCTTTGAAGTGGAGATGCGATCACTGGAACCTGAAATTCATTCGCGCCAATACTAAGCAGCGATAACTGCGACAGCGCTAATGGTTTTCCCCATTAACTTATTTCACTGTGATACATCTGTGGGATACGATGTGGTCCGGCCAGATGTAGTGTTGAATGAGTTAGAATATAAGTTATGGGTAAGGGACTCCCAGACAAGTGAAGTCCAGCCGCGAATGGGCCGGAGTCTAGAGGCGCAGTCCGGCAAGTATATCGCCGGGTCCGGACAACTACAACCGAACAGTAGATCGTCAGTTCTGGGAGTGGCTGAGCGTAAACAACTCCCCCACAGTAAGCTCCTAACCTTGAGAAGGCCAGACAGGGGGTGACCCTGAACGGAGCTTTTGACTATCGTGTCTTGCGCATGCGTGGTGGTCATGCCAGACATGACCTGTCCGCGCGGCGTCCGAGGAAAGTATGGCTAAGAATAAAAGGTCGCTATACGTCCACTACCGTTATCGGCCAGTGTCTCTGATTTTGGGTTCGATTGAGAAGTTGAACGTCAGATGAATGCAATTCTTGGCCAAGTAACCATATCGCCTTAAAGGGGATGAAGGCGCGATCATTGGGAATCCGTTTTATTTATCTGAGCTTTCTGTTTCTTACAAGAGGCTATCGTCAGATAAAATGAGTGCACATCAAGAATTGACGTGGTTTTGTAGTAGACCTTCAAGACCTGCTCAATGGCAGCTTCCCTGACATTCACTTCACAAAGGAAGCAGAGAACACCGAAGGGGTACTATCGCAAGGTCTTAAGGCTACTACGGTTTAACCCTAACGGCTGCGATCTTCCAGGCCTGGTTCCTTAGGAGATTAGAGATGTCTTGGGAAAGGCAGATTGTTAGGAATAGTTCATTCTGCAGAAGGATAGAAGAATATTCATGACGAAGAGTGATTCGTTCTGGCGTTGCATTTGCCATGAGGGCCGTGAGAGCGTGGCAGCGTCGACGCGTCCGCCCCGCTCAGGGGCGGAATGCCGAGTGAGTTCTGGCGCCAGTAATCTGGGGTGGCCGCCGTATCCTCTCTTTGTCTTGCGGCCTGGATTGTGAGTGGTTAGACTGCACGAAGGTAGACACTGTCGTGGGCGGTCCGTGTCTCGTGTGCCCATTTGCGTCTAGTCTGAAGCAGGCTGAAAGGTACATTTGCGAAAAGACCTATGTTCTGAGTAACCTTGTCTGTGGTGTCAAGCGATAGGTGGGCGTCGGTCAGAAGTGACCATTACAGTACCTCTCCTTTATCTCCTCGTCAAACGCATAGCTAATGGAGCGTAGTGGACGTAAGCGCCACTGTGGTAACCCGTGATCACTGACTCATCACGCCGAGGCTGCAGTCACGCTGACTGAACGCCCACTGGCCATCTCTCGCTATGTAGCGGTCTGACCACTTACCATCAACGCTGGCCGAGACCGAGACAACTTTCAGCGGCCGCCCAAAGTTCTGCTGCTTGTCGATACTCCGGACCTAGCCCGCCTCGCGGCTATACGTGCACTTTAGCAGTCAAGACTTTGTCCTAACTATTCTCCTTTCCGTCTGTACAGAATACACTATTCCTACTATTCTGGCCTTCCAAAGACTTCTCTCTCATCTCCTAAGGAGTTGGACCTGGAAGACCGCAGCCTTAACACTCCTCTTTAGGAGAACTTTGAACCATAGTGTGCCTAAAGATGACTAACACAACCCGGGTGCTCAACTACCATTCCAGCCACCCAATGGCGCATAAACGAGGCTGTATTAGAGTGTAGTGGCCCTAGCAGCCACTTGGAACCCAAGATCTGACGGACAGCGCCCTTGCCCTGCGCGCTAATGCTGTCTGCGGCCAGGTGCCAAGTCTCGGCACCTCCTGTCCGTTCTCGCTCAATGGTTTGAGCCACTTACGAACACACGCAGTCTCGCCTTGCCAGCCTTGCGCCACAGCAACCAATCACAGGCCGACCTTGCCATTTAACGCGCTCTGTCTCTGTCTTCTGGTGTGATGCCCGCGAGGACTGCGGTGGGAGGACACGTGGAATTCCGGCCTCGCTGGTAGGCAGGCAAGTAGCCCTTGGTGGATCCGGAACTCCGTCAGGTGGGCCTCAATCCCGGTGGTGAGGAGGAGGAGGAGTCGGAGCAGCATAGTCAAGAGGGGCTGCTCTGTCATAAAAAAATAGATGGAGATGAGAAGAGATGGATCCACCATAGGGAGGTTTGGTGTAGCAGACCTTGGCCGCCCTGAGGGCGGGTGGGAACGCGGTTGAAGACGCGTCTGCTGCGGTTCCCTCGCTGGTCGTGGCGGCCGGCGACGCCACCCTGTCCTACGGGCCTCGCGGTCGTACGCCCGGCAAGACCTACTGGCAAACTTTCCTTTATCCCTTCTGTAAACAATACACTGTTTTGTCTACTCTGCCTTCCCAAGACTTCTCCTATCTCCTAAGGCACCAGGGTCTCGAAGATTGTAGGTGTTAGGTCTAACTGTCTTAAACTTAACTCCTATAACTGGTGACCCCAATCGTGAGATGAACTCTCGAATCAGCTCTTGATGTGGCTGACATCAGCGAAGCGATGCGGAGATCTTCAGCCATTCACAGCCCATTGACTCCTGGCTCTGGTTCTTTCCCGATCCCACGGAGCTATTCCCGCTATGAGTGCCAATACTCAGGCCTCTTTCCCAAATTCAGATTCTACTTCTACTGCCAATAGTAGCCCTTCCTCTCTGTGAACACAAACATAACATACTGATTTGCATCGAAGTTCAAAGCAGCCAGCCAACCTCCCTCCTACGTAGTCGAGATAACTAATCTCCTACAAGATGCCGATGCACGTGTAGTCGAGAAATTTTTCTCCTACCGCAGACCCAGTTGCCCACGCAGAAGCGAGAAGATCTTTCCTCCTCCCAAGCGGCACTGGCGGCACTACCCAGCCTCTTGCATGCCAGCCACAGAAGCTCATGCAGGCCACAACTGTCCCTTCAACCTGGCTCTCGCAAGCAAACCACACGAACACCAGCTGTTCGAACCATGTTGTTGGTACGTACCTCCTTCCTTACCTTTACTAACCTTCCCTCGTTCCACTTCTTTTATCAATGGACTTCGGTCTTTGAGGGGAGCACTTGTAGTGGCCCTAGCAGCCACTTGGAACCCAAGATCTGACGGACAGCGCCCTTGCCCTGCGCGCTAATGCTGTCTGCGGCCAGGTGCCAAGTCTCGGCACCCCCTGTCCGTTCTCGCTCAATGGTCGAAGCCACTTACAAACGCGCCCAGTCTCGCCTTGCCAGCCTTGCGCCAAGACAACCAATCACAGGCCGACCTTGCCATTGAACACGCTCTGTCTCTGTCTTCTGGCCTGATGCCCACGAGGACTGCGGTGAGAGGCCACTTGTAATTCTGGCCTCGCTGGTCGCGGCGGCGGCGGCCAGCGACGCCGCCCTGTCCTACGGGCCTCGCGGTCGTACGCCCTACAAGACCTACTGGCAACCTTCCCCTTATCCCTTCTGTAAACAATACACTGTTTCGTCTACTCTGCCTTTCCGTATCGCAGGGTGTTTAGTACGATCTTCAGGCCTTGGTTCCTTAGGGGAAGCGATTCATGAGAGGCCAGGGTGGAACGAACAGTTTATTCTATAGAGAAGGAATGGAGAATAAGTAAGAGAAATTTCACTCTCAGACGAGCAAGAAACTGCCGGTGATAGTGCCGCGTCTGAAGTGAGATGACCGCGGGAACCGCCACAACGTCTGCAATGGCCTTTGTGTGAGTCTGCCTTGATAGGTGATTGTTCAGACGGCTTGGCTAGATAGATGGACGTAGGTGGCCAGTGCATAAGCACTTGGTAGCAGCAATGAGCCTTGGCACATGTCGTCATGCGCGGAGTTAGTCACACGAAAAGCACGGCAATTCTTGCTGCACACTCATTTTCTCTGAAGATGGCCTCTTGTAAGAAGCAGAAAACTCAGACAAATACCAGTGTTGTCCTAGTGATCACGCCTTTATCCTCTTTGCACATAGAACCTGGGGCTCCCATATTTGTTTCCACGTCTTCTCACCCTGGCCTTGGTATCCCACCTTTCGTTTGTACCGCAGAACGGTCTAGCTTGCTGTTTCAACACGTTGAATATTTCGCCATATTTCTGTCATGCACTAAGTTGAGGGCTTACATTTTTAATAGGCACTAGTTATCAATTTTTCATCCTTTTTATTATCTTCTCATGTTTATTCACAGAATACCACTTCGTTTTCTTTCCCTTTTTCCAATACAGACAATTTTGTCACTCATTGCTAAACGTTCACCCAACCGCTAACGGAACTCATCTGTCCCGCTGTGCCTTTGGTCTCGACAGAAGCCTTAACAGCCATAACAGCTGGTAGTATAGGCTGATAATATTGCCGGCAAAGACAAGGGAGACTGCAATGGCCATTTCTGGCTTATTAACTGTCGTCAGCCAGTCATACCCAGACCCAAGTGGTGTCCCACCCGGGCCTCGAAATTGTAACATTTTGATCAGAGCCAAACGCCCTAACAATCTTGCCCGTGTAGGTCGGGGAATATTGACACCCATTGATAAATGTTCACCGGACCGCTAACGGAACTCATCTGTTCCATTCTGCTCTAGCGACCTTGTATTTCCTAGCCATGCTTTGCCCACATGCCCCGCGTGTCTGGCTCTCGTGCGCGCCCCAGGTTGTCAAAACCTCCGTTCAAGGTTACCCCGTGTCTGGCCTCATTGGCCAACCACTGGTCAAGACCAGGAGCTTATTGCGGGGGAGTTATTTTCGTTCAGTCACTCCCAGAACCGACGATCTACTGTTCGGTTGTATTTGTCTGCACCCGGTGATCTACTTGCCGGACTGCGCCTCTGGACTCCGGCCTATTCATGGTTGGGCTGCACTTGTCTGAGAGCCATTTGCATATTACTTACCTTCTACGCTTGTTACACCTCATTAAATTATCTATAATAATATGGCCTTCCATGCCTTATGATATCAACTAGTTTATCTTCGTTGGGATACGTTTTATCGTCTAGTATCCGGCCGGACAACATCGTATCCCACACTGCTTTGGGCCTCGACAGAAGCCCCTAGAGTCGTGGCAGCTGGTAGTATAGACAGACAATAATGCGGAGTTCGAGGCTCGAGTGTGACAACACTTGGCTGGCTGAAGACCACTAATAAACCAGAAGTGACCATTCCCGTCTCCCTTGTCTTTGCCAGTAATAGTATCTGCGAAATTGGCTTGCCTGGTGGCTGCTCGCATGACCAGTCGCCTATAAAGGTTCCTTTACTTCACCGAATCTAAGTACTGTTTCAACAAGTCCGGTACATGACGCGAGCAGTCATCAAGTTACTGCGAATGACTGGGCACACTCTCACGGCCAATTTGCATACAGACTGACCTCGCGGATGATAAAGGATCTGCGTGTGAGGAACCACTAAGCTTGCTTTGCCTTTTCTAAATTGAGGTGAGAGCATTTTTTATCCATCAGTATGGTAATATGCTTGCCACATTTTTATTTGTTGCCAACTTAACACAATGTGAGACGATTTTGCTGTTGACAAATACAAGTACTTGGCCTGTTTGTGTGCCATTCTCCCTAACCCTGACGCCTCTTGTCACGCGGATCCCGTCAACCCGTGCGTACTTGCACGAACGCACCACATAACATTCGTCTAATCGGCTAATCATCTTCAAGGTCGCCTCAGGCGCGCCTTGGCACAAGACACTGTGACGAAGCCCCCGCCCACGCTCGGGACACCGTTCTGCCGGCACGCCGGGCTGCCAATTTGTATTCAGAATAAAATCGCCCCCTTGACTGACGCACAGCTGTCTGTCCTCCTATCGGGGACCGGGCCTGACCGATGGTGTGGCTAGCGTCTCCCTCAAAATGAAGTGGTCGCGACAGTACCACTACTGTATTGGCCTAGTTTACTCAGGTCTGTTAGGGCAGCTTATGCAAGCTAAAATAAATACAACGCATAAAGTGAACGCATTATGCACTTATGGAGGTGGAAAGTAGTGATAAATCAGGGACGTAACCGTTTACTTTTGTCGTTAGTTAAGCCAGGCATCCTCTTTTTCATTTGAGTAACAGTAATGCTCCGCTGACCGAATGCACCATTACCTCAACATTCTGTTAAGCAAATACTCCACTTCTAATGAACTAAGTTCTGATAATGTCTCTGATGACGAATCCGCGACTGATCTCGAAACGTCAGGCGAATAAAAGTAGTGTCCCAGCGATCAAGTCGTCTTCTTTTTAACTAGCTTCGTGCCAAACAGGATGCCCGAAAAGCCCAGTAACTCGATCTCCCTCTAAAAATTTCAACCATTTTAAGATGACGGCCTAGCTACTCGACATGTTCGTTGAAGGTGCACGCTAAGACTTGTCTGAATGCCATTTCCATGGTCTTGCCAAGCAAGCTTCTCCCAGTCCTTAATCCTTAAATATTTTACCCAACGAGGTATCCTCTTTCTGGTACTTTGACATTTAACCTTTTTTCGCCCTTTATTTTCCAATCCTTTTCAGTAAACTTCGTACATTTATTTATTAACTTCGGTTTTATGTCCCTAGCTCATACCTCAATTCCTAACCTGATGGTGGCTGCATTCTCCCCCTAATCTTTTATTGCTCTCCTATTACTTACTGATTTACTGGTTTTAGAAGGTATCCTGCGAAGGCTCTCCTCTACTGCCGGTGTTCCTTGTTTTTTATCCAGTTCCTATGATTACACAAAGACACTTCACAATGCTCAAATTCTGGATGATGTTTTCCATCTCTCTTACTCTGACTTGCTAGCTGCGAAGTCTTCCCGTCCCATGCAGCGAGGTTTCCGGCATATCTTCTGGCGCACATCGGCATACCAGCTTCCTGCATCACCAAATCTAGCACGTCACCTTACGTGTAAAGTGACAAACATTTAGAAACGAAGATTGACAATTTCTGTAGTGACTAGATCAATACGAAATGCACTTGTGAACGTTTGTTGTGACTAGCTCCAGTCGAACGCGCACCCGCGAAAGCTTGCTGTTTCTGGCCTCTGGAACAGCCAATCACAGGCCTACTCAAACAGGACCTCATGTGTCGACTGCCGAGCAGACTTGACTTCAGTCAACGTCCGCTGGCTTGCGGTTGTGTGGTCGTCTGACAGTCAAGTTCTTACTGCTTAGTCTCCATTCCTTCTGTATAGAATAGACTGTTCCTAACACTCTGGCCTTCCATGACTTCTCCTCTGCTAAGGAACTGTGCCTGAAGGTCGTAGTTTTTAGGGTTTAATTTACTTAACAAACTGCGATATGTCCACCTAATAGGTGTGCATTGGTATGCGTATTAATTCATATTTTATCGTTTGGTCTCAGTGAATGAAAAACTTGTTTGCTGATAATTTGTATAAATAAATCATAATAAAGCGTACTCTTCTCTTTCTCCCCCTTATCCGGCCGGTCCGCAGGTCTGCCCCTATGCCTCAGTTCTATGCTGGAATATGCACACATTTGTGATCCACTTTGAGCGACACGGGTAGAGAACTTGGATGTGTCAAATTTCAGTAGGAAAACTTACCTGAGTGCAGCCAACACGAGGAAACTGAGACCCTGCCGCTCTGAGCAAAATGATGAGAGCAGAGAGAAAATATAGTTTCCTCTGAGTAAAATCTACCCATGTGAAAATCCCCTTTGACAGCAACAGTTTTGCGCAACATGTTACAGTTCTTTAGGTTTTACTTTACGGAATTCGACGCTTTACACCCACTGCACAAAATACTTGTGTTTTTAGGACTGTTATGAGTTTAATCCATTTGGGCAGCGACCTCATCGTGTGAAACGCTCGTCTTGCGAAACGCAGCCGACCAAACTGCATCAGTTCACTGATTATCTGCAGGTGTTGTGCTCCGGGCCTCAAACAAAATAGCATAATCTGAGGTACACACCTCTTTTTGAGATTGAGGAAGTATGAGCCCAGCGCTGACTTTAATCAGCATCACTTCTGACTAATAAGAGAGGAAGTACTATAAGCAGTACTACTATCATTCAGCTTCACTCCTAGTTAGTAGTAGTAGAAATAGCAGTAGCAGTATCAGCCTTGGTTTCCTTGAGTCTGTACAGACACCTACTGAATGTGGGTGAGCGTAAATAGTGCGGTAGTATCAGCATAAAGACTACTGTCACTTAAGACTAAATTAGACGGTGTTCTGGCCTGCATTAGAGAAAGCAGCCTACACCGGGCCACTTTTAGTTTTCGAGACTCCGGGTGAAGGTGAAGAGTGCGCTTGGCGCTATCTACGTTCGCTATCAATATAATCGACCCCCGACCTAAATGCATGATCAATCTTCAGCTCTTATTACATATAGCTTTGTTTAACCTGGAGCTAACTAATATCCATTTATAGGTAAAGACTGCACGCTAAAATCACTCAGATACACTGCAAGAAGCAGGAGTATAAACAGTAGTTGCAGTAGTAAGAATACGAGACTCGGGTGCCTTGAATATTTCTGGGCACCTACTGTGTGTGAGTAAGGGTAAATAGTGAAGTAGTACCAGCGCAAAAGGCATCTGCAGCACCATGTGGGATGAAGAACCTGCGATATTAATTAATAACGTCTGGTTAACAGTAAGATGACATGGCCTAATGGATAGAGTGGAGAGGGCAGAAACCAAGGAAAGCCCCTATTTTCTAGTATCAACACTATAATTAATGCGACCAGCATCACTAATATTGCCCTATTCCTGTTGCACTGACTTAGACTGTCCTACTATACCTACCTGATATTGTATTTTCGTATTGTAGTAGGCCTAAATGTTATCTATTGACAGCAAATTTCTCGAGATAAGGACATAGTAGGACTTGGGCTATTACTATCCAAATGCTAATCACTATTA
>JAYGXS010000003.1:22569106-22613778 GCA_036362985.1 Ligula intestinalis | reverse complement strand
CATCATCATCATCATCATCATCATCATCATCATCATCATCATCATCACCACTATCATCATCATCATCATCATTATCATCGTCATCATCATCATCGTCATCATCATCATCATCATCATCATCATCATCATCATCATCGTCGTCTGCAGGTGACCAAGGAGATACGCCCTAAGAGCAAAACTTGACGGCGGATACAGGCAGAAACACACACACACGCACTGACGACCCGTTAACTGCGCGCAAGCTCATCAATCGAGACGAATTGTCTGCTAGTGGCTCGCTAGAAGATACGACAGCTCATCACCCGAGGCTCCACTGTATATTGGTCAAACAGAATGATTAAGAATTACAATTTAGCTCCAAAGCGTCCATTTGGGTGTACGGCGAGAGCATGACACACAGCTGCGATGGTATTGAGAGCTAGTTGGTGTCTCAACACCAGAAGGATCCCCAAATCACAAGTCTGGGAAGACTGTGCAGCGACCCCTTATTCTTAGTCATGCTTTCCTCGGACGCCGGAAGGACAGGTCATATCTGGCGTGACCACCACCCGTGCGCAAAACACGATAGTCAAAGCCTCCGTTCAAGGCCACTCCCTGTCTGGTGTTCTCAAGGTCAGGAGCTTACTGTGGGGGAGTTGTTTACGCTCAGTCACTCCCGGAACCGACGATCTACTTTTCGGTTGTAGTTGATCGGACCCGGTGATCTACTTGCCAGACTGCGCCCCTGGACTTTGGCCCATTCGTGGCTAGACTGCACTTGTCTGGGAGTCACTTGCATGTTTCTCACATTCTACGCTTGCTACCGCTTATTGAATCATCCATAACAATTTGACCTTTAACGCCTTATCATATCCACTAGTTTATAAATATTGGGATACGTTCAATCGCCTATTGTCTGGCTGGACCACATCGTATCCCACATAGTTTACCCCGACGTTCACTTTACCCCACAACTGAATAAATTCGGACAAGTTTACTGCTCAAGAAGCTTAACAGTAGCTGCTGCAATCACCGCGTGCAGAAAGCAGTCGAGTCGATGTAAAAATGTCTTTGCGCGCGGGTTTAGCGAAGCCTTTTTCAGTCATCAACCAATCTGAAGAGGGTGCAGGTGCTGGCGTCAGAGCTCGCGAGGGATCGATTAGCTGCGGGCGAAGGCACGTCGACAGCGGGGGTGCAAATTTACAAGTGCGCGCAGAGGTAAAAGGATGAGTCAGCGCTGGGCGCGCGACTAGACAGTTTGGAAGATGATAAAGGGGTGAATACGCACAGCGCTACAGTATTCAGGCTGCCACAATGGCATATACTGTTACTACAAATTCAATCAGTATAAAGGGTGAAGAGTAGAGGAGAAACAAAAGACTGAAAACTGTTACCACTGGCTTCGAGGAGATATCATACGCGGGCCATTCCAAATGATGAAAAGAAGCACAAAACTCAACCAATAATAGCTGTGCTTCGCATGTTAGGGACTTTCACTCGGCATGGCTGTTTCCAAAATACCTGCTAGGACACCTCTGAACTAATTTAATCAGATCATCCTCGTAGCATTCTTTTTCCAAACCTCCACTGGCTAAGAATAACCGATGCGCGGTAGGTCACGCCTGAAAAAAATATTAGCGAGAAATGGTCTCCGCGTTGACTTCAAGGTCGGCATGTTCTAACAGGCTAGTAAACACCATCTGCTGGATTAAGCACGGTGTGTAGCCAATCCAATATAGAGAAGGCGGTGTTTTGTCGCAAGGATTATTTTAACGTCTTTACACAATTGCAGTAGCAACTACGCAACTGGGCTTACATTTGAATAGTCGTCGAGGAGACCACGGGCACCTTGCTACGGTGTAAGAGAGAGAGAAATGTACGTTATTTTGAAGGTAAATGTCCAAAATTTTCAGCAAAAACGGCTCCCTTCACGTAGAGCAAGGGATAAGATAAGGCAAAAGGTCAGCGTATACTAAAAGTTTAAAGGTTTACACGATATCCACATCTGGTATGGAGACAGATAAGATTTCAACTTTTCAATTCCCCTCTCTGTACACGTGAGGTAGCGTGCTAGGAACGGGAGTATACAGTTCTGATATACCGGTGAATGGCAAGATACATGTCGGGAAGACTTCGCAGCCATTAATTCAGCGTGTAGAGAATGAGTGATCTCACCGGGAATGCGATCAGCAAATTGCTTCACCATCTTAAAGTGTTGCTGCATTATAGTATCAGCTAAAAAAACACAGTAAACACCAACAGCTGGAGAGGGCATTCAAAGGATGCGTTTAAAAATGAACAGCTCCTTTTTAAACAAGCCTGGAAAGATAATAAGAGAGCAGAAAAGCATGAGGGGGAGAATGCCGGCATCTATAAATCGCCAGGTCAGAGCTTGCGGTGCGTGATATGAACGTGAAAGGCGGATATAATATAGTAGTTTACGAATTTTAATAAACAGGCCTTCAAAATGAAGAGTAAATAAAAGGTTAGGTAGTTGCATTTGGCTAGTCACAAGAAAGGTCCTGTGCATTTTGCTGTGGTGACGTCTATCGTAGTGAATGTTCTTGACGTAAACCAAGCGAGTGCTGGCCGTTGGAACAAAAAGGATCGCTGAAAGTCACTGAAGATGTCTGAAGGAATATCGCCTAACAACTCGCCCCTAAGACGTGCAGCAGAAGGTGGATGCTGCAATTCGGTTCGGCGATATAGGCCACCTCATGAGTATGGTTATTTTAGTAAATTAAAATAGTTTTCAATCAGTAGAGACGAAGCTCGTCTTCCGGATTGCTGCATAACAATGAGAAAATAGGGTGGATTTACAAAAAACAATAAAGCATCATGCAGTTATACGATATCACTGAATGCTGCATAGTTTTCGCGGTTTTAACCCTAATTTTCTTCAGTAAAAGTCATATTAACTCAGACAAATCGCGTATCTGTGTTATGCAGTAATTCCCGCTCATCTGTTCATGAATAGTTTGGTGGTTTGAGGAAATGTATTCCAAGATCTTCATTGAGCTTATCCCGTGTTTTTGATGCAAGTGCCTCAAAAGTGGCCTAATAAAAGGGTGTTTGAACTTGATTAATTACCTTTTAAAACAAATAAAAGGGACTGCTATATGTATTTCAGAAGCCAAATCTGACGAACGCACGTTTACGATTATCGTCAAGTGATTGCAATATTACACGGGAGGTTGGTGAGGGGGGGCTAATTGTCAGCATCCAATCAGCGGTAACCAGGGTGGAGAAGAGATTCAAGGTGGCGGACTATCGTATTATCAAGGGGTCAGAGAGGGGGCAGAGGGGGGAGTTGAAGGTGTCCGAAAATTAGCTCAACTCACCGCGTCGTTGCTTTAACGCGACGTGGTATGTGTGACGACGCGTGCTCAGTTAGTCTTCGGTCAGATAAGCCTTAGTGCCTACCTTCTGTGCGCACAAGATCGGGTTTGTTAGCCATCTGGCGATCGCCTCTGTCGTCCAAATTATCCGCTGACGCAGAAACTTGGAGGGTTTCGTCGGCACCTTATAACTGACTCGAAAGGCTTGGGTGCCTTTCTACCCGGGGACCACTGCCAATCAAGTAAGCCGAGAATGCGCTTGCTATGGAATACCCTACCCTTCGATTTAGCCTCTCTGACCTCTTGATCTCTGACGCCTCTCTCGCTTACTTACTAGTGCATGAATGTTTAAACTTTTGTTACTCTACCCTCCCCTGTATTATTCGAATGGCCTGACGATTAACAACAGAAAACAGGCGTTTGCCAAAGTTGACTTCTTGACTTCACTGAACTTAAATACTCCAAGTAAATGTACTATTAATATTTTTGGAATAAACTGAAGATTTAACCATTCATTCATTTAGCAAGTAGAATGTTGTATCTGATTTTAATTTTTTTCGTGGCTTCATGGAAAAGGTTTTAACTACATCCAGCATAACCTGAATTTATTATTAATTAATCGATGCAGACAACCAACAATGGGTATTTTATCGCGTTGTCTAAGAACTATGAAACAAACATTGTTGCAAACGATAAGAATTCTGCCCACTGATGTCTTTGTTGGCTCAAACACCTATTCTGAATCATTTTTTCGCGTTTAAATGGGTGTTTCGGCCGCGTTTTTCATCAACACATTAGTAATTGACGTTGTGTAAAGCTTCCCGATCTCAATACCAAAAAACTACCTGAAGATAAAGTCGTGAAAAAACACCACGGGGCCATATTTATGCAAATAAGAAAAAAAATTAGAATTTTAGGTTGAAACCCTTGGTTTCCTTCCGGTCCCCGCTTCTGCCATTGAGAAACAATTTGGTAAACAAATGCAGATGAGCTGGTAAATGCTCTCGGCTTCTTCGCAGGAAGGCATTACTGTTCTCAGGGTATTGGATTACATCTGCATACACATAAGCATTTGAATGTTCAAATTTACTACAGTTCGCCCCAGTTCGCCATTAGCAGCTTCGTGAAAAAAAGTGGAAGATTCGCTATTGCCACACCGCTATGCCTGCAGGGACGTCTTATGTTTGACTCATGGCCTCTTTTTAATTTTTCACTCCAGTCCAACATGTGTTTAAACCATCAGGCTATATGATCCATGCCGGCTTCCGTAAGATAAATCCAACTCCCAGTTCTGAATCCATTGACATTCTACCCAACGAGGTATCCTCTTTCCGGTACCTCTGGCATCTAAGCTCTTCATACCGAAGGCCTTTTTAGTAAAATCCGTACACTTTTATCTTATATCCACCATTTGCAAGCCCTAATCTGGCGATTTATAAATGCCTGCATTCTCCCCCTCATTATTTACTGCTCTCCAGTTATCTTTCCAGCTTTACTCAAATAGACCTGCTCGTTTTTAAACGTATCCTCCGAATGCTCTCTTCAGCTGCCGGTGTTTTTTAGATGACATTATAAAACAGCAACACTTAAAAACGGTGACGCAATTTGCTGATCAAATTCTAAGTGATGTCGCTCATTCTTTTCACGCTAAACTAATGGCTGCGAATTCTTCGTACATTATGCACCGAAGCTTCCGTCATATGTCGGCATATCAGCACTCCATACTCCCATTCCTAGCGCACTTCTTTGCGTGTGAAGAAAGAGAAATTAAGTTGAAATACGGCCTGTCTCCATAACAGATATGATTTAGACTCTTAAGTTTGAGTATTCTATGACCTTTCACCTTACCTTATCCCTCGCTCTCCATGAATGGAACCATTGTTGCTGAAAAGTTTTAACATTTACCTTCATAATAAAGCCTATTCCTCCCTCTTTATCGCTAATTTTGTTAAGACCGAAGTGATATGTAATAGATCAGGTTGTATTGAATAAATTTTGCTTCTAATAGAGAAGAATATTCCAGTTTTAGGAAGCAGTTCAGAAGAAGAAGGAGCGATCACTGGAACAGGAGGTTTATTGTCCCGACGTTTCGGATTCCCTCGAGAATACTTAATCATAGGTACTAAAAGAACAGTCTGAGACATGCACAGATTACACGGTATTTATAGTTCGTAGCGGTCACCCGCATGCGTACTATAACTGTCAGTTCCTTTAGCCACCACTGGAGGTCTTAATTGGTGCGTGTACCATGCTCGCCCATGAATTCAAAGCACTTCGTCTTCTCTTAGTCGATCCTCTGACGGTACTTGAATATTGCTTCATCATTCAGAATCAGCACCACGAATTCGAAGTTAAATATCCAATCAACTAAGGATCCATGACTAACCACATTCTCCAGCATTAATATACTTCCCAGAAATGTGTTTTAAAATGTGTCTTTTTATGAAGAGTTCCTAAATGAATGCATGCATTTCGGAGTGCAGTTCGACTATGGACATATTGTGCCTTACAGATATACCAAATTACGCTGGACTTTTGTGGTAGCTAAAAGCGTTTGAGAATCCATATTCTTAGCGGCTTGAAGAGAAGAAATCAGCTATCAGTTGCACTTTTTTGCATAAGTACGCACATACAGAAAGCATGCTAATAGACGCCTCCTCGTCTGCTGCATTAAAAATGGCGAATTATGCAGATGACGGGTTAACAAAATAAACCAGTGAGACCAGAATTGTCATTTCAGGCTTAATAGCTCTGGTCATCCAGCAGCATCTGAAATTCGAACTAGAATTATTTGTTTATTGAGGGCTAGGTAGTCTAGCACTGTCCTCTTGTCCTGGCCTTGTAGTTGAATGGCTGCTGACAAGTTGAAAACAGAACTAGTTATGCGCGTCTTTATCGGTAGCACGCTGTCTGTATACCTTGCTAAGTGTCATGCAACTGCCGGCGAGATTTCTAAATTAAGCCGGAAGGAGGACGAGCAAGTCCCATAACTGACTTACTGGGCCCCGTCCACAATGACATATTATGTCGTCAAGTTTAACCTTACGTTGATACCCAGCTGTTGAAAATAATGATTAGTGCGCACATGTTGATGTAGGACATAACTTTCGTAGCAAAATTAGAGATTACACTTTCCTATTAACTGCCTGGCTTTACTGATCCGATTGGCTTTACATGCTCGTGACTTAGATCCAATAAATATGGAAGCATATCGCGTTCGTCATCTCCCGAAGAAAAAGAAGGGGCGGGTTATCGGACCAAATTGTATTTGTACTGAGTTTCGGAAACACGTACGTTTCCATCATCGGAGTGCAGGGCCTACTTGTCCGTAGGCCTTGGATTAATGCACATCGCCACCAGCCCTGTATTTTAAACGCGCCAAAGGCACATGAGCCCACTTGCCTGTTGGCCCTTGGTTAGTTGTGGTCTCGCCATTATCGACGAATGGCGGGCTCGCGTCTCCTGCATCGCCCTCGCGGCTGACTTGATTGACGTCCGCGGGCTCGTCTACTCCCTCCCCCTCGTCAGACCGACGGTGTTGGTGTTCGCTCGGAGCGCCCTCTCAGCCGCGGAGGGATCGCGGGCCCGCCATTCGTTGATAATGGAGGGGCCACAACCAATCAGGGGCCAGCGGGCAAGCGGGCGCACGTGCATTGGGCACGGGGCTGGCGCGAGGTGCATTTATTCACGGCCCTGCACGCTGATGGCGGAAACGAGCGTGTTTCCGATGCAAATACAATTGGGCCCAATAACTCGCCCTTCCTTTTCTTCTTCTTCTTCTTCTTCTTCTTCTTCTTCTTCTTCTTCTTCGTCTTATTCTTCTTCTTCTTCTCCTTCTTCTTCTTCCTCCTCCTCTTCTTCTTCTTCTTCTTCTTCTTCTTCTTCAGGAGATGATAAATGCTATGTAATATCTGGACCTTGAAACAATATGCATAGATGCACGCATATTCAAGAGCGAGAATAGATTGCATCGATGGGCTACATGGGGGTTGAGGCATATTCTGTCGTTATTTGTAACTCTAGATTTTTAGGGGCTGCACTGGAACATGATGCATGCTATAATGAGTAATACTGTTTCCCTCAAGTTGCTGTCACATGACATTGCCTCCCTTTCTGTGAAGCCTTGAGTAAGGACGGTGGTACCAGCGCCGAAGAGGAAACCTGACTTGGCATGTTACAATACTGGCAGTGTTCCTAGGGATGATCACGCAGACTGCGTCTGGAGTTTTCACGAGGAAAAGCAGAAAAAAATATTCTGTTTTTTGAGCTCGTGGCTCAGAAGGACTGACCCAGAAAGTTAGCAAACTGTAAACATGAATGAAATTTCACATCCGACACACCAAATCCACATATCTGAATAAACGAATGTAAAGTGTTCAACTAATTTTTCGAGTGGTGACAAACTTATTAAAGTACTTGTTTACTTGTTCTTCAAAAATTCGCGACACTGTCAGCGAAAGTTTTACCCTGCACCCGGCTGCTTGATAACAGAATCTATTATCTGCACTGCCGGTAACATAAAGACCCTTTCTATCGTGGCCTCTCCTCCCCAACTCGCCAAACACTGAAGACAAATTTGTGGTAGCTATAGGTAACGTGGTATGATCGCGATGTTTTGATCCAAATTTAACAATTACCTGAAGGCCGCAAAAAAAATCCCATTTGTTTAGTTAAAAGCACTTTAAGGAGTTGGAAAGACTTTGCTGGCAGAATGGGAACTTATTGACAAGACCTCCGAAGGGACTTTTTCTTACTAACGAAGTTGCCAATTACCGTTAAGTACCCGGAAAATTGGGCGTTTTTCTGGTAGAGCGAAGGACGGTGGAATGGTAATTTGGCACTTATTTACAGGCCTGAGCCAGTAGTATTGCAACTTTAGGGTTCACGCCCTAGCCTTGAACAGTAAGCAGTTAAGCATCGGCTGATCCTTTTGCCCACAGTTATATTGTCGGTTGGGATCGAAATGTACGCCCACACGCGTGCATCGGCCTACCTTTATTGCAACAGGAATTCGGGTGTTTGCATTTCGCTCTGGGTCTAGAAACCAGACAGAAGATGAAGTGAAGAATTTCAATCGAGGGTAAAAAACTAGAAGGCTTATTCAATGCTTTATAAGAGCAGAACTATGTGCGATTAAAGTTCAGTGCCAACCGAGGTAATGTCCAAGACGGTCCTTTTAAAATCTCATCACAACTATGCAGTAAGTGGGTGCACGTAGCATTTTTTTGTCAAAGCTCACAAGGTTTTTACAAATAACTGCTTGTATGACGATAGAGAAGTCTAAAACAAATGTATGGTGGCAGCTTTAAGCATAAGGAGTCCCTAGACCATTCAGGTCAGACCCCAACTAGGGAAGAACTGGGACGACATTTGGGAGGATATGATATTCCGTACACCAATAATGCACAAGAGGTTCGAAGAAAATTTGATATACAATTTTATCATTGGTAAAAGTTTTTTGTTCTTAACCTACATACAACTATTTATTGCTCTTTGTTATGAGTTATTAGTAGTATACATTTTTAGCGTGTTTTAGAGGAAGCCGCCTCTTACCTAGATTGGAAAGGCTAAAAGCGTAGCACATAAACCGCTTCGGTCGTCGCTGTTGAATGACGGCAGTGCTTCGTAAACAGCATCCGGCTGTCTCGATCCACCATCCCGACCCTCAGCCTGCTTTTCACAATCACTCCGATGGACAGGGATCTTTTAGACTCCGTATCCGCCTACTCACGCACCCAAACGATGCGCTGGCATCTGCTTGGATAGATCAGCCCTTCAAACCGACCGCGGCCAAATCTACCTCTGTCGAATGAAAGCTGAAAATGCATAAATACAGTTCATTTTTATGAACCCACACTATTCTTTCTATAAAACACGAATGCCTAGAATTTACAGCTATTCAATTTCATATTTCGCTAATATTGTACCTGTTAAGTCAGTTCTTTCCCCTAAAACAATCTCCCTATTTCATATACTACTGTCCAGGTGTTATAACCTAGTGTGTTTCTGTATCAACACCGGTTATGTCCCCCAGTTACGTGTTAGGGAGAAAAGGCAGAACAGGAAAAAGAAACAGCACTTCATTTTCAGTTGTACTAGTACATCAGCTCTGTTTCTTGTGGGTCCAGCAGCTTGTCTTCGGTGGTCGGTTTCGTCTCAGCAGCAGTCTCTCATCTAGGGCAACAGGGTCCCGTTCTGCTCGTAGCCTCGCTATTTAAGGAGCAGTAGTCATTACTCTCCATTGGCTCTCTATGAGTGGCCGTGCCGATATTGACTACAAAAAGAAGTTTTTTTAGGTTCTTGTAACGAGAGGGAAGTCGCCTTCATTTTGTTTGAATCGAAACATATTCTTTAAACTGACTTACCACTTGTTTTACTGCTTTCCGGTTTCAATTTAATTCGAGTGAGTGTGCACGAAAGACAAGAGGACTCGGAGAATGGACAAAGAAGTTTCAGCAGCCAACGGCAAGAACTGAGCGGAAGAGAGGAAGTTATTCAGTTAAATTAGTTTGAAGGACAATTTTATCCAGATTTCTCAAGTTTTGCTCCGTAAAACTATTTTACTAAACTAATATTCAATTTTTCATTTGGACTGTTTATCTTCTTGAACGATTGTGAAAGACCGAAATGACTTCTGGCGACGAAGGATCCGCAGTTACAACTAATGTGGGAAAAGATGGATGAAAATGCCAATGTTCCAGTTATAGGAACTGAGACCGACAAACAAAGCCCGAGTACGAGAGATAGTGGCACTATTACATTCTTTCTTGTCTTCCAGGGTTTTGACGGCGCCCAAGTGTGTTTTACCAATAAACATGATTAGTACGAAATTAGCAGCCGGACGAGGGGGTACATCCGGCACTACGAAAGAGGCATGCGTCACGGCGCCTTGAGCGAGGGCATGTCTGACTCGGCCTTGAGGCTGATTGGTCAGTTAGGACAGATTTTATTGGTCGAGAATTAGACTGCGGCTGCAAATATGCACAGGAGTTGCAGCGTTGCGTCAAGCGACCGGAGAAGGGTCATAGTGTGCGCAAGCGGTCAAGCACACAATCTCAGTGAGAAGTCCTTGTGGGAAACAAACACTTTATTGAGTTGAGCGGGGAAAAATATCGTAGCACAAAAGGTGCGAGGTAGTGGAAAAAGGTCTCAGCAGAGGAGCATCGGAAAAACCACAACTCACGCCTTGATCAAACAGGAATTGGGGTGGTTGCCCAATCAGGGCTCGCCCTCAGCAACTTCGTCGCTGATTGGCTTCTCGGTCTCTACAAGGGCAGCCAGGTAAGGGAGGGTGAGTGCAGGTTGGAAAACTATGAAAAAAGTAAAGTGGCAGGGCATGGAAAAAGTGCCCCAATATTACAGGTAGCATTGCACTAAGTTCCATGGCTGTCAGGTTATGGGTGTAGATTTAACGCTAGCTTGGCATTTAGGATGAGGCTGGCTTTATGGTTTGGTTTAAGATCAAGATAAAGGCTATTGTTAGTAAACGAAACTAGACACCCCTGGGATTTGGTGCATGACCATGCGTATTATGTGGGTTCCAATTCCAGTGTCGAAATCTAAAAAAGTTTTCTGCTAAGCCGTGTAAAACTGCGATGCGTGGAAACGATGACGAAAAACTATGATGTTTCCCTGTGAAGGGATCACCATCAGATAGGAATTCCCGACCCGGTATCTGATGATTTACTCCAATGGGTTTTTGAAAACTCGAATTATAGTGGACGTTTGCATCATTGTGTCTGCAAAAGTAATACAATAATAGGCCTAACAAAGAATAAAATAGGACGAAAGTGCCGAACAAAAAATAAAACTAATCTGTCCAATTGCTGACCTGAGGTCAGAGTGGTAGCATACAACGGAAAACGCAGACACTTTTGAAATTGCATCGCTATTTGTGTTAGAGTCGAACACTAAGCGAGATGTTTGACGGGCACCTGACCTTCAGTCTTCTAGAAAAACCAACGGATGCACCAAACTTTCCCAGCCTACTGGATCCAAAGTCCGTGATGGACCATCCGGTTTGGCAGAAAATGACAACAACCTTCCGACCGAATAACAGATAGGACACTGGTTTGCAGAAATGGAAAGTCAATCCACCCAAAGATTGATAAGGCTAAAAAATTCGATTGTCTATCTACCACTTTTCGGCTGCTCTTCAGTATGACCCAACGAGGGTACAGATTGAAATGCCACATATTCACAAAATAAATTAATACATACAATTGCTTCGAATTTTGGATAGATAATTGCATGCCACCCAAAGAAGAACCTGCACATTCCCCACATTAATCGGCACAGGGTACGTCTCTTAGTCCAAATCATGCAAAGGTTTCCAGTAAAAGGGTTCCCTTTATTCTGCAGTTGCCTACTCTGTAGCGAAGAAACCTAGGTAGAGATGGACGCCTGAACAAGACTCGGGAATAGGAGCACCTCGACCAAATAACATAGGCTTAATATTCCCAAAAAACAATAAACTTCAATCTAACTCATAAGCCTTGCCCTACATTAAACCCAAACTCTACAATTGACATAAACACTAACTGATATTTACAGCTGAACAAGTTTGAAAGTATCCACGTCTATCTTCAGTAAAATCCTGCCTAACCTACACACGATCGTTCTCCTCGTCCTCCTCGTCCTCCTCGTCCTCCTCGTCCTCCTCAAAAACCTGGTCCCTTCCCCCGAGAATGCTGCCACCTTCCCCTTTTTACCCTTTTTACTCGAATGCACACGGGTGCAAAAACAGCCCCCAACAAAGTGCCACTTGAAAACTGTCCCCTCCGTCGCTCGGCTACCTCGTTTTTAAGCGCTTTTTCTCCCAATGCTTTCGGCCCCTGCTGCTTCGAAAGACAGTTATTTCGACTCGCCGAGATACAGACATGTGATGTGACTTTGTGGCGAAGAGCTAGATATCTGTCCCCTGCCTCTCTTGACTCAATTAGCTGCGGCTGCTCCGAAAACCACTCGACCCCCCCCCCCTTGCTAGCGCATTCACTTGTCTCTGTACACGAAATCCCCCTTCTGTGCAATGTTTCAGACCAATCGGATGCCACATAGACGGGCTCCTGAAGTCACATGAAGGCAGCGGTTGCCCCCTCTCCCACTGACACACACGCTCTCCCAAGACTGGCTTCGCTCTGCGTAGCGTTGTTGAACGTGCGTCGCTCCCTTGTCTAGTGTCAGGCGACTTGGCCGACTCCCTTGTTCCTGAGTGCATGTATCTATTGCTACGGTTTGTACTTCGTTTAGCCTTTAATATTTGTTTAATAGTACTTTACTACACTGATAGTTAATATCGTTGGGGTCTGACGTACGCGTTACTGCTACATAAAAAGTCAGAGGAGGCAGGAGACACGAAAAACTAAAATTAACCCTCCACATACTGCTGACTCGAATTCCAACTCTCATTTTGGTCCTAAACCTAATTCTCCCAGAATTGAACACAAAGCCGCATGCATTGTGGGTGGTACCTTTTCTGATGTCCTGCGTAGGCAACCATACAACTCATCTTCGCAAAAAAATTACATTTTAAATTATCCTTAATTTGTTGCCTCTGGTGTAGCCAACTTACCGAAGTTGGCAGGCTTTGACGCATGCAGACGGATGAAGTGAACACTGCCGAAGAATTTTTTGTACCATGCCTTGCTACTGTGGGAGCTTAGACCTTGATAATTTCAGGACCTCTTCTAAGCGGGAATTGGCGTGGATTGTAAGTTAGGTTTCTGACGAAAACCACTGCTAGTTCTCTCACTGGATATACACTGCGGATGAAAACGTGTCTTCTTCCTACTTTATACAGTTGTCCTTGTTAAGAAAAGCGTGTCTATTTGAGAGCAGAAAAGTGCATCCCACAACAAGCGAATTTCCCAACTTTTCTGGCCATTCGGCCCGTGCATTTCTTAAAAGAGAGCCATGGACAAAACTATTTTGGCACGCTGGTTAGAGTGCTTGCTAAATCCCACATATTGCGCCTAACAACCACAGTGATCTATTTAGAGGGCGTTGGCCGCGTTGGAGGCAAATGTTCTAGCCCTTTTCCAGTGGGGGCGGGGGATAAAGAATTTCCTAAATAGGACTGCTTGGACGGAATCAGGTAAAGGAATGTCACCCCTGTAAATATATCCTGTAAGTATGGCCTTTCCAACTAGCGGCTTAACTGATATCCGTCTTCGATGGTTATGTGACCACCTAACAACTGCGTTGCACAGAAGCTTCACATTACCCCCCGCATCGCAACTGCCACTGTTCATTTTTGTTCAGGACGATGGCATTGGGAGGCGATTTGAGCGATCAACTTAATACAGCAATTTTATCCGCGGTGCGAACTGGTTCTTTGACATCATAATCTACAAGTTGCCTTTTGCTTTTTACAAAAAGTTTAGACGTTTCGTTAAGAAATTATTTAAGGTGTGTTTAGGCATTTCTAGCAGACTTTATATGACTATTTCCCGATAGCTGAGAACCAAATAGACGGGCTAACAAAATAAACATAGGCTTTAAAGGAGGAAACTATAGTTTAAACATCGGAATCACAAGAAACTTGTACAGGAACGTTACAAAATTAAGGTTCATGCAGCAATCGTTGACTCATTATGCTGGTTCGATAATATCTGACGATATCTGACATCTAAAATATCTTGCAGGTCAGTGTTTTAACAAAAACCACGTAGTTCGTAGAAATTTGATTGGTCGATTAAGACTTACTGGAATGGTTTTCCATAAGAAAGCTAGTTTGCACATCTTCAGAGAGTAAACCTTCATTCCCGGAAAGGACATTCTGAGAAAGGAACGCATGTCTCAGACCTGTTTATGATTACCTATGACTAAGGATTCCCGACGGAATCCGAAACGTCAGGAAAATAAAGTCCTTGGTACAGTGATCGCATCTTCTTCTTCGGAACTGCTGCCTGGAACTCGTATATTCTCCTCTATTGGAAAGGAACACAAGTTAAGTTATCTTTAATTCCTCCCTGAGATGAACAATAAAAGACGTCGGGTATGAAGTCGTGCTGAAAATGATTTTTGTGTTTAGTTCTGACCTCACCGCGGACAGTTAACTTATTTAATACACACTGGTATTATTTCCCTATATAGAGCGGGCTTGGGGACGTATGACGTCACCATTAATTTGGATGCTTATCACACGTCAAAGAATCCCTGCCAGGAAACGCCCTTCTGGTTCATATAGGCTCAACGGGGCTGGCAAACGGGGCTTTAGGCACACCAGCTTCCTTTGATCTGCTCCGAAGTATCATTTACGCAAGAGGTAGTCACCATCTCCCCCAGAGCAACGCCATTGACTGCACCCTCCGCTGACTGTCATACACTGTGCCATGCGTACCGGAAAGGGTTTCTCGCCACATAGGACTCACCTCAGTCTGGTCAGCATAGGAAGGGATAAGACGTGAACCTGCAAGTAACGCACTTAACAAAAAACTGATTGCCAATGCAAGCGAACATGCCAGTCGCAAGAAGTAATTGTGAAGAAGCAGAAGATTCGATCGCTGGGGCCACACTTTTATTTGCTTGATGTTTTGATATCCGTCGTGGATTCTTCATCAGAGATTTGAGCAGAAAGCAATTGCAGAAACGGGTGGCATATGCACAAGAATTCGCAGAATTAATAAGACATAGTCATTAGTGCAAACGTTAACGACAATTAACGGTAACTGTCCTCATGTGCGTTGATAGCTTCTTGACCGGCATATAGGAGTTAAGGCTAAGACGACTAACGCTAACACCTACAATCTTCGAGACCCTGGTTCCTTAGGAGATAGGAGAAGTCTTGGGAAGGCAGAGTAGACAAAACAGTGTATTGTTTACAGAAGGGATAAAGGAAAGGTTGCCAGTAGGTCTTGCCGGGCGTACGACCGCGAGGCCTGTAGGACAGGGTGGCGTCGCTGGCCGCCGCGACCAGCGAGGGAACCGCGGCAGACGCGTCTTCAACCGCGTTCCCACCCGCCCTCAGGGCGGCCAAGGTCTGCTACACCAAACCTCCCTATGGTGAATCCATCTCTTCTCATCTCCATCTATTTTTTTATGACAGAGCAGCCCCTCTTGACTATGCTGCTCCGACTCCTCCTCCTCCTCACCGCCGGGATTGAGGCCCACCCGGCGGAGTTCCGGATCCACCAAGGGCTACTTGCCTGCCTACCAGCGAGGCCGGAATTCCAAGTGTCCTCTCACCGTAGTCCACGCGGGCATCACACCAGAAGACAGAGACAGAACGCGTTCAATGGCAAGGTTGGCCTGTGATTGGTTGCTGTGGCGCAAGGCTGGCAAGGCGAGACTGGGTGTGTTCGTAAGTGGCTCAGACCATTGAGCGAGAACGGACAGGGAGTGCCGAGACTTGGCACCTGGCCGCAGACAGCATCAGCGCGCAGGGCAAAGGCTCTGTACGTCAGACCTTGGGTTCCAAGTGGCTGTTAGGGCCACTACAGGCATGCGGGCTCTGACTTGCTGAACTTTCATCACGCGTGGTGGAGTCGGGCGTGATGATTGCTCGGCCATCTGACTCTCTGGTGTTAGTGTAAGACGACGCAGTGGCCTGTGCGTTCCCCAAGTAGCAACGTGCTTTGACCAACTTGAGCCTTAACACCGAATACGGGTTGGGCAAATTTTAGTGGCCCTAGCAGCCACTTGGAACCCAAGATCTGACGGATGGCGCCTTTGGCCTGCGTGCCTAATGCCGCCTGCGGTCAGGCGCTAAGTCCTGGCACCCTGTGCGTTCTCGCTTAATGGTCTGAGCCAATTACGAACGCACCCCGTCTCGCCTAGCGCCAACCTTGCGCTGTGCAACCAATTACTACCAGTCTACTGAGACAAAGCGAGTATTCGGCGGCCGCTCGGGATGACTGCGGTCAGAGGACTTGGAATTGCGCCTCGCGCGTTGCGGTCGCGGCGACGCCGGCCTCCCCCACTGGCCTCACGGTCGAACGCCTTGCAAGACCAATTGGCAACTGTTCCCTTCACTCTTCTGTAAACAATATAATGTTCCGTCTACTCTTCGTTCCCAAGACTTCTCCCATCTCCTAAGGAACCAAGATCTGGAAGATTGTAGGTGTTAGGGTTAACCGTCTTAGCCTTAACACCTATACAGTCGTTGTAATTGTTTATGGATTGGGGGCCCATGAACCATGATGCAAGTATTTCCCGGCTCACACGATTGTCACCTCCCTAGCTGGTTGTTCTCTTCCTCGTCCTCCATCGTAAATTGGATGTCCAAGAGCATGCTGTGGTGGCGTTCCTTGAATGTGAGCACCTGATCCCTTTCGATGATGACGAAGATGTCATCCACATACCGCCACAGAATTTTGGTCTGTGGTGTTGGAAAACCAGCGACTCCAACCATTGTAGAACCACCTCGGTGAACCCATTGGTTTCCTCTTCCCCTGCTCGCAGATTGTTCCGTCAAACGTGAAGTGCGTCCTGAGACAGAACTTCGAGAGCTGTAGGATTTGGGTATGTTCAGGGCGATTCTCCGTCTCATCTCATTTGCTTCGTTGAAGTAGGTCGATGGTCTCGACTGCCAGATCCTGAGGGCTAGAAGTAATATGGGACGTGACATTGAAGGAAACCATGTGGCGAAATGATGCCAATTTTCCAGTTGTGGCTCATTCGACGAGACCCCTCCACACATTGAAATTTGATGAGACCGGAATTATCGCAGGAAGAAATGCCCCTAAGTAACTCATTTAACAAAATCTTTACTCTCATCTACGGGTGTAGAGACCTCTCGAGAGGAAAAAAGGTAATTAGGTAGGACCTGGGAATAGGAACAGTCCTTCATAATACAGGTGGCCTTGTGCTTAATTTCGGGGAGATGGGGGTTCAGGTATACACCAGTATGTATAAAGTCTATAAACATACACGGAAATTTTTAGTTTTTATTTAGGTTGAAACCCGTCAACCTGTTGGTTTCAACCAAAATATACGCTTACAATTTGGGTCTATAGAGCTTAAATATACTGCTGTAAACTGCAAAAAGAAATTCATTTCTAAGGAAATTCAAAAAGCTGAACTTTCAAATACCGTATATCAATCAGAAAGCAAACAAGGAAAGCTGGGGTGCCAACTGATGAGCCGGACCCCTCGTAGCTGTGTCAAGCAGCGACAGAATACCGGTGAAACAAGTGACTGGGCCTTTCAGCTAGTCCCTGGGCTGTTAGTATGGTAAGTTATAATATCGAAATCTAATTTGCCGACTGCTACCCCAGTTCCCTGTCAGGCAACAAGTATTCCAGAAAGCCTTTGCCGGTTGTGTGTTTTCGATTGCTCTTAAGCGTAGACTGCAGAATTCCGGTAATGTGTACTTCTATGGATGCAGAATATGGCGGACAGCGGTTGCGCGAAAGATATGACTCATTCTGTATTCATATGCATCTCTAAGCAAATAACTTTCAATCACACCACAGAGGCCGCGGAACGCCGACGTACATATGTGATGCAAAATAGAGGGTATAGCAAGTCAGGAAATCTCATTCATCTACATAAATTAATGCCAGGAATAGAAGTTGCGAATAAACTGGCGAATGCGCTAAATTTCAAATGTAAATCCGACGCGATAAGCGACGTCCATTTTACGGTCCAACAGACTCAAAGTCACGAACTTTGAACAAAACCGCCCGCGACCTACAGGCCACCGAAACAACATCCAAGTAAGTTATGCCGCGATAACGAAACGGAAGTTCACAAAACGGCATAGTTTGATTTGTGAATAATTATTTATGAGGTTGAGTTTTTCGCATAGTATCGAATCAAAATCCGACTTTACGGCAGGTAAAGTACTAAAGATCCAATATAACTGAAAATGAAGAAGGAAAGCAGACTACAGAAAGCAAATACTGAAAATTACCACTAACATAATAGTAACGACAACAGTAGTTTAGGTAGTACTCTTCGTCCCGGCATTTTTTCCTGACTAGAGGGATTTTGTGGGTGGGAATTAGGAAAGGCAGTGAAATATATTATAATAACTGCTATATGCATTTTTACTTTATTGTAATAAGAAATTTTGCTGACTTATATCTGTAGATTTTCCTAATCTGTATTAGCTTTTAGCAAATTGCGAAAAAACCTGATTTTCAAAATGCAGGTTTCTTGAAATTCCTGAAAAAATAGAAATGGGGATTTTGGAAACTTTTGGTCGTCCTTTTGCGCTTAAACCTGTTGTAGTTCCCTCTGACTTATACACAAGCATTTCATCTAAGATGGATTGATCTCTGCAATTAGTGGGTACAACATATAAGTTTTCTGCATTGACCAAATTTCTGGGCTTGCCCCACGTTCTCTGAATTAACGCAGAGAGACGCTTCGCATAATCGAGGTTCGGACTGTTGGCATGCTTGGAATTGCTTCCTAACTCACGGATGGAGAAGCTGATTGTGGGATAAGCTAAATCAGAGACTATAACAATCGTAGACAGCAGGATTTATTGAATTCAATAAATTTTGCAATGGCTTTTCGACCGCACCCCGTCGTTGCATGAATCAGATAATGTATAGAAGCATACAGCAGATTAAATTTCATAGAATGTCACTGTACAACAACAGCAAGGGTCATAGTTCAATGAAAATAATGATCAACTGAAAGGCACTACATTAACTCAGCCTATAGGGAGAAAGGGGGGGGTGGGGAGAGGAAGTTGGCGCAAATCAAATCGTGATCAAAACTGGCTGCCCAATTACCAAGGTATTTGGAGTTTGACTAGGTGGTCTAGCTGCATGCAGAAGCCGCGTTTCTCCTGTCACATGTAGGCCGCTTCCAATTAGCACAGGGTCCGATTTGTTCGTTCCAGAACAAGTACTCGGAAAGCTGCTTTGAAGTCGGCAGAATGACCGCTGTCTAGCAGGTGTTTAGTAATTGAAGATCTTAGTACTCTGTCTTCTTCCTTGAAAAGCCAAATAGGCAAGTGTTCAGTGGTCCTTTGATCTGTGAGCAGAAGCATTATTCTGCAGTATTCATTAGACCTTGGTAAATGCCGTCATAACCGGTAGCTTCCAGGTAGATGTCAATGTGGCCCCCGTGATCGACTGCTAGATCGGTCGCTCACCGAATGTAAAGCTCACGCAAACAATCAAGCGTTGATACTCGGACTAGTGTGTTCCTGGTAAAGTTTTTACTGTGTTTTGTAGCATAACCTTCACATTTATAGAAGAAAATATGCGTGCCCCAGGTTCTTGTTGTAAAGAAGAGGAAGACGCGATCTTTGGAACGATAGTTTTAGTCTGAGCTTTCGGCTCCACACGAGAAGCCATCGTCAGAGTAAATGAGACCAGCAAATATCAGCTACGCATAAATGGGGTTGGTAAGGGAGGTGGGGTGGTGAAAATCATTAATTGGTCTCTGTCCATGACACGTCCATTCTCACGCTATCTTATCGCGTCTCCGAAGCGCGTCCCTGGAGTAACGGCATGTGACCTTGAGGTGGTGGCCTGCGTGCGTGTAGAGGAACTGGACCCTGGTTTCTGGTCAGGGGCACGGATGGCAAAATAACAGGGCGGTATATCCACATGCCTGTTTATGGAGTTAGGCTCTGACACCCAGGCCTCCAGCAGTTCGCGTCCCGTCTTATTACCGGCTCGTGCCCTTATCCGTGTGTTCGAGAAGCCGAATTCGTGGCCTTCTTCCAGAGTGTGGGTAGCGATCAGGGACTGAAAAGGCAACCCACAGTCCCTGATCGCTAACGGAGCTTACTGGTCTCGCTCTACCATGGGACTCATGCTTGGGCCTCGCTAGCAGCCGCAGAGGAAGATTGCTGACAAAGACCCTGAATGCATTTCTTTCCTCACTAAAGATAATCCGATGCAATGAACACTATCGCGGTGCGCTAGAAGTCGTGGCTTGGAGGGTTGCCAAATGACGGGATAACTCGGTCCGCACAGGCAGCCCAGTGTGTGTCTTATTTTTTAGAGTGGCTAACTGCGGGCTGAGAGTCAGGCTCAATGGTTCATTCTTAATGTGGCCTTTATTTTGGTCCCAGTCGGAAGCCTACCTAGCAAGGTGTGCTGTTGGTACGCGTGTTGAGTGTTGGTCGCGCCAGTCGCCTGCGCCCTCCGCCAACTCCGGTCTTCTTGACTTTTGTCTTGAGATCGGGTCTGGTGTGGGAGTGGTGGGAGGGTGGGGTAGATTCGCCGCAAGTCTACTACTGTCACTCAAATCCCGCGGGAGTCACCGCTTTGCTTCAGCTTGCTGAAGCTCGTTGTGGACATCGTCGATAGCGACGGGTGAACAATTGTGTCAGCCGGCAACCCCCGGTGTGAAAAGGAATCGGGTAAATGTCAGCCGTGCCCATAGAGCTAGACAAGAGTTCGGTTTGGCCGTCAGTACGTGTGCTTGTAGTGGTCCTTTCCACCCAATGCCCACCTAACTCTTGGCGTCACAGACAAGTAAACTCAGAGCAGTACCTTGCGTGAATGAACTTTTCGGCCTGCCTCCGACCAGACGCAAACTGGCACATGAGACACTCGCCACCCACGCCAGTGTCCATCTTCGTGCGGTCCAACCAATCACCATCAAGGCCGCGAGACTGAGCGAGGATTCGGCAGCCGCCCGATGACTGACGCTAGTCTCACTTGGCATTCTGCCCCATCGCGGGGCGGACGGACCGCCGCTGCTCTCTCACATGGCTTTCACGGTCAAACGCCACACCAGATCGAGTCAACCCTTCTACTGACTATTCTCCCATTTATTCTGTACAGAATACAACCTTCCTACAGCTCTGGCTTCCCAAGAGTTCTCTTATCTCCTAAGGAACCGGGCTTGGAAGATCGCGGTCGTTAGGGTTAAACCTTCGTAGCCTTAACATCCTTTGCGATATGCTTTTTCGGCGTATGCAACTGGAATCCGTGTCTGGGTGCTGCTAGGTGTGATAAGGCAATTGAACTCGAAGACATCCGCTCGAGTTGCGGAAAGAGTCTCGCTCTTCTTTCTAAGGATTGCTCATCACCCCTGGAATCATGTTGCCCGGAGATAGGGGCATCGCCTCCGTTAAGCACCCACCCCACTTTTATTGTCCAAAAAGGCTGGCCGGTCCCTGAAAATCCGAGGGAGGCATTATTATTTTCGTGGCAGACCGTGCCCACATCCGCATCAAGTCTCCACGTTGAACAGCCTCTGGCAAATAGCATTCTGTAGGTAAGGAACGTCGGCATATTTGATTCGCAAGGCTATCTGGTGCTCGACCTGCCTTCTTCCTTATCCATGCAAGTACCTGGATCGCGAACCTTCGCATTCATTCGGGAACAGTTCGGGCGTGATGCGCTTCGTACAGCTCGCAGCTGGGAGATTTTCTCCACCCGAGAAGCAGCCACATATGAACAACTCCGCTTCCTTCATAAGTGCCTCAAAGAAGAACTGACACCACGATGCCTGAGATATAAGGCTCCTGTTGACACCGCTATGGGCAGAGAAGTCACAAGACGAATTGTCAAGCAGATGATGAGGGTTCTTATCGATGACTGCCACCGACGCCTACAGAAGTACAAGGCTAAGATTGAGGAGAACAGAAGAGAGTGCTTCCAGATCTTTGGAGATTTTGTAGCCGAGAATCTGGGCAAGACGATCGCAGCTTTGGCACATCAGAGGCAGGCCAAGGAAAGAGAAGTTTTGGAGCAAAAACTGAATAGGTTGAAACCAGCAGAAAACAAAAGCTCCGGCTTGGTCCACAACCTTTCATCCAAACCCCTCACCTCCACACAACTCGCAGTCCTAGAAGGTGGAGCAACTTTCAACACAACAGACACTTCACCCGCTGAGTTTATCGCCGCCCTTGAATCAGCCCTTCAATCAACAAAGGCCTCGGAGGATACAAAAGAGTTAATCCGCCACAAAACATCATCGCTGCTTATGCAGCACAAAAGGCGTGAAACTCTTAGCCGAGAGGAACAGAAAGCATTAAGAAGTCTAAAAGCCGATGAAGACATCATCATTTTGCCGGCTGACAAAGGTCGCTCCACAGTGGTGCTGGACAAATCTGATTACAAAACGAAAGCCCAGAGCCTACTTGAGGACAAAAACTCATACAAGATGTGTCCAGCCAGTGAAATGAAACAGTTGCTCACCCACATCAGCAAAAGTCTGGCAAAACTCAAAGCAAACGGGGCAATCACGCCCAGCGATTGGTTTTCTATGAAACCAACCGACACAGCCCCAGCCAGATTTTATGGTCTGCCTAAAGTACACAAGGTAAACACACCGCTTAGGCCCATTGTCTCCCTTCGCGGCACCCCTACGTACGGATTGGCAAAGTGGATGTTCACCCACCTCAAGTTCCTGGCGGTAGGCTCAACAACAACCGTGGCTTCTGCCAAACAGTTCCTTGAGCGAATAAAGCATCTGAAGGTAGAACCTGATGAATCCATGGTATCCTTCGATGTTGTCTCACTGTTCACTTCCATCCCACAACAACTAGCAATTGATGTTGTCGGACAACTTCTACCCGAACGCTACGATGACAGCGAGAAACCACTCAAGTCTGAACATCTGCTTGAACTTCTACGTCATTGCCTCAAAACGTACTTCACATTTGGCGGACAAATGTATGAGCAGATTAAAGGAACTCCCATGGGCTCCCCCCTGTCAGGCCTGATTGCTAAAGTGGTACTCCAACGGATAGAACACTTGGTCTTCACCAAGTATCAACCGAAGTTTTGGGCTCGTTATGTCGATGACACCTTCGCCATTGTTAAAACATCTGACATCGAGCACCTCAAAGAGCTATTGAACTCGGTTGATCCAAATATCCAGTTCACAATGGAGGTGGAAACAAATGAAGAACTGCCCTTCCTCGATGTCCTGGTACGCCGGTGTTCGACTGGACTACTGCAACCTACAGTATTCAGAAAGGCCACCAGCACAAATCAGGTACTCAATTTCAACAGTAACCACCCCATGTGCCACAAACGCAGCTGCGTCCGTACTCTTTTCCAAAGAGTTCAAACACACTGCAGCACACCAGCCGCCCAAAGAGCTGAACAAAAACACCTTCAGGAACTCTTCCGAGCTAATGGCTACCCAAACTCGTTTGTCAAACAAAGCAGACGCCGAGTGAACAAACGACGACTAGAACAAAAGCAGCCCGAAGTCTGGAGGGCCATTCCCTACATAAAAGGTGTCTCCGAAACAGTCTCACGACTGTTACTCCCTGCTGGCGTGGGCATAGCCCATCGACCTCAAGCGACAATACGCCGCCAGGTGACGCAACCTAAAGACCGACTGCCTCTTAAAGAAACCTCTGCAGTCGTCTACAAGATACTTTGCAATGAGGGAGACTGCAATTATGTTGGGGAAACAGGCCGCAAACTGCAAACCCGCCTACAAGAGCACAAACGAGCGGCCCAGAAGCTGGACCCAAACTCACAACTGGCGGCACACATCGCAGAAACTGGCCATAACTTTGATCTCCAAGGGGCGACCATCGTAGGCCGAGGAACCTCAAAAGCCGAAAGGCTGACACTCGAGGCATGGTACTCAGATGCCAACTCAGTCAACAGGCATCTGGACCTGCCAGCGGCCTACAAAGTATTGCGCCACTACGTTAGAAAGAGCCGGGACGAAGCCAAATCAAACGTAAGAATGGCAAGCGAACAGGAAATCACAACGAACCGGCTGGAGGAGGAGGCAGCGTTACCAGGGCCCTCGACCGGGTGACAAGGCGGCATACTAATTGCTGTTCACGACCCCCAGCCCCGCGGACAGCTAATTCGCCTACACCAACATAATTGCCCCTCCGACCCCTCCGATCCCAGTGACAGCTAATTGACCTCCTCCCCCACCATCCTTTTTTGCTGTTTCTAATCCCTTGATAACCTGACGATTTCTGGCATTTGATTGGCCTTTGGCCACTATAATTATCCTCGTTTTTGGTTGCTTTCTCATCTCTGAAGATGGACACCTGTAAGTGTTCGAAAGCTCAGAGCAATAAATCAATTGATCTGGTGCTCGACCTGCCTTCTTCCTTATCCATGCTATAAAGTAAGGCTCAAACGTTACATGATTTTCCAGTGGCTGGAAGAAATAGGCAAAAACTTGCTGGTTTACTAACTAACTTCAGCAGGTAGCCGAGACTCACCCTTTATCTCTTTCACCCGGTTTTTACTTGCGCGCATTTGCGGAGGCTCGGAGGTTATGGATATTCACCCGCTAGCAACTGTGAAAACCTCGAGCTAGGTCTGACATATTCAGCTTCTAGTTGTTGGTGCGAAAAGTGAATCAGAAAAAAATATCTAAACACTGTTGCACACAGTTCTTTATTTGAGCGACCTTTTTTCTTACGTGATCGAAGACGCCGACTGAAGTTGCAACAGTCGAACTACATCGTCGTCCCGCTAAACTGACGGATTCATTTATTACAGTAACCGGTAAACCAAATTAATTTTATTATGTAATTAACGTTCACCGATCGCTATTGGAGCTTACTCGTCTCGCTCATTCTTGGGCCCCGCTAGCAGCCACACAATGACTAGTATGCTAGGCAGATGAAAATTGCCGGCAAATACAGGGGAGACTAGGATGACTATTTCTGGCTCGCTAGCCATCATCAGCCAGTCATACCCAACCCCAAATAGTGCCACACCGAGGCTCAAACCCGAAATCTTTCGATCCGAACTAGCAGTGGCAGTGAAACTTGAGCTTTCAGGTACAAGAGGAATCAGAAGGGAGAGGGAGGGAGAGATTATCCTGGTTCCAATGAATGGCGACCTAGGTTCTAGCTTGGATTCGTGTGGACGTAGGTAAGAAGAAAATATGTATTCTGTCATATTGCACCTAAGGTACTCAGGCAAAATCTTGCCAGGTTACGAAACGGTCTCAACAGGTAGCCTGCACCCACCCTTTTAGCTCCTTCACCCGGTTTGTACTTGCATGCATTTTCGTAGTTAGCGGTAACAGCAGCTAAGTAAATAAAGATAAAGCAAAGTCACTCACCCGTTTGCTGTGCGTACACATGCCGGGTTGCCTGCGTGCAAACATATCTGCACCTGTGCACAACCACGAGTCCTGGTCGGCACTCGCAAAGAAAACCACCGAATCTGACGGTACAGGTGGTACAGCCTAAACTATACTCTTCACTACTTCAGGTGTCTACTAAAAGTAAAAGTTCACGGCAAACTCACAAGATAGTCCTGCTGAGATGCTTGAATATCCTTATGATGTTGACATGTCCAACAGCCGCACTGTTAGTAGATCGTTTTCTTACGACAACGCCTTCAATGGAAAGGTCTTCCCTTCCGGTCAGGAAAAAAAGGCAGAGGTAAAAATAGTAAGCTGTGCAATCCCTGAGTATTCTTCTTCATCCAGAGACCCGAAAATATTAATAAGCGCCGCGACGTGGCTAGTAGTCAAAGTAAATGGTACTACCGACTAAGATAAAGGAGACTGATATAGCCATTTCTGGTTCACTAACCGTCATCAGCCAGTCATAACCAACCCCAAGTGGCGCCACACCTGAGGTTCGAACCCGTGACCCTTTGATCAGAACTACTAGTGATAGTGAGACTTGAACTGTCAGGAACGGAAGGAATCGGAGAGGGAATGAGGATGTAGTGGTCCTTTCTGCCCGACGCCCACCTAACTATCGAGGTCACAGACAAGGTCACTCAGAGCAGGCCCTTGCGTGAATATACTTTTTTGCCTGCCTCTGAACCGACGCAAACTGGCGCATGAGACACTCACCACCCACGCCAGTGTCTATCTTCGTGCGGTTAAACCAATCACCATCAAGGCCGCGAGACAGAGCGAGGATTCGGCAGCCGCCCCCGATTACTGACGCTAGATTCACTTAGCATTCTGCCCCTCGCGGGGCGGACGAGCCGCCGCTGCTCTCTCACATGGCTCTCACGGTCGAGAGCATGCCAGATCGAGTCAACCCTTCTTCTGACTATTCTCCTATTTAATCTGTACAGAATACAATCTTCCTACAGCTCTGGTTACCCAAGACTTCCCCCTTCTCCTAAGGAACCGGGCCTGGAAGATCACAATAGGGACATCATCACTGCTTCAATCCGACGGTAGAGGTGGTATAGCCTACACTGTACTCTTCACTACTTCAGGTATCTGTTGCAAGTAAGAGTTCATGGCAACCTCGCAAAAAAGTCTTGCTGAGATGCTAGACTATCCTTACTCTGTTGTCAGCATATGATTTCCATCACCCATACTGAGAGTAGCCCTTTTTGTTAAGCTGTAAACTGTGCATTCCTTGGAAAACTCTTTTCCATTCAGAGACCCAAAAGAATATTACTTAGTGCTGCGCACTATCTTGATGGAGTATATACTTTCCTAGGTAAGTACTTTACTTCGACAGGATTCACTTGAAGAGCCTAGGGGACAAGATGTCACGACTGACAAAAAACACATTCGTCTCTATATACAAAACTGACCACCAATCTTTGCTAGAAAAATATTTGATTTCAAATGACTACTGAATAGGACGCGTTAAACGGTACCAATTCTGCAGGATTAATTTTCATACACTAATAAATAAAAGACTAATTCATGCTTGCAATACGGCTTCATTAATCGTAACTCTCTCCATATAAATGCGTTTATATAGGTAAAAGACCTTTGTGTCCCAATTACTGCCAGCATTCTCGCCATTGAAGGTTCCTCTATGATTTGAACTTGCTCGGATGGCACAGTGGAAGATTCAACCTGGAAAAATACGAGGTGCAAAGGCTAACCTCCACAATACATCTTAATTGAATCGTTGTGACGGAGTCACAGAAGGAGCCAATGTTAAGAACTCATTCAGGAGACCGGTCAGAACTTCGCCAACTGTTGCCTCAAACTTGTTAAGTGCTGCCAACAAATATTCGAAGATATATTTAAGGCTGCTAGAAACGCCGACAATGTTTTCTGGACAAATGCCAAATTTATTTCACAAGCGAACTTATAGAAAGTTTTAAAATGTGTGCATTTGTATTTTTTCAGTGCTTCTTAATCCGTCAAGGAGACTGCATGTGTAATGAACCAGGTTCGAATCAAGCAAGTAAACTTATGAATTTATGCCCTACAGGAGCCGGATATCAACAAACAAATTAGCAGCTGAATGCTATGCTTTACAAATTAAATCCTAATTAATTAGGCCTGCCTGGTAGTTTTCTTGTGGAGTTTAGATCGATTGTTTAGAAAATTCAGTATTGGTTGATTCCATATGTTGCAATAGGCTAGGCGGGTAAATCGACCTAAGTGTGATCAAATTCACGGCTTCTGACGGGGTCCCAGCAGTTCAGTTGGTTAGATTGTTGGCTGTACACCGGCCGAAATTCGAGAAACCTCCTGCATTCTCTCCTTCTCCCTCACCTGTGCGTTTCTAGCCAATTCATTTTCAACTGGAAATATTATCCGGCTGATTTCGGAATGCACGCAGTTCTTCTAAGAACACTTTTATGCTGAACTTATTGCAACGCAAAATTTTGAATTGCTATTACTCAAAAGACACTATTGAAATCGAGTTAAAATTTCGCAGCTAAAGTATCGGATGTCACGTGTCTTGACCCGGTTAAGGCTGCCAGTTTGATTGATCCAAAAACATACTTAAATACGATACCTTTAAAGTCAGAATTGTTCGTGTTCTTTTTAAATCATACTTAAGTTTTAATTCTCTAAATTGTAAGCTCCCACTGAGCAATGCGCTATTTTACATAGTTAGAATTGAACAGTTAGAAGTCTTTACTAATTGCTAACCAACTCTCCAAAAATTCATCCCCGCAGTCATGGGTTTCAACGAGTCATTTTGCTAGAATCAAATAAAGACTCAAATGATTAGATAATGTGAAATACGGTAAGTGACTAGGGTAAGAATAATGCGGCTCTAAAGAAGAAAAACGACCGTAGCAACAGGAGGCCCAGTGACCTTATAGTTTAATTTTGGTTTGCATCCAGCATCAGACGCAAAAAAACAGAGCCAAGTTACTATACGCTCACGCAGGTGCTAAACTGATCACCTCACACATCAATCCCGAAGTGTAGCGGCTCGCTCTGAGAAACTCGAGAACGCCTTTTGATTGATTGGGGCCAGTCGCCTGACCAGAGCTGTCTGGTTTATGAACTGTGATCCACTGTCTAGTGTTAAGCGAGCTGACCCATCTCATTCCTATGCAAATTTAAGCATACTGCTGCACAGAGGTCTTAAGTCGCTATAGACTTGAAGGTCACAACAAATTCGCGAGTAAAGGACCCTAAAAATCTGCTTTGTCTCGGTGTTCTGTACTGGAAACTACTAGAAATGTTGCTGTAACACAGCGCCTAATATATTCTTTTGCACGTTTGACCACATGGCCGTCCATGTGCATCTATTTTGTAATCTGCTCCTGTGCAGCGGGATATATTGGCCAAACAGCGCAACGTCTGGAGAAGAGAATACGCGAGCACATACCAGCCAAACCTCAAGCAATGCTCAAACCTCGCCCATCTTATTGATATGAACCACCAAGTGGACGCGAGAGAGGCCTTTCGGATCATATACCACACGCCGACACATCACTTAAAAGGTTTGCGTGAACGGGTGTTAGCCACAACAGAGGCGGTGTCAGTCCGGTAAGCAAAAACCACTCCATGCTGTCAAAAGTCGCTAGTACAAACAAGCTGCTTCTCTTGGCCGACTGCATGCGGAAATCCCACGACTCCTGAATCTATGACTTAAGAAAATACACCAAACGAAGTCACAGATAATAGTCAGGCGCAAGCTGATTACGAAAACACCCCTAGTCTTCACTGCACAGCGCAACCAATGTCCTAAACGCGCTGGCGCCTGCTTTCAACAGACGAGGGAGAACCCAGATGCTTAATTACACGGACCACCCCCCACCGGCCTGCAGAACATATAAATGCTGCAATTAACTGACCGTTTTTATTCTTCATTTCACTGCATCGGCCTGATGATGAATGACATAAAACAATTGTTTGCCAATATGATTTTTCAATCATAAAATAGGAACTTTTGTGGAAAATTTGACTACATTGGTCGATCAGATTCACTTTGGCCAATGCAGCATCGAACCCAAAACGTTTGGAACTATTCCACCCTCCACCTGCGCAACACCAGTTAGTTTTCCATTTTGAGTTCAGTCCAGATCTCTACTTATTTCACTTTCGATGCGTCCAAAGCACTCCTTTTCATATTTCGCATTGTCTCACAGTCTCCCTTTCGCCTCAAATGCATCAATACGTCCATACAATTACAAGCTAATCCTGCCCATTCTGGTGTGTGGAAAACACCCACTTTTGCAGCAAGGTAAACTCAGCTACTACGCTGTCTTCTTTGTTCTCATTTCTTGCTCAAACGAACCGACAATAATCCTACGCGGATGTGCACAGTGCAAGCCGTGACATGGTCCTAAAGGACACGCTCATATAAAGTCGGTCATGGCATGTGGAAACCTGCTCTCCAATTCGAATGAGCTTGTTGTTTTCCACCACACAATACTTTCAGAAGGCTCCCTGAAGCAAATTGTGACACACGCTAGCACAAAGGTCACAATACACGAGAAAGCCAGAGAAATGCGTTTTTTTCTGGCGCCTAAAAGTTGCGTTACATTGTATGTACTTATTTCTTGTTTTAGACTGAACACCAAAGGAGTTCGTGTTGTTGTCGTGCACTTTTCAGGTACTTTTAAGCAGTCGGGAAACACTGTTTACAGATATACTCCCTACTGCAGAGATGATCGATCGCTGTGCAACTGGTAAGGAGTGTTCTAGAGTTGACCTTACAGCGACAGAGTCTGAGCATTTCCCAAAGCTTGATGAGCAAACACACTGACAACATTATAAGTTTTCTCGATTGCTGCAAACAAGAACTACAACCGGTGGCTCAGTGCAGAGCGCATAACTTACAAGCGCTCGATTCTCAAAGAAAACTTCATTTGAAATTGCGGACCCTATAAAGCTAGCTAGGACCTAAGCTGGCCGACGACGTCTAAGCAGCCAGAAATTGTCATCCCTGTCCCCCCGTGGTTGTGGTTACTCCCCTTTGTGGAAGCCAACTAATTTATCCTTGATCTAAAATCTTTTGAGAAATCATCACCACTATCCTTGGGATTGGAAGCATTCTCTATTAGGATTAGACTAAGAATTGGAGCGTGTACAGTTTTGCCCCTCTTCAAGCACAACTATGTAGCAGTGCTGCGTAATCAGAGAAGATTAGCTGAATATGGACTCCTGTAAGCGTACGAAAGCTCACGACTATAAATCAACTGATCCGGTGCCCGACAGTCTTCTTTATCCATGCGGATACCTGGAACGCGAACCTTTTAATTCATTCGGGAACTGTTTTATACAAAAGGCAATAGAGAATGAGCCCACATAGGCTACTTATAAGATTTAATTTGTTACATAGTGCGTTTGGGTCTTATAAAGCGTTTGATAAGTGCAGATGGTACCAGAAAATGGGAAAGATTTGCACGTGGATGAGGCATTTTCTTCAGAAAATTCTGTTAAAAGGAATGTATAGACTGGCGGATTGAGAACAAATATATTAAAATTGCCTACTGAAATAGATAAGTAGCCTTTTAATTTTTGCCTAAATGTATCCTCATTTCGGTACGAACGCAGACACGAGGTCTTCTGATCTACCATACAAAAAACTATAAAAGATCACTATAAATGTTCCAGTTTTACTTGAAAGCTTAGGCCATAAGCAGAAAGCACGAAGCAACAGAACAGTGCTCAGATGATCGTTGCATGCGACGAGACCTCCCGCTTGCATTACTGCAAAGTGGCACAGCAACAGCGACTTCCGCGTGGAATAAATTTTAGTGTGACTAGACTTGTGGGGCATCTACCGCACCCTCTCCATGTCCCCCAACTGGGCCGGATGTCATGACCAAATCAAAAAGGCGAGAAGTTGGAGGAGACACAGCTAGTCGGTGCGGCCAGAGCCCCCCCCCCCCCTAAACGTGGGGGCGCAGCTGGCTCGAATGCCGCGAAGTGATAAGGAGCCATAGAAACCACATTAAGAGGGAGTTATTGCAGCCTGGTTCTCAGGCCACCAGCCGGCTGTAACGTAGACACAAAATGAGCTGACTGAGAGGCCACCGTGCAATCGTCATTTGGAAACCTTCCAAGTCAAGGTGACAAGCGATCTTTGCTTATCTTGGGCTCGGATCGCCAAAGCAGAAGATGAGTTTCATGGAACCTAGAATCCTACCACCGTCTCACGCAAAAGGTTTTTGTTGAAAACATGCATTATGTGATTTTAAGGTTGGAAGTGTGCGCTGTAGGCGCTGATGAGAAGAGCCGCGGTGTAATCTTTAGGTCATTGCTTCCTCACTGAAAACAGTCTGACGCACTTGAGGCCATCCCAGTGCACAAAAAGCCACGGCTTGGTGGGTTGCCAACTGACGGGATAACTTGGACCACGCAGACAGTCCACTGTGTGTCTGGTTGTGAGATGTGTCCGACTGGCGGGCTGAGAGTCAGGCTGCATTGTCTCGTTCTTACAAGCCTTGATGGCACTCTCGCGCACACGAGAGCCTACCTAGCAAGGTGTTCTGTTGGTTCGCGTATTGGCGTGTTCGCCGCGCCAGCCACCTGCTCCCTCATCTACCCCATCTATGGTTTTCTCGACTTTTGTTTTTGCACCGGGTAGAGGTGTGGTATTGGTGAGAGAGAAGGTTAGATTTACCATAATTCAGCTATAGTCACCGCGACTGCGTTCAGGTTGCTGAAGCTCGTGGTGGACATCGTCAAGAGCGACGGTTGAACTGTCGTAGTTATAGTGTGCTCGGCGGCATTCTACTGGGCGCCCTAAGCTGAACTAAGGTAGTGGTCAGCAGAAGACCATGTTCTGTGAAGTTCGCGGAAAAAGGGCCTTTATCGTTACAGTCGCTTAGTTGTGAGTTCTTCGTTAGGATTGTTGTGCCAACAAAGCTCAGTGATGGTGCGTTTTCCTTGATGTAGAGGCCGTGGATGACCTTGATGGGGTGTTCATTTCGCTGCAGCCAGCGTATCTCCCGCACCTCCTACAGTTGTTGTTGTACAAGGCAGTGGCCTCTAGAGAAGGCTGCATCGTCAAACCATTCCAGATGTTCCACGGTTTACGCCATCGTGTCCCAACAGGGGCGTTATCATCTGGTTCCTTCAGATCCTTCAATTTTTAGGTCAGTTGATTTCTGAACTCAATGAAATGAGCAGGTATAGTGAAAAGGGCAGCATTGCACTTACTTGGATGATGTCCTCAATCTAATGACAAATGAAACAAATGGGAAGGTGTTTGAAAAGTTTTTCGCTTTTTGAGACTTGATTGATACCGCTTTATGCTTAGCGCGCAGCTGACTGCTATAGTAAGGTAAAGAAGAAGATTATTTGATAACTGAGACAACGCCCTTGCTCACCTGACATCTCGATATCCGTCGCGGATTCTTCATCAGAGACATAAGCAGAAAACAAGAGCGGACCCCCCAGAGTAAGGTAAGCCAATACTGACCATCCCAACTTCTAGTGTAATCTTTTTGACTATGTGCGATTCAGGACTGGAATATGGAGGTGCCCATTGGGTACCAATCGTCCAAGTAGAACCTGCATACCCTTCCCGAAATGACCATGTTCTAGCCAAAATCTGCCTCATCTGAAATAAATGCAGAGTAGTCCATCTCATCCTTGCGTCTTATTTTAAATGTCTGCTATATGCTTGCAACACTAACATTCGAATGGTAAGGGCCTTAAATTCCGTTGCTTGGCCCCAAGTTTGTCCAGGAGTGCACCCAAAAGAGAACATGAAATTTCCTATTTGGAAAATAGATTGAACAAGATCAAAGCTTTTGGGGGCCCTCGTTTATGTGTTAAAGCTGTTCTCGATACTTAACCTAACACTTGAATGACCTTCTGTGGAAAGGAGAACGATATGTGCATAACCTGCACATTTTCAAACATATATGTTAGTATGAAATGGATCGGACCAAGCAAAGGGAAACCAGAATGGCTATTTCTGCCTTTTAGCCATAATCAGCCAGTCATACCAAATCCTTTTGAGGCCTCGCGTTCCTTTTCGTCTGGTCTACTGCAGTGAGTCTGAATTCGTTTAAAGAGCGTATTTACACAGCTTCGGTTGTGGGCAACCGGGTGGTTTCCGTGAAAGCTGACAAGTCGTGTCATGTTTAGAACATTAAACAAATTGCTCCGGTGCTCAACAACTCTTCTTCCTCTTCCATTTGTCATTGAGTTTACCACTCGCCCATTGCACCACGGACTCGTTGCATTGTCCGCGCAGGCTGTCACACAGCGACTAGTAGGATAGACAGGAATGCATCCGGAAATAGATCCAGCGCGCAACGGAACTTAACTGTCCCACTACCAGATCGACGATGCCCATCTATACAAGCAGGTAAGTCTTCTATCCACTTCTCAATCTGCCATGCTGCGTGCTGTCTAACACGCAAGTGATTTGAAAAGTACTCCGGATCTACTGAAAATAACTTTAATACTGGAATCTAGGAGGCAAACGGCAAGTTGCAACTGAATCCTTATGGCCTCCTTCTATGAAAGCTAGCAAAGCCCATAATGATCAAGCGTTGTACATTTATTCAGGCCATAAATTTGTAGCAAGTCAAGTGCCGAACTCATGCTGACTCTGCTTGTAAATAATGTCGAACGCTCACTGCATTTTGCCTAGCCGGTTACGGAGGAAGAATTATTAGTTTCATCTTGAATAAATTCGAGCGGCTCTTCTCTGCATCGGACAAACGATCGAGGTTCTGTCTGCAACTTCCAACACTTGACATAATTGAATTTCTAAGTGGATTAGTGTTTATGAAACTTCAGCAACACAAAAAGCAGGGAAATTAATAGGGTAGCCCAATTGCCTGGAGTGCATTAAAAATCTAATGGATTAGAGTTAAATTAGCAAGTACCAGGTACTTGTTAGAAGCAAGAAGAGAGAGAATTACTGAGCGGAGTAACCATTGTTTTTGGCTGTTTCATGCGTTTCTATGAGTTGCATACTAGAATAAGGATGGAAGTAAACGGTGAAAAAATAGAAAATTTAAAGCTAAATGTGGAAGGTGTTCGCGCAGAATTTTGCTGCTTAAAATGTCTCTCGAAGTAGGTAACCTGTACGGGTACGGTAGGCAAGATTGGTTTTTCAAAAACAGTGAAGCTTCCCTTATAACCCGCCTCCAACGAGAAAAAAACGAGAAATGCATGACTGGCTCCCTTCAGCGGAAATCAGTGAAGTCACATTCTGTCAAGATGGTGAAGTGCACTATAAGTCAGGTGACGAACGCTAATAGTGTCCACTGCTAGATTAATCGCGTAAGCGGGCAGTTAACGAGCGAACAGCTAGCGGAATGACTTCATCCAATTTAGCGACTACAAGTGCTTCTGAAAGAGAAAACAGCCGGGATGATTTTGATGAAGCTGAGGATGAAAGTACTTCGGGCCCCGAGGATGAACATAACAGTGAAAGTAAGAGCTACTAAGACTTCCGAAAACACATGCATACATTTCCCAGTTTCCCTCCAGCGTACTCTCACAATTGAAAACATAAGCATTTTAAATAACCTCTTAACTACCAATAGTGCGTTCGATTTATTTTAGTAGTAAAACGAATACACTAACATTATTTCCGTGTCCTTGTCATTGCGTTTTCGCTGAAATTTCGGTCTTGTTAAAGTACGATGTTTTATAAGTTTTTAAGATTAAAATTAAAATTATTTCACAAAAAATAAGTTCGAGTGCCTAAAATAGGAATTTAGAATTCACAAATTCTCCAATCGATGGTACATTTACGTTTGATGGTTGAAAACGGCGTTTAAAAAGTAAACATTGATCAGCCTTAAAAAACAGCAAATGTAATGAATAAGGTTTGGATAGTAGAAGTAAAGTTTTAAAGTTCTTTCACATGGGAGTCAGTTACTGACAGGAAGGTCAGCAGCTGAATTAAATACATTAAAAAATACATGTTAAGTACTTAGCACTTTTTGGTAGGAAATCCAGCTTTGGCAGCCAGATAAATGCGTAAGAATTGGTGGATTCCATACACTGCAGTAATCTGAGTGGAAAAATTGAGTCGAATGTGATAAAGCGATTGACATGCGAAGACGGTGTCTTAGCTCAGCTGGCTAGAGAATTAGCTGTACTAAAACATTCCTCTTGTTGGCACGGGTTCGAATCCTACCGAGGTTGCCGAGTTGTTTTTTTTCAAGTGGGCCAGCTGATTTAAATCTTTATTTATCCATTTGTCCATTTATAAGAAATGGCTGATACTGTATTCGCTTGGATAAGTATTGATAACTCCCTACACGCATAAATCATTAATTTCTCTTGGCAGGCCTTCCCCCTTTGACATATGAACCACCACAGTCGCGGTGGGAAAGGTTTCGAAGAAGAATCTCTACCAAAGTGTTTACCTTACCCATCTTACCTGAACTAAAGGCCCTCTATCAACTCGCGACCGCAGTGGTAGGCAGTATTTTTAGAAATTTAAAAAAATCTTGCTAGTTATTGACCTCACTTGGACAAAATTGTCTTCTCTTTGAGTCAAATATAATTTGCGGTAGTCTTGGGAAGAAGGCTCTGGCAGCAGTCGGACTTGCGAACAGTGTAAGTAGCCAATTGATTTATATTATGCTGTTTCTAATATACTTGGCTTTATTAAATCCACTAAGCCAAATTAAACATGTTTCAGCATTCAGTTTTAGAATTACAATTTTCCTTGACCAAATGATTGCAGGGAGAGCTCAGTCCGTGACCACCAGAACACTTAACATGAAAGCAAGCCTCACCGGGTGCCATGCCATGATAAATCTTTCCAGTGCTCACCTGCGGAGAAAAACATATATTATTTCAACCATCTAGTAGATCTGTTCAACTAGGCATACGCGCATTACCATCCGTTTGCCGTTGAATTTAAAAAATGGACTCAAATAACTGATAAAGGGAGTCAAGTGACAACCACATCTAAGGCTTAAAAAACACCTGAGTATTCCAAACAAATACAGGAAAGATTAGCCGTTGATTCCGGCGGTATCGACCGTATACCCGACAACAGAATGGGTAGGCAGATGGTGACTTTCGTGAGATGCAGTCTATAGTTGTTACAAAGAAGGGAAGAAGTTAATGCCCCCAAGACCGAAGACAAAAGAAAGACGTAACCACGCACATTACAGCAGACTGAGCTGGCCACGGAATGCACACATTATACTGAGTAGCCAATGAGCGTGCGTTGCAGTGTGCGGCCTTTGCTCAGGCGTGCTAACCCAATAAATAGTCTTCCACCATTTGAGACTTTTCAGAGAGCGGATTCTTGCATAAGAAATACTCATTCTGAATTAGACGCGCCATAGGCCGCAATTTGCTTGAAGACACCTTACGAGTAACAGGCTATAGGCGGAAATATTCTAGAAGTCTCAGGGCTCCAGATAAATCAGAAGATTTTTTGATACCAAAAATATTGATAGCATTCTTTTTAATCTGCACATAGATCTAAAACGGCAGTGATACTAGAGTGACGTAAAATCCATCATAGTATTTCCTCCTCTCCACCCTGTGCAGACAGTCAATAAGACCGGTGGCAAGATCAAGCGTAATTGGCTGGCGCTGAATAAGCTAACAACTAGGTGGACAATCACGCCAACATCTGGCAGCAAAAATAGAAACATGCCCATTTTTAGACTAAACTGATACCTGGCAAAATATATTCGATCGACAGGGTATCAGGAAACGGGGTTTAATCGCTTGGTAGGATGCGTCAGAGACATAACGAAATAATTTTTCAGGAAACAATATATTAGACGGTGGCTTACGCAATAGAACTGATGATGAAAGTTGTAATCAGTTCTAAAATAATGGGCTTGTTTCGAATTATACGCTTTGGTGTGCTCATATTTACATTCATTCATACATGCATATATACATACATTCAAGACAGAACGGACAAAGACAAAAAGGGGTCGGGCATGAGGAATAACATAATAACCATATTGAAAAATATATGCGTAAGAAAGCCGTGCACCGATCGCATAACGAATCTTTCTGGTGCAACTTTGCTTTGAGGCTCTCTCTTAAACCCCGCTAGCAGACACACAGTCACTATTACTTTAAGCAGAATTACATAAGCGAGAAAGTCTATGGATACTGGACCGGCTTATCCTGTTTTAGGAGCTTTCATCATCACCCAATCGCTCCATTCCCTGCCAGTTGCTATTGTGTATATGAACAATAGCAGAGAAGTACTCATCGGCGCTAATCGACAGGCCACCGAGAGTGTGCCTCACTAGATAGCGCGTTGAACTTCAATCCGGTGGGTTGCGCGTTCAAAGATAAGTAGTTGCAAAACTTGTGGTTGGGTACGGCTGGCTGATGACGGATAGTAAGTTTAAATTGGCCAACACAGTCTCCTTGGTCGTTGTCAGTATCTTATTCTGAATATATATATCAAACGGTCAATAACAGCGATACTAAGGTGACTGCACACAATGAGAAAAAAAGATATATTTTATTGGCTGGAGGCTGTGTCTCACCAATGTTTTGAACATTACTTTGAATTCCTAATCAGGGATGAATTAAACTAGACAGATCACCTAAATTGCCAACTACTCCGTTATAGGCGAGCTTCCTAGGCCACATTGATTTGTTCTGCCAATGCTTTGTACTAAACGGCAAAGCTAGAGCTCAGTCGTCAGGCGGATGCCACGCTCCTAGTAGTTGTTACGATTTGGATGCCTGGGCTGCTGTCAGAGTCATATTTTCGTTGCGACTAACAAGATATTCGTGTTCTTATACATTTGATTACATTTAATCATTAAGTTCATTCGCAATTCCGGCTTTTTTCTTCAACTGCAATCCACCGGTAAGTGCTTCTATTTACCTGTTTTCACTTTCTGCACGCAAATGTGTGAAGTGTATGGTAATCAACCCCCAATTGCGAAAACTGCTGCCATCTTCTTTTTAGGATAAGTTGAATAACCGACTTCTGATTCAATACCATTAGCCTTAGAACATTGCAAATTTTCAGAGGTATTGCACATTCACTAGCACACTTCTCCCTGCAGGTCATTTACATTCTTGGGCATTTTCTTGGACTGGGTCTGGTGTCGGCTTGCGACACACTGTTCTCTCAGCTCTATGGCAGTCCAAGTCGGCACCGAATTGGTATGGTTCTTCAAAAAAGTAAGTTAACGAGTTAAGCAGCAATTAAACAGTCCTTCCTCCTGAACGCTACTTCAGAGATTGCCAAACCCTTGCAAGTTTCTTCCCCGCACTTATAGTAAAATATATATGTACCGTCAGCCCACGTTTGATCACTAATCAGTTACTAGGGCCCAAATAATCTATTCAACACTCAGAAACTAATTGCCGATCCAGGCGGCCAGTATCTTCTAAGGCTGATCAGCTTACTGATCAACTTTTGTTTCTCTTACCACCCTGATAACCACACGATTTTTGTCAACCAAACAGCATACTTTGATTGGGTAAATAACGATTGAGATTAGAGGTCTGAGAAGAATTAATTGAGAGCCAAAGCTTGCTCACCAATCCATCTCTTACATTTTTAAATTGGACTTTTTGCATCTGTATATGCACGATTGCTAATAAAGATTGATAGTTCTCAGATCACAATTAATACAACTTTCTTCTGCTTTGGTGAATGTATGCATTTGATAGGTGCCAAATTATAACCACATTAAACTGGCCTTGCATTCGTTGATCATTCCAGTCACCGCGTTAACGAGAAATCCCCCGAATCTCAAAAGTCTAGCCTGATATTTCAGTTACTAGGGGCATCCCCCTTATGCATGAAGCTTGTGTGGATTTAATCCGCTAGTCAAGAGGAAAGCAGCTGCAGACAAAATAGCAGTGTTGGGTGCTTCTTAGAGGCGTAAACTTGTTGCATGCTATAAGGCGAATGGGACGCCTGAACATATGGAAACAGGACAGAAGAATAAATCGCCATAGATCTCTGCGAACACTGCAGTGCCTAGCGTGGTTGCTCTTCTATGGTTCAAATGACGTGCTAGTGCAATGAAATCGCCCTTATTAAAATGCGGTGATTATATGTCAAAACATACGTTCTGCAAATTCGTAAGTTCCACTCAAGGCCACCTGGACTTCAGTGCTCAAAACTCGACGAAAGTAAACTGAACGCTTTTGCCTACCATACTACAGGCCTGCTTAGCTTATTTGCTTCAAATTCGAGCCTTAAGAACGGACGTTGTAGCAGACTACGGCATCGAGATGTATTCACTTATAAATGCGCAGCGCTGATTTCGAAAAGAGCAATTTACGTACTGTTTTCCTTTTTGCCTTCGACACGTGCGCAGGACACATTGAACTAACTAGTAGACAATCCTAAAAACGCCAGCCACGAACAGGGCCGTTAGGAATAGACAAAACAAGTGGATTTGAAATAAAAATTCCCAGTGCTGTGCTGTTATTACGGACGATGGATGGGCTCAATATAATCATAATCTACAAGTGGACAAATATTATTAACTGCGGTTGGAGAGGCCAGTGAACCATGATAACCTATATTTGATCTAGAATTCCTTTCGATTTTAAAGTCTGCATTCCCATTGCTGCTAAATTAAATCAGGAGGGGGGGGGTAGTTCCACCTTACTGTTAAATTCGTCATTTCTGAGTGTTACCAAAGCCTATCGCGTGTTCAGATTTCTTTGTATCTAGCAACTTATGAACGCGTCTGAACGGAGTAAGTACTTTTCGCTTGCGATGCTTACCTTATGTCCCACGCGAGTTCGCCGTTAATTACTCTTTCATATTGCCAGTGAATGATACCAAGAGTACATTCTCGGTCCAGCGATTAATCAAAAAGTCTTCGTTGCACTTCTGAGTATGCAACAAGAGTCGTTCTTTCTTGTGAGCATTTAAAATACGTTACGAAAGTAAAGGCATTTGTCTCAAGACAGTTAAAATGCCAGAGAATAGTGAGGATGCTGTTGGATAAGAACAGCAGCGTGGTTTAAAATCTACCCTTGCGTGTCTCTTATCCACTGAACAAAGTAGACCGTTGGGTTTGAAAAGCGTCTTCTCTTAAGTGCCGATAGGAGCAAATATGCGAGTTTCAGAAAGCAGTTCAGAAGAAAAAGAAGCGATAACTTACACAAGAATTTTTTTCAAGACGTTTCGGACTCTGTCGAGAATCGTTGATCAGAGGTTACCGTAGGATAGTGTGAGAAATGCACATATGGGACTGATAATGCACAGATTGCACAATATTTATAATTTTTAGCAGTCATCCGTATGCGTACCATCATTATCAACTCCTGTACCCACCGCTTGGTGTCGTAATTGGTGCGGTAATGGCTTTATACTTAGCGTTCGACTCAGTAATGGCCGCGATTTCGTTGTCTGCGTCGGATGCAGGCTTGATAGTTGCGCGACAATTACGCTCGCTGTCGTCAGAGTTTTTGTTGCTGTGGCCACCCCTTCCCACGTGACTGATTCTCTCGCTTAGGCTCTGTCTCAGTAAGCAGTATAGGAACGCCAAATCGTGGCTCTTTTTGCTGGATTGGGAGCCTATGAACCATGACTAGAGCAGCTCGCGGCTCATGCGGTTGTCCACCCTTACATCCTTAAACTTGAAAATATGGCCGGGACCCGTTGAATGGGCGACAATTTGGGAATTAGCCTCTTTCTTCTTCATCGCCGCTGCGTGCCCGGCCATCTGCGTCCGGGGTTATCTCCCGGTTTCTCCGACGTAGTTGCTCTGTCCACAACTGCACCAGATCTTGTAAACGATTCCAGCCGTTTCCTCCTGCCGTGGTAGTGGGTCCCCACTGCTTTTCTTTTTGCCTCTGACACAAACCTGGACAAACCTAAAAATGCTAGCCAGACACTGCCCAGTAATTCGTTGTCGTTAAAATAGATGCATTTCCTTATAGAACCATAATCTTCACGCGGACAAATACTATTAGCTTTGATGCCGTCGCCATCCGGCGTTTGCGGATGTCAACGGGACACTTAAACGTACATTTTACTTAAGAATAGTTTGAGATGAAAGGTTTGCATTCGTCTTGCCGCCAAATTCAATCATGACAGGTGTTTTCCTTCTACATGATTATTGCATTCACCGTATGTGAGTGTTGTCAGAGGTTATGGCGTGTTCAGATTTCTTGGTCTGGGGTAACTTTAGCCCCGTCTGAACGGAAGAAGTACTTTTAATTTGTGCTGCATACGTTATATGCCACGTGAGTTTGTTGGTGATCACTCTTCCACACTGAAAGTGAATGAGACCAAGAGTACAGTGAGTGATCAAACCGTCCTTGTTGCACTTCTGTAAATGCAACAAGAATCGGTCTCTGTTGTGAGCGTTTCATATATGTTTACAAAATAAAAACCTTTGTCTGAGGATACGTTAAGCGCGCAGGAATGGTAAGAGTGCTGTTGTATACGAACAACAGCGAGGTTTTAAATTTAAATTTGCTTTCGCTTATCCAAAAATTATCTGCTGTCTTGTGTGTGACCGCTGATCATTGAGTTTACTGGAATATGTGATTCCTAAATGATTGGATAGCCACCACTAAATACTTGCTACCCATACACTTGAAGAAGTTTGATCACGGACTGCGGACCGACTTTGTCGGCAAACCCCGACAGCGTTACAAAAGTATCAAATAAAAATTATTAAACAACGGAATGCAGGCTGTGAGTGAATGGCATGACAAGTGGACAAATTTCGCCAGCAAACTCTGTAGTAACGCTGTTAAAACTAGAAGAAATGTTTTTTGTTTGCAAGTGCAAGATATGCACAGAAAAAGACATGGAACTCTAGGAGGGACATTTATAGTCTATTAACCGTCGTCAGCTAGAGGTACCCAACTCCATTGTTGCCACTAAAATTGCTGCCCCACTTGCGTTTCGAACCCGCGTCTCTCCGGTCAGAGGCTTAAGTCCTAACCATTGAGCTACGGATTCACTGTCTTATCGGTTTTATATTGGGAGTATAAAGTAGTGGATAATCGTAAACCAATCATTTGCAGGATGTACCCATCCTATTTGAGGACATCGCAAGTGTTCACAAATTTTTTAAAACTCGCTTAGACAAAGTTCTAGACGAGCGCACAAAAAAGAAAGAAATGGTCCTTATATACTGTCCTCTTTTGATATACTTTGACGTTCAAAGATCATTTTCTGAGTAAGGCGAGAATACGCTCGCCTCTTAACAAAACGTTTCAGAAACCTCGTGGGCCTGCGGAAGGTAATCTCATGAATAACCCAACACCCAACTCTAGAGAGGCCATCGAACTTTAACTTGTGGCAGTAACCGGACGCCGAAACCCTCGGTGAACACATAAACCTTAGTAGCAAGTGGTACCACAGTCTACCAATTATTCTGCCATGACGGCAAAAGTAGCTTATGTAGTCCCCTTTATACACCTTAGTCCCAGAATTTTTTCCTACGAAAATGGTGGTTAAAAGGTTTTGAGGGGTGCGGAAATAGGATAGGCAGGAAGAAAACTTTTACAAGTAAGTGTAAAGTGAAAAAATTAGTCAAAGTTGTTTCAGCAGCTGCTGGGAGTCAGTTATTTCGAATGTAAATTGCATGCTTATCTAATGGCAGACCGGTAAGTTGGACCTTAGGTAACTTGAAGTAGATGACCTCCTAACCACCATTTCTATTTTGCTGGAATTTTAAAAAACCTGCAATTTGATAATTGGGTTTTTCCGCAATAGGTTAAACAATAATAGAGATTAGGAAAATCTACAGACATTTATTAACGACACTTCAAAATACACTAAAATTAATATATATAGCATTTATTAAAGTATAATCCACTGCGCATCCTAATTCTCCGCCCAGTAAACCCTATTTTCACCGTTTTTGTAGGAGATGCAGGGGATAGGGATATATGAGGGGACTACATAAGCTACTGTTGCTGCCATTACGTGAGTAGGTTGGCTATAGGGAGGGTGAAGCGGCCTAACCAGCATGATGACCAAGGGTGAGCCGACCGGTTAACGTCCACTCTGCCACTCTTCTGCCACTGATCGAAACCATCATGACTTTAGCATTTGAACATAAGCAGGTCAGTACAGAAGTTCGTTTACTACATAGGAGACCGACTACGGCCAGCCCATAATAATTCAAATAGGTTTTGCTTCAGTCTTATTCAGCGGACATTTGGCCAAAAGGCCACTTACCAGACCAGCAACAGACACAACCTAACTAATTTGTTAATATATACTGAGAAAAAGGCGCGGCAGTATCATGCCAACAACACTTTAAAATGCTGTAAGCTTACCTATTCTAAGCTGCCCTTTCCTTAAGGAGCAATTATATGCCAAAACGAAAGGGTATCGAGAAGAAGCGTGGAAACCAAGGAAGCCGAAACCACTCTCTGTTACCGTTTCCGATACTAGTCTTCAAACATCTATCTAGAACCAGAGATTTTACATGTTATAACTGTGCAAACGACTATGTTAGCCATATTATCACTATTGCAGCCGATAATGTGGCCATTATGCCTTAATCTTTGCCTTTCAGGTGTGATGATAATCAGTCTAGTGCCTCTGCTGTGCGCTGCCTGTTTCTTAAATCTGGAGCCGTTGCTTCTGCTGACTGGTACAGAACCGGATATCGCGAAGTAAGCGATACCTCAGCGCTTAACGTTTTTTTCTCCAGCTGACTTAGAAAAAACTGGATAATGCATCCGTCGTATTCTTACTAAGATGGAAAGTATTTTGTTATTTAAAAAAGGCATGCGCTTTGAATGCTAATGGTTCGGTAGTATTCATTACCTCTTGCAATTTTATAATCGAAAGGCGGAGATGGCGGGCATATTTCGGAAGTCAGACTAGGACTGTTTTCATAAGAACATAACTTATCAGCATCATGGGACTATGCGCACTAACGCCAGTCAGTAGACGACAAAGCTGTTGTTATCTCTATACGGATGTTAGCTCGCTTTTCCTAAACTCAAAATCCGTGAACCCTCGAATGAAAATTGTGTGATAACTACGTTTTGTTCGCCCGTTCGCGACCTTGTTTAACAGTTTAATAGTATTTCCAAGTAAATGGCTTATTCTGTTTACATTGCAACATTAATAAGACTCAAAACGTGAGTGATTTAACATGTCTCTGTGCTTTTTCCATCTGCGCTCTCACCCGCCTCCAGTCTTCTTGGGTTAATGTTTGAGTCGTCATCGTTGTTGGACCAGGAGTATCAACCGCAATCACAGTTGCAGTTGAAGACGGAGAAACCACAGAGACCTCAACCGGATTGAGCCAAAGGTTCACAGGGGTGAGTTGGGCGCTTGGCCGGGAACGGAAGGCGAAAAGATGCGGACAGTCATGCGGAGAGACGCCACAATCGGAACAGCTGTCGGATGCAGGTGGTTGGAGCCGCTGTTGGTACTGGAAAAGGAGCATTGAGTAGCCACTGCGTAGTTTAGCCAACGCGCAGCGA
>JAYGXS010000003.1:22554848-22569006 GCA_036362985.1 Ligula intestinalis | reverse complement strand
CCTTCCAAGTCAAGGTGACAAGCGATCTTTGCTTATCTTGGGCTCGGATCGCCAAAGCAGAAGATGAGTTTCATGGAACCTAGACTCCTATCGCCGTCTCACGCAAAAGGTTTTTGTTGAAAACATGCATTATGTGATTTTAAGGTTGGAAGTGTGCGCTGTAGGCGCTGATGAGAAGAGCCGCGGTATAATCTTTAGGTCATTGCTTTCTCACTGTAAACAGTCCGACGCACTTGAGGCTATCCCAGTGCACAAAAAGCCACGGCTTGGAGGGTTGCCAACTGACGGGATAAGTCGGACCGCGCAGACAGTCCATTGTGTGTCTGGTTGTGTGGAGTGTCCGACTGGAGGGCTAGGAGTCAGGCAGCATTGTCTCTTTCTCAGTGGCATTGATGGCACTCTCGCGCACACGGGAGCCTACCTAGCAAGGTGTACTCTTGGTACGCGTATTGGCGTGTGGCCGCGCCAGCCACCTGCCCCCTCCCCCTCCTCCATCTCTGGTTTTCTCGACTTTTGTTTTGACACCGGGTAGAGGTGTGGTAGTGGTGAGAGAGTAAGTAAGATTCACCATAAACCAGCTATAGTCACCGTGTTTGCGTTCAGGTTGCTGAAGCTCGTGGTGGACGTCGTCAAATGCGATGGTTGAACTGTCGTAGTAATGGTTTGCTCTGCGGCATTCTTTTGCGTGCTCGTAGTCGGAATAAAGTAGTGGTCAAGAGAGCACCACGTGCCGTGTAGGAACACAGCAAAAGGGCATTTATAATTACGGTAGCTGAGCTGTGAGTTCTCCGTTAGGAGTGTTGTGCCCACAGAGCTCAGTGATGGTGCGTTTTCCTTGATGAAGGGGCGGTAGATGGCCTTGATAGAGTTGAAGAGGTTTTTCATTTCATCGCATCCAGCATATCTCCCGCATCTCCCACAGCTGTTGTTGTACAAGGCAGTGGCCTCTAGAGAAGGCTGCGTCATCAAACCAGTCCAGATGTTCCACGCTTGACACCGTCATGTCCAAACGAGGGCGTTATCATCTGGTGTCTTCAGATCCTTCAATTTTTGGGTGAGTTGATGTCTGAACTCAAAGGAATGAGCAGGCATAGTGAATAGGGGAGCAGTGCACTTACTTGGATGATAACCTCAATCTAAGGATTTCCAAGACGAGAGAAATAGACGTCTCGATATCCGTTGCGGATTCATCATCAGAGAAGTCTCGATATCACTTGTGGATTCATCATCAGGGACATAAGCAGAAACCAATAACGGACCCCCCTGAGTAAGGTAGGCCAATACTGACCATCCCAACTTTTAGTGTAATCTTTTTAACTATGTGCGTTCTAGGACTGGAATATGGACGTGTCCATTCGGTATCAGTCGTCTCAATAGAACCTGCATATCCCTCAGATAAAGACTATGTTCTAGCCAAAATCTGCGTCCTCTGAAATAAATTGATAGCAGTCCATCCGATCCTTGCGTCTTACCTTACATGTATGTTATATGCTTGCGACATTAGCATTCGAGCGTTAAGGACCGTAAATTCCGTTGGTTGGTCCCAACTTTATCCAGGAGGGCATCGGACAGAGAACATGCAATTTTTTTGAAAAAAGATAGAATAAGATCAGAGCTTCTGAGGGCACTTGTTTATGTGTTTAAACGGTTCTCGATAATTAACCCAACACTTGAATGACCTTTTGTGGAAAGGACCTGCACATTTTTAAATATAAACGTTAGCATGGAATGGATCAGACCAAGCAAAGGGAGACCGGAATGGCCATTGCTGGCTTGTTAGCCGTCATTAGCATGTCATACCAAATCCCAAGCGTCGGAATCCCTGAATTCGGCCCCAAGTCCATTTTTCATTGAAGAATGAGTAAAACCGTTTGCATTCTAGGTATTTGCATGGAAGAGGAAGAAGAAATTTCAAGCAGCGGTTAAATTTATTGATAGTTCTGTGCTTTAAGGCTCTTGCGGGAGGCTAGCTTTAGAGCTGAAAGCTTCCACGATGAACAGTCAGCAGTTTTAGGGGAAGAAACCAATTAAACGTCATAAGGGAGGGGGAGGTGTTAGAGGGCGGAAAAGGGGCGAGAGTGGGAGGGAGGACGAGTCTACCGTCAGATGTAAAAGCGCCTACGGGGACAAGAAACATGGTACGGGTAGGAGCAAATCAAACGTCATACGAGGAGGGGGAAGTTAGATAGGGATGGAGAGGGGGGGGGAGAAAACTCATTAACCACCAGTGTCTGCCGTGCGAATGTTGCTGCGGAGGGCGATGTATGCGGGCACCAACTCAATACATCTGTTCACTGAGCTGTCATCCGAGGCCTAGGTTTCATTGGGCTCGCGTTCAGTCTGGCTCCCAGCGTGAACAATTATCCTTGTCACTGCGAAGTTAAAGTCGTGGTCCGTCTCATAAGTGTGGGCTGCCACTTTCAACAGTCTGTAACTCCATCTGACAGCTTGCTTATATTCATTTATGCGCAAACTCAGCAGGTGTCCAGTTTGTCCTCTGTAGTTACAAAGGCAGGGTGAGCATGGGATGCGATACACTAACCTTCGTGGTTCTCTGGGGTTCAACGGGTCTTTATGTTTAGCACCTAGCTGCGCATGGTATCCTTGGGACGGTGTGCAATTCTGACACCCAGTTACGCTGCGATGCGCTCGGTCGCTTCTGAGACACCCTTTATGCGTGGCAGAGCGTGCCATATCCTCGTTGGTTCTTTGGTTTGGGTCATCCGTGGCTGTACGCGTAGGCAGCGGCTTATAAATGTTGCCAGATAACCATTCCGCATGCATTGGTCGTGGAGCTATTGAAGACTCGCGTGCCTTTTCCTCTGGTCTACTGCAGTGAGTCTGAATTCGTTTTAAGAGCGTTTTTACGCAGCTTCGGATGTGGGCAACCGGGTGGTACTCGTGAAAGCTGACAAGTCGTGTCGTGTTTAGAACATCAAACAAATTGCTCCAGTGCTCGACAACACTTCTTCCTCTTCCATTTGTCACTGAGTTTACCACTCGCCTAATGCCCTCCCGGCTCGTTGCTTTGTCCACGCAGACAGTCACACAGCGACTAGTAGGATAGGAAGGAATGCATCCGGCGAATAGATCCAGCGCACAACGGAACTTAACTGTTCCACTACCAGATTGATGATCGCCATCTATGCAAGCAGGTTAGTCTTCTATCCACATCTCAATCTCCCTTGCTGCGTGCTCTCTATCGCGCAAGTGATTTAAATAGTACTCTGGATCTTCTGAAAATCATTTTAATACAGGAAACTAGGAGGCAAACGACAAGTTGCAACTGAATCCTAGTGGCCTCCGTCTATGAAAGCTAGTAAAGTCCATAATGATCAAGCGTCGCATATTTATTCAAGCCATCAATTTGTAGCAATTTGAGTGCGTTACTCATGCTGACTCTGCTTGTCAATAATGTAGAACACCCACTCCATTTTGCCTAACCGGTTACGGAGGAAGAATTATTAGTTTCATCTTCAATAAATTCGAGCGGTTCTTCTCTGCATCGGACAAACGATCGAGGTTCTCACTGCAACTTCCAACACTTGGCATACTTAAATCTTTAAGTGGATAGGTGTTCATGGAACTTCAACAACAAAGTAAGCAGGGAAATTAATAAGGTAGCCCAATTGCCCGGAGTGCATTAAACACCTAATGGACTAGAGTTAAATTAGCAAGTACCAGGTACTTTTTAAAGGCAAGAAGAGAGAGAATTATTGAGCGAAGTAACCGTTGTTTTTGGCTGTTTCACGCGTTTCTATGAGTTACATACTAGAATAGAGATGGACGTAAACGGTGAAGAAATAGGAAATTTCAAGCTTAATGTGGAAGGTATTCGTGCAGTATTTTGCTGCTGAAAATGCTTCTCGAAGTAAGTGACCTGTACGGGTACTGTAGACAAGATCGCCTTTTCAAAAACGCTGGAGCTTCTCTCATAACCCGCCTTCACCGAGAGAAGAAAACAATAAATGCATGACTGGCTCCCTTCAGCGGAAATCAGTGAAGTCACATTCTGTCAAGATGGTGAAGTGCACTATAAGTCAGGTGACGAACGCTAATAGTGTCCCCTGCTAGACTAATCGCGTAAGCGGGCAGTTAACGAGCGAACTGCTAGCGGAATGACTTCACCCAATTTAGCGACTACAAGTGCTTCTGAAAGAGAAAACAGCCGGGATGATTTTGATGAAGCTGAGGATGAAAGTACTTCGGGCCCCGAGGACGAAAATAACAGTGAAAGTAAGAGCTACTAAGACTTCCGAAAACACATGCATACATTTCCCAGTTTCCCTCCAGCGTACCTTCACAATTAAAAACATAAGCATTTTAAATAACCTCTTAATTATCACTAGTGCGTTCGATTTATTTTAGTAGCAAAACGAATAACTAACATTATTTCCGTGTCCTTGCCATTGCGTTTTCGCTGAAATTTCGGTCTTGTTAAAGTACGATGTTTTATAAGTTTTTAAGATAAAAATTATTTCACAAAAAAATAAGTTAGAGTGCCTAAAATAGGAATTTAGAATTCACAACTTCTCCAATCGACGGTACATCTACGTTTGATGGTTGAAAACTGCGTCTAAAAAGTAAACATTGATCAGCCTTAAAAAACAGCATATCTAATGAATAAGGTTTGAAAAGTAAAAGTAAAGTTTTAAAGTTCTATCACATGGGAGTCAGTTACTAACAGAAAGTTTAGCAGCTGAATTAAATACACTACAAAATACATGTTAATTACTTAACACTTCCAGGTAGGAAATCTGGCTTTGGCAGCCAGATAACTGTGGAAGAACTGGTGAATTCCATACATTGCAGTAGTCTGAGTGGGAAAATTGAGTCGAATGTGATTAAGCGCTTAGCATGTGAAGAGGGTGTCTTAACTCAGCTGGCTAGAGAATTAGCTGTACTAAAACATTCCTCTTGTTGGCACGGGTTCGAATCCTACCGAGGTCGCCAAGTTGTTTTTTTTTTCAAGTGGGCCAGCTGATTTAAATCTTTATTTATCCATTTGTCCATTTATAAGAAATGGCTGATACTGTATTCGTTTGGATAAGTATTGATAACTCCCTACACGCATAAATCATTAATTTCTCTTGGCAGGCCTTCCTCTTTTGACATATGAACCACCACAGTCGCGGTGGGAAAGGTTTCGAAGAAGAATCTCTACCAAAGTGTTTACCTTACCCATCTTACCTGAAATAAAGGCCCTGTGTCAACTCGCGACCGCAGTGGTAGGCAGTATTTTTGGAAATTAAAAAAAATCTTGCTAGTTATTGACCTCGCTTGGACAAAATTGTCTTCTCTTTGAGTCAAACATAATTTGCGGTAGTCTTGGGAAGAAGGCTCTAGCAGCAGTTGGACTTGCGAACAGTGTAAGTAGCCAATTGATTCATATTATGCTGTTTCTAATATACTTGGCTTTATTAAATCCACTAAGCCAAATTAAGCATGTTTCAGCATTCAGTTTTAGAATTACAATTTTCCTTGAGCAAATGATTGCAAAGACAGCCCAGTCAGCGACCACCAGAACACTCAACATGAAAGCAAGCCTCACCGGGGGCCATGCCTTGATACATCTTTCCGATGCTCACCTGCGGAGAAAAACATATATTATTTCAACCATCTAGTAGATCTATTTAACTAGGCATGCGCGCATTACCGTTCGTTTGTCGTTGAAGTTAAAAAATGGACTCAAATACCTGATCAAAGGAGTCAAGTAACAACTACATCTAAGGCTTAAAAAGCACCTGAGTATTCCAAACAAATACAGGAAAGATTAGCCGTTGATTCCGGTGGTATCGACCGTATACCCGACAACAGAATGGGTAGGCAGATGGTGACTTTCGTGAGATGCAGTATATAGTTGTTACAAAGAAGGGAAGAAGTTGGTGCCCTCAAGACCGAAGACAAAAGAAAGACGTAACCACGCACATTACAGCAGACTGAGCTGGCCACGGAATGCACACATTATACTGAGCAGCCAATGAGCGTGCGTTGCAGTTGGCGGCCTTCGCTCACGCTTGTTAACCTAATAAATAGTCTTCCACCATTTGAGACTTTTCAGAGAGCGGATTCTTGCATAAGAAATACTCATTCTGAATTAGACGCTCCATAGGCCGCAATTTGCTTGGAGACACCTTACGAGTAACAGGCTATAGGCAGAAATATTTTAGAAGTCTCAGGGCTTCAGATAAATCAGAAGATTTTTTGATACCAAAAATATTGATAGCATTCTTTTTAATCTGTACATAGATCTAAAAGGGCAGTGACACTAGAGTGACGTAAAATCCATCATACTATTTCCTCCTCTCCACCCTGTGCAGACAGTCAATAAGACCGGTGGCAAGATCAAGCGTAATTGGCTGGCGCTGAATAAGCTAACAACTAGGTGGACAATCACGCCAACATCTGGCAGCAAAAATAGAAACATGCCCATTTTTAGACTAAACTGATACCTGGCAAAATATATTCGGTCGACAGGGTATCAGGAAACGGGGCTTAATCGCTTGGTAAGATGCGTCAGAGACAACGAAATAATTTTTGAGGAAACAATATATTAGACGGTGGCTTACGCAATAAAACTGATGATGAAAGTTGTAATCAGTTCTAAAATAATGGGCTTGTTTCGAATTATACGCTTTGGTGTGCTCATTTTTACATTCATTCATACATGCATCTATACATATACATTTAAGACAGAACGGCCAAAGACAAAAAGGGGTCGGGCATGAGGAATAACATAATAACCATATTGAAAAATATATGCGTAAGAAAGCCGTGCACCGATCGCATAACGAGTCTTTCTGGTGCAACTTTGCTTTGAGGCTCTCTCTTAAACCCCGCTAGCAGACACACAGTCACTATTACTTTAAGCAGAATTACATAAGCGAGAAAGTGTATGGATACTGGACCGGCTTATCCTGTTTTAGGAGCTTTCATCATCACCCAATCGCTCCATTCCCTGCCAGTTGCTATTGTGTATATGAACAATAGCAGAGAAGTACTCATCGGCGCTAATCGACAGGCCACCGAGAGTGTGCCTCAATAGATAGGGCGTTAAACTTCAATCCGGCGGGTTGCGCGTTCAAAGATAAGTAGTTGCAAAACTTGTGGTTGGGTACGGCTGGCTGATGACGGATAGTAAGTTAAAATTGGCCAACACAGTCTCCTTGGTCGTTGTCAGTATTTTATTCTGAATATATATATCAAACGGTCAATAACAGCGATACTAAGGTGACTGCACACAATGAGAAAAAAAGATATATTTTATTTGCTGGAGGCTGTCTCACCAATGTTTCGAACATAACTTTGAATTCCTAATCAGGGATGAATTAAACTAGACAGATCACCTAAATTGCCAACTACTCCGTTATAGGCGAGCTTCCTAGGCCACATTGATTTGTTCTGCCAATACTTTGTACTAAACGGCATAGCTAGAGCTCAGTCGTCAGGCGGATGCCACGCTCCTAGTAGTTGTTATGATTTTGACGCCTGGGCTGCTGTCAGAGTCAAATTTTCGTTGCGACTAACAAGATATTCGTGTTCTTATACATTTGATTACATTTAATCACTAAGTTCATTCGCAATTCCGGCTTTTTTCTTCACCTGCAATCCACCGGTAAGTGCTTATATTAACCTGTTATCACTTTCTGCACGCAAATGTGTGAAGTGTATGGTAATCAACCCCATTGCGAAAACTGCTGCCATCTTCCTTTTAGGATAAGTTGAATAACCGACTTCTGGTTCAATACCATTAGCCTTAGGACATTGTAAATTTTCAGAGGTATTGCACATTCACTAGCACACTTCTCCCTGCAGGTCATTTACATTCTTGGGCATTTTCTTGGACTGGGTCTGGTGTCGGCTTGCGACACACTGTTCTCTCAGCTCTATGGCAGTCCAAGTCGGCACCGAATTGGTATGGTTCTTCAAAAAAGTAAGTTAACGAGTTAACCAGCAATTAAACAGTCCTTCCTCCTGAACGCTACTTCAGAGATTGCCAAACCCTTGCAAGTTTCTTCCCCGCACTTATAGTAAAATATATATGTACCGTCAGCCCACGTTTGATCACTAATCAGTTACTAGGGCCCAAATAATCTATTCAACACTCAGAAACTAATTGCCGATCCAGGTGGCCAGTATCTTCTAAGGCTGATCAGCTTACTGATCAACTTTTGTTTCTCTTACCACCCTGATAACCACACGATTTTTGTCAACCAAACAGCATACTTTGATTGGGTAAATAACGATTGAGATTATAGGTCTGAGAAGAATTAATTGAGAGCCAAAGTTTGCTCACCAATCCATCTCTTACATTTTTAAATTGGACTTTTTGCATCTGTATATGCACGATTGCTAATAAAGATTGATAGTTCTCAGATCACAATTAACACAACTTTCTTCTGCTTCGGTGAATGTATGCATTTGATAGGTGCCAAATTATAACCACATTAAACTGCCCTTGCATTTGTTGATCATTCCAGTCACCGCGTTAACGAGAAATCCCCCGAATCTCAAAAGTCTAGCCTGATATTTCAGTATCTAGGAGAATCCCCCTTATACATGAAGCTTGTGTGGATTTAATCCGCTAGTCAAGAGGAAAGCAGCTGCAGACAAAATAGCAGTGTTGGGTGCTTCTTAGAGGCGCAACCTTGTTGCATGCTATAAGGCGAATAGGACGCCTGAACATATGACAAACAGGACAGAAGAATTAATCGACATAGGTCTCTGCGAACACTGCAGTGCCTAGCGTGGTTGCTCTTCTATGGTTCACATGAAGTGCTAGTACAATGAAATCGCCCTCATTAAAATGCGGTGATTATATGTCAAAACATACGTTCTGCAAATTCGTAAGTTCCACTCACGGCCACCTGGACTTCAGTGCTCAAAACTCGACGAAAGTAAACTGAGCGCTTTTGCCTACCATACTACAGGCCTGCTTAGCTTATTTGCTTCAAATTCGAGCCTTAAGAACGGACGTTGTAGCAGACTACGGCATCGAGATGTATTCACTTATAAATGCGCAGCGCTGATTTCGAAAAGAGCAATTTACGTACTGTTTTCCTTTTTGCCTTCGACACGTGCGCAGGACACATTGAACTAACTAGTAGACAATCCTAAAAACGCCAGCCACGAACAGGGCCGTTAGGAATAGACAAAACAAGTGGATTCGAAATAAAAATTCCCAGTGCTGTGCTGTTATTACGGACGATGGATGGGCTCAATATAATCATAATCTACAAGTGGACAAATATTATTAACTGCGGTTGGAGAGGCCAGTGAACCATGATAACCTATATTTGATCTAGAATTCCTTTCGATTTTAAAGTCTGCATTCCCATTGCTGCTAAATTAAATCAGGAGGGGGGGGGGGTAGTTCCACCTTACTGTTAAATTCGTCATTTCTGAGTGTTACCAAAGCCTATCGCGTGTTCAGATTTCTTTGTATCTAGCAACTTATGAACGCGTCCGAACGGAGTAAGTACTTTTCGTTTGCGATGCTTACCTTATGTCCCACGCGAGTTCACCGTTAATTACTCTTTCATATTGCCAGTGAATGATACCAAGAGTACATTCTCGGTCCAGCGATTAATCAAAAAGTCTTCGTTGCACTTCTGAGTATGCAACAAGAGTCTTTCTTTCTTGTGAGAGTTTAAAATACGGTACGAAAGTAAAGGTATTTGTCTCAAGACAGTTAAAATGCCAGAGAATAGTGAGGGTGCTGTTGGATAAGAACAGCAGCGTGGTTTAAAATCTACCCTTGCGTGTCTCTTATCCACTGAACAAAGTACACCATTGGGTTTGAAAAGCGTCTTCTCTTCAGTGCCGATAGGAGCAAATATGCGAGTCCCAGAAGGCAGTTTAGAAGAAAAAGAAGCGATAACTTACACAAGAATTTTTTTCAAGACGTTTCGGACTCTGTCGAGAATCGTTGATCAGAGGTTACCGTAGGATAGTGTGAGAAATGCACATATGGGACTGATAATGCACAGATTGCACACTATTTATAATTTTTAGCAGTCATCCGTATGCGTACTATAGTTATCAACTCCTGTACCCTCCGTTTGGTGTCGTAATTGGTGCGGTAATGGCTTTATACTTAGCGTTCGACTCAGTAATGGCCGCAATTTCGTTGTCTGCGTCGGATGCAGGCTGGATAGTTGCGCGACAATTATGCTCGCTGTCGTCAGAGTTTTGCTGCTGTGGCCACCCCTTCCCACGTGACTGATTCTCTCGCTTAGGCTCTGTCTCAGTAAGCAGTATAGGAACGCCAAATCATGGCTCTTTTTGCTGGATTGGGAGCCTATGAACCATGACTAGAGCAGCTCGCGGCTCATGCGGTTGTCCACCCTTACCTCCTTAAACTTGAAAATATGGCCGGGACCCGTTGAATGGGCGACAATTTGGGAATTAGCCTCTTTCTTCCCATCGCCGCTGCGTGCCCGCCCATCTGCGTCCGGGGTTATCTCCCGGTTTCTCCGACGTAGTTGCTCTGTCCACAACTGCACCAGATCTTGTAAACGATTCCAGCCGTTTCCTCCTGCCGTGGTAATGGGTCCCCACTGCTTTTCTTTTTGCCTCTGACACAAACCTGGACAAACCTAAAAATGCTAGCCAGACACTGCCCAGTAATTCGTTGTCGTTAAAATAGATGCATTTCCTTATAGAACCATAATCTTCACGCGGACAAATACTATTAGCTTTGATGCCGTCACCATCTGGCGGTTGCGGATGTCAACGGGACACTTAAATGTACATTTTACCTAAGAATACTTTGAGATGAAAGGTTTGAATTTGTCTTGCCGCCAAATTCAATCATGAAAGGTGTTTTCCTTTTACAAGATTATTGCATTAACCGTATGTGAGTGTTGTCAGAGGTTATGACACGTTCAGATTTCTTTGTCTATGTTTACTTTATCCCAGTCTGAACGGAAAAAGTACTTTTAATTTGCGCTGCATACGTTATATGCCACGTGAGTTTGTTGGTGATCACTCTTCCACACTGAAAGTGAATGAGACCAAGAGTTGAAAATGCAACAAGAATCGTTATCTGTTGTGAGCGTTTCATATATGTGTACAAAATATAAACCTTTGTCTCAGGATACATTAAGCGCGGAGGAATGGTAAGAGTGCTGTTGTATACGAACAACAGCAAGGTTTAAAATTTACATTTGCTTTCGCTTATCCAAAAATTATATGCTGTCTTGTGTGTGACCGCTGATCATTGAGTTTACTGGAATATGTGATTCCGTAATGATTGGATAGCCACCACTGAATACTTGCTACCCATACACTTGAAGAAGTTTGATCACGGACTGCGGACCGACTTTATCGGCAAACGCCGACAGCGTTACAACAGTATCAAATAAAAATTATTAAACAACGGAATGCAGGCTGTGAGTGAATGGCATGACAAGTGGACAAATTTCGCCAGGAAACTCTGTAGTAACGCTGTTAAAACTAGAAGAAATGTTTTTTGTTTGCAAGTGCAAGATATGCACAGAAAAAGACATGGAACTCTAGGAGGGACATTTATAGTCCATTAACCGTCGTCAGCTAGAGGTACCCAACTCCATTGTTGCCACTTAAATTGCTGCCCCACTTGCGTTTCGTACCCGCGTCTCTCCGGTCAGAGGCTTAAGTCCTAACTATTGAGCTACGGATTCACTGTCTTATCGGTTTTATATTGGGAGTATAAAGTAGTGGATAATCGTAAACCAATCATTTGCAGGATGTACCCATCCTATTTGAGGACATCGCAAGTGTTCACAAATTTTATTAAAACTCGCTTAGACAAAGTTCTAGACGAGCGGACAAAAAAGAAAGAAATGGTCCTTAAATACTGTCCTCTTTTGATATACTTTGACGTTCAAAGATCATTTTCTGAGTAAGGCGAGAATACGCTCGCCTCTTAACAAAAAGTTTCAGAAACCTCGTGGGCCTGCGGAAGGTAATCTCATGAATAACCAACACCCAACTCTAGAGAGGCCATCGAACTTTAACTTGTGGCAGTAACCAGACGCCGAAACCCTCGGTGAACACATAAACCTTAGTAGCAAGTGGTACCACAGTCTACCAATTATTCTGCCATGACGGAAAAAGTAGCTTATGTAGTCCCCTTTATACACCTTAGTCCCAGAATTTTTTCCTACGAAAATGGTGGTTAAAAGGTTTTGAGGGGTGCGGAAATAGGATAGGCAGGAAGAAAACTTTTAGAAGTAAGTGTAAAGTGAAAAATTTAGTCAAAGTTGTTTCAGCAGCTGCTGGGAGTCAGTTATTTCGAATGTAAATTGCATGCTTATCTAATGGCAGACCGGTAAGTTGGACCTTAGGTAACTTGAAGTAGACGACCTCCTAACCACCATTTCTATTTTGCTGGAATTTCAAAAAACCTGCAATTTGATAATCGGGTTTTTACGCAATAGGTTAAAAAATAATAGAGATGAGGAAAATCTACAGATATTTATTAACGACACTTCAAAATACACTAAAATTAATATATATATAGCATTTATTAAAGTATAATCCACTGCGCATCCTAATTCTCCGCCCAGTAAACCCTATTTTCACCGTTTTTGTAGGAGATGCAGGGGATAGGGATATATGGGGGGACTACATAAGCTACTGCTGCTGCCATTACGTGAGTAGGTTGGCTATAGGGAGGGTGAAGCGGCCTAACCAGCATGATGACCAAGGGTGAGCCGACCGGTTAACGTCCACTCTGCCACTCTTCTGCCACTGATCGAAACCATCACGACTTTAGCATTTGCACATAAGCAGGTCAGTACAGAAGTTCGTTTACTACATAGGAGACCGACTACGGCCAGCCCATAATAATTCAAATAGGTTTTGCTTCAGTCTTATTTAGCGGACATTTGGCCAAAAGGCCACTTACCAGACCAGCAACAGACACAACCTAACTAATTTGTTAATATATACTGAGAAAAAGGCGCGGCAGTATCATGCCAACAACACTTTAAAATGCTGTAAGCTTACCTATTCTAAGCTGCCCTTTCCTTAAGGAGCAATTAAATGCCAAAACGAAAGGGTATCGAGAAGAAGCGTGGAAACCAAGGAAGCCAAAGCCACTCTCTGTTACCGTTTCCGATACTAGTCTTTCAAACATCTATCTAGAACCAGAGATTTTACATGTTATAACTGTGCAAACGACTATGTTAGCCATATTATCACTATTGCAGCCGATAATGTGGCCATTATGCCTTAATCTTTGCCTTTCAGGTGTGATGATAATCAGTCTAGTGCCTCTGCTGTGCGCTGCGTGTTTCTTAAATCTGGAGCCGTTGCTTCTGCTGACTGGTACAGAACCGGATATCGCGAAGTAAGCGATATCTCAGCACTTAACGTTTTTTTCTCCAGCTGACTTAGAAAAAACTGGATAATGCATCCATCGTATTCTATCTAAGATGGAAAGTATTTTGTTATTTAAAAAAGGCACGCGCTTTGAATGCTAATGGTTCGGTAGTATTCATTACTTCTTGCAATTTTATAATCGAAAGGCGGAGATGGCGGGCATATTTCGGAAGTCAGACTAGGACTGTTTTCATAAGAACATAACTTATCAGCATCATGGGACTATGCGCACTAACGCCAGTCAGTAGACGACAAAGCTGTTGTTATCTCTATACGGATGTTAGCTCGCTTTTCCTAAACTCAAAATCCGTGAACCCTCGAATGAAAATTGTGTGATAACTACGTGTTGTTCGCCCGTTCGCGACCTTGTTTAACAGTTTAATAGTATTTCCAAGTAAATGGCTTATTCTGTTTACATTGCAACATTAATAAGACTCAAAACGTGAGTGATTTAACATGTCTCTGTGCTTTTTCCATCTGCGCTCTCACCCGCCTCCAGTCTTCTTGGGTTAATGTTTGAGTCGTAATGGTTGTTGGACCAGGAGTGTCAACCGCAATCACAGTTGCTTTTGAAGACGGAGAAACCCCAGAGACCTCAACCGGCTTGAGCCAAAGGTTCACAGGGGTGAGTTGGGCGCTTGGCCGGGAACGGAAGGCGAAAAGATGCGGACAGTCATGCGGAGAGACGCCACAATCGGGACAGCTGTCGGATGCAGGTGGTTGGAGCCGCTGTTGGTACTGGCAAAGGAGCATTGAGTAGCCACTGCGTAGTTTAGCCAACGCGCAGCGA
>JAYGXS010000003.1:22490929-22540645 GCA_036362985.1 Ligula intestinalis | reverse complement strand
GGGGGGGGGGGGAGAGAACTCATTAATCACCAGTGTTCGCCGTGCGAATGTTGCTGCGGAGGGTGATGTATGCGGGCGCCAACTCAATACATCTGTTCAGTGAGCTGTCATCCGAGGCCTAGGCTTCAATGAGCTCGCGTTCAGTCTGGCTCCCAGCGTGAACAATTATAATTGTCGCTGCGAAGTTAAAGTCGTGGTCCATCTCATAGGTGTGGGCCGCCACTTGCGACAGTGTGTAACCGCAGCTGACAGCCTGCTTATGCTCATTTATGCAGGAACCCATCAGGCGTCCAGTTGGCCCTGTGAAGTTACAAGGACAGGTTGAGCATGGGATGCGATACACTAACCTTCATGGTTCTCTGGGGTTCAACGGGTCTTTATTGTCATCACCTAGCTGCGCATGGAAGTCTTGGGAGAATGTGCAATTCCGACAGCCAGTTACGCAGCGATGCGCTCGGTCACTTCTGAGACATCCTTCATGCATGGCAGAGCGTGCCATATCCTCAGTGGTTCTTCGGTTTGGGTCATCCGTGGCCGTACACGTAGGCAGCGGCTTATAAATGCTACCAGATAACCATTCCGAATGCATTTGTCGTGGAGCTATTGTAGCCTCGCGTGCCTTTTCCTCTGGTCTACTGCAGTGAATCTGAATTCGTTTGAAGAACGTTTTTACACAGCTTCGGTTGTGGGCACCCGGGTGGTACTCGTGAAAGCTGACAAGTCGTGTCGTGTTTAGAACATCAAACAAATTGCTCCAGTGCTCGATAACTCTTCTTCCTCTTCCATTTGTCATTGAGTTTACCACTCACCCATTGCACCACGAGCTCGTTGCTTTGTCCGCGCAGGCTGTTACACAGCGACTAGTAGGATAGAAAGGAATGCATCCGGAAATAGATCCAGCGCGCAACGGAACTTAACTTTTCCACTACCAGATCAATGATCTCCATCTATGCAAGCAGGTAAGTCTTATATCCACTTCTCAATCTCCCATGCTGCATGCTGTCTAACACGCAAGTGATTTGAAAAGTACTCCGGATCTCCTGAAAATAACTTAAATACAGGAAGCTAGGAGGCAAACGGCAAGTTGCAACTGAATCCAAATGGCCTCCTTCTATGAAAGCTTGTAAAGCCCATAATGATCAAGCGTTGCATATTTATTCAAACCATCAATTTGTAGCAAGTCGAGTGCTGTACTCATGCTGACTCTGCTTGTCAATAATGTCGAACTCTCACTGCATTTTGCCAAACCGGTTACGGAGGAAGAACTATTAGTTTCATCTTGAATAAATTCGAGCGGCTCTTCTCCGCATCGGACAAACGATCGAGGTTCTCACTGCAACTTCCAACTCTTGACATAATTAAATTTCCAAGTGGATTAGTGTTTATGAAACTTCAGCAACAAAGTAAGCAGGGAAATTAATAGGGTAGCCCAATTGCCTGGAGTGCATTAAAAACCTAATGGACTAAAGTTAAATTAGCAAGTACCAAGTACTTGTTAGAAGCAAGAAAAGAGAGAATTACCGAGCGAAGTAACCGTTGTTTTTGGCTGTTCCACGCGTTTCTATGAGTTGCATACTAGAAAAGGGATGGAAATAAACGGTGAAAAAAAAAGAAAATTTACAGCTAAATGTGGAAGGTGTTCGTGCAGAATTTTGCTGCTTAAAATGTCTCTAGAAGAAGGTAACCTGTACGGGTACCGTAGGCAAGATTGGTTTTTCAAAAACAGTGAAGCTTCCCTTATAACCCGCCTCCAATGAGAAAAAAACGTGAAATGCGTGGCTAGCTACCTTCAGCGGAAATCAGAGAAGTCAGATTCTGTCAAGGTGGTGAATAAGCAGCCTTGATCGATAAGTCAGATAAAAGTGCACTTCAGATCAGGTGACAAACGCCAATAGCATTCACTGCAAGTAAGCAGTTAACGAGCGAACAGCTAGCGGAATGACTTCACCCAATTCACCGACTGCAAGCGCCTCTGAAAGGGAAAACAGCCGGGATGATCTTGATGAAGCTGAGGCTGAGGGTACTTCAGGCCCCAAGGATGAACATAGCACTGAATGTTAGAGTTAAAAAACTTCCGAATACATATATATATTTATTTATTTGACGGTTAAAAACAGGAGCATTTTTAATGCCCTTCTTAATAACTATTCTTGCCTTCGATTTATTTAGCTTGCAAAACGAATATGCTAACATTGCTTTAGTGTCCTTGTCATTGCAATTTCGCTGAAATTTTTGCCTTGTTAATGTACGATATTTTCTAATTTTTCAAAATCAAAATTATTTAAAAATGAGTTACACTGCATTCTTTATAAAGAGGTTGATTCAGGAAGTTAAGTGAAGCGAACAAACGTTTTCGATTAAGTCATCATCAGGCAATATAGTAACATGACTGTATTGCCTGATATTGAATTAATCGAAAATGTTCGTTCGCCTGAGTTGACTTCCTGAATGCATACAGGGGTATTATCGTTGAAAAGACTAAAATTCCTAAAAAAGAAATGTAAAATTAACTACTTTTCCAAAAAAATTGCACATTTACCTTTGATGGCCGAAAACTGCGTCTGAAAAGTAAGCATTGATCAACATTTAAGAGAACAGAATATGTTATAAAATAGGTTTGAATAGTAGAAAGAAAGTTTTAAAGTTCTATAACATGGGAGTCAGTTACTAACAAAAAAAGGTCAGCAGCTGAATTTAATACATAACAAAAAATCTCTGTTAAATAAGCCCTCCATGTAGGAAATCAAGCTTCAGCAGTCAGCTTACTGTGTAAGAATTGCTGGACTCCATCAGTTGCAGAAGTCTGAGCATGAAAATTGAGCCAACTGTGATTAAACTCAAAACTGCCGACGAGGGCGTCTTAGCTCAGTTTGCTAGAGCGTTGGCTCTACTAAACCTCTCATCTTGCGGGCGTGGGTTCGAATCCTACCGAGGCCATCATGCTGTTTTCTGAAGTGGGCCAGCTGATTTTAATCTTTATTTATTTGTGCACGTATAAGAAATTGCTAACACTGTACTCGTTTGGATAAGATTTTATCCCTCCCTACACCAATTAATCATTGCTTTCTCTTGACAGGCCTTCCTCTTTTGACATATGAAACACCACAGTCGTGGTGGGAAAAGTTTCGAAGAGACATCTCTAGCAAACTGTTTCCTTTACCCATCCTGCCTGAACTAAAGGCCCTGTACCAACTCGCGACCGCAGTGGTAGACAGTATTTTTTGCAAGTTAAAAAAATATTTAGTTTCTTAGCTCTCTTGGACAGAACTGTCTCCTCATCGAATCCAATATGATTTGCGGAAGTCTTGGGAAGAAGGCTCTAGCAGCAGTTGGACTTGCGAACAGTGTAAGTAGCCAATTAATTCATATAATGCTGTAACTTATATGTTTGGCTTGATTAAATCCATTCAGCAGAATTAAGCATGTTTCAGCATTCAGTTTTAGAATAACAATTTTCCTTGACCAAATGATTGCAAATACAGCTCAGTCAGTGACCATCAGAACACTTAACATGAAAGCAAGCCTCATCGAGTACCATGCCTTGATACATCTTTCCGATGCTCACCTGCGGAGAAAAACATAGATTATTTCAACCATCTATTAGATCTATTTAAGTAAGCATAGGTGCATTGCTGTTAATTTGTCGTTGAATTTAAAAATGGACTTGAATAACTGATAAAGGGTGTTAAGTGACAACTACATCTAAGGCTTAAAAAGCACCTGAGTATTCCAAACAAATACAGGAAAGATTAGCCGTTGATTCCGGCGGTATCGACCGTATACCCGACAACAGAATGGGTAGGCAGATGGTGACTTTCGTTTGATGCAGTATATAGTTGTTACAAAGAAGGGAAGAAGTTGGTGCCCTCAAGACCGAAGACGAAAGTAATCAACTCCATTGTAAAAAGTGGACACATCTTTTTAGCATAAGATAGGAAACAGGCGTCTACAAAGAAACCATAAGCCTGAAACCATGGTAAATTTTCAAAAGTATTGTACATCTACTAGCATTCTTCTCACTGCAGGTAATTAACGTTCTTGGACTCTTTCTTGGACTGGGTCTGGTATCGGCTTGCGACACACTTTTCTCTCAGCTCTATGGCAGTCCAAAACGGCACCGAATTGGTATGGTTCTCCAAAAGAGTAAGTTCACGAGTTATCCAGCAATTTAACAGTCCTTCTTACCAAACGCTATTTCAGAGTTTGCCAAACCCTAGAAAAATTCTTTTACGACTCTTGTCTAGTAAATATGACATTTCGGCCCAAGTTCGATTACTAAGCAGAAATTGGGAAAAAAGTCGGTTTTGGCTTCTGAGACAGAGAACCACAAATTCACTAATATTTTTGCACTCTCCTGAGTGTGATCCCCACTTCAATTGGGATGTGACCGAGGTGATAGTAATGGTTTATACCAGACAGGGGAGAAAATTCCTCGAAGCTTAAGACTCGAGCCCGGTCAGTATTGACAGACACGTAGACCTTGATTCACACTGCCGGTTTCCGCACATGGTCCACTAGCCTACGCTCAGCCTGACACAAGAGCAGGCCGTCCGAGCTCGTTCAAGTAGAACGCCATTGGTTCTGCACCCCCTTCCACCTCCCCCTCCCCCGAAACAAGGGGCCCACAATTCAAACGTTTTCACCTACTGCTATTACCTGCCGCAGAATTCACGTCACCGTAACCCTCCACCCAACCTTATCCTAGTTTGTTGTAAACTCTACCCCCGAGACCTCTATTGCGACATTCCCAGGCCTCACTTTTCACTTAGTCTGGCGATGAAAAAGTGACATCTTTTTGAAAATTCACGAGAACATCTCAATTTTCTGAAGATCTTTCGTTTCATATATTAATGACAGTATAACTGGACGCGTTTCGCTCGTAGCGAAATATCGGCGAACAACAGTGGTCCTCGATTTGAATTAAATGGCCCGTAATTTAATAAGTAAGTGTGCAGGCTTGAAGTAATGTAGCAGAACAAATGGCAGTTTAGTTGAAGCCCTCGTAACTCTTGCAGCCTTGTCACTTCTTTCCATTCTTTTCACGCTTTTTTAATTATTCAGTATAACGGTGTCCTGCATACCAGGACCAAAAAGACGTTTCGTATCCGATTTTACACAGACCTGTTCTGTAAATTGCTGGCAGTTTTTCGGTTGCACGTGGGTTATCGAGATTGAGTGCCAACGGGCATACTTCTTCCACCGGCCAATCAAAATATGAAAGTTAAAGCTCTCCGCGATGTATTTAGGCGTAAATAACACATCAAAGTACAAGATTCAAGTACCAAATTAGTGACCATACATTTGCTCTCGATAAACTATCTTCAGGTGTCTACTTAGCAAAGGTGATGCAGTTATCATGGCCCAAACTGTCCATTTAACCATCAACAGCTGTGCAGCGTTCTCGGCACTCAGTATTTCCCAAGGCTCATCAGCGTACTGATTCACTTTTGTTTCTTCCACCACCTTGATAACCAGACAATTCTTGTATACCAGATCGGATACTTTGGTTGGGTACATAACGATAGAGATTAGAGGTCTGAGAACAATTACTTGAGAGCCAAAGCTTGCTCGCCAATCCATCTTTTGCATTTTTAAATTGGCCTTTTTTGTATATGCATATACACGATTACTAACAAAGATAGATAGTTCTTTGATCACAATTTACACAGCTTTCTTCTACTTCGGTGAATGTATGCGTTTGATTCGTGCCGAATTAATCGGCCATTTCAGTCATCGAGTTTACGAGAAATCCCCCGAAACTCAGAAGTCTAGCACAGTATTTCAATTACTGGGGACTTCCCCCTTATACGTGAAGCTTGTGTGGGTGCAACCTCTTTGTCAAGAGGAAAGCAGCAGTAGACGAAATAGCAGTGTTGGGTGCTTCTTAGAGGCGCAAACTGGTTGCATGCTATGAGGTGAATGAGACACCTGAGGCTATTGAACGCTTTCACAAATGTTTCTAATCCGCTTAGACTGAGGATGTAGATAAGCAGACTAAAAAGATATATATGGTCCTCAACTACTGTACTCTTTCAACATCCTGCTACGTTGAAAAATCATTTTCTCAGTAAGGAGAGAATACGTTCGCCTTTCAGCAAAAGAGTCCCATAAATCACGTGGGCGGTTGAGCCTGCGGAAGGTAATCTCATGAACCACCCAAGGCCAAACGCTAGAGATGTCGTTCACCTTTAACCTGTGTCATGGTTGCCCAGACGGTAAAATCTTTGGTGAACACATAAACCTTGGTTTCGAATAAGACAACAGTCTACCATTTATGCTGCCATTACTTGAGTGGGTTGGCTATCAGGAGGGTGAAGCGGCCTAACTAGCAAGACGCCCAAGAGTGAGCCGACCGATTGATGCCCACACTGCCACTCATCTGTCACCGATCGAAACCGTCATGAACTTAGCATTTGCACATAGCCAGATCAATTGAGAAAAGTCGTTTATTAGAGAGGATACTGTTTATGGCAAAGCCCTAGTAATTCAAAAAGGTTGTGCTTCAGTCTTGGTCAGTGAATATTTAGCCAAAAGGCCACTTAGCAACTTATGACCCCATCTGAACGGAGAAAGTACTTTGCGTTTCCGATGCATACGTTATGTCCCACGCGAGTTCAGAGTTGATAACTCTTTCATACTGCCAGTGAATGATACCAAGAGTACATTTACTGTCCAGCGATTAATCAAAGAGTCTTCGTTGCACTTCTGAATATGCAACAAGAGTCTTTCTTTCTTGTGAGCGTCAAAAATACTTTTAGAAAATAAAGGCGACTGTCTCAGGATACTTTAAACGCGGAGGAATACTGAGGGCGTAGTTTTATACAAACAACAGCGAAGTTTGAAATCTGCCCTTGCATTTCTCTTTTTCACAGAATCTGTCAGCGCTGTCTTGTGTATGATGGCTTATTATTGAGTTCAGCGGAATATGTAAGTTCTGAAAGCTGCCACTGAATACTGGCTACCCATACACTTAAAGAAGTTTGATCGTGCACTGCGGATAAACAGACCATTTTTGCCGGCAAAGTTCGACAGCGTTACGACACTATCCGATCAATTTTTTAAAATTAAGAATGCATGGCAACTGGAAAAATTTCGTCGATAAATTCTCTAATAACACTGTATAAACCGGAAATTTTGTTTTGTGTTTGCAAGTGCAGGACATGCACATATTTCTTAGTCTTTAAGACAGAGGATCTAGACGACCTGACAAAACAGAAGTAATGCCAATGGAGGAGAATATCTGAATTCGAGGAAGCAATTTAGAAGAAGAAGCTATCACTGGAACAAGAGTTGCATTGTCCTGACTTTATGGATGCTGTCGGGAATCGTTAGTCATAGGTAATCGTAAACAAGTCTGAAACATGCGCAGACTCGGACTTGTTTACGATTACCTATTACTTAGGATACCCGACGGAATCCGAAACGTCAGGGCAATAAAACTCTTGTTCCAATAATCGCTTCTTTTTCGTCTTTTTCTTCTTCTGGACAGTAGTAATGGTCTTCATCTGCTGTCTTTTTTAAATATACACCAACATGCAAAGAGCATTTTTTCTTTATAAGGTGCAATAAGGTGAAAATACTTTTGCCTCCAAACGAAGAATTTAAATATACGATGTTGGCGGCTTAGTCCAACACCAAATATAGAGGGCTGATCCACTTTTCACCTCCGTCCTATTAACTAGACGTTGAAACCTTTGGCGCACACGTGAAGCTTACTAACGAATGATACCACAGCCTGCCAATTATTGTTACGTAACTTGAGCGGGTTGGATATTAGGAGGGAGAAGCGACCTAACCAGAATGACGACCAAGGGTGAGCTGACTGGTTGACGTCCACTGTGCTACTCGTCTGCCACTGATCAAAACCGTGATGACCTAAGCATTGACACAGCAAGATCAATAGAGAAAATCATTTACTAGAGAGGAGACCGATTACGGCCAACCTATAATAATTCAAATAGGTTGTGCTTCAGTCTTGGTCAGTGGGCATTTGGCCAAAAGGCCACTTACCAGACCAGTAACAGACACAAACTAGACAGAGGAAGAAGATGCGATGTTTCTGACCTGCTCCATGGGACTCGAATATTCACTACTTATCACAAACCACTCAGTTTGTAAGCATATAATGAGGAAAGGCGGGGCTGTATCATGCCAAAAAACTTTTAATTGCTGTAAGCTTACCTGTTCTAAGTTGCCCTGTCCTTAAGGAGCCATAATATGCTAAAACAAAAGGTTATCAAAAAGCAGTGTGGAAACCAAACATGCCAAAACACTGTCTATCACCGGTTCCGAAATACGTCTTCACGAATATATAAAGAACCAGAGATTTTACATCTGATAAGGGTGCAAGCGGGAATTAACTTCATTATCACTAATGCATGTGAATCTGTTGCGATTATGCCTTAATATTTGTCATTCAGGTGTGATGATAATAAGTCTGGTGCCTTTGATGTGCGCTGCCTGTTTCCTAAATCTGGAGCCGTTGCTTCTGCTGACTGGTACGGAACGGGATGTCGCAAAGTAAGCCATACCTCAACGCTTTGCGTTTTATTCAGCTGACTTAGTACGGAACCGGACTGAACGTCTGTTGTATACTTATTGAGATTGAAAGCATTCTGATTTTTTTAAAAAAACATGCTCTATGAAAACTTATGCTTCGGTAGTATGTATTACCCCATGCAATGTAATAATTAAAAAGCAAAGATGACTCGCATATTTCGGAAGTCATACAAGGACTGTTTTCTTAAAAAAATAATTTATCAGTATTATGGAACTTTGCGCACTTGCTATCTCCATGCACATGTTAGCTCGCTTTTCCTAATTAGAATGTCCGTGAACCCACAAATAGGGAACTGTGTGATAACAACGTGTTGTTCGCCCGTTCGTGACCGTGTTTAACAGTTTAATAGTATTGGGAAGGAAATGGCTTATTTTGCTTTAAGTGCGATACTAACTAGACGCAAAACATGAGTGCTTTAACATGTCTCTGTGCTTTTTCCATCGTGCCAACCATCTGCGTTCTCACCCACCTCCAGTCTTCTCATGTTAATGTGTGGGTGTGTGTCTGTCGTAGTGCTTGTTGGACCAGGAGTTCCAGTCGAAATCACAATTGGTTGTAATTGGACGACGAAGAAGAGCCAGGACCTAAACCGGCTTGAGCCAAAGGTTCACGGGGGTGAGTTGCGCGCTTGGCCAGGAACGGAAGGCGAAAAGATGCGGACAGTCATGCGGAGAGACGCCACAATCGGGACAGCTGTCGGACGCGGGTGGTTGGAGCCGCTGTTGGTACTGGCAAAGGAGCATTGAGTAGCCACTGCGTAGTTTAGCCAACGCGCAGCGAGTGACCCTCGGGAGTTATCGTCCCGAGGCGTACAATCGGAGGTGGATAGCTACCTTAAAGGACCGTGGGCGGCAGCTGAGTTTTGCGTTGAGAAACACTTTCTGGAGAAAACGCTGGAAGCTTGTACTGGTGGCAGAGCCATCACCGGGTAGATCTGAAAAATCTAAGGCGACAAACTCCTTGTGGAGATGCGTAATAAACGTAAAAACGTTGCGGTGGGGTTCAGGAGCGTGGCGACGGAGGTGATTAGGACGGCCGAATTGCGAACAGGTCCACTCTTATTGCAGGCCTATGAGTGCGTTGTGAGTGGCAACTGGCAGGACAGGTGTTACTCATAACACCTGGCGAAGGTGGAAATTAAAGGGCGATGTGGTGAAATACTGTGAATGACAAACTATTTCACGTCTCTGTGGTCATCCTGCCGTAGTGCACATAGCGGACATGATCGAAATCGAGAGCTCGGTTCTCGTTAAAGTTAGAGTTCAGATTGCATTCATTGTCAGGCTTTGCGATGCGGATAACGCTATCATTAGTTTTACCTTTAAGATTAGGCTAAGGGTTATTGTTAAAGCACGGACGTAGGCACCATTCTTGTAGGTAAGGGCAAATACCACATTTAGACGGTCGGCGGAGGCACAAAAAAGATCCCTACAGTAAATTATTGGTGTCAGTATGTTTTCCTCATCAACAATCCAAGTAAGATTTAAAACTCTCGGACATCGTAGTTTTATTAGGAAATTAAAGATTGCTGAATAAACGCAAACTAAATCCCAGTACGACGACAGTTAAGAGGCGTTAAGTTTTTGAATAATATATAACACAGCAAGTTTATTGCTCCTTTTGGTTTTCCTTTCAGGGATGCGGCAGAGTATGTACTCTGGTTTTTCCCAGGACTCTTTGTAAGTGCCTTGCATTTTTGTCATAATTTTGTCCCATATATTGCGTAACACGTGCCTTTTGATAATTCATGAATGTCCCGTTTAATCGGATCTGCGAAAAAAGCTTCGTGTAATGTTGACGAAGAAAATTATCATTTTATACTATTTGTTTTCCCTAGTTCCTCTACAACTCCTACATCCTTTCGCGATACTTGCAAGTCCAGGTAAACTATTACTTTGAAATATTGAATGCTAAAAAATCATTCAGGACAAAGCTTTTGTTCCACTAGCAGCAACTTTACTCGCAAATGCTGTCAATATAGGCCTGAATTACCTTCTCGTCATTCAATGGCAGTTAGGCATCAAGCAAGTTGATATGTTTTTAGTCCTTCTATTAAATTTGGCATTCTCCTACCCCTCCTAAGAAAGTTCATGCTGTATTTTGAATCGACATATATAAGAGTAGGGTCCTGTTAACGTAGTTTATTAGAATTCACGCAATATAATTCCCATTGAGTGATTTCTAACCGCCAAAAGTAGCAGATTGCATCTTTTTAAACAAGTGCAAAAAGTGGACCACATTAATATAAAAGTACCCTTCCGCAATTTATTTTTGCTTCTACTTATAATGGCCGTCACGTGTTTCCCTCACAACCAAAAGTAATTGGCTATCACACACAACCTGTTTTACTTTAGCAAAAGAGACATGCGTGATTAAAACGTATGCCAATCTGTGTTATGTTATAAATTCAGCATGCATTCTCATATTCCCAGTGAAATTATAAATTCTCAAAAACGTCCACCCTCTTAGGGCATCTGCAGTGACACTTGGACTGTCATTTGGAATTCAGTTGGCTGTTCAAGCAGTATACGCTTTTGGTTATGACAAAAATCCGCAGACCTGGAGAGGTATTTCCATTTGTTTTGAGATAATTTTCTAGGTAAAATTAAACCTTAAATGGATGCTCAGTCATTGTGTTTCTGTGTAAGAGCCAAACAAACAGGCCTCAGCACAGTGGTTCAAGCATTTGACGCTCGGTGTTTTCGTGTTAGCACCTTTACATTTAATCAACTGAGAATATGCACATAAATGATTACACAGTAAATACATAAACTTCCTAAAGGCGTAAAAACAGAAAGTGACAGTCAAAGCGACAAATATTTAAGTTCTTATATGGGATGGCAAAAGCCCCTGCAAAATTGAAAATTTTAATCTCTGTGAAATAGGTACTTGCTTTCTGCATACAACAAGGAGGATTTCCATGCACAAGCCATGCATTTTTTGAATATAAATAAGGCTTTAACCTGCAGAGACATCATTTTCCAAATTGATTTGTGTTAGGTTAAGTTTCCTTTATTCGGTAAGGAACTATGGTGAAGTCCGCACAGTTCGCACGAAGTGCGATCCACTCCATTAAGGGCACCTGGCTTTAGGGGACAGAATGGGTGGGACATATTGGAGGACAAATCAGGGCGCAATGATCATGCTTATTAATAAATTTACGCATATGTTGGAGGGTGTTCGCTAACCTTGGGCGAGGTCACTGATGTATATTTTAAATATCATCATTAATGCTTCTGGACCAAAAGCGAGCGCATGTAAGTTTGGTGGTGTTCGCTGACCATGGGTGAGGTCACTGAGGTACATTATTGTAATATCACCATCAAAGCTCAACGAGATCATTGCTGGCGGGCAAAAAATGGAAAGATTGAGGAAATTCACCCTATTAAAAATGTATAATTAAGCGGTTATTCCCATGGTTATTTTTTAAAAGTCAGTTTGTCTAATAAACTGACTTAAGCGGTTAGTGTACATATTTGTCTTCCAAGCACCCTCTTTAGTCCCTTACCATTTACGCTAACAACAAGCTACAACAGAGCAGGCAGATGGTTCTAGTTTTATCTTATTGTTTTTTATTAAGCTGTTCAAAGAACTTCTCACTTTAAAGCAAAAAAGGCAAACTAATTTTTATCCGATATCTACCAATTCAGCCGTGGAACCTCCTCTGCAATGGCCTTTGATCAGCCTATGCGGAAATGGATGCATAATTTCAAATAAGAAACAGTATAGTAGCAGAGTTTTGCACGGCCGCGTGAGAAGTATACTCTTTATAGGCACACTACCCAAGCGTGTAACTGATATGACTTATACCGTTTTCAAAAAGCGTGTCTCGCGATCCAACGCATTCTTGAAAATGTGTCCGCAGGGTAGTTGATCTGATTACATAAACGTCTGGACACATAAAGTTCTACCAGACTAGCTTTAAATTCTTTCGTTTTCGTAATGTCTTCCATTTTCGAACTTTCCAAACAGCATTTCCCTTTAGGTAGGATTGCATATTATAGAAAACAGTACACACCAGAACTCATGCTACATGCCGACATATGCAGAAGATTGATACTCTCTCGCTAATCGGTAATGACTCAGGTCGTGATACTGATTATTGTGTAGTCTATTCTGTAGTTATTTCGGCCATGAATGGATGCGCATTTTGTAATGAGCTTCAATTTGACCACTTACAAGACGTACATAGTGTAACAAGTAAATACTTAAATAGCATGTGGTTTTATCATTTATTTTGACTGCCTTTATTAATTCAAATATATTTAATGGAAAAAATACACGAAAAAATATTTCTTGAACTTGTTTGGTTGCAAGTAACGCCTTCCTTAAAGTTCATACTTAAAGAAAGGGTATCCTTCGGTTTTAGAAAAATTTCTAATAATGAGCTTTTTTACGACTCTGAGGTGTTCATTCAAAACATATCGTATCCGTCAATTTATGCATGCCACATATCAAGGACAAGGCATGCTTCATATCTTTTGCAAAATTTTATGAAAACTACATAACTTCTATCACAAACCACAGGCGAAAGCGTACTTTTCCTGAAACAGGATGTACACAATGCGCAGTTTGTAAACCTTGAAGTTGCGTGTAGCAGTCAGAAGTTTTAACAATTATTCGGCCATTTAGAAACTTATTTAAAACCAAAAATATGCTTTTTATTTCAGTACTAAATTTAAAGAAGGTGTAGTTTTCTGCAAATTAAGTAAAATAAATAGTTTTGTCGTGCATGTTTTCGATCAAATATATTTGAATTTATAACAGCAGTCAAAATCGACGATACAAACGCCTACTGTTAAAGTAGTTTCATTTTACACAATTTTTACTTTATTGATGGCCTTTATCAATTCAAATATATTTTATGGAAAAATGCACGATACAATTATTTTTTTGTACTTGTTTGATAGCAAATAAGCCGTTCTTCAAATTTTATTCTCAAAGAAAGGGTAGCTTTTGGTTTTAAAAATGCTACCCAATTGCCGAACAATTTTCTAAACGAGTGAATGCTTCAGTCGAATTCAAGGTTTAAAAACTGTGCACTGTGTGAATCCCGCTTAAACAAATGTTTAGTTTCGCCTACAGTTTGAGGAAGATGCCAACTAGTAGTCATCAAATACTGAAATAGATCTTGAATATATACTATGCAGTAAAAACAGCACTTATTAATTGACGGATACGATTAATTATGGATGAAGACCTAACAATCATAAAAAGCTCATAATAAGCAACTAATTTTAAAACAAAAGCTACGCTTTTTTGAGTACAGGCAGTCAAAGTCAATGATAAAAAGGCATACTACTTAAGAAGCCAGTTTTTAACAAAATATGCGTTTTGGTAGGAGTCAGAACGAAGCTCGCTAGAAAGGCTACTTCCTATCCTGACTAAAATGACCTCAGAATACACCACACGATAATCATTATCACAACTAGAATCAATTTTGATTAGGGAAAGAGTTTTAGTCTTTCGCATATGTCGAAATATTGCATGATCAACGGCGTCAACTGTACATTCGTTTTGTTGCTCAGAACGAAGCTGGCTAAAATAACCGCACCCTTTCAGGACTGAAATAACTACTTGATAAACTGCATGATAATCAGTACCTTAACCTGAGTTTATGCTGATTAGCGCAAGGGTATCAATCTTTTGCATATGTCAGCATGTTGCACGAATCGTGACGCGTACTTTTAATATGTAGCAAATAAATTATACCGTGTTCCCGACATAAATACAGTATAAAAGCCCAGACATATGTTGCTCAAATGTTTCTATTGCTGCGTCATGCTGCAGCAAGGTGCTAATGTCGCCATTGCAGTAAAACGCATTTGCCATACTGAATTTATAATATCTTTTTGTAAAGTGGTCACAAGACAGTTAATCGAAAGTAGTTTATTGTCTTTGACTCCAACTTCCATTACAATGTCGGTAATGAACCTCAGAACCCAGTTCTCGTGCACCTTGCACCTTTGATACACATATTTATACAGTCTTGAAAGTCCTGAAAACAACTTTTATGACAAAATTTAACTTAGTAGTTGAGCATTTATCTGGACAGGTTATTTTGATAAACTGAGCAAATTTTAATAAAAATAAGAGCTTCAGTTTGGAAAAATGCATTCATAGTTAAAGTTATTGGGGTAAATAGGAACTCATTTTAGCTGAATCATGAGTAAATTCATATTAAAGAAAATTTCTATGCTACATGGCACGACAGAACCAAACTTTTTACCAATACATATTGGGATGAGGTTGAATTTCACAATAAATGAAAAAGGGGAAATAATAATCCCATACAGCACTGGAAAATTTTTTGCGAAGTTGATCAAATGGAAATAAAGCCAAGTTTAAGAAAAAGCACTTTTTTCGGAAACAAGCAAGATTTAAAATTTTAAAAATCATGCTTAGCTAATCCGTGAAGTATTTTTTGCGCAAAATGCAGATTCAAATCTTTTGTCGAGTTTTATATAAACATCATCATCGAACTTGCGCAAAATCAAACAAGGCTATGCATGGAAACGCAAAGGGAAATAAAGAAGGGATTCTTCTATGCACGTCATGTCGATATACACTTTTTTTATAACAAATAAACTTCTGCGATTCCAGCAAAAAAATTCCTAAATTGGTAAATGCTTGATTGTTTCTTCCATACCAGCAAGAACGCGTTAACAAAAACTTATGAATGATAATGAGCAGCATAAGCATATTAAGTACTTAAAAGAACTATAAGAGGTAGTAAGTGTTTATTAAGATAAATAAAATTTTCTCGATAATTCCCAATTTGTGGAGACGTCAAAAATATCTATAGATTAAAACAATAAATTAAAATATTTTTTTAAATTTTAACATTTAAAGCAACCATATTTATTTTACAAAAAGAACTTGCCTTTATTCAAAATATTTTGTACATATGGCAATGAGTGGATAAGTTGTTATTGAATATCGTGGCATAAAATCTCTCTTAAGTTCGCTGGTTTTCGGTGTCTTCGTTGATAAGTGGATAAATTGCGCGTCTGTTCGAAATTTACATCAAGACCCTTAAAATAAGATATAACTAAACAGCCTTTGCCGAAAAAAAGAGCTTTTGGATATTATTTCATATTTAGATGGCCATTATGGTCAAATGTGGAAGTGCTTCAAAACAGCAAGCCGCATTTTCGAGCATACAGCGCGTCTGCTAGATACCACGCCTGGAGATGAAGGAACATACCTATTTCGCACGAATTCAGGCAAATTTTAGCATCCCAGGAACGTAAATATTTTGAGAAGAATAGGAATTTTTGAAAACTGGAATAATAATTTTATTGGCCTGAGCTTTTGGGCTCCTGCAGGAGCCCATCGTCAGAGTAGAAAGAGCAGCAACAAATTGGGTGGCTAGTTCTGGCGTGTGCCCAAAACAGCCAAAATTTGAACGGGCAGAAAATCAATAATTGTGGGGTATTGCCGTCGACTTGCTACTGTGGGCGAGATTGGCGTGGTGGATGGGAATATTGACAGAAATAAAATCATCAGCAAAAAACAAGTAATATTCTATAGGGAAAAACGGTCAATCATAAGTCATAGGGAAAGGAGGAGGGAGGGAGGGCCAGGACCGTAAGTGCCGTGAGTCTGGAGATACCTGCGCAGGGCAACATATGAGGGCGCCAGCTCGATGTATCGGTTAACTGAGTTGTCATCCGACGCCCAGGCTTCAATAAGTTCTCAGCCCATCTTGCTGCTTGCGTGAGCAATTATCCTCACAGCTGCGAAGTTGAACTCGTGTTCCATCTCGAAGGTGTGAGCAACCACTTGCAAAGATTCATCACCCAGTCGAACAGCTGACTTGTGTTCGCGTATGCACAAACCCAGCATGCGTCCAGTCTGTCCTGGGTAATTTACAGAACAGTTCGGACATGGTATGCGATACACTACACTTGACTGCTCACTGGGATTAAGTCGATCCTTGATCCGCATTGAAGTCTTAAGACGATGTGCAATTCTAACACCCATTCCCGCAGCAATACGTTCGGTCACTTCTAAAACGTATTTGATATATGGCAGCGTATGCCAAATCGTGGGGGGGGGGGGTTGTTCTTTTTGGGTACTCGGAGAGCAAGCACGTAGGCATCGGCCTATAAAGGCTTTAGGATAACCATTCTGCATATACTGGTCGCGCTGGTGTCGGGCCTCTCGTGCTTTTTCTTCCGGGTTACAACAATGAGTCTGGATTCTTTTGAACAGCGTTCTCACGCAGCTTCGTTTGTAAACCATCGGATGGTTTTTGTGAAAACTAAGAAGCTGTAGGGTGCTCGTTGCTTTTCTATAGACCCTCGTTTCTATGGTGCCATCGGGAGATTGCATGACGAGTACGTCGAGGAAGGGCAGCTGCTGATCCTTTTCTTCTTCCCGTGTGAATTGTGTATCAGGGAAGATCGAGTTGAGAAGCTCATGAAAACATTGCAGCTGCTTTCTCTTGACGATTACGAACGTGTCGTCAACGTAAGGGCGCCAAAAGATAAGGGGCTGTTGGGTGAAGGCAATCTTTTCCAGCTCTTATAGGACTAATTTCGCTATTAAACTGGAGATTGGAGAGCCCATCGGAGTTCCCTTGATTTGTTGATAAGTCGTTCCACCAAAGGTGAAGTAGGTCTTTTGGCAAAATTCGAAAAGTCTCATAAAGTTTTCGATTTTAAGTGGACTCTGGGTTCCATCGTACAGTTCCTCAAGTTTCCTGCCTAAGACATCTCGTGCCAAACCCAGTGGAATGGATGCTAATAGTGATGTCACGTCAAAGGAAGGTGGTTGCTTTAAATGTTACAATTTAAAAAAATATTTTAATTTATTGTTTTAATCTATAGATATTTTTGACGTCTCCACAAATTGGGAATTATCGAGAAAATTTTATTTTTCGTAATAAACACTTAGTACTTCTCATAGTTATTTTAAGTACTTAATATGCCTAATGCTGCTCATTATCATTAATAAGTTTTTGTTAATGTTTTCTCGCTGGTATGGAAGAAACAATCAAACATTTACAAATTCAGGAAATTTTCTTGCAGGACTCGCAGAAGTGTAATTTTTATAAGAAGCATAAAAATTATGTCATTCTTCTGTCAGTTTCGTTGCCTTAAATCCTTTGAATAAATGTTTATGCAAAATTTAAGGTTTGGAGAAGGGGGCATTCCTAGACTGGACAAGCTTTTCAAAACTCGCTAGCTTCGGCGTCTCTCAAATGGTTTCGAAAATCAGTTGCCGGGAAATAGGTCTACTCATGTCAGGTGAGTAGTCGTTCCGTAACTGCAGTTTGATAACTCCACCGAACTAACGGGAAGCAGTCGGTGGTGCTAACGTTCCAAGGCACAATTTCGAGAACGGGCATCATCGCTGCTGATAGAATTGTGGCGATCTAATCTTTATTTCAATGAACATTTTACATAAACTTTCGTTCCTTTTCTGCTATTGAAATTGGTTTTTAGGAAAATTTGGAGCAGCCTCCTTGGGAGCAATGATGATTTCAAGCAATATTCTATCATTAACTTACTGTGTGAGTCACATTTTTAGGATATTTTATTTTCAAATCAGACACTTCTAATTATCAAACAATACTCAATAATCAGCAGATGGGCGTAAATAAATTCAGTAAACAAACAAACAGATGTTTGTCAAGGCCATTACTTTCATAATTTAACGAATTTTTCATGTCTTATTTTGCGAAAACTGAGTATATTTTATAGACGTTCCTGATGAGTAGATAAACCTAAGTCTTTTAAAATATAATTTATTTTATTTGGTTTTTTCTCGGTGTCATTGTTTTCAGAATGATTTTGGTGTGCTTGAAAGAAAAGTGTATTCACAAGCCCCGTGAAAGAAAAATATTAAGTAAGCTAAAAGCCGCCCTTCAGCCATACTAAAGGTATTGCAGACAAAGCAGTTTTATTCATACGCGTAAGAATGTGAACAAAATGTGATTTCAGGAAAACGATATTGTTCGCATACTTGGTTTACTCGTTTTGCAGGCATTCTGTCCGTTCGACGATCGCGAACGATGGTATCCACCATGTGCTTCGTGGCAGGAAGGACGCAGGAATTACTAAAGTTGCATGAATACTATTAAAAGCTGACTTGCGTGACATCGGTGGCACTATCTCGTTACTCCCTTGCGCTCGTGGGTCCTCTGGTAAGACTGAGTCAAGATGAGCAGAGGTTACTTGGGACCAAATGGCTGAAAAATCTGAGCAGCTTGTTTATACGTGTCCTGTGCGCAAGGTCTGCGTCCTTTATTTGAAAGGAGATATGGATTCTATTTGAATAGTAGAGGCCCTTTGGTACACTAACAATACAAGCCATTAAGGTATGCTTATAATAGACTATTCCATCCTGAGTCTATTTCCTGAGAATTCCGATTTAAGTAGAGAAGAAAATGTTGGTTCTCCCACTCGAATAATGCCTTAAGTCACCTACGCATTGAAACTCAAAATGGACTCCATAGGTCTGTAACACGAAACAAAAATACTTATAGGGGCAAGGGGCCAATTAAAATCCAGAAGCTTCAGTCTACAGATAACTATGCAACGCTCTGTATGGCGGTGTCAGGTCGATCTTCCCATTGATTGAATTGACATCCAAACGCAGGTTTCAATCAATTTCCGGCTTGTTGTTAACCTGACGTGAGCTATTATCTTCAAGGCTGCGAAGTGAAACTTGTGACCCGTGTAGGCAACCGATGGTCTAGATAGGTGATCCCCACATATTCACTCCAATGAGTGTTAGAAAGCTCAGGTGATCAGGCACAATATTCCGGCAAGCGAAAACCATTTTCTTTTCTGCTTATACATTACCTGGAATGCAAACACTGGCCTCAATTTATCCATCAATGCCACGATATTATAAAGCGCGGAAAGGGGTTTTTTGGGTAACCAAACTGAAGTTTCTTGCCGCACGGGGTTCATGCAATGGACTTAAAATGCTCTTCACCTTCCCAGACACCAGTTAGCTGTTCAAACTGGTCAGTCAGCTGATGTTGGAATTGAGTGCAGTTGATGACTATTCTATGCTTAATATAAATAATTTGAATTAAGAGACTGTGCTTTTAGCGCACCCCATTTCTGCCCAAGTGAAGAAACTGGCCCGTTTTATCCTAAACACACATTCACGCTGACCAAAAATAAATAAGAAATTTTCGGCTGCGTGAGCGCGTTTAAACTAGAAATTTTCATTTGTGCACGCCCCTCAGTATATTGAAGGTAGAACTGGCAAGGAGGACATTTACAACTTTCTGAAAATTGTCGCAAAAATAAACGGAATGCCCTCTCTTTGCTGCGTTTTTTCCAGTTCTCCTTTGGATTTGCTGTTGCGCTGAGCATCCGAGTCGGTCAGGCTCTGGGTGGAGGCGATGCACGCGCCGCCAAGCACTCATATGTCGTAGCACTTTTGAATTATGGTAATATTTGTGTTTAAACGTTGCATGTTTCCCTTATTTGATGCCATAATTTACTTCTCTGCTGAACGTTCCTTCATAACGGCAACCAGAGATGGCTAATTTCTTAAAGAAATTTCATACTCAAAAGTGGGAGATTGCGTTAGATGTGCAACAGGGATTATACAGGGAAGCAATATGATCTTGTCTCTCTGGTGAGATACATGCGATAAGTAAACGTATGCGAAGAATGTGTATGGTTTACATTTAATAAAATTTAAGTAAGCGAAGCCATCTTATTCAGAAATTAAACATCCACACATTACGATAATTGAGTTTGGCTGGCTTGCACCTCTCTTTTTTCATAATCTGTTTTAATATTCCTGTTTCCGTCATTCAAAAGGACAGATTATTTCAGGCGGCTGACGTATAATCAGGCATTATTTTATGTTAAGTTATACTTTTCGTACTCCTACTTGCCTAAGAACACATATCACAGGTGGGTTTGATGTCTAAAATTTTGCCTACCTTCTGCATTTCAGTTGTCATGATAGGATGTCTCACAATGGTCAGTCATTTTGCGTTTATGCCAGTCGCACGCCTTTACACAAACGATGAGTAAGTACTGTGTAGTGCATATGCCAAGTCCCTAGTCTAAAACTGTTGAACTAAAACATTCTTTTGGAGACTTTTTGTGTGCAAAATACTCCTAATACTGCTCAAGCAAGGCAGCGCAAGGCGAATAGGTCGTCAGGTTACATGCATGGATTAAGTCCTGAATGAAAATAACAACCTTACGAAATACGTATAGATAAGAAATAAAAAAATGTGCGCACATGTGAAGCCAACGTGCCCTTAAATACTTTTATAATATAATCGATCGGCCAAATAGCTGCCATATTATGAGGCTCAGTCTGCAATTAACGTACTGAGAACAGCACAATTGAAACCTATTTAGGTCTTACTAATGCCTAATGGCGGAATAGATCAGAAATATTAATATACCCGATTTTTATAACATACTACAGCGGAATAAAATTCCATCAACATAAACTCCTGTTGCGCAGTATACGTAGACCAATTAAGGAAATTCGGCTTTATGTAGGTGAAATCAAGCGAAAATGAAAATGCGACCTTAAATTGGCGAAATATAACGAAATAAATGAAAAGTTAAAAGTTGTTTTTATTAATAGTCGCAAAGATTTAGAGCCTATTAAGTCAGCCCTGCCCTTTTATAACAAGCAGTTGTTGTTTAATGTGCAATTTGATTTTCTTCAGGGATACGCTTGATGCATTAGTTCCAACATTGCCTTACGTCCTAGCGATCATCCCTCTGGATGGGTATGTGGTGAGTGTTATGATGATAATGCTGAATCACTCTATAGGTATAATTACGAAAATACGGTTTCGAAAGAAACTTTCTTCGATAAATGCAGATCACGCTGCGATCCAATTGTATAAAATGCACACGAAGGAAAAAAGTCAAAAAACGCAGATTAACTCGAATTTTAACAAGCCAATCGGCAAAGGACTAAGCAAAAGTTTAACTACAACTACCAAACAATTCATTTGCAAGCGCTGTTAAGCAGGTTAAATCTTTTTTCCTAGCCTTTCGTAAGTGCAAAATGACGTCAAGTATAAGTTCTGAATGTAAGGCGCAGTATTAATGCTACAGATTTGTAAATCCAGAACACATGGCACAGTTATCTTCTAGTTGTCCCTTCTTTCTCAACAGGGCCACATCAACGGCGTCCTACGTGGGTGTGGTTTGCAAGCTTGGGGAGCAATCACCGTTTTAGTCGGCTACTATGGCATTGGTGTCCCCCTTTACTTCGTTCTTGGCTATATGTTCCATATGCGTACTGCTGGTACGTCCTCACATATAATCATGTTTCTATGACAGGTTTATGGTTTGGTTTGGGTATCGCAAATGCCTTCATCTGCGTGACATTATTCATTATGAGCCTCTGTCTGGATTGGAGCGTCCAAGCTGATAAGGTTAGTGGTTATAGTTTCTTGTTTGTTTATTTCGAATAAAACTACATTGTCCACCTGCAGGTTCAAGCCGTCATGGAAAGTACAGGTTATTCTGTCATATTTGACAGGAGCTCTCACACAAATGCAGAAATGACACGTAATTTGGCCAAAAAACAGTTTTGAAATTCAGATATATTTTAGCTCTGAGTCGAAGACGTCATGTCATCCAAGCGCCCCAAAATATATCCATGATACCAGAGATTTCGGAGGGGAGTTTGGTGCATTCGAGGATGACGAACAATAAAAGAAGCATTTATTCCTTTACTACGGCTACCCACACTCTTCTACGGTCATCCTTTATACCAATGCATGGACCCGTACCCGTATCTATATCTTTACCAACAAGGTAAGTCACTGCGGTGAAAAATAAGGTTTACATATATTTTCAGATTCATGTGCAAAAAAGAGACCAACTTTTGCTTTTATAATAACGGCGGGATATGCAGCATAAATAGCATATATTGACAAAATCGTGCAACATACTGAAGTTTGCTTATTATTGATAATTACTCGCAAAGTGCATTGATTCATGTACGAAAACTGGGAAGTAATTATGACCAACCATAAGCCATTTTGTTACTTTAAAAAAATAAGAGAAGTACATATTTTTGTCAAGAAAAACGAAATAGTCTTAATATTCCTCAAGTTCTGTTGACATGAAAAATAGTTAAAGATAAGATCAATAAATAGTTATTTTTAAATTTTAACGAATAACCATATCACTTAATTTATATCCAAATAACGTTTCTTGAGTCAAAATATTGAAAACAATATTTTTATACACTTACAATCATGAAAATGCCGATAAAGTTCCAAAAATTTTACTGTCTTTAAGTTTCCATATATAGATCTAGATTTCGTTCAACGTCTTTAACAAAATGTTTTTAACGAATGAATGAGAACGTTCGGTTTCCAGGTATTTGCATGCTTGAAGAAGAAGGAAGGTTGAGCAGTGGATCGACCACATTGATACAGTGGTCGACCTTCCTTCTTCTTTTTCAAAAATTAAAAAAAAGATTTCGATTAAATGGATTAACATAAGAAATCCGTTTTTAGATATAAGGTCCTATGAAGATGGCCATGTGCGTCATATTATGAATTTCTTCAAAACAGCATAATATATTGCCAGACAAGAATAAAGTCTGCAACAGAACTCTGATATTCTTATTCCCAAGAGTAAACAAAGTTTATACAATAGGTAACCTCTTTAAAAAACACTTCAAGTAGATATGCAGCCATAAAGTCTAGTTTAAATCAAGGAAGAATACTTACCTTGACGAAGTTTACCAAATTTATTGGACTCGTTTGTCAATTGGAATTCTGTTTTTGGTAAGAAAAAATCTATTTCTCAGTTTTTGCAATCTCTTCAGGGACATGTGTTTTGAACAAAAGGCCGCTAACAACTTATAATCATATATATATATATATATTCATCGTTTTCTTCCTCATCGCATGCCCAAAAGAATTTCGAACGTAACTGTGCCCTTGTTAAACTGGAAAAAGAGTAGCATTTTTTCTCGATATTGAACAAATCGCTGTCGAATAGTTTAGTCACAATGACAATATTATTATTGTGGTATTACAAATAGTATCTCAGATTATTGACGAGGCCAAATAGCATGAGCCGACGGTGGTGTAACAGGGGATGGTGGACAAAATCCTTGGGATGCTTAGGAGAGAAAAACTGTTGCCCAAGGAACGATGTTGAAGTCAAAAGGGCACAGAAGAGATCACCGTGATCATTTCGGAGATGGCGAAGATGCGGCCAAATCATCCCCTGCTAATTGCAGAGTCCACCGACAAGATTGCCAAACACCGAAATATCCTTCAAGATTCTTTGCACTCCATCGCGTGTCGAATCAGCGGAAAACGTTTAGGGGCCGCTTGCACTATGGCCGGCAGGTGCAAAATAACCCTAGATTTCGTATATGTACATCTACCGATTTTTAATGATCACACAAGAGTCAATTAGAAAAGTTGTGGCAAAGCTCTTACCTAGTCAGTTATTCTCCGTTCATTCGTTACCAGCAATGCTGTTCATTGGACAAGAAACCGCTTTCAAACTCTGTCTATATAACCATTACGCAAGAAAAATCCAACAGCACACTAGATGCTCAGGCATGAATTCATTATCTGCCAAAACTGCCAAGCAAACGAACTGTACCTAACACATTTTATTTCATTGTAAGGCATGTTGCGTAGAAGTTGGGTGTGCATTAGAATATGCTTTAGGTGTAACTAAATAAGGCTAGTCACGGGAGTAGGAAACACGCCTTGCGCTTAATTCCAGGATTGGTAAATACTCCCTTGTCCTAGCCTTTACACTAACTTTCGCTTCGTGTTTATCACAGTCCTTCTTTTTAATAATTTAATCTTACAAAGAACACGTATACTTTTAATAACTTAAATCTCTTCCGAATTTAACACCACATATCATCGTGTCCTCTCGTGTTTCATTCAAGAGACACTCTGAACATGCTGCTATTTTTGCTTATATCCTGAATTATAGCACGAACTTTTTCTGCTGTTTCTTAGTCTCCCATCGACAGCATTTTATCTGATATGCGATTCCTGTTCTACTAACGCAAAGTGTACCTGTCATGGCATCTATAAGGCCTAATCTAGTTAGTTCCTCCTTTGGAGTTTTTCCCGAAATTCATTTTGCTTTCTGACAAGAAATAAAAAGTCAAATATTTTTGCTATTTTGCATCTGTTTGCACGCTTGCCTGCGATATGCGCAATCTGAACATCCTACAATCTTGATTTTTAATGAGCTTTAATTCAAGTTGGGCATATTGACGTGACCGACGTTGACGTTGGTGGCTTCCCTTGAAAGATTTGCTCGAGGCAATGTCAAAAAATTGTAAGCTTTTGTTCTGCCCGTAACGATAATGCATATAAGTAAAAGCTTTTCTACCAAAATTAAGACACTTTTTCAAAATTATATCATCACGTCGCCGAAATAACGTTGCCTTAATTCCGGCTTAAGGAGGTTCAAGTCCACTGTACTATTTTAAACATGGCTAACTGAGGAGGGTTCTGTGCATCAACGAGTATTGTGAAGTCTCCTTGTGGTTCCTTGGAGCTGTCTTCTTGTTAGTTAGTTAGTGAGTAAAAGTCACTTTAACTTAAAGGAACTGATTTAATCTATAGTAAAATGCTTTCACGTGAGACCTTATGTCCGAGTGGGATGTGCCTGCGAAAACATTGGTTCGGTATTTGTAAAGAAGGCTACGATTGATTGTGACTATGATCTCACCGTATTTTACGTGTATATGCACTCATTTTTTAAACACTATAGAAATATTTGTGTAGAGATAGCAGAAGTGAATTATTATTATTCTAAGGCAAGGGTGCAAATAAGTTGGGATATTCAAGACCATTGCTATAGCAGCCATTGCTTACCTTAGAGTGATGATCAGTACTACTCTGTTTATATCGACATGCTCCATTTGTTTCTCTGATTGTAGGGTATCTCGTCGCAAATTCAAGGAAATACTGCTACTTCGAGTCCTCATTCTGGCGTTCTGTTTACTCGTCTTCGTTGCATCAGTCTTGACTCGTATTTTCACGCCTACACTCTATCCAACTTGGTTTCCGCAGGACAAATGGAATAAGACCCAGATGCTGCTGCACAACTAATTTTTGAATCCTACTTTTATTAACGATACATCTGTTTTTTATTTCCGAACTTATTGTATTCTAAAGTGCCATTTTAGTAATACTACTACATGCTTCGACTGATTGAGCGTTTTCTGAAGAAATAAAAGCCCATTGGATAGGCTTGACTGTTCAATAAGAAACACCGAAAATATTACGAAGAAATGCGCAGTTACTTTAAATTGCACGCAGAGAGTGGGCAATCATATGGACTCCTGTAAAAGTTCGAAAGCTCAGGACAATAAATTAATTGATCATGTGCCCGACAGACTTCTTCTTTATCCATGCGGATACCCGGAACGCGAACCTTTTCAATCATTCGGGAACTGTTTTATGCCAAAGGCAATAGAGAATGAGCCCACATAAGCTAATTATAATACATCAAATGTTATGTAGTGCATTTGGGTCTTCTAAAGTGTATGAGCGGTGCAGTTGGTATCAGAAAATGGGAATGATTTGCATGTGAATAAGGCATTTTCTACAGAAAAGTAGGTTAAAAGAAATGCATGGGTTGGCGGAGTGAGAATACCTGTGTTAAAATTGCCTACTGAAATAAATAAGTAGCCTTTCAATCTCTGCCCAAATGTATCCTCATTTAGGTAAGAACGCAGACACGAGGTCTTCTGGCTTGCCATACAAACAAGCTATAAGCGGTTATAATAAAGGTCCCAGATTTAATTGAAAGCTAAGGCCATAAGTTGAAAGCAAGACGCAACGAAACAGTGCTCAATTGACAGTTCGACGATTGCATGCGACGAGACCTCCCGCTTTCACTACTGCAAGGTGGCACCGCGACAGCCAATTCCATGCGAATTAAATTTTAGTGGGACGAGACTTGCAGGGCATTAACTGCACTCTCTATACGTCCCCCAACTATGTCCGATGTCATGACCAAATCAAAAAGAGCAGAGGGAACACAGCTGGTTGGTACAGCCAGAGCAACCCCTATGCGTGCTGGCACACCTGGCTCGAATGCCACGGAGTGACAAGGAGCCATAAAGACCACATTAAGAGAGAGACATTGCAGGCTGGTTCTCAGGCCACCAGCCGGCTGTAACGCAAACGCACAATGAACTGACTCAGAGGCTGTCGTAAAATCGTAATTTGGAAGCCTTCCAAGTCAAGGTGACAAGCGATCTTTGCTTATCTTGGGCTCGGATCGCCAAAGCAGAAGATGAGTTTCATGGAACCTAGACTCCTATCGCCGTCTCACGCAAAAGGTTTTTGTTGAAAACATGCATTATGTGATTTTAAGGTTGGAAGTGTGCGCTGTAGGCGCTGATGAGAAGAGCCGCGGTATAATCTTTAGGTCATTGCTTTCTCACTGTAAACAGTCCGACGCACTTGAGGCTATCCCAGTGCACAAAAAGCCACGTTTGGAGGGTTGCCAAATGACGGGATAACTCGGACCGCGCAGTCAGTCCAGTATGCGTCTGGTTGTGTGGAATGGCCGACTGGAGGGCTAGGAGTCAAGCTGCATTGTCTCGTTCTAACTGGCCTTGATGGCACTCTCGCGCACACGGGAGCCTACCTAGCAAGATGTACTGTTGGTACGCGTATTGGCGTGTGGCCGCGCCAGCCACCTGCCCCCTCCCCCTCCTCCATCTCTGGTTTTCTCGACTTTTGTCTTGACACCGGGTAGAGGTGTGGTAGTGGTGAGAGAGTAAGTAAGATTCACCATAAACCAGCTATAGTCACCGTGTTTGCGTTCAGGTTGCTGAAGCTCGTGGTGGACGTCGTCAAATGCGATGGTTGAACTGTCGTAGTAATGGTTTGCTCTGCGGCATTCTATTGCGTGCTCGTAGTCGGAATAAAGTAGTGGTCAAGAGAGCACCACGTGCCGTGTAGGAACACAGCAAAAGGGCATTTATAATTACGGTAGCTGAGCTGTGAGTTCTCCGTTAGGAGTGTTGTGCCCACAGAGCTCAGTGATGGTGCGTTTTCCTTGATGAAGGGGCGGTAGATGGCCTTGATAGAGTTGAAGAGGTTTTTCATTTCATCGCATCCAGCATATCTCCCGCATCTCCCACAGCTGTTGTTGTACAAGGCAGTGGCCTCTAGAGAAGGCTGCGTCATCAAACCAGTCCAGATGCTCCACGCTTGACACCGTCATGTCCAAACGAGGGCGTTATCATCTGGTGTCTTCAGATCCTTCAATTTTTGGGTGAGTTGATGTCTGAACTCAAAGGAATGAGCAGGCATAGTGAATAGGGGAGCAGTGCACTTACTTGGATGATAACCTCAATCTAAGGATTTCCAAGACGAGAGAAATAGACGTCTCGATATCCGGATTCATCATCAGATAAGTCTCGATATCCCTTGTGGATTCATCATCAGGGACATAAGCAGAAACCAATAGCGGACCCTCCTGAGTAAGGTAGGCCAATGCCGACCATCCCAACTTTTAGTGTAATCTTTTTAACTATGTGCGTTCTAGGACTGGAATATGGACGTGTCCATTCGGTATCAGTCGTCTCAATAAAACCTGCATATCCCTCAGATAAAGACTATGTTCTAGCCAAAATCTGCGTCCTCTGAAATAAATTGATAGCAGTCCATCCGATCCTTGCGTCTTACCTTACATGTATGTTATATGCTTGCAACATTAGCATTCGAGCGTTAAGGACCGTAAATTCCGTTGGTTGGTCCCAACTTTATCCAGGAGGGCATTGGACAGAGAACATGCAATTTTTTTGAAAAAAGATGGAATAAGATCAGAGCTTCTGAGGGCGCTTGTTTATGTGTTTAAACTGTTCTCGATAATTAACCCAATACCTGGATGACCTTTTGTGGAAAGGACCTGCACATTTTTAAATATAAACGTTAGCATGGAATGGATCAGACCAAGCAAAGGGAGACCGGAATGGCCATCGCTGGCTTGTAAGCCGTCATTAGCATGTCATACCAAATCCCAAGCGTCGGAATCCCTGAATTCGGCCCCAAGTCCATTTTTCATTGAAAAATGAGTAAAACAGTTTGCATTCTAGGTATTTGCATGGAAGAGGAAGAAGACATTTCAAGCAGCGGTTAAATTTATTGATAGTTCTGTGCTTTAAGGCTCTTGCGGAAGTCTAGCTTTAGAGCTGAAAGCTTCCACGATGAACAGTCAGCAGTTTTAGGGGAAGGAACCAATTAAACATCATAAGGGAGGGGGAGGTGTTAGAGGGCGGAAAAGGAGAGAGAGTGGGAGGGAGGACGAGTCTACCGTCAGATGTAAAAGCGCCCATGGGGACGAGAAACATGGTACGGGTAGGAGCAAATCAAACTTCATACGAGGAGGGGGTAGTTTGAGAGGGATGGAGAGGGGAGGAGAAAACTCATTAACCACCAGTGTCCGCCGTGCGAATGTTGCTGCGGAGGGCGATGTATGCGGGCGCCAACTCAATACATCTGTTCACTGAGCTGTCATCCGAGGCCTAGGCTTCAATGGGCTCGCGTTCAGTCTGGCTCCCAGCGTGAACAATTATACTTGTCACTGCGAAGTTAAAGTCGTGGTCCGTCTCATAAGTGTGGGCTGCCACTTTCAACAGTCTGTAACTCCGTCTGACAGCTTGCTTATACTCATTTATGCGCAAACTCAGCAGGTGTCCAGTTTGTCCTCTGTAGTTACAAAGGCAGGGTGAGCATGGGATACGATACACTAACCTTCATGGTTCTCTGGGGTTCAACGGGTCTTTATGTTTAGCACCTAGCTGCGCATGGTATCCTTGGGACGGTGTGCAATTCTGACACCCAGTTACGCAGCGATGCGCTCGGTCGCTTCTGAGACACCCTTTATGCGTGGCAGAGCGTGCCATATCCTCGTTGGTTCTTTGGTTTGGGTCATCCGTGGCTGTACGCGTAGGCAGCGGCTTATAAATGTTGCCAGATAACCATTCCGCATGCATTAATCGTGGAGCTATTGAAGCCTTGCGTGCCTTTTCCTCTGGTCTACTGCAGTGGGTCTGAATTCGTTAAAAGAGCGTTTTTACACAGCTTCGGTTGTGGGCAACCGGGTGGTTACTGCGAAAGCTGATAAGTCATGTCGTGTTCAGAACAATAAACAAATTGATCCGGTGCTCGACAACTCTTCTTTATCTTCCATTTGTCATTGAGTTTACCACTCGCCCATTGCACCACGAGTTCGTTGCTTTGTCTGCGCAGGCTGTCACACAGCGACTATTAGGATAGAAAGGAATGCATCCGGAAAAAATCCAGCGCACAGCGGAACTTAACTGTTCCACTACCAGATCGATGATGTCCATCTATGCAAGCAGGTTAGTCTTATATCACTTCTCAGTCTCCCATGCTGCGGCTGTCTACCGCGCAAGTGATTAAAATAGTACTCTGGATCTCCTGAAAATCATTTTAATACAGGAAACTAGAAGGCAAACGGCAAGTTGCAACTGAATCCAAATGGCCTCCTTCTATGAAAGCTTGTAAAGCCCATAATGATCAAGCGTTGCATATTTATTCAAGCCATCAATTTGTAGCAAGTCGAGCGCTATACTCATGCTGACTCTGCTTGTCAATAATGTCGAACGCCCACTCCATTTTGCCTAACCGGTTACGGAGGAAGAATTATTAGTTGCATCTTAAATAAATTCGAGCGGCTTTTCTCTGCATCGGACAAACGATCGAGGTTCTCACTGCAACTTCCAACACTTGCCATAATTAAAGCTTTAAGTGAAAAAGTGTTTATGGAACTTCAGTAACAAAGTAAGCAGGGAAATTAATAGGGTAGCCCAATTGCCTAGAGTGCATTAAAAACCTAATGGACTAGAGTAAAATAAGCAAGTACCAGGTACATGTTAAAAGCAAGAAGAGAGAGAATTACTGAGCGAAGAAACCGTTGTTTTTGGCTGTTTCACGCATTTCTATGAGTTGCATACTAGAATAGGGGTGAAAGTAAACGGTGATTAAAATTTAAAGCTAAGTGTGGAAAGTATTCGAGCAGAATGTTGCTGCTTAAAATGTCTCTCGAAGTAAGTAACCTGTACGGGTACGGTAGGCAAGATTGGTTTTTCAAAAACAGTGGAGCTTTCATTATAACCCGCCTCCAACGAGAAAAAAACGAGGAATGCGTGGCTAGCTACCTTCAGCGGAAATCAGTTAAGTCACATTCTGTCAAGATGGTGAAAAAGCAGCCATGATCGATAAGTCAGATAAAAGTGCACTTCAACTCAGGTGACGAACTCCAATAGCATTCACTGCAAGTAAGCAGTTAACGAGCAAACAGCTAGCGGAATGACTTCACCCAATTCGCCGACTGCAAGCACCTCTGAAAGGGGAAACAGCTGGGATGACCTTGATGAAGCTGATGCTGAGGGTACTTCAGGCCCCCAGGATGAACATAGCACTGAATGTTAGCGTTACTAAAACTTCCGAATACATATACATTTATTTCCCGGTTTCCCTCCAACGTTTGTTTGACAGTTGAAAACATGAGCATTTTTAATGCCCTTTTTAATAACTATTCTTGCCTTCGATTTATTTAACTTGCAAAATGAATGTGCTAACATTGCTTTAGTGTCCTTGTCATTGGGATTTCGCTGACATTTTTGCCTTGTTAATGTACGATATTTTCTAATTTTTAAAAATCAAAATTATTTAAACATGAGTAACACTACATTCTTTATAAGGAGGTTGATTCAGAAAGTCAAGTTAAGTGAACGAACGTTTTCGATTGAGTCATTATTAGGCAATACAGTAACATTAATGTACTGCCTGATGGTGAATTGATTGAAAAAGTTGGTTTGTCTAAATTGACTTCCTGAATGCATACATGGATATTATTTTTGAAAAGAGTTAACTGCCTAAAATAGGCATTTAAAATTAACTAATTTTTAAAACAATTGCACATTTACCTTTGATGGCCGAAACTGCGTCTGAAAAGTAAGCATTGATCAACATTTAAGAGAACAGAATATGTTATCAAATAGGTTTGAATAGAAGAGGTAAAGTTTTAAAGTTCTATTACATGGAAGTCAGTTGCTAACAAAAAAGATCAGCAGCTGAATTTAATACATAACAAACAAAATCTCTGTTAAATAAGCCCCCCATGTAGGAAATCAAGCTTTAGCAGTCAGCTTACTGTGTAAGAATTGCTGGACTCCATCAGTTGCAGAAGTCTGAGCGGGAAAATTGAGCCAACTGTGATTAAACTCAGGACTGCCGACGAGGGCGTCTTAGCTCAGTTTGCTAGAGCGTTGGCTCTACTAAACCTCTCCTCTTGCGGGTACGGGTTCGAATCCTACCGAGGCCATCATGCTGTTTTTTGAAGTGGGCCAGCTGATTTAAATCTTTATTTATTCATTTGTGCACGTATAAGAAATTGCTAACACTGTACTCGTTTGGATAAGACTTTATCCCTCCCTACACCAATTAATCATTGCTTTCTCTTGACAGGCCTTCCTCTTTTGACATATGAAACACCACAGTCGTGGTGGGAAATGTTTAGAAGAAAAATCTCTAGCGAACTGTTTAATTTACCCATCCTGCCTCAACTAAAGGCCCTGTACCAACTTGCGACCGCTGGGATAGACAGTATTTTTTGCAAGTTAAAAAAACTATTCAGTTTCTTAGCTCTCTTGGACAAAATTGTCTCCTCATTGAATCCAATATAATTTGCGGTAGTCTTGGGAAAAAAGGTTCTAGCAGCAGTCAAAATTTCAAACAGTGCAAGCAGCCAATTAATTCATATAATGCTGTTTCTAATATACTTGGCTTTATTAAATCCATTAAGCAGAATTAAGCATTTTTCACCATTCAGTTTTCGAATTACAATTTTCCTTGACCAAATGATTGCAAAGACAGCTCAGTCCATGACCAACAGAACACTTAACATGAAAGCAAGCCTCACCGAGTACCATTCCATGATAAATCTTCCGGATGCTCACCTGCGGAGAAAAATATATAATATTCCAACCATCTAGTAGATCGATTTAAGTAAGCATAGGCGCATTGCTGTTAATTTGTCGTTGAATTTAAAAATGGACTTGAATAACTGATAAAGGGTGTTAAGTGACAACTAAATCTAAGGCTTAAAAAACATCATAACATATCAGTATGCGAAGAAAGTACAGTGTCAGCATTTTTTTCCCGTTTTCATTCCCACACCAATCTGGGTATTCCAAACAAATACAGGAAAGATTAGCCATTGATTCCGGCGGTATCGACCGTATACCCGACAACAGAATGGGTATTCAGACGGTGATTTGCGTGTGATGCAGTCTATAGTTGTTACAAAGACTGGAAGAAGTAGGTGCCCTCAAGACCGAAGACGAAAGGAAGCGTAACCACACACATTACAGCAGACTGAGCCGGCCACGGAATACACGCACCGGGTTGAGTAGCCAATAAGCGTGCACCGCAGTGTGCGGCCTTTGCCCACGCATGCTTACCCAATAAATAGTCCTCCATCATTTGAGACTTTTCCGAGAGGGGATGCTTGCACAAGAAATACTCATTTTGAATTTGATACGCCAAAGACCGCAATTTGCCGGAAGAAACCTTACGACTGTGAGGCTATAGGCGGAAATATTATAGAACCCTCAGGTTTCCAACTAAATAAATTGCTACCTTATCCGTTACAGGCGAGCTTTCTACGCCATATTAATTTGTTCCTCCAATGCTTTCGACTAGACGGCAACGCTGGGGCCCAATCATCAGATGAATGCCACGCCCCTAGCAGTTGGTACGATTTCGGTGACTGGAATCCTGTTAGAGCCACATTTTCTTTGCGACTAACAAGATATTAGTGTCCTTATATGTTAAATTCGACTTATTAAACAATTTCATTCGCAAATCCGGCTTTTTTCCTTCAACTGCAACCAATCGGTAAATTGTTTCAGAGTTTGGGGTGATTGATTGGAGATACTTCCCGTGACTAACCTATTGACCTGTTGTCTTTTTCTGCGGGCGAATCTGTGTAGTTTAAAGTAAGCAACTCCATTTTAAAAAGTGGACACATCGTTTAAGCATAAGATAGGATACAGGTGTAAAAGTAGATACTATAAGCCTGAAACCATAGTAAATTTTCAAAGGTATTTTACATCTACTAGCATTCTTCGCCCGGCAGGTAATTAACGTTCTTGGACACTTTCTTGGGTTAGGTCTGGTGTCGGATTGCGCCACACTCTTCTCTCAGCTCTATGGCAGTCCAAGTTGGCACCGGATAGGCATGGTTCTCTAAAAGAGTAAGTGAAGGAGGTAACCAGCAATTAAGCAGTCCTACATACTGAACGCTACTTCAGAGTTTGCCAAACCCTTGCAAGGCTCTTTATCGATTCAATTCTAGTAAATATGATATTTTGGCCCAGGTTTGCTCACTAAGCAAAAATTGGGAAAAATTAGACTTTGGCTTATGAGCCAGAAAACCAAAAATTCACTAATATTTTCGCACTCGCTTGAGTGTGATCATGGCTTTAATGGGGATGACACCAAGGTTATCGCAGGGGCTAATACTAGATAGGTGAGAGAATTCTTATAAATAATAATGAGAAGGATTAGGCATATTAAGCACTTGAAAGAACTATAAAAAGTACTTAATGTTTGTTAAGAAAAAATAAACTTTTCTCGATGAGCCCCAGGTTCTACAGACAGAAAAAAAGCTAAAAATTAGAACAATAAACTTAAATATTTTTTTAAGTACAACACTTGAGGCAACCACTTTTTTATATAAAAGAACTTGTTTTCTGTCTAAATATTTTGTGCATATGGTAATTAATAGATAACTAGTTATTGAATCTGAAGGAATAAAGTCTCTCATCATTTTGCTCTTTTTGATGTCTTCATTGATTGATTGATAAATTGTGTTTCTATTTGATGCTTACACCAAAACCTTTAAAATAAGATATAAATAAACAGCACTTACCAAATGATTGAGCTTTTGGATAGTAATTATTATGCAGATGGCCATGAAGGTCAAATTTGTAAATGCTTCAAAACAGCAAACCAAATTGTCCTAGTACTGATAAAAAAACCTTCTTTAATAGGTAACCTCTTTAAAAAGTGCTTTCATCTGATATTGAGCTGACGAACTTCTGTGAATATTAACTTTTTTCAAGGTAATTTCACAGTGAAATTGGAGAATTTTGACAATTTCTTTAATTTACCTGAGGAAAAAAGATACAATCTGACTGCAACTGAAGAGATATAATTTTCACTTTATAGCGGATAATTTTTCGCTTGAGGAGATTAATTCAACGATCAAAATATGCGTGTGAATACAAAAAACAGGCCGTATATAACCATTTTTTGAAAAACTTAATAAATTTTTGTCTGTTTTGTTTCAAAATAATGCTGGAGTGGAACGTTTTGTTTACTAAAAGCTATATTTCTACAGGACTTACATTCAATAAGGTATTCTATAGGTTGTCTTCGCTATAACCTATGGACTTTTTGTTTACGCGCAAGGCTAACTGCGTGGTAAGGGAATTTTTTCTAAATACTTTTTGTTACTGCATTTTGTGCAATAAACGTCACAGAATAGCTTAATCTTATTTTTAAAACTTATATAGATGCTTGTTTCTGAAAATAAATGCGATTCATTAAACTGTGATTTACTTCATTTGATCGACCTCACAGAAAATAGTCGTCACACTTCTGAATACGCAAAAAGAGTCGTTTATACTTTTGAGCGTTAAAAAAAACGTTTGAAAGTAAAGGCCTTTGTCTCAGAACAATTAAGATGCCGGAGAATAGTGAGGGTGCTGTTGCATAGGAAGAACAGCGTAGTTTGAAATCCACACTCGCATGTATCTTATCCACTGAATAAGTACAGCGCTGGTTTTTAAAAGAGCCTTCTATTCACTGCCGATAGGAGCAAATATGCGAGGAAGCAGTTCAGAAGACAAAGATGCAATAACTGGAACAAGAATTTTATTTTTCAGACGTTTCGAACTCTGTCGAGAATCCTTGATCATATGTTACCGTAGGATAGTGTGGAACATGCACATCTGGGACTGATAATGCACAGATTGCACGATATTTTTAATTTGTAGCAGTCATTCGTAAGTGTACTATAATTGTCAGCTCCTGTAACCAGCACTTGGTGTCGTAAGTGGTGCGGTAATAGCTTGACTGTTCGCGTAAGACTTATCAATTGCCGTGATTTCATTGTCTGCGTCGGATGCGGCATTGACATTTACGCGACGATTGCGCTCGCTGTTGTGGGAATTGTTGCTGGATCCGGCCCTTCCCACGTGACTGATTCTCTTGCACAAGCGCTGTCACAGAACACAGCATAGGAACGCCAAATCATGGCACTTGTTGATGGACTAGGGGCCTGGCTTGACGTAAGAATATTTTGCGAGTTTAAGGTTTGCTGTCGCCTTGCCGCCGAATTTAATTAGGACGGGTCTTTTCCTTTTTACTTGATTATTGCATTCACTGTATGTGAACGTTGTCAGAGGTTATAAGGGTTTAAGATTTCGTTGTCTGTAGTAACTTATGCCACATCTGAACGGAAAAGGTACTTTTTATTTGCGCTGCATACATTATATGTCACGTGTGTTTGTTCGTGATTACTCTTCTACACTGAAAGTGAATGGTACCAAAAGTACAATTACTGTCTGATGAGTAATCAAACCATCCTTGCTGCAATTCTGAATGTGCAACAAGAATTAGTCTTTGTTGTAAGTGTTACAAATATGTTAACAAAAATAAAAGGCTGTGTCTCAGGATACTTAAAACGCAGAGGAATAATAGCAGTGTTGTTGTATACGAACAACAGCGAGGTTTGACATCGAAATTTGCTTTCACTTATCCAAAAAATGTCTGCTGTCTTGCCTATTACCACTGACCATTGAGTTCACTGGAATATGTGAGTCCTGAATGAGTGAAGAGCCACCACTGAATACCAGCTACGCATACACTTAAAGACGTTTGATCGCGCACTGCGGAACGTCATTGCCAGCAAATTTCGACAGCATAACAATATTACCAAATGGAAATTCTTGAAACACAGAATGTAAGCTGTAACTGTATGGTATGGCGAGTGGACGAATTCCGCCAGTCAACTATTTTGTTACGCTACTTAAAGTGAAATCAATGTTTGTTGGTTGCAAGTGAAGGACATGCACAAATAGTTGGGTATTAATGACAAAGACATAGGACTCCTGGATGGTCATTTCTGGCTTGTTAGCCATCGTCAGCTAGGGGTATCCAACTCCATTGTTGCCGCCACAAGGTTTTTTAACCCACGTCTCCCCGGTTAGAGGCAAGCTTCCTAACCGTTGAGGTCCGGGTCTGTTGTCTTGTCGGTTTTAGGTCGGGAGTACACAGTAGTAGATTTGCACCATGCCCCAAAGTAGGGGAAAACGAAGGTACGAGGACATGAGCCATTTTATTTGGAAACTGAAGTTTTGGACACTGTCTCGGTTCCATCTTCAGAGTAACTGGGTGGTTGTTCCTGTTAGCTGGAACTGTTGGAGCCTTACCGTGTGCCTCTCATGAAATCCACGCTTGATGCACACATTTTGACCCGCCTGATCAATGTTGACTGACCGTGATATTGATCGCTGTGATCTACGCTCACTTTTCGTCCGTCGCAAGTCAGCGTATTGGCTGACGGGCTCATCGTCGACTGACGAAGTAATCAATTTTTCCTCACAGCTGGAGTAGTAGATGAACTTACATGGATCCTTTTCAGTATGCAGCCATCCTGTTTGAGGCCATTGCAAGCTTTCATAAATATTTCTAATTCGCTTAGACTGAGGATCTTGACGAGCAGACTAAAAAGATATGAATGGTCCTCAACTATTGTCCTATTTCAACACACTTTGACATGCAAAAACCATTTTCTTATTAAGACGAGAATTTCCTCGCCTATCAACAAAGGTGTCCCATAAATAACGTGGGCGGTTGAGCTTGCGGAAGGTTATCTCATATAATTTCCAACGTTCAACCTGAGAGAGTTCATTAACCTTGATTGGAGTGGCTATCAAGAGGGTGAAGTGGCCTAACTACTAAGACACTTGCCGAAGTTTGATCACGCACTGCGGATAGACACACCGTTTCTGCCGGTAAAGTTCGATAGCGTTTCGACACTACCCAATCATTTTTCTTAAATAGAGAATGCGTGTTGTGACTGTATGATATGACAACTGAAGCAATTCTGTCGAGAAACTTTTGAATAACACTGTATAAACTGGGAAAAATGTTTTGTGTTTCCAAGTACACACACATATTTTTAAGTCTGGTAGAAAAAGTATCTAGACGACCTGACAAGAGAGTAGTAATGGTCCTCATATTCTATCTTCTTCGAATAAATCCCGACATGCAAAGAACATTTTTTTCCTCACCAGGCACAATAATGTGAGAATATACCCGCCTCCAAACGAAGGATTTAAATACACGGTGTTTGCGGCTTAGTCCAACACCAAATATAGATGGCTGATCCACTTTTCACCTCCGTCCTATTAACCAGACGTTGAAACATTTGGCGCACAAGTAAAGCTTACTACCGAATGATACCACAGCCTACCGATTATTGTTGCGTTACTTGAGCGGGTTGGATATCAGGAGGGAGAAGCGGCCATACAACATGAAAACCAAGGGTAAGCCGACCGGTTAACGTCCACTCTGCTACTCGTCTGTCACTGATCAAAACCATCATGACTTTAGCATTTGCACATAGCCAGATCAATAAAGAAAATTTATTTACTAGATAGGAGGCCGTTTAACGCCAACCCATAATAATTCCAAAAGGCTGTGTTTCAGTTTTAGTCAGCAGACATTTAGTCAAAAAGTCACTTACCAGACCAGTGACAGACTCACACCAACCAGTTTGTTAGGATAAAATCAGAAAATGCGTGGCCGTATCATGCCGAAAACAGTTCTTGAAACGAGTATGATGCAAGTTGATTCGTTCGGAGATTACCATGCCTTATTGAGCAATCATACGCTAAAGCAAGCCGAAACCACTGTCTATCACCGGTTCCAAAATAAGTCTTCCCGGATCTATTAAGGACCAGAGATTTTACACATAATAATTGTGCAGTTGGGTGCGTTAACCATATAAACACTAATGCTCGTAAATCTCTTGCCATCATGTCTTAATATTTGTCATTTAGGTGTGATGATAATCAGTCTAGTGCCTCTGCTGAATGGTACGGAATCGGATGTTGCGAAGTAAGTGATACCTTAACGCTTTACATTTTTTCTTCAGCTGACTTAGAAGAAGCTGGATTATGCATCTGTCAGACTATTATACTGACACTGACATCCTGATCGTGAAGTTAAACAGCACGCATCTATTACTCAAATTGTCTGCAGACAATGAGATGGACGATAAAATAACATTCCTTGATATCCTTCTGCGACAGCAAGATGATGTATCTATCCTCCATAGAGTATTCCAAAAGAAAACCTGGACAACACTGTTCACCATTTTTAACAGTTTTGTCCCCTCAATATAAAACGAAATCCAGTCCAGGGATTAGCAGCTAGAGTACGACGGATCTGCTTTCCTTAAACTGTAGAAGCAGGACTCTAACAGCTGCAGCACACTGACTGAAAATGGATACCCGGAATTGTTCATTCTCAAGAATACTGGTGAACGCGCTAAAAAGCTTGCTTCCTTTAACAACAGAAAAGAAAGTTATGTTCATAAGACTGCCTTTTAAAGGCGATACAACAAGCGAGCTGATCTGAGGTCGCCTGGGGACCGTAATTGCTAGCGCTCTTGCCTCGGCAAACTTATGGGTGTTCTTCACGCACTATCCCCTCCTACGATTGGGAGGTAAATACCGACTCCCGTTAAAGGCCCTATTTATGTGCATTTACTCTTTCACTTGCCCCTGCGGGGCAGGATATATCGGCCGAACAATGCGGCGCCCCGAAAAGAGGGCACGTGAGCATATACCAGCCTTGTAAAGAAAATATGAATCGAGATCGATCTCTAATCAGTACTAATTAAGCCTTTCAGGTTGACTGCCGCACACCAGCTTACTTTTCTAAGGGCTTAGGCCAGTGTGCGCTTACAGCAGTCGAAACACTGGCTATAGGGCTAGAGAATCCAGTGCTGTGCTGTTAGAAGACGCTGACACAAGCTCTTTCACTTCCGTGGCTCACCACGATGTCAGGTGGCGATCGCATATCTCTATCAGCCCCTCTTGACAGTCATTGGCTTCGTGCAAATAACAGCAGTTATCACTCCATGTATGTGACCTATGATCAACGCCGACGATCTGACCAAATTCTAACCCTTATACTTCCTCCCGCAACACGCCGACCTCACCATGCGGGTGACGTGTAAAAGATGAATTTTAATCAGACTTCCCTTATTAACCGTGTCGGACTGTAGAGTTTTCATTACTGCGGCCGATGTTTTGGCCCATGACGATTTGCTGAAAACATGTTTGCCAAAATTTTTCTCGCAAATTAGGCATGGGAATATTCACAAAAAATAAAATAATTTAGTCTATGTTTTCAGAGCATTTTGTATTCTACCAAGTTGGGCACGTTTTCTATCTTTCTTATACATCTTTTATCAATGTTTATGCAAATTTAAGGCTTCAAAAAATAAGCATTCCTAGACTGGACAAGCTTTTTGAAACTTGCTGTCTTCGGAGTGTGTCATATTCTTATGGAAATTATTTTTTGGGAAATAGCTCTGCTCATGTCAGTAAAGAAATCGTTCCATAAGTGTGGGTAGCTAATTTTGTGGAACCGATGGAGACTACTCACTGGTACTTACGTGCCCAAGGACTTCTTGGAGCACAAACCATTATCGCCATTAATTTAATGGTTTTTGAGTGGCAATTGAAGCTTATATAACTTTTCTGTCACGGTAATTGGATTTAAGGAAAATTTAGAGCAACTGGTTTGGGAGCGATGACGATTTCAATCAATATTCTAGCATTTGTTTACCGTGTAAGTATTATTTTAGAATACTTCATTTTCGAGTCATAAACGTTTTCCAAATAATCGAATAATAATCAATACTCAGCATATCGGGGTAGAGACATTAAGCAAGCGAAAGAACAGATATATGTGAAGGCCATTCATTTCACAAAATATTAAATTCACTATGAAAATGTCTTATTTCCCGAAAACGAATGACAATTGATATACTTTACTGATGGATGGATAAGATTTTAAAACATCATTTATTGTTAGGTGGTTATTTCTCAGCCTCATACTTTTCAGCTTGATTTAGGTGTGCTTGAAAGAACAGTATAATCACAAGCGTATTAGACGTTAACATTTCAGGTTAGCTAACAGGACCCCTGCAGCCATACTATACGTAATACAGACGAAACTGTTTTTTACACACGCGTAAGAATACAATAGTTATGGGCGTCAACAAATGACTGCGGCAACATGATGATGATGACGATGACGCACGGATCCTTTGTTTACTCTATTCACAGGCGTTTTGCCATTTCGACTATTTTGAACGATGATCTCCACCATGTGTTTAGCGGCACAGAGGGTGCAGGAATTATTATTTTTGCATGAATGCTATTAAGAGCGGGTTTGCATGGCATCCGTCTATCTCTGAATCTTCGTCCACCTGGATCCCACGGCAAGATTAAGTCCAAATTACCAGAGGTTAGCTGGGACCTAATGGCTGACGAATCCGAGCAGTTTGTCTACACCTGTCCTGTACGTCTGGTCAGCGTACAGTGGGCCGTACTTTTACTGAAATAGGAGGTTTGAATTCAATCTGAGTGGGTGTGCCATATACGTCCGAGTAAAGCAGACAAGATAATTGTTCGCCGGCTGAAACAGAGTCTTTATTCACCTGTGTTTTCGTACTCTTACAGGAGCCCATCGTCAGAGGAAAAGGCAAAAGCAGTAAGTAGTAGGGGCCAATCAAACACAAGCAGCTTCAGTCCAAAGGGTGACTACACAACGCTCTGTATGACGGTGCCAGCTCAATCTATTGAATGACTGATTTGGCATCGGAAGCCCAGGCTTATATCAATTCCCGTCTTGTCTTCCATCTGGCGTGAGCTATTATCTTCGGGCCTGCAAAGTAAAACTCTTGACCTGATTCGCAGATGTGGGTAACCGATGGACTAGATCGGCGATTCCCGCATGTTCACTTTAGTAAGTGTTCGAAAACGCAGGTGATCAAGGACACTATTCTGGTGATCGAACAACCACGTTCCGTTCTACTTATACGTAATGTGCATATTTGCTTCTATTTTTCCTGTTTATTGACAATCTTAAACGCCAGGATTTTTAGAAGAACAGAAACGGGTTTTGTTGAGGAACTATGCATAAATTCTGCCTGATTTGGAGTTCACGTATTGGACTTTAATATCTTGTCACCTGCCCAGACACGAGTTTGCTGCTCAAATTTATCAGCCACCTGATTTTGCGATTTGAGCGCAGGTAACGGCCAGCCTATGCCTAAGAGGGATAATTCAAATTAAGAGAATGTGCTATTAACGTACCCCTTTCGTACCAAGGCGAAGAAACGGACTAGCTTTATCCCAAACACATGTCCACACAGTTCTTAGATTAACAAAAAACTTTTGGCTGGAAACCGTAGCCGAATTACATACCCTTCAAACTGAGCAAGCCTGTCACATAGAGCTGTGTGAGTGCGTATAAACAGGCAACTGCCTTTTGTGGACGTCCCGCAGGATATTTGAAGTAGAACTAGTAAGGGCGATATTTATAACCGTCTACAAATTTTCAAAACCTTGCCATGCTTCTATTGCGGTTTGTTTCCAGTTCTCCTTTGGATTTGGTGTGGCGCTGCGCATTCGAATCGGCCAGGCTCTGGGCGCGGGTAATGCGGATGCCGCTAGACATGCATGTATCGTTGCCCTGTTGAATTTTGGTAATCTTTTTATTTAAACGTTATAGCTCACTTATTTCATGATTTGATTCTCTTCTGTGCTAAACTCACCTTGAAAAAGCCTGACAGAGATGGCTAATCTTTTCGAAGAATGTGGGAGATCAACCTGAAATCAGCCTACGTGGAGCATCTCACTGACGTGCGAACCTTAAAAAAAGGCCTGATATAAGAAAATTGGGTGTAACAGATCAGCTAACCAGGCGAAAATATGATCTTGTCTATTTTGAAAAAAAATTTAAGGCATGTAAATATGTTCAGATACTTTACATTTCACCTTTAACAAATATGCACTGAGCGATACCACGTTATTCACAAATTATATATATCTTTACAAAAAGAAAGAATATCATCGGAAAAGCGAGTTACACTCGTTAATTGTTGAACAGGTATTTCTTGTTCGTCATCACACCTTAGGACAAGGTTGGGCTGCAAATGTGGCACTAAAGGTTTTGGGGGCAGAGGTTAAAACGAACGGGGTGATCGCCATAGCTAATGTGAGGCAAGTGAGAGAATTCATCGAAGCTTGGCATTCGAGCCCAGCTAGCATTAACAGACACGTACGGCTTGATTCACACTATGCCGGTTTTCGCGCATGGTCCCCTAACCTGTGCGTATTCTAAAACAAAACCGCAGGCTGTCCGTGCTCGGGCAAGTAGAATTTCACTGACTCTGAAACCCCCCCTCCCCCGACCACTTGGCTCACAATCCAAACGTTAACACCTTCCTCCCCCACTAGCACAACCTAGCGCCGCAGGTGTCACGTCACCGTAACTCTCTCGCCCAGTCCCACCCCGTTCGTTGTAACCTCTGCCCCCAAAACCTCTATTGCGACATTCCTAGCTCTCACTTTTCACTTAGTCTGGCGACGAAAAAGTGAAACCTGTTCGAAAATTCACGAGTACAACTCAATTTACCGAAGACACCTTCCTTTTTATCATATAATTTCGGAATGCAATTTACTTTACTTATCCAAAATACATGCATACATATACCACAAGTCGTTTTCGCGTCCAAAATGTATCCTCCCTTCTGTATTTCAGTTGTCATGGCAGGAATTCTAACGCTGGTCACCCATTTTGTGTCCATGTCAATCGCACGCCTTTACACAAATGATAGATAAGTATTATTTTTGGTTAATGCTTTTGACGGTACCCCTGTACCTTATCTTCCAAGCTTCTCTTAATACTGGACAAGTGCCACCCGATTGGAAGGCAGCGTGGATCTCACCCATCCACAAAATTGGGAGTCGGGCAACCGCAAATAACTATAGACCGGTCAACCTCACCTCAATATCCTGCAAGCTTATGGAACGCATAGGCAAACGCGAGCTGATGCACTTTTTGGAGCAACATCAACTTCTTTCTGATAAGCAGCACGGATCCGCAGGGGAAGGTCCTGCTTGACCAATCTGCTCTATTGTCTAGAACAATGGACCCGAGCAATCGATGAAGGGAATACGGTGCATACAGTCTTCGTAGACGTAAAGAAGGCGTTTGACACGGTGCCTCTTATACAAGCTCAGCCGCATAAGGGTAAGGGGAAACCTTTTGCAGTGGATAGCAAACTTCTTGACTGGTCGTACACAGACCGTATGTATTGGCGAACAGCGGTCGGCGGAGGTAGCAGTTGAGAGCGGGGTTCCACAGGGATCTGTTCTTGGCCCTATGCTCTTCCTTTTATATATTGATGACAGCATAAGCGGACTAGACTGCGAAATCGCAATGTTTGCTGATGACATAAAACTTTGGAAGGTCATACGCAACAGAGACGATGAATTAAACCTTTAGGCAAATTTGCATAGACTGGAGCAATGGTCGACCCTTTGGCTCGTGCCATTTAATGTGGCCAAATGCAACCTAATGCGCTTTGGTAGAACCAGCACTACGCCTCGGAGGGTGTATTACCTGAATCACACGCCGCTGCCAGAGGTAGAGGCTCAGAAAGACTTGGGAGTGTGGTTCACGCCTTTACTGAAGCCATCACTCCACGTCCTGAAAGTGGCTAAATCCGCAATGTCGAGCTTGTATCTAATCAAGCGCGCCTTTGCTAAGTTTGACAAAGTTGTATTTGGCAAGGTTTTCGGCACGTTCGTGCGACCTCAACTGGAATTTGCCATCCAAGCCTGGAGACCTTGGACAGCCAAAGACAAAAAAAAACCTCGAAAGAGTACAAAGACGCGCAACAAATTAAGTACGAGGCCAATGGAACCTCCCTTATGAGACCCGATTGGTAAATCTTGACTTGTCTCCTCTGGATTACAGGCAGCTACGTTGGGACCTAATCCAGGCATTTCGCATGTTGCATGGTCAGGATTGCTGCCTCCAAACAAATGACTTCTTTGAGCGGGCCACCACCTCTAGGCTGTGAGGACACCCCCTCAAATTACATGTGACTGAGGCAAGACCTGACCCAAGAAAATTCTTTTTATCTAAGAGGGTAATCCAGGCATGGAATGCCCTTCCTGCGGATATTGTCATGTCCCCTTCCGTGGATGTTTTTAAGGCAAACCTAGACCGATTTAATGAGTATCGTCACGATTAAGTACTCCAAATCCAATCACTGAAGTATTCCGAATCCAAAAATTGAAGCGCTCTACATCCAAACCTGAAATGCTAGAAATGCTATAAATATATACTGATAGTAATTTGTAAGTAGTATTATTATTAGTACTTAACCAAACGAGTTTCAGACATTATCTAGCTATGACGTCTCTGCTCACTATGTGATCTGCGCCCATGGTGTCTGAGGACGCATCTGCCGCACCTATGGTCCGAGGCTACGCGGCCCTGTCAACCCTTTCTCATGTCTACTGACTGCTGACGACGTGGTGGGTTCCTCGGCTCTTGGCACAGCGAAGGCGTATCATGGTCGCATCTCCGGTCTGTGGGACGTTCTCGTGACTCCGAGGTCTCCTCCTCGTATGGTCCTTCAGATGTAGATATTACTCCTCATGGACGCCATGGCTACCGTCAATTATCACAGAAGCATCATGCCCCCATCATTCACATACTTCCCCACGAGCGATAGTTTTTCTCCTAGAAACCAAAAATGACATTCCATTTTGAATTATGAGCCAGCCTTAGGAGTTTTTTCACTGTCTGCTCTTCTTCCTCAGTTACACTGCTGGCTCGTGTAAACTGAGTGTGAGTTTATTACTTGAAACAAGCGAGTAGTCGTTTGAAATTGTGTCAATGACTTCTTTAGAATGTTCGGCTTTGCCGATGCATTTCTTAAATCATATGTACCAAAAGGCGTTTGCCTATATTTCATTTAATAAATTTGACTTGACTTGACTTGACCTTTTGTCTCTGTAAAACCCCTAGTGTATAACTGTTTCACTAAGCTATGCTAGGATTGAATCATTTGAGAGTCTTTTTGAAATCAATGAAATAAATAATCGAATAGATGAAGCCAGCACAAGGCCAACTGGAAGCGGTTGTTATAAAAACATTTAGTCAGTTTAACTTTTTTAATAAAATCCTCTATAAAATTAACAAACTATCAAAATAATAATACTTTACTGGACAGGTTGCACGTAAGCTCAAAGTGTCTTTCAATACTTTTGAAATATAATCAATCAGCCAAATAGTTGTCATAATCTGCGACAGACGTACTTAGATCAACACAATTAATGTTTTAGGACTTACTGACGTAAGAAAATAAGCCTTTGTACATGTTGCGACGGAAGAAATGGAGAAAATGCAGCTATACTTTTTGAGCTTGGCAGTGGAACGAGTCCTACATTTTTACTTTTTTTGGCAGTTTATACTGCTTACGTGCACTGACTTGGCCGCTAGCGCGCTCTCTTCCGGACACCTTGCTCATTTGCATATTTGCACAAAAAACTGCTCAAAATCGGCATAAAATAAGCATGATTTGTATAGCTAGCATATAGATGCACATTTTAGCCCTTTGAGATATTTCTATGGCAGGACAGCACGGACAGCTACCACGAAAGGGCAGTTTGCTTTGCGTGTTGAGGACTTTGCATTTCCTAGCCAGGCTGCTTTTTGCGCTTCTTAATCTAGGCTATTGAAACAGACAGGTCCTGAATTCTCTTATCCGCATTTGGAGGAAGTATTTTTCTTTTGGACAGTACCGCGCACTTGCTCACATAGAGTCTCCGAACATCCTCCATCACGAGAAGTAATTCACCACAATGAAAGCAAAAGCACAGTGTGGTTTATTAAAGACAATTTATGAGCCTAAAAATCAAGATACTCGAGAACGGTAAATTTTCGCGCACTGTGCAACTTTTACTAAGGGCCTTCCAATCATTAGCCACAGATATGTGTTAATATCTTTACATGAAAAAGTGACAGGCACATATGTTAATCGAAAGACAAAGTCACTGAATTGCGACATTTTCTCTTACTACGCATAGTTAATAATAACATGAAAGCCTTCCGTAAAGGACGAACTAAAAACAGCTGAAGATCAACATATGTCGTATAGCCAGTTTGGGAGGCTATCAAGACCCAGAATTACGTCTACTGTCCGCAGTCAGAAGAAGCGGAAAGAGCTACGCCTACACCAGCGGCTAGAATCGTCTGCAGAAGTGTCCTGATGACCAAAGTTTGTTCGAGCACATTCTTCCTAGTCCCTCGATAGTTCTTTATCATCGGAACGGCAAGATCTAGGATTCACAACCGGACTATTTCATAATTGATTAAACAGTTCTAATAAAGGACGATGGGTCCGTGCTAATCCACATATGATTAGCTGCAGGATATACAGATGCCCTGAAGGATGATGGGTGCACAGTCATGAGTTGTGGAAACCAGTGAATGCAGCTCACAGGATGTCATTCTCTCGGCGCGGGAAAAGTCGGAGCTCGGACTCAATATGAGTCGCTTAAGATGTGTCCGTACATTGTTCTGCACATATTCAATTTGAAGGAATAACGTCATTTGCAAGTGAAGGGGTGTCGTTAATAATATTGATCGGAAACTGATTTGTATGTTATATTTATAAAGAGAAATCAGAAACCCTGGTCCTTGTCGTAAACCGGGTTTGACTTTATTGCAAATATCCTGCCAGTTGTCTGGACCACAAAATTTTGTCAGACCGATCAGAAAACTCAAAAACTGTATGTCAGCGTCGTTGCCGCAGGTAACTAAACTGATATGTGTGCGTTTTTTGACTGACTAAAAGTAACAAACAGTGACGGATTGGTGCTAACCGACCGATTACGGGATTTGTTTGCGCGCGCGTGCCCGCCAGCAGCCACAAAGTGCCTTCTTTTGTAGTCAAAAGCAAGGAAAAGTTAAACGTTTATTTCCGGGTTATTAACCATAAGCAAACAGGCATGCCCAGTTGCAGATTTTGCAGAAGCTGAAGTTTGATCTCGCAAACTGTTGGCCAGATGCCTCACGCTCTACCCATTGAAATACGAGCTCGTTGTCATATCCGTTTCAATCTGGAATAAAAACAGTTGAGGATTGACGCTTGCTGGTTGCTAACAAGATCGCCCCATCCCGTTGTGCCTTAAAAATCCCTAGTCGTCGAATATTGTCTAAAATTGCAGACGAATAAAGCAATAGTTCCACTGATATGCTGTCCTACTTCGCAATGATTATTACCTTATCACGTGTACTTTGATAGCGCCCAGCTGCTCCATGCGCCCTCGAGTGACGTTTTGTTCGAACATTCACCACACTTGACCTAATGGCTGTCAACAATTTGCTACCAAATTAATTTTTTAATTTACCATACTAACAGCCTAGGTAATAGCTAAAAGGCTATAAGTAGGGTAAATTACAAAGCTATAACATCAATTTATACCACTAAAGTGTGTCTGTCGGCATGAAGTGAAGACTTTGCTGTGATTAACGGGCTTTAACCTACATAAACACGTACAATTTCGGTCTACGCCTATAGACCTTAAATACAGTGATATGTACCCCGAACAGAAATTAATGTCTCAGGGGATGAAAAAGATGAACTTACTACTGACCATAGATGACATGGTAAGACTGATGTCTATGGTTGCCATTTGCGAAGAATGAAGAAAAGAATTATGTCATTCTCCCTCAAACCTGTTTTTATCGAAACTGCTTCTAGCTGGACAGCACACATATTCATTTGATAAAGCTGTCGCATGTCTCTGATGAGGAATGTTCAAATAAAACAAATAAATAAATAAATAAACAAATAAAAGTGTTGCCACAGCGAGCGAATCTGCTTCTTCTCACTCGGGCAGGATTTAATCCAGCCCGATCTCTTGTGCTAATAGTCTGGGAGTTAACAACAAGTTTTGAGATTTAAAACAAGGGTTATATTAACAGTTTGTTCTTCATTCAAAGAACAGTCTGAATGTCCTTTTTTCACACATCTATGGTGTACCTGCTACACGGTTTTCCGATATATGATTTGGTTCATTCTTTTTTATTAAACACATATTTTAAGAAAACGGAAAGTTGTTTAAAGCCATTTGCACTAAATAAAATACAGTAATATATTATGAAAGCCCCAGCATATCTCGGTGTCGATCAGTGAATCTCACTCTTCTGACTCGTACTGCTGTTTATAATAATATTGACATGCTTCAGAAATATTCTTGACGCATTAGGTCCAGCAGTGCCTTACCTCCTAGCGATCGTCCCCCTCGAGGGGTACGCAGTGAATTCTACGTATATATTACTGAATCGATATCTATTCAATTAGATTAATACAATTTCTACATAATATGTTTTCGATAAATTCAGATAACGTTGCTCTTTAGGCGTATAAAATAAAAAATAAAGAGAAATGTCAAAAATGCCTTTAAAAAACTCAGGTTTTACTCGCATTTCGACAGGCCAACCAGCAGAGAATTAAGAAGAAGCTTACCTAAAATACGCAAAATCTGCCTGCAAGCGCTTTTACGCGCGCTTAATTTTCTTCCTTTACTTGTTTTATGCTTCATATGCAATGCCTGTGCTACAGTCTTGTAAATCCGGAACACATGACGTAGTACATCGTTAGTTGCCTGTTATTTCCTATCAGAGCCACATCGGCCGCGTTTTACGTGGCTGTGGTTTGCAATCCCGGGGAGCAGGCAGCAGTCTAGACGCTCATTACGGCATCGGTGTCCGTCTCCTTTGTATTCTCGGCCTTGTGCTGCATATGGGTATTGTTGGTAAGTCCTGACATGGCAGGTTTCTGGCTCGGTATGGATATTGCAATTACCTTCCCGTGCGTGATATTTCTCATAATGAGCAACTGTCTGATTTGGAGCGTTCAAGACAGTAAGGTAATTGATTTCATTTTCCTTTTTTGTTAATTTTA
>JAYGXS010000003.1:22454573-22490919 GCA_036362985.1 Ligula intestinalis | reverse complement strand
TGGGAAATTCAGACGACTCTGTCATAGTTGACTCGAGTCTTCGCATACATCCCGAAATGACACATAACTTTTCCAATAAGCAGTTCAAAGATGTACCCACATTTCAGAGCTGCTTCCAAGGCGTCATCTCAGTCAAGCACCCCAAAATATATCCGTGATACTGGAGAATTCAGAGGAAAGTCTGGCGCATTCCATTTTGCCAGCCAATGAGAGAAGCCTGTATGCCTATACTACGGCTACTCACGTTCTACTGCGTTCGTTCTTTATGCTAATGCATGGACTTACACCAGTGGCTCTGCAACTAGCTCGAAGGTAATTTTTTTGCACTGAGTAAACGATGCTTACGTGCCTTTTACAGATTCGTACGCGTAATAAGTGACAAACGATTTCTACTATTTTATTGACAGGATATGCCCTATAATCATTTAGTATGGCCTGGAATTCGCGCAAGAGGCCAGAGTTTTCAAAATATTGATAACCTCTTGTAATCGAGCATTAGCAAATGCAGAAAAACTTCGAAATAATAATAACCAAACGTACAAAAATGGGTTACTAAAAAGAAATATCAGAAGTTGGTATTATTTTTTTTAAGAAAACGAAATTTTGTTGATAATCCTCAAGTTCCGTAGAAGTACAAATTGCTATAAATGAGATCAGTAAATGTTAATATTTTGCTTATTTTAAAATTTTTGCCAATTTTCGCAAAGTTCCTGAAGATAAGTGATTAAGTTTGACTGGAAATGAAAGAACTTGCTTTTCTTCTTACACCGGATCATTTCCAGCCATAGTAGACTTCTTCTTTTATCTGCATTAAGATTGCAAATTCAGAAAAGAGCGACCGTATACAAAGCATGATTTGAAATTCTTCTGTCTGTCCTGTTTCTAAAGAACGCATAAGTGGGGATTACTGTGCATAATTGGTATATTTCTACGTGACTTAAATTTAATAAGTTATATTGTTCATTATCTTGACGATATCATAAATGGGGAGTTTAAGTTAAGTTTTAAGCGATGCACTTAAACGTAATGTGACCGAAACGCTTTTTTACTGCATTTCGGGGTAGCAAAATATTATTTCTAAAACTTAAGCTGTTCTCATTTGTTTCTGCAAAAGTTGCTATTCCTTAAACTTGGTCTCACTTGTATTTAATTAATTGCGGACAACATATTCCAGTTATGGCGGGGGGCTAGTTTGACACTTTTTTACTTCTTTTTGAGGTTTTCCATAGTATAATGCATATTAGTACAAAAAATTGCTTCTGTCATGCTTAAAAGCATATGGAATTCCTTTGCTATGAGGCTCCCCCCACTTTAACTAACATTCATGCCCATTGCTTTTAATAAACTTATCTCAAAGGGTGATTTTTTTTACTTCAAAGGATTTCGAAGGACTAAATATACATTTCAAACTGCCAGGTCTACTTTCGTGATGACTGTTGCATGACACCGTATACCCAGTGTGTACGTCATTCTTGGACTTCAGTTAACGAAGCTTGTGCAGAGTACTCTTAAATCTACGGGCTGCGCTTACTCAATGCAAGTTGTTCTGGGGCATAGTAAACAGCTATTCCATTCACGCCAGGACGCCATATTTTTAACAATAACCGGTCTGACCACCCGCAAGTACCACATGCTACAAAAAGTTGCTGCGTTTGCATTTTTTCTCAAATGATTTTTGTGCCGTCAACTAAAAGCCAATATGTACGAACGTTTTCAATATGCCCTCTTTGATGTTCAAGTACCAAATACTGGTTAGTTTTCTACACAAATGAGCCTGTTGCGAGCAGGAAGAAAGGAGGCACAATTAATAGTTTCTGCGCACCGTCGCAAAATGAATAAGCCTCAATTATATTAATAAATGGATGTAGGAAATGTATACTTATTTTCACGGTCGATTGTTAACACCACCTAACTTACTGCGGTAGATATTTCCTCCTTTGACCTAAACAAAGTAAATTAAACTTATTGTAATCGTTTGTTTAATATAATTTCACTTTTGTTTATAATAAGGAAATTCCTGCGATTTTGTAATCGCTTAGGGGACATAAAGTATGGCGAGTCCTGCATGCAACTCTCATGGCGAAATCAAAACTCGGTAGGTAAGCATATATTTGGACAGATTATTTTGATCAATTGAGTGGATTTAATAATTAGAATGTATTTTTTTGGAAAACTTATTTATTATTTAAAGTTATGGAGCGAAATTGGCACTACTTTTGACTAAAATCTGAGCAAGCGAAGATAGAAGAAATTCCGTGTGCGATAGAACCAAACTCCTTATTTCTATGCATTGTGTTAGGGAAAAATTCCAAAATAAGTAAAAAGCGGAAAATCGATCCCTCCCAGAACTGGAAGACGTTGTACAAAGTTGCTCAAATGTAAGTGAAGCCAAATTTAACGAACAACATTTACTTCAGAAACAAAAAAAATTCAATTCTTAAAAATTATGCTTTCCTATCTTATGAAGTATTTTGCAGAAGATGCCGTAAAAATTTTTTTTGGCGCATTGTGTTGCATCCCACGGCTTACCTTGACGACTAAGCATAGTGCTAGCACATGTTTCGGCGAAGGTTATATAAAGAAGCCCTTTTTGGATGTAAGTCATCTAAACTGTGCTTTCTTGTTAACTTACGTTCCGCTTCTGCGTTACCTAAAAACGAAACAGATAGAAGCATGAAACATATTGCAATAAAGACTTGAGATATGACCACCCTTTTTTGCATTCAAAAGTTTATTACAGTTAGTGAAATTTATTTAAATATGCGGAAAATAATCCATTTTTAAGACCAAAGTAAGTTTTTTCATAAACAGTCAAATTGAATCGTTTCACTACAGATAAACTAAAGAAAATGTCAAACGTCTCCAATTACATTGTGACATAACCTTGAAAAAAATTACTTTTCACATATATTTGTCAGTTAAATATCCAATTAAAACACTTTTTAATGGGTAACATATAATGAAAAGTGTTTCCATTAATCCTATGAAATACAATATCCGAATTAACTTGTGGAGTTTTGTATGCTCGACAATGTGGTTTGCTGTTTTGAGAAATTTCTTAATATGACCCACATGACCATTTTCTTAAGAACTTATGTCCAAAAACTCATTTTTTCTTTTATGGCCCTGAATGTTTATCTAACTTGAAAGAGTTCTATCTAAACGTCAAACAGAAACGCAATTTATTAATGTATCGATGAAGACACTACAAACGATCAAATTGATTCCAAAGTTTATTGGAGAATATTCAGTTTATATTTATCCATTAATATTAATCTGATCAGAATATTTTTACAAAAGAAGGGTTCTTTTTATATTAAGAAATTTTTAACATTCCGTTTTTAAGTAACGCAATTATTTAAAATTAATTGTTTTAGTTTATAGCTACTTTTATATCTCGGGAACTTTGGGATTATCGGGAAAATTTTATTTTTCTTAACAACCACTAAGTACTTTTATAGTTCTTTTAAAAATTTAATGTGATAAACGCTGCTTATTTCTAGGTTTTTGCAAACGTGCTCACGGCGGTATCCAAGTAATGATCAAACATTTGCAAACTTAGGCATGTTGCACGCAGCACTCGCCATACTGTGCGTTCCGCACAGAGACATCCAGTAATAATTTTTACTCCACTGTACTCACAACTTTCTTTCCCAACGCATATACAAACAAACGTCAAACGTACTTCTGCCTCTGCAAAACTGGAAGAAGAGTATCATTTGTTTTATTATTATTATAAGCAAATAACAATATAATAGCGTGGTAACAGTATCAGTGTCCATATTAGTATATTCGAGGGAAATGCAGAGGTGTACGTTTGAAGTTCCCATTTGTGCATTCGTGTTGTGATATTGAACATTAGAATCTCAGGTTGTTGATGAGGCCAAATGACATGAGCCGAGGGTGGTGTAAAAAAGGGGGAAAAGTGCAGATAGTAAAACATCCCCTTGGAATTTTAAGGAAATAGAACTATCGCTCCTGTAGTAAGGGTCAAACGGGGAAGAAACCGCAGAGGTCACCGGGCTCATTTCAGAAGTGCCACAAGGGCGGCCAGTGTTGACAGTGCCTATATGTTCTGCGCGACTCCGATCGAGTAGATATGAGCGTCACCTCTGACAAAGGTTGGGGTCAGTAAAAGTATCAGCACTACCAACACTCAGCTGTTGGCTGAAAGATGACATGATCAGTTGAAAGATTATTACCCATCTAACTTCACCTTGGTCGTCCCCAGTCGCCCAAGTCATAAGTAAAGAGAGTACCCTGCAGCTGAACGTTGTCCAGTGCAAGTTAGATACTGTAATAAGTCAGAATTATTCCAAAGAGGTGAACATGCTACACTGTTCTCCGATGCATGATCAGTTTCATTCTTTTTTATGAAACACATAGTTTAAGAAAACGGAAAGTTGTTTAAAGCCACTTGCACTTAATTTAGTACAGTAATATATTATGAAAGCCCCAAGAGATGTCGGTGTTGATAAGTAAATCTCACTCTTCTGACTCGTACTGCTACTTATAATGGTATTTGACATGCGTCAGAGACATAAGTGACGCATTAGATTCAGCAATGCCTTACGTTCTAGCGATCCTTCTCCTGGATGCGTACGCAGTGAGTTCTACGTATATATTACTGAATCAATATAGATACAATCAGATTAATATGGTTTATACATAATCTGTTGTCAATAAATTCAGATCACGTCACTTTTAAGGTGTATAAAGTGAATACTAAAGAGAAATGTCAAGAATACTTTTGAACAACTCAGGTTTTACTCGCAGTTCAGCAGGCCTACCGGCAAAAAATTACGAAGAAGCTTACCTCATACACAAAATCCGCCTGAAAGCGTTTTTAAGCGCGCTTAATTTTCTTCCTTTACTTGTTGCATGCTTAAAATGCAATGGCTGTGCTACAGTCCTGTAAATCCGGAACACATGACATAGTCCATCGTCCGTTGCCTGTTATTTGCCATCAGGGCTACATCGGCGGCATCCTAAGTGGCTGTGGTTTGCAAGCCTGGGGAGGAGGCAGCAGTCTAGTCGCTCATTACGGCATCGGTGTCCGTCTCCTTTGTATTCTCGGCCTTGTGCTGCATATGGGTATTGTTGGTAAGTCCTGACATGGCAGGTTTCTGGCTCGGTATGGATATTGCAATTGCCTTCCCGTGCGTGATATTTCTCATAATGAGCAACTGTCTGATTTGGAGCGTCCAAGACAGTAAGGTAATTGATTTCATTTTCCTTTTTTGTTAATTTTAAATAAAATTACATTGTTTATCTACAGGTCCAAGCTGTCATGGGAAATTCAGACGACTCTGTCATAGTTGACTCGAGTCTTCGCATAAATCCCGAAACGATACGTAACTTGTTCAATAAGCAGTTTAAAGATGTACCCACATTTCAGCGCTGCTTCCAAGGCGTCATCTCAGTCAAGCACCCCAAAATATATCCGTGATACTGGAGAATTCAGAGGAAAGTCTGGCGCATTCCATTTTGCCAGCCAATGAGAGAAGCCTGTATGCCTATACTACGGCTACTCACGTTCTACTGCGTTCGTTCGTTATGCTAATGCATGGACTTACACCAGTGGCTCTGCAACTAGCTCGAAGGTAATTTTTTTGCACTGAGTAAACGATGCTTACGTGCCTTTTACAGATTCGTACGCGTAATAAGTAACAAACGATTTCTACTATTTTATTGACAGGATATGCCCTATACACATTTAGTATGGCCTGGAATTCGCGCAAGAGGCCAGAGTTTACAAAATATTAATAAGCTCTCGTAATCCAGCGTAAGCAAATGCACAAAAACTTCGAAGTAATAATAACTAAACGCACAAAAATGTGTTGCTAAAAAGTAATATCAGAAGTACTTATTATTTTTTTAAAGAAAACTAAATTTTCTTGATAGTCCTCAAGTTCCGTAGAAGTAAAAATTGCTACAAATTAGATCAGTTAATGTAAATATTTTGCTAATTCTAAAATTTTTGCCAATTTTCGCAAAGTTCCTGAAGATAAGTGATTAAGTTTGACTGGAAATGAAAGAACTTGCTTTTCTTCTTACACTGGATTATTTTCCGCCATAGTGGACTACTTCTATGATCTGTATCAAGATTGCGAATTCAGAAAAGAGCGACCGTATACAAAGCATGACTTTGACAGTCTTCTGTCTGTCCCGTTTCTAAAGAACGCATAACTGAGGATTACTGTGCATAAAAAGTTTATTTCTACGTGACTAAAATTCAATAAGACATATTGTTCATTATCTTCATGATATCATATATGGGGAGGTTGAGTTAAGTTTCAAGCGATGACTAAATTTTATTGCGACCAAAAACGCTTTTTAACTGCATTGCGGGGTAGCAAAATATAATTTCTAAAACTTAAGTTGTTCTCGATTGTTTTTGACAAAATATGCTATTCCTTAAACTTGGTCTCACTTGTGTTTAAATAATTGCGGACAACATATTTCAGTTCTGGGGGGCATATTTTACAATTTTTACTTCTTTTTGAGTTTTTCCATAGTATAATGCATATTAGCACAAAAACTGCTTCTGTCATACTTAATAGCATAAGGAATGTATTTAATATGCGGCTCCCCCCAATTTCACTAGCAATAATGCCTATTGCATTCAATAAACTTAACTAAAAAGGGTGATTGTCCTACTTCAAAGGACTTTGCAGGATTAAATATATATTTCAAACCGCAAGATTTTTAACGAGTACCACACGCTACAAAGAGTTTCTGCGTTTGCATTTTTTCTTGAGTGATTTTTTGTGCCATTGACTATAAGCCAATATGTACAAACGTTTTCAATATGCACTGTTTGGTGCTCAATTACCAAATGCCGGTAAGTTTTCTACACAAATGAGCCTGTTGCAAGCAGGAGGAAGGGGGGCACAATTTATAATTCCTGCGCATCGTTGCAAAATGTATAAACCTTAATTATGTAAATAAATGGATTTAGGAAATGCATACTTATTTTTGCGGTCAATTGTTAACGCCACCTAACTTACTGCATTTGCTTCTCGGTCCTTTGACATAAACAAAGTTAACCAAATTAATTGTAATTGTTTGTGTAATGTTATTTTACTTTTGCTTAAAATAAGGAAATTTCGGAGTTTTTGCAATCGCTTCGAGGACATAAAGTATGGCGAGTCCTGCATGCAACTCTCATGGCGAAATCAAAACTTGGTAGGTTAGCATATATTTGGACAGATTATTTTGATCGACCGAGTGGATTTAATGTTAAGAATGGCTTTATTTTGGAAAACTCATTTCTAATTTAAAGTTATGGAGCGAAATTGGCACTAATTTTGGCTGAAATCTGAGCAAGCTTATGTCGAAGAAATTCCGTATGCTATAAGGTATGATAGAACCAAACTCCTTATTACTATGCATTGTGTTATGTAAAATTTTCAAAATAAGATAGGAGTGGTAAATCGATCCCTCCCAAAACTGGAAAACGTTGTACAACATTGCTCAAATGTAAGTGAGGCCAAATTTAAAGAACCACATTTACCTTCAGGAACAAAAAAAAACAATTTAATTCGAAAAAATTATGCTTTCCTATCTTGTGAAGTATTTTGCAGAAGATGCCTTTAAAATGTTTTCGTTGCATTGTGTTGCACCGCCCGGCTTACCTTACCGACAAAGTATAGTGTTCGCACATTTTTTCCGCTAAGGTTATATAAAAAAGCATATCTTGGACCTAAGGCATCTAAAAATATGCTTTCTTGTAAACTTACGTTCCACTTCTGCGTTATTCAGAAACAGAACAGACAGAAGCATCAAACATATTGCAATAAAGACTTTATATGTGACCAGCCTTTTTGCATTCAAAAGTTTTTAACAGTTAGTGGAATTAATTCACATATGCGGAAAATAATCCACCATTAAGACAAAAGTAAGCCTTTCAATTGTCCAATAAGCAGTTTAAAGAGATACCCACATTTCAGCGCTGCCTTCAAGGCGTCATTTCAGTCAAGCACCTTAAAATATATCAGTGATACTGGAGAATTCAGAGGACAGTCTGACGCATTCCATCGTGCCGGCAAATGAGAGAAAATGTCAAAGGTCTCCAATTGCATTGTGATATTACCTTGCAAAAGTTACTATACGCATATATTTGTCAGCCGAATATCCAATTAAAACACTTTTAAATAGGTTACATATTATGAAAATTGTTTCCATTAATCCTATGAAATACAATATCCGAATTATCTTGCGGAGTTTTGTATGCTCGACAATGTGGTTTCCTGTTTTGAGAAATTTGTTACTATGACCCACATGACCATTTTCTTAAGAACTTATGTCCAAAAACTCTTTTTTTCTTTTATGGCTCTGAATGTTTATCTAACTTGAAAGAGTTCTATCTAAATGTCAAACAGAAACGCAATTTATTAATGTATCGATGAAGACACTACAAACGATCAAATTGATTCCAAACTGGATTGACAATATTCAGTTTATAGTTATCCACTAATATTCATCAATACAGAATATTCTGACTAAAGGAGTGTTCTTTTTATATTGAAAAATTTGTAATATTCCGTTTTCAACTTACGCAAATATTTAAAATTAATTTTTATACTTTGAGCTACTTTAATGTCTCGGAAACTTTGGAATTATAAGGAAAATTTATTTTTCTTAACTACCCCCCGGTACTTCTTAAAGTTCTTTTAAAAACTAAATGTGATCAACGCTGCTTATTTCTATGTTTTCGCAAATGTGTTCCCGGTGGTATGCGAGTAATGATCAAACTTTTGCAAACTTAGGCATGTTGCATGCAGCACTTGCCATTCTGTGCGTTCCGCACAGAGACATCCAGGGATAATTTTTACTCCGCTGTACTGTTACTTCCTTCCCCAACGCATACACAAACAAAAGTCAAACGTACTTCTGCCTCTGCAAAACTGGAATAAGAGCACCATTTGTTTTATTATTATTATAAGCAAATAAAAATCTAATAGTGTGGTAACAGTATCAGTGTCCATATTAGTAGATTCGAGGGAAATGCAGATGTGTACATTTGAAGTTCCAATTTGTGCATTCGTGTTGTCATATTGATAAGTAATATCTGAGGTTATTGATGAGGCCGAATGACATGAGGCGAGGGTGGTGTAAAAAAGGGGGAAAAGTGCAGATAGTAAAACATCCCCTTGGAATTTTAAAGAAATAGAACTATCGCTCCTGTAGGGAGGGTCAAGCGGGGAAGAGACCGCAGAGGTCACCGGGCTCATTTCAGAAGTGCCACAAATGTCTGCAGAGTTTGTCGACAAGATTGCGAAAAAATAAATATCCGTCAAGATCCTCGGCAGTCCGCTGCGTGTCAAACCAAGGGAGGATTTTAAGTGGCCGCGTGGAATATGGCCGCAAGCAGGCACGATTGCTCAAGATCTTGTCGAGGTTTGCATATAATCGAGTCTTGACTACCGCAACAACTTTTGCATGAGAATGATGACGAAAGATCATAAGAACCGGGCTGTGCATAATTTATATAGTCAATGAAGCAAATATTAGAAGAATATAGCAAGTAGTATAATAATATTAGCTTTTCGTCACCGTTATGCATTGGACTATAGGCATTTATGCTTTAAACTAAACCTTACTAAGTTATACAATGCAGGATCTTAATCAATATTTTAAGAGCGTCCAGAAGACAGCGCTCAGATGATGTTGCCTTCGCGGTACGATGTGGGTTCAATTGCCATGCAAAAACCTCTAAGAATTGCGCATAAAGATCTCCAGAAGCAGAACATACCAAGCTTTGAATACTCTGTTGGCTAAAAGAACTTTCTGGGGTCCAGCCTGGCCTCAGTCTTACTTGGATTCGCCCGTTCTGCTTAATTAAAGAAAGGTCTTGAAATGTGCAAAATGTTATTATCAGGTCCCAAGAAGCTCTTTGTAGCTCAAAGGGAAGAGAATAAGGTGGCGTCCCGCCAAAGCCTGGAAGCTCAAAACAGTAAACAAAATGATCCGACGCTCGACAACCTTTCTTCATTTTTCATTTAAATACATGTAACGCGACCGTTTATATTCATCGTTGACTTACAACACAGACTACTTCCAATTTCACCCCCCCATCGACAAAATTTATTGAATTTTATTATTTATATTCTTCTTACCGCAAAACGTCACTGGCGTGACATGAATAAGGCCTATTCAAACTAGTTCTCCCTTTAACGATTATCCGGAAATTCATTTCGATATCTTATAAGAAATTGAAAGATAAATATTGCTGCTATTGTGCATCATAACCGAATAAATGTTCGATTTTTAATGAGCCCCCATTCCAGTTGGGCATACTTTCATGACCGACGACGACGTCGGTGGTTTGTCTTGAAATATGTGCCCAATGACATGCAGTGGACATCGTCAGCTTTTGCTCAGCCATAAACGATCATCCACATTGGCATAAACTGTTCTACTAACATTCAAACATTTTTTTACAACTATTTGGCCACATAACGGATAAAAAGTCCCTTTATTTCCGTCTATAGTGGGTTTTAGCCGTCTGTAAAATCAGGTAAATGGGTACCTGAAAAGTGTTCTATCTACCAACGAGTCCTCTGGATTTTCGTTGTGTTTCTTTAAATCTGTTTTCTTGTTAGTAAGTAAATTTCATTAGATGTGAAAGATACGGATTTCATACAGATTAAAGTACTTTTCCTGTAGGAAAGTATGTCCAGTTACGATGTTTAATGGGTGATGCTTTTAGTTGCTTGTGAAGCAGGCTACGATCGGCTGCGATAATAATATCAAATTATGTCGCCTTTTCATTCACTTGCGTTTTAAAAACTGTAAGAATATTTGTCTGTTGATAGCAGAAGTGAATAAATACTCGCAAAAATCAAGGGCACAAATGAATGCGGATGTCCAAGAAGATTCCTATGGCAGACATTGCCTAACTTTGAATAATGATCACTATTTTTCCGTTTATAGCGTGATTCTCCATTTGTTCCTCTGATTGTAGGGTATCGCCTCGCAAATTTAAGAAAATACTGCTACTTCCAATCGTTTTTCTGGTGTTTTGTTTTCTCTTCTTCGTCACATCAGTCTTGACTCGTATTTTTACGCCTGCCTTTTTAACGAGCTGGACAAATGGAACAAACCCATGATGCTGACGAAAAATTCATTGCTGGATCTTATCGTAATTTACAATACAATTTGTTTCTTCAAAACTAATTGTGCCTTTAAATGCATTGTTAATAAATCTAGCCCATGCTTCGACCGAGTTCCAGTTTTCCTTACACGCTTACTCATTTTAAAATTTTCGACTGCCCAATAGGAACAACCGAAGTTATTAGGAAAAAATGCACAAGTAATTTGAAGTAGACGCAGAGAATAAACAGTTAGAAAGACATTATTCCCATAACCGATTTTAACTTCAAATGTCACCAAATTGCGGTAATAAACCATGGTCGGCAACACGTCAAGTCTATTTTCCTTTGATGCATGCACTGATTTAGAACAAGGATGAATTACGTGGTAAGGGACTGGCATTTTCTTCCTAGTTACATGCTTATCTACACACGCATCAGACTGCATTTAATGATGCAGTTTTCATGTAAGATAAATGGCCATATTTTTACCCATTATGCCCCCATGGACGCTAATATAACATGCAGAAGCCTACTAAACACCCCTATCTACGTTTTTCCGCCTTCTCATACGCAGCCGTTTCGACAACATTGGCTACAGTTTAAGGGGAGCACTTGCCATTTTTTCTTACAAGGTAGACAATTAAATTTGATCTGAAGTTGTCTATATTTTGAGGTTAACTTTGGGATTGCGGCAGTGTCCATCCTCACCTGCGAATTCTGCTTCAAAAGGAAAACTTCCATCTTGGGTGTTCATTAGGAAACCATTATGCTATAACACTTGATAGTTTAGACGGCCGTAAGTATGGCTGCGTCATTAGACCTGACCTGTTATTTCGTCATTGCTATCGACGTTTCCTATTCTTTTATTGTCCAGATACGCAAACCTGAGGCGTGCTGAGTGAGATTATTTTTATTGAAATTTATGTTGGACTTATTGCTGTCAGTAGTTAGCACTGATTGTTACACTACCACTGTCTCCCCTGTGTATGGCCCTTATGAATGTAGAGCAGTAGAAGCCAAAAATAGCAGGCTACGCTGTACGTCCTCTTTCCCATTATGCTCTAAAGTGTAAACACGAATTGTGGACGCAGATCCTTCATGACTCGAAGATAATTACTTGCGTCGAATTTGGAGATTTGTCTAGCGTTTGGGCTGTCGATATCAATCGCCTGCTGCTCCTTATGGTACATCCTTATCAGCCGAGCGTGTTTCATGTGACTGTAAAGCGTTAAAGCGCATAAATAGCTCTGCTGCAATTCATTTTTGTATATGGACAAGGTTATAACATCATTGACGTCTTCGGATATAAGGCTTTAGGGGTACAGCTCCTGGGAGCGTGAAGTTAGCATTTGCGTATCCAGGTGCGCAGACGTAAGGTGGATTAGGTGAAAGGTTTTTCATTGACATACATGTTGCGCTCATTGCAGTCATCAGTACGCATTGGTCGGGGCACTACCATTGACTTCTCTACCGTAGCTGTCGACACGCTGGCGGCCGAACATCCATCCAAAGATGTCTGGATAGTGCCGACACGGGCGTTGACATCAGTGGGGAGAGTCACCTTTGGCATATTCCAAACAGTTGCGAAGGCATGTAAGTCTTCATGGGCTTTAAAGTGCGCACCGTCTACGGCGTTTGTCATTGATGGAAATAAAAACAAGCTTTTTCATACACAGTAATAATAATAACTATTTCAGGCAAGTGGGACACTCGACGACCTGCTGCCCACGATGTCTTTGCAAACAATGCTTTGGAAACATTTTCGTGATTTCCTTCATACCTGGATAGAGCCACCGGTCACACCTATGGTACTAAGAACAAAGGAATATGTTCAAACTCATAAAAACGTCTAGGGCTGTCAATTATCAATAGTTAAAACAAAAGCTATAGGTTCAAAAAATTACAACGAGCGACAGTATTATGCGTTATAACCAAAAGTTTAACTGTCACACATTTCCAAAAAGCAAATTTTCATCAACCGAAGGTGTTGAAGCGTCATGGGATGAAAGGTTTTGACGACAAAAGTATATTTGAAGATGTGGTTAAACGGGTCATCGTCAAGAAAAGACCTTCACAAGCAGTTTTAGGTCCCGTATTGTTCCTCGTTTACATCACCGACTGTGTCGGGGATCCAGACTGTGAAGTCACCTTGTTCGCCGATGACATCAAATTATGGAGAGTTGTCCAAAGTACGGCAGATGAAAACCATCTACAAGCCAACTTGAACAGATCGGAGGACTGATCAAAGCTTTGGTTAATGTCTTTGGAGATGTGTTTGGGTGGGGCATCGAGTAGAAAAGTCCTCCACAAACTAACTACATCTTTAAGACGCCTCAGGACACTTGTCGTAGATAGGCGTGTTACCAGTTGTAGAGAAAACTACACCTGTGACTTCCGTCTGAATTTGTTCATCGGGAATGTTGCTGCTCTCGAGCTAAATGGCTACCAACACGACGACGTTGACGTTCACCTAAGGGTTCAGCTGTTGCTGAATGATGAGTAAAACACCAGATAATAGCCCGACTCGATGCTGCTCGGTAGGTTTCCTTAAGCCTTAGAAAATTTATGTGAACATGACGCGATACATTCATCACCTCATGCATTTTCTTATACCGTGAATTCGCCCGGTTATCCTTTCTTTGCCACTTTTAACCTTGGTCTGCATGTGTTGGAAATGGACAAATCCTCAAAGTGTTTTACTAACCATACTCAAATATCATCCTTTGAATGAAGTACACTGACTAGGTCTCAAGTATGGCAGTCCCTATTCGCTGTGACAACATCGGCAGGATACCTTAGGCCATGCACGAAATACGACGTTGGTGGTTGGGGCACACTTTAACCGTTCACTTCAAGTGCTCGACGCTGTTGCCCTCGATACGGCGCCCTCACTTTATTAGAGGCCTCGTTAAAGCCTCTCTCAACAAAGTTCGTCATTCATTGCAGTGAAACTTGAATGCTCGCCAATTGGTCTCCGTCCCTGGCAAATACACGGTGTCAAATTGTCTAGATCCGCGGTTACAGATCGCAAGGCACTATAGGCCACGTCCTCGAGACCGGTTTTCTTAGGCATTAGCGAAATCATAACATGTACGAGTTCAGTTAGTTTGGCAGGTGAATTCTACGGCACCACATGCCAAACGGATTGCACAGATTTACAGAGAATGAGAAGTCGCAAATCCCAGAATGTCAATGCCGAGCCATGATGTGTCCATGACTACCTTGATCCTCGAAGAAGTCATTAACCGGCACCAAAACCAAATCAATTTTTCATCTTCCCTTCAAAAGAGAATCATAGGAGCACAAACATTATAAAACATAAAAACGTCGACGTATACATCGCTACAAAACGTCACAGATGCGGCAGTCTCTACCCCAAAGCAAATGAATACTTTATCGCAGGCGGTTAAGTTAGTTAAGCCGTGCAAATGCGATGTTTAGGCCATGGCTACTAAGTGCTGAAGAGAAGTCCGTAAAGGCCAGAGTAGTTGGAAGAATGTATTATGTACACAAGGGAAAGGAGAATAGATAGAGGAAGTTACACTTGGCGAGCGCACAACTGGCAGGAGGGCCAGCCACAAGCCAAGTGAGGTCTTAGCAGCAAAAAAGCCATAAGACAGAGAAGGCGCGTCCATTGAGTAGGTCGGCCTGGAGATTTTGGGCAAAGGGGCAGCTTGCGTCGGAAACGCGTGCAAGCTCGCCTTTCGTCGCTGGCTTAAATCGCGTAGATGCGGGAACCGTGATTGGCTGATCGATACATCGAAAACCGCGTTGGTGAGCCGTTTGCAAAGTGCACTTCGACGCGAGCTAGTCGGCCAGGCACGACCCATTACAACTTAACTCTTCTAAAGGCTATGCACATGCAGCCTAATCCCACAAGAATTCATTGATAAACCACTCTGTTTAGATAGAGTATTTAGTATAACGCATGGAACGATATACCTTTAGGAAATGTTCCTCACCATTCGTAGGCCTGTGAGAGCATGTCGGCCATGTGCATAACAGTCGGTTATCAGTTAAACAAAAGTCAAGGTGTCAGGTGGCGTTATATTGATGAGAAACTTCAATTTTCTTTGGAAGGGAGCAGAAATAATCGTTGAGATACCCAAGAGCAAATTGTCTTCCAGCCAAAACGTGTGACAGAATTCGTAAGTAAAGTATTAATACTTAATGTTAGATCATTTGATGCGTGTTTTATGCAAGATAAGTACGAAATAGGAAATAACTTAAAGCCACCCGTAAAATTTTTCATATAGATATAACTGACATATGAGTCTACAATGAGTATGACTGGTCCGTAGTGGCCTTCTAGTTTATCCTTTGTTCCAACGTCTAGTTGTGTCACTGAAAGACAATTTTTCAATTTTGCAGCTATTTTAACACCGGGAAGCTCTCATTTGCATTTCCGTCCACATCTTCATTAGTGTTCTACCCAGATGATCGGCCACACACTATTTGCCGGAACGTATTCCGAAAACCCGACGTGGTAAGCGGAAACTTCCTAGTGTCAAAGACACGAGCTCCATGGCCCTCAAATAGCAGATATTGTGAGCAAACCTCTGTAAAAACTTTAAGGATTGAGCGAACGCATTCAGCACAAAGAACTCGATGAAGTCTTGGAAATGGTTCCAAAATTCGGACGCCCGGAGCGCTGCACACGGGTAGCAAGAAAAGTAAGCGATGGGCGACTAGCATTCATCATGTTTAACCCGCTAGCCACTGAAGCATATACGAGAACAATTCAGTTGTAGGGGGTCTACGTATGTGCTCTAACCCTTTTGGCAATTAATTTTTCGTACCGAATAGCAACATAGAGAGAGACATGAAACGAAGCTTGACTCAATTTTTCTCCTGCTGCTGTAAAATTCGAATTGATCTTCAACATGGAGATGATAGTGGTCATGTTCCAACCAATGCCAAATAATGACTGGACAATACAATAGCGGGAAACATTGAGGTCAATGACAAAAGGAATCATATCAAATCTTATGACACTACCATACCTACCGACTTCTTAATTACGCACTGGTTAAACATTTTCGTTTGCAAATGAACGCCAAAATGCATGATTAACGTTTTTTATATTTCGCAAAGTGAAATTGGCAGAAAAGGATTTCTCACGTTAAAATCCCGAGAAAACGGCAATCTGAGCATCTACACCATGTCAGAATAAATTTAACTATTACATATACAAGTTGTGAGGCATCTCATACATTTAGTCAGTTTGCGTAGGCATTATCTTGCTAGTGCCCCAGTCAAGCGCCCAATATTTTTATCCATAAAAATCGTTTCACTGAACCCACCTTAAATCTGCGCATCTGGAAAATGCAAAAGCAGAAAACATTGAGATAAATGACGAAGTAACATGTCAGAAATTGAGCAGTCTAGGTAGTGGCTGTGTTTAGAGCACTTACATCATGAGACCGAATCCCAGGTTGTAGGTAACTGTCAAGAATTACCAGCGTGAGGGCTTTATTGTGCGCAGAAGCCGATGCGGCTGCCTCAGGCAGCAGTGGCTACTGGCGAAGCAAGGGTTGGTGTGTGTGCTGTGTTGCGTGTGGTGACGACAGCTGAATTCGAAACGATTTTATATTGGTGTATTGCAATAGCCGGAAGTGCGTCGACTGTAGAGGCCCCCTTCGAGGTGGCATGTTGAAGTGGCCCTTGATAAACTGCGACCAGTTTGACACGTGTTTGCGTGCGTGTATGTGAATGCTAGTTAAACTGTTTAGGGTAACCAAGAGGAAACAGTCACTTGCGACAGTGCGTGACTTTGAGGCAGCCTTGTGGCCCTCCGCCACAAGATCTCAAAACGCAGCTTTAATTACAGCTATCTAGAGTACTCACTGTGACACTGCCATGATTTCTAATTAATCACTAAAATTAAAGATCTATTTTTGTAGAATATGGAATCAAAACTGCGGCGGAAGGGATAATCAAAAGGGCCTTAACTAACAGGACGTCGCTAAAGGTTCTCTTAATGTAATTGCATCACAAAGGTATTTTTGAGGCACCTGCATATTATGTTTTCATTACGGTTGCATGACTGGTGAAAGGTGGCCTGCAAAATGACGTACATTTAGCGCAGACTGATGCATTTTGTGGAAAAAAAAGGCACCTGGGTGTTCCAGGTGTAGACAAGTGATTAAGGTACATGCAAATGGCAAGAGAGGGTCAGTATCTTATTGAATTATTCGGCCTCGCGCTAAGTCAGTGCATTATTCAAATTAAAAAAAACTGGACGTATTGGCCGCAATGGTTTGCACAATTTCCGACTGATGTCACGATTTGGTACCATTTGACGTTGATGATCCGTAATAAGAGCAATAACGTTGTTAATTTCCAAGTACCGAACTCTGTGCATTCAGAAGACATTTATAGACGCACTTAGGCGCCTTCAGCCGAGCACTAACTTGTCATGCGTTTTCACACTTCCCAACCAAGTCGAATGTACGCGACGCCACAGACACATAAGGAACCTGTTCGTCTATGCTCTTTTGAGATAATATATATAATTCGGTCTTAATGGGGAAGCGTTGCCACTTCCCTTTGGTTTCATCGAATAAGCCTTCAAACGTGAAAGTTAACTTCAAAAAGTCGATATGATTACCCCGTCGCTGCGGCCAGTTCAAATTTCTTACGCATTTCTTCGGTTTGTCCTATTTGAAATTCAAAATCAAAATAATTCGAAACTGGTGGTAGCTTTATTAAAATTGTATCTTAGCGCAGAGTTAATTCGGAAAAGACAGGTTGTATTGTAGATCAGAATGGGATTCAAATTCAGTTGTGTATCAGCATCTGGGTCTCGTTCCCTTTGTTCTGCGGAAACCAGATCGGATAGAGTGCAGGCGTAAAAATACGAGTCAAGACTGATACAACGAACACGAGTAAACAGAACGTCAGAGTTATGACTCGAAGTAGCAGTATTTTCTTAAATTTGCGACGAGATACCCTACAATCGGAGAAACAAATAGAGCATTTTGAGATCAAAGAGGCAAGAATGATCATCATGAAAATGTAGGCAGTGGCTGCTATAGCAATGGTCTTCAAAAATCCAAAAGTATTTGCACCATTACTTTAGAAGGGTAGTATTCTAATTTAATTTAAAGTGACAATTACTAAACAAGTAACAAAAAAGCTTTAAGGAACAAAATGAAAACTTCAGAGCACTCGTTGGTAGACAGATACTTTCTCAGTTGCCCATTTATTTACGGGTACAGATGGCTAGAATCTGCTTAAGCCGGAATAAGGAAAGCCGTCTTATCAGTAGCGTGGTGATATAATTTAAAAAAAAACTGCTTAAAGTTTATTAAAACAGGCCTTGACCATATATATGACCATTGCGAGCCAAACAAATGCTGTCAAAGTCCTTGACATTCACTTCGGCAAATATTTCAATGGAACCACCGACCTTGTCATCGATATGCCCAACTGGAAAGTAAGCTCATTTAAAATCTAGAATATATTCAGTTAAGATTGTGGGTATGCCAAACAAGCTTGCAAAAAGAAACAATCTATCAAAAAATATAAAACTTGCAGTTTTCTGTCAGGAGGCATGCAAACCCAAAAGGAAGACCTATTTGTGACGCTGTGCAGTAAGTAGAATGGAATTAACGATAAACAAAATGCAATCGAAGGGGAAATTAAAAGTAGTCCATGTAATATTTCGAAGATATAATCAAAACTATCAGCACGTGCAGAGCGCCACCACATGAAATACGAGAAGACACACCGATACTGCATGGTGGAAATATAAGTTAAAGTAGACTAGTGAAAGAAGCTTTTTCTTGTTGAAAGAATGCATGCACATAGAATACTGCATTGTGAAATTTGGTAAGAGGATGAACAGAACGATCTTGTTTTACCCACACATTGATGATTTTTAACACAAGTAATTCAATTGTTGATAATTACAATTAAACATTAAACTAAGCATCTACAATTTAAGATAGGATATAAAAATGGGGGTCATTCGGTAATGGGAGTGACAGTGTGTTAAATTTCTGAGAGATTTAAAGCATGGAAAGATGTCAGGGTTTATTGTGAGATTGAGTTATTTATTATGAGGCCTGGAATTGATACGAGAGTTAGGGCTGGCGTAATGGCTAGAAAAAGGGAATATTTACCCTCCCTAGAGTTTAGCGTTAGGCCTCCCTAATTATTATGCGTATTACCTTTCCCGTGGCTAGCCTAATGTGTTAAAATTTTCAGAAAGTTTTGACACACTACCATTTTCTATTCAAAATCTTTTACAATATAGGCCTTCGAATTCGCGCAGCATTCTTTGAAATAAAATTTTGTCGATGCAATCCTTTCTGGATAATATATAATGAGTGCATGCCCAAGCATCTAGTGTGCTGTTGGATTTGTTTCAGTTTTTTTCAGTTTATTTGGTGAGGATAATAGGCAATGCCTTTGAAAATCCTATTCATACCATGTACAAAACCTATAAAAATTAACCACTGCTAACATAGTATTGGCAAACAGTGAGTAGCATTGTTTTTTACAATATATGTCTGGTTTTTAGAGGTCAGACTTTGAGGACGGAGAGTAACATTGTTTTTTAAAATATATGTCTGATTTTAAGAGTTCAGTCTTAAGGAAAGGAGAGGGGACGCGTGCAATTATCCAAGCGTTGTTTGTACATCTGAAAAGAATTGAACTTTACGATTGACTGTGGAAGGTTGTTCCACTGTTGTAAGACAAGTTGCGTGAAGAATTAAGAGCAGAGGTAAAACTTGGACATCTTCGTGCCCACGCAAATGAGGCGAGAGGTGCCACTGAAACATGCCTTCAAAACGTAATCCTTCCTCAAGACCGTTTATTATCTTGTAAAGTGGGATAAGATCCCCTCTTTGTTGCCTTAATGCAGAGGGAATAAATTAAGGCATGTCAGTCTTTTTATGTAAATGTGGATCTTTAGCCCTCTTACTAGCTTTCTTGCCCAACGCTGCACTTTCTCCAGACATGCTATGTCCTTTGCTAGCCATGGCCGCCATGCCTGTATGCCATAATCTAGGTGTGGTCGAACAAATGTGTCGTACACTCTGCCAAGGAGGCCTTCATCGAAGGTAAAAAACGCCCTGTTGATAGCGTGCAGTACTCCGGTGGCTTCATTAGCAGCTTTGACAGATTGTAATGAGGGTTTCAGATTACACTGTATTTAAATGTCGAGGTCATTTTGCGTAGATGCTACGGAAATTTGGATGTTTTTCTGGTGAAAGGTCCTCCTGCTCTGTAGGATAGGGTAATTTGTTGGATGCAGGTGGAGGACGGCAAACTTTTGCACATTGAAATCCAGCAGCCCTCTCTCGGACCACGTCTGCAGTTTGAAAAGATTATTTTGCAGAGCATCTCGGTCGCTTGGGCGCTTAATGACTTGCCAGAGCTTAACGTCATCGGCGAACATGAATTTACCGCAGTCCAGTTCTTGAATGCTGTCATTTACATAGAGAATTAAGAGTAGAAGACCGAGAACGGAGCTTTGAAGAACCCCAGTATCTACGTCAACCCAGTCCGATTTATCCTCCCCGATGTAAATGCGTTGTTTTTGACCAACTAAAAATGACCTGATCCAGTCCAAAATTTTTCCTTGATGCCGAGAGCGCTCAGTTTATGTAAAAGGCGTTGATGGGGCACGCTGTCAAAGGCTTTGCGGAAATCGATGTACACTACGTTCACTTTGAAGCCCTCTTCTAAAGCACTTGTTCAGGCCTTAATTGAAGTCAGTAAATTTGAAAGGCAGGAGCGCCCTCGGCGAAAGCCATGTTGGAAATTTTGTATGATGTCACTTTCATCGCAAAATCTTAGTAAGGCCTGCTTGACAAGGACCTCCATCATTTTGCAGGAAAGGCAAGTCAAGTTTATGGGCCGAAAGCTGTTTGCAGATATCTTGCTACCTGCCTAATATAACTGGACGATAGTGGCCATCTTGCACTGCAAAAACAAGTCCCCTGTTCTCATGGAAAGCTCGAACAGAATTGAAAGAGGCACTGATAGATCGGTCGTCAGTTCTTTAACTATCAGTCCAGGGATCCGATCCAGTCCAGGAGACCTGCCTCATTTGATGTGACTAAGGACATATCTTACGTCTGCGACAGAAAATGTAACAGTTTCAATAACGGCTGTACTTTTGCCTACTTCTACTCCCGGATTGTCATTTGGGGATTCCATCATAAACGCCGATCTGAAAAACTCAGACTGTTACTCTAATTTCCGCGGTCCTTTCGTTACTACGTTTCCGAGGTTATCCCTTAGAGTTCCAATGTCATCCCCGTGCTTCCTTTGACTGCGGATATACCCATAAAACTTATTTGGACATATTGTGGCTTGTAATGTAAGTTGACGCTCAAAGGCAGTTCTTTAATTTCGTATTTTTTCACGGCATATATTTCGTTGCGCTTTATATTCGGCAAGTGATGCTGAAACTCGAAGATGCTCATACTTTTCCACAGTCGATTTTTCTTCTTTGTAGCCCGTTTTATTGGCTGGTTGATATATGGGGGTCTAGCACATGGTCTTATTACTTTTATTGGACAATGGACTTCAATTAAGCGCTCAAAAGTCTCTTGGATATGCTGCCATAATTCATTTGTAACGTTCATATTGGGTAACCAGTTTTCTGCGGAAGCGGTACGTCTCATTTCTTTAAAATCGGCTTTCCAAATATTTTTGCGTCACTTTATCTGCAATTTTGGAGACAGTAAGTAGCACACGCAGGTAAAAGCAACGTGGTCACTTAACCCAAGTTGCGATTGTGAGTTCACTTACCTTATGATTTCTTCTTTTTTAATAAAAACGAGATCCAGACAGTTTGATCGCTGGCCTTCTCGCAGTCGGGTTGTGAAGTCTATGTGTTGAATGAGATAGTTGTCCAAAGAAAACTGAAGATGTTGATAATTGAAAGGTGCTGCTGCGGCCTTTACACTAGGCCTCATTCAATCGATGCCAGGAGGGTTGAAATCACCCAGGAGTAATAGGTTTTCCTGTTTACAGATAACTGTCAGTGAACTTAGTACTTCTACGTCATCACTTTCGCTGGAGCCTGGATGCCGATAAACAACGCATAAATTGATTGCCAGATGTTGCCTCATCTTAATTTTGCATGGAAGTATTTCACATCGTCGTAGGCCTATGTCTGCCATTTCCCTCTGAAAACAGAAAATTTCATTTGCTACATAAAATGCCACTCCTCCGCCCCTACGTTGAGATCTGTCGCAGCGTAACAGATGATAGCCTTCAATGCTGACTTCGCTGACCCTTAGTGCTTCGGTCAGCCAAGTCTTTGTTAATGCCAGTATATGCGGTTTCTGCTCAGATGCTATTGTTTTGAGTTCGTCAAGTTTATTGAAGAGACTCTGACAATTGGTATAATAGATCTCGGGGCAGCGGCCACTATTGCTTGTGGTATCTTCTAGAACCGGCCGGTTGACCTTGGTTTACTTTTCCGCCTGACTACTTCCGGCCAAAGAAAATTTCTTTCAATGTGGACTATTTCTCTTCCTCTTATTTGTAGGCCAGTTTCACCTTTCTTCTTTTGGTCGCTTAGATCTTTTTTCAAAAGCCGCATTTTCCTGCGTTCCTTTGGTTCATAATCCGGCTAAAAGAAAACTTAAGCATGCATGGTCCGCAGAGACGACTTTCTTTCCAACAGAAGCTCTGCCTGCGCTTCGGTGTCCTAAATGACCTTCAATGGTCGCGGCCGAGAGTTTGAACCTTTCGGCGGCTGATCCTTGCCTATTCTAAATGTTTTGAGAATTTTTACAGACTCAGTGCCCCTAAGCAATGATTGAGCCTACTGCCGAACGAGACCTCGATCGTGCTCCACCTTATCCCCAGCAACTGTAGCCGTTGATTCTGATGCACCCTGTATCAATTTATGTTGCTTACGGTTGGCTTGATCTTTGGGCGCGGTCACATCGCACTGAAGCAGAGTAGCAGCAGGGGTTTCGAAGTCCAGGTCTGTGACAGATTCTATGGACATTTTGCTGGAAGCATTTTCTTCTAAGTTCCCGTTTGCCCTTTGGTACAATTCAACTTCCTTTTCCTTAGTATTATTCTCTTGGAGTGGTTGTCTTGCTTTTTGTTATCCTGGCGTGCTCCAAGTTCTGTCCCACGATAAAACTGAGGGCTTTGGTTGCTCTTTAGCAGGCAATTCTGCATCTGCCTTCTGCTGGCGTATGCACCTGCGTTTGGCCCTTCTGGGCTCGTGGTTTCCTAGTTTTGCAACCACTGACCTGTCCTCTGCATACGCCGCATCCTCTTGGAGTGGTTGCCTCGCTTTTTGTTCACATGGCGTGCTCCAGGTGCTATCTTGCGATAAAATAGAGGGCTTTGTTTGTTCTTTAGCAGGTTGCTCTTCAGCCGTCTTCTGCTGGCGTATGCGTCTTCGTTTGGCCCTACTGGACTCGTGGTTTCCAGGTGTATCAACCACTGACCTGTCCTCTGCATGTGCCACATCCGGTGGTGTTATTTTATTGTGCTTTATGAGCACTTCTAGTACCTCCGCGTAAAATTCAAGGCTTCCCTTTAAACGCATTAAGCACGTGGCTAGCTTAAGACATCCATCGCAATCTGCACGCGCAGGCTTATTTGGCTGGGTGGTGTTCGGTTCTAAGACGGTTGATGAAAGAAGATGCGTTTTTACATAGTGGGTGGTCTGGGATTTCGTACACGTTATTGAAAGTGCTTCAGCTATTTCTAGGAGTACCTTGTCAAAGGTTGTAAAAGGCGGCTTACATAAATTAACCTGATTACACCCGTTAGAGTTTATCCTAGCGACTTGGCCTTCAGGGTGTGAGCTGGTAGTGAAGTCGGTAGAGCGTCCGACATTATAAAAAAAGGTCCGGGGTTCAAATCCAGCCGTCAACGAGCGTTGTAATAATCTAACAGAGATGGATCGTTACCCGTGCTATTGGAAACTATATTAGAGTGCATCAATTCAAAGTCTGCAATCAACTGGCCGTGCTAATATAGATAGCAAAAAGATTTGCTTGTGCAATTAATTTTTACAGTCAGAATTTGTAATGTAAACGACTCGGCCTTTGTTGTGAGGAGTTATTTGCACTGTAGCAATCATAGTCTGAAGCAGAGATTTTGTTTTTAGGAGAAAATGAACTTCCAGACTTGTGCTGACCGTAGGGATAACTTCCAGTGCGTGGTATAATCCGCGGTCAAGTTAGATGGTGAAAGCGAAGGATTCGTCTCACTCAGAAAGGATATTTACAAAAGGCAGATAATACGCAGCTCCTTTGTCATTTTTTTGAGCCAGATGTGTCTTCTACACTTAGGTAAAGACTAAAAACCTCGTAAGCGCAAAGAGCTTAAATTCGCAGCCAATTTCAAAATCCCCATCTGATGTTACGGTTTTATCGGCAAAGTTTAAAGGCGGATTTGTAGCTCAGTGGCGGATAAAAATGGAACGGAGGTTGACTGACCATATTTAGAAATAAATCCAAATGTTCGATTTGAATGTTGCGTGATGATAAACAATCCGTAAACATGCATAAACGAAATGAAGCGCGATGCTTTTTTTCTGGATAGCAAAAATGTATGGTCAACGCAAGCCAGGTAGGAGCGGCTATTTCTGTACCTTCATAAAGTTCGGAACGAGTTGGCTAAAGCAATGGGTCAAGACACTTTTGTATGTTCTAATAAACAATACCAAATAGTAAGAAGCCCCATGTCTTACCATCGTTTGCGTAAAACGGGTGATATGATCCCTGCATGCTTAATACTTAACCAAATCAAATAAATTTTGCCATCGTTTTTAAAGCTTTGGCACGTTATTTTAACTGCAACTGACAAACAGCTTTTGCAAGCAAACGATAACAGACTCCAAAAGTTGTTAAAAGACTGTCTCTTGCCTTTCAATAAGAGCCGATGTGATAATATACGAGTCGGCTAAACAACCTCTCCTACCCGCGCGGTTTACCGACTGAATGGTATATCATGACAAAATCTAGACGTCCAGAAGGACTTGAAAGTTTGGATCCCACCCTCGCTTAAACCTTTCTTGCCTTGCGCAAAGGTAGCTAAGTTTCCGATACCGAGTATATGCCTCGTGCAGCGAACTTTTCTGCTATCGCTAACACCTAATTCACCAAAGTATTGGAAGCTTCGTGGGGTGGCAACTGGAGTCCGCTGTACAAACTTGGAGACCACTTGCTGCGAAAGACATCAACGTCCTCACAAAGATTCAAGGGCATGCACCCAAACTTTTCATTGGACAGGCTCAATAGCCTATGAAACACTGCTGTCTAATCTAAATCTATTTCCTTGGCGCTACAGGACTGCTTCAGAGTCCCTGATACTAACATTACGCATATTACATGCACATAACAGCTGTCTTTTATCAAAAGATTTCTTCCAGTTTCTAACAATTGCGAACGTGAGAGGTCGTCCTCTCAAATCACGTGTAAATGGGGCCAGTCTAGACGCTAGGAAGACCTTTAATCCAGTGGAGTGATCGAATCTTGAAGTGTTTTGCCTCTGGATGTCGATATGTCGACATCCTTAGAAGTTTATAATCGGAGGTTGAACCGATATAATCGTGCAAGCTACACTAATATCTGGCCACTGTCATTCAGAACCCCATAGAATTAAAATTACTATACTAAATGCCATATTCTAATTATATTTTTTTTCGCATAAAAGTAGGGGCAACCTAAAGTACCTCCAGACCGATGGAAAACAACGGTGGTGACAAGCTTCAATTATTATAAAGTTACCGTTACTTCAATCAGAGTACCAAAAGCAAGGATCCGATCCCCCCGCTGAGGACCGCTGAGATTAGAGGCCTGATAGAAGATGAAGCAAAAACTGATCATCTTTCGGAATTTTTCCGGTCAGCTATCACAAAATGAGAGCTATACGATTACTCTACCGACGATACCGATGGGGAAAGTATAGTAAAGACTGTTCAATTTCCCGGGGTTTTCGTTTTTAAGGAACTCTTGGGCTAAAAGGAATCTTAGTCAGCGGGTACCAATGAGGTAACAGCCGAGATTTCAAAGGAGCTCGCCAGTAAGTTGGCAAAACCAGTCTTTACGCTTTTCCAACCTCCTTTGAGACCAGATGCCTACCAACAGATTGGAAATCAGCGAGGATTACACCGCTCTACAATGATGAAAGCTGGGTTGCAGTAAACAATTATCGACCGCTCGGCCTTACTATAATCTGTTGCAAAATTATGGAAAAAAATCAGGCAACAAATAATGCAGTTTCTGGTACAAACCATCTGCTTTCGGATGTTCAACACAGTGTTCGTAGAGGTAGGTCATGCGTTACAAATTTGTTATACTGCTTAGAACGGTGGACTGAGGCATTTGATAGTGGAAATACAGTGGGCGCAGTCTATATCGAGTTAAAAAAGGTTTTCGATGGCGTGCCGCACGACCGCCTTCTTTATTTACTCAGCCACAAAGGAGTTAGAGATATGCTTCTTGCATGGATAGGACGTTTTCTGATCGGCCGCTCGCAAACTGTCGTTATCAGCGACGAACATTCAGCCAAGGTTGCGGTTGAGAGTGATGTTTCCTAAGGATCCGTTCTCAGTTCTATCTTGTTAATTATCTACACCAACGATTGCGTCGGCGAACTGGATTGCGGCATTGCCAATTTCGCCGATAATATCAATCTTTGGAGCGTAATTCGAACAGCGGCTGACAAAGAAAACCCGCAGACAAATTTAAATCAATTTCAAAATGGCCGCAAAACTAACTCTTGCCGTTCAATTAGAGCAAGAACAATACCATTTATTCGGCAAAACCAGTTCTTCAAAGGGCACGGTTTCCCCACTAAAGGTCATACCAAATGAACGTCCAGAACGACTTGGAAGTCTGGATCACGCATTCGCTTAATCCCTCCCTGCATTGTGCAAAAGTAGCCAAGTCTGCGACGTCAGTTCAAAACCACAACAAACGAGCTTTTTCTGCCTTCAATAAAGATGGCTTCACGAAAGTATTGAACAAATTCGTACAACGGCAAGTAGAATCCGCTATCCAAGCGTGGAAACCCTGAGCCGCGAAAGACATCAAAATATTCGATAGGGTTTGACGGCGCGCAAACAAAATTGTTATGAGGCAGGACTCGCAGTTTTATGAAACACGGCAGTCAAATATCAAACTCTATCCACTGAGCTACATGCAGCCTCGGGGGACCTGAAACTAACACTCCGCATATTACGTGTTCGGGACTTTTGTCTTATATCAGGAGATTTCTTTGAATAAGCCACAACAACGAATTTGAAGGGTCATCCCCTCAAAAAAAGGGCGACTTGGAGCAGCCTGGATGCTCGGAAGCACTTCTTAACCATAAGGGTGGTCGAAGCGTGGAATAGACTTCCTCAGAACGTCATTATGTCGGAATCCCGCGAGGTATTTCAGTGAAAGTTGGATCCATATACCAATGCGCGCTTTTAAAATGAACTGACTGCCATGTGAATGTACATTAATAATAATAATGCATTCAATGTTTTAGTAGTATTAGGTTTATAGCATAATGTTTTACGAGCCGTCCACTCCAATTAGCGTTTCTATTAACGGTGAATCGTAATTCGTACTGCTACAACCTAGACTAAAAGCGATATTTCAGTCATATGTATATATTCTCATTTATAATACTATCCCACCAATAGACTCATGCGAAGGTCTCCGCGGTCAACCCGGTTTGGCTATCTGCCTTCCGTGATTACCCTGTCAGCCATCGCATCAGCCAGACCTGGTGGCCTAAACACTCACCCTTGTTTCGATCCCCAGCGGACTGTTGACGATCTGGATGGATATTTCTGCTTTCCTAGTCCCGTCGGCGGTTTCTGAAATCAGCAAGGAAGTCTCAGGCCACAGCTTCCACACTTGGTGATGATCCTGGGAGCGTTTGCCATGTGCTTCCCCCCCCCCCGTTGGAACCCCCACCCCAAAATTGGACGTTTTTTTTCTCCTAAGCCGCAAACCTTCCCCCACAAGAGCGACAGTTTTTCTCCTTAAAATTCCTTAGGAGTTTTTTCACTGTCTGCTCCTATTTGTCGACCCCACGACTCAGGACATCTGGCCTCGCCAACAATCTGAGATATGATATTTCTGCTTCCAAGACACATATGTACAAATAGGGAAATCAGAGGTAATTTACCTACCTTTCCCTCAATATACTGATGCTTGCTACATTCTACTAACTTATGTTTTATACATCATTTTATATCGTGCTCATCATCCCCGGAAGGGGAAGAAAAAGAGGGAGCAAGTGCTGGGACCAAATTGTTTGCTTGCTGACGTTTCGAAAACATGCGCGTTTTCATCATCAGAGTGTGTAGCTTACTCTTCCACCGGCCTTTAATTAATGCCTTTTGCCGCGAGACGGGTGTTGGACCCATGTGTGATGCCCATGCGCTCGTACGTCCGTTGACTATTGATGGGCGCCATCCTTTCCACTGTTATCGACGCTGCGTCGGCCTGTCCCTCGTTCGCGGTCTCATAGTTGCTTTCGTGAGAACCCATCCTACGCCGGTCATGTGACTCGCCGGATGCCAATTTCACTTATTGTGGCGGTTTGTCGTTTTTTTTGTCGCGACTCTCCCGCCTTAGTGTCCCGTTTTGTGCGGGTGTGAGCCTTGCGCGGCAAGACGGCCGGCAAAAGAGTAATCAGCACGCTCTGATAATAAAAATGAGCATGTTTTTTTAAACGTCAGCAAGAATACAATTTGGTCCAAGCACTATCCCCTTCTTCATCCTCTTCCGGGGATGATGAGCACGATATTATATCTGGCCCCGAATATTCGTGCATATTACATCATTTTATTTATGCACAACCCATCGCTTACGATGTCTCGTCATCATTTTCATATAAAGGTTCTCGCGGTCTTCCTTGCTTAACTATATGAAAGCCATCACAGTCCCTTCAGGCATCGAACCTGCCGAACATTTTGGCCATAGTATACGCGGCCAGCAAACGTTCTCCCTGGTTCAATCCCCAGCGGAATGCCGAGGATCTTGACGGATCTTTCTGTTTACGCCGGCTTGTTGGCGGTATCTTCAATGACCAAGTAATTGTCTGGCCCTTCGATAATGATCCGGGACTTCTGCGGTGCCCTCCTCCTTTCGTTTTTACTCGAAGAGAGATAGTTTTCCCTCCCAACAATACCAAGGGGATTTGTTACTGTTTGCCTTTTTTTTGCTCTTTGTTCTACCACCATCAACTTATGTCATTTGGTGTCACCCATAATCTGAGATTATATTTTTTAACATTACAAAAAAGCATGCACGAAAGGGGAATTCAAAAGCACACACCTATAGTTCCCACATATACACTAACCTTGACACTGATACTGATACTATGCTATTCGACAGAGATTTGTTCAATATCGAGAAAAATTGCTGCTTGAATTCCAGGTTTACGAGGGCAGAATGGCCCTTGATATTCGTTTTGTATGCGTTGAAGAAGAAAATGGTGTGTACATGGGAGTAAAAATTAACAGCGAGTGCCTCTGTTCTGGATGTTTGTCCCAAAAATGTTTGTTAAAGCTTATACGTTTTTTAAAATTAAAAACAAAAATAAACAAGGGCAATGAATTTGGTTAACTTCATCAATGTAGACAGACCAAAAAGCTACCGCAGTTTCAAACCGGACGGCTTTAAAGAGACCCTATAAAGGGTTCATAACAATCTCTTAATGGTTTTTACCATAATTTATGCAGCACAGGTCAAATTTATGCATACATTGGTACGATGCTTGATGAAAGATCAATTTGCGATCGCAAAAAGTGACAAATTATCAGATGTTTTAAAATCAAAATTGCGGCTGCCTTAAATATGTAATTTGAGGAGTGATTTTGCCACAAATAGCGCAAGGTGAATAGTTTCGTGCATGTTAGACGTTTTCAATGTTAACGGCACCAAACGGCAAGTAGGGAAAATGCATAAATATTGCTCAGTTTCTTGTTGTAGAGTGAGCTACTTGCAGGCGGCCTGACCATTGCTCGTTAAGAACCTGACAATCTTTGGTAACTGGAATAGCTGCCTATTATGCTGCAGGTAAACTAATATAAGCATGTCACTCAAATAAAATTGTCTAAATAAAAACACATTTTATAATTTCGATTAAATTGGATCAAGGTTATGCAGCCGTTGTAGCTGAGTGAGCTGTGTTATCTGAAGTCCAATATTAATATCTATTTACAATGCATACCCTGCCAGTATATCAAAATAAATATTTTGCACTTTTGTTGCATATCAATCGGCAAATTACATCCAAGCATGGATTTATCAGCGAAGTAAATAACCTTGGTGGTAAAGGCAACGCCACTGGTGTGGGTCCATGCATTGGTATAAACGATGAGCGCAGAAGAACGTTAGTAGCCGTAGTATAGGCATAAATGCTTCTCTCGTTGTCCGCTATGATGGAATGCACCACACTGCCCTCCGAATTTTCTGGTATCACGGAGATGTTTTGGGGTGCTTGACTGAGATGACGCCTTCGAAACAGCGCTAAAAGATGGTTACCTCAAAAAACAGCTTATTGGTGAAGTTACGTGTCGTTTCAGGATTTCTGTAAGAGCTCCTGTCAAATATGACAGAATCACCTGTACTCCCCATGACAGCTTGAACCTGGAGACGGATAATGAAGTTTTATTCGAAATTAATGAAACCACTAACCTTATCAGCTTGGACGTTCCAATTCAGACAGCTGCTCATTATGAAAAATAGCACGCAGACGAATGCAATTGCAATGTCCAAACCGAGCCAGAAACCTGCCATGGAAACATGATTGTATTCCAGGACTTACCAACAATACCCATATGCAGCATAAAGCCGAGAATAAAAAGAAGAGGGACACCGATTGCATAGTAGCCGACTACTACGCTGACTGCTCCTCGGGCTTGCAAACCACAGCCACGTAGGAGACCGCCAATGTGGCCCTGATGGAAAAGAAGGGGCAGTGAAATATTTACCGTGCCATGTGTTCTCAATTTACAAGTCTGTGGCAACGCTATTAGGCCTTACATTTTAAACTTATATTTGTCGTTATTTTAAAGCTACAGAAGGCTGTAAAAGACACTTCAGCCTGCTTATCAGCACTTGCAGCCGAATTCTGTTTATTTTTAGGAAAACTTTTGCATACTTCTTTGCCAGTTGTCTTGTAGAAATACGAGAAAAGCTTGCTTTTTAAATTTATTTTGATCTCTCTTTATTTTTCATGAAAAACACTAGGATAATGATGTGATGTCTTTTTTTCGAAAACATTTTCCTTCGAAACCGTATTAATCTAATTATATATATATATTTTTATATATGAACTCAAAAATATATATAGGACTCACCGCGAACCCATCCAAGGGTACAACTGCTAGGACATATGGCAGTGTTGGACCCAATGCGTCAAGTATATCCCTGAAAAAAAGTAAACTTACAGCCTAAACAATGTTTGTCTTCAAATAGTCTTTGTCTCAAAAAATTGAATTTTTTCATCATAAAAATAAATAATTGGAGCTTTTAAAACCCTCTCCTTACTGCTGTGTTTAAAAATTTAGTGCACATTTCTTCATACTATTTTTCGTTTACCAATAAAAATTTTTCGCGAAACGAAAGGGCTTTAGAGGCATTGCACAACTGTATAGTAGTTATACCAGGAATATGAGGGTATGAAGCTGAAACTGTTGTTGCGATACAAATGCAAACGCTTCACAAAACCATAGTTAAAAACCTTAAAACTGTCTGCTACACAACAGGTCTTTAGCACACAAAAGAGCAGGGGTCATTAACTTTTATATTCTGATGCATCCTGTCCTGAAATTTACGTTATCCGACTGTATGAGAATCTAGTTGGCTTAAATAATACGTGAGTGTCCATCACATTAATGTTTATGGTGTCCAACGGAGAAAAACTCAAACGGAAACAGGTTTGATTTGCATATGCTTGTAACAACAATAAATATCGATCAAATTTGTTTATCTAGAATTCATAGCGAATTATTGATAGCTGCGGCATTTAATAACTAACCTTAACCCGAAGGCGCAAAAAGAGAGTAAACCTCTCAAAGAAAATGCATGCAGAAAGTAATCATTGGAATGAGAGGGTTTCGTATGGCCAGAATGATTGCTTTCTTCTTCCGCTATTCTAGACAATATTCTGCAGTGAGGCTTGAGAGCGATCCCTAATACAATACGGGAGGAGGGAGCCTCAATATCGATCAATAAACACCCATCCTTTAGTATTAGAATTCCTCATCCAAACCTTCAAGACATTAGATAGAGCGTGATACTTCTAACCAAGCGGTAATGAGGTCGAGTTTTAGAAATGGCAACGTCTGCAATTTGGCATGGCTGCCAAATGACGGCTAACAACCCGAAAATGGGCATTTTCCCATTCTTTGTCAAAACTCGTGTTCGACAAGAAACAGGGTTTCGGATTCTTGTTGTGAAGATAATGTGTACCTTAAACTTTGGTCAATATTATTAACGACACACTTTCACTGGCAATCGGTATTAGTTCTAGAATTTGACTATCGGTTAAAAGATGTCCGATCTGCGCATATGAACAGCTACAGTGACTCAAACTGAGTTGGACCATACGATCTCCCAGGTCGAGAGAGTGACAACCTGTTAGTTGGAATCATTTCTTCTCACAACTCATGTCTGTTCAACATTCAGCAGTCATTGAATTAGTTTATCCTGAAGGTAATCATTCAGAATAAAACCCAGACACGTGGCCCTCCAAACGGACTTTTTAGCCAAAGATCAAAGGGTGCGGCTTTGAATCCTATTTGTTGCCAGTTAGGTGATGAAGAACAATCAACTGAGTGAGAAACGTCGTCATCAGGACACTGTTGCGTTCTAATTCTACGCTACTTACTTTTGTTACAGTCAACTGTCAACGATTCAGAAATCATATTCGATAAATTTATTCAATGCCAGTGATGCGGTTTTTCCTAACATTCTGCTGACGATGCTGGCCGCTGACCATATCTTTTTATACTTACTGCAGTCAACTGATGTCCTGCAGGATACCTTTTTTTAACTTGCAAAATGTATCAAACATTGGATTTTGCGACAGCAACACCTTAATACAGAATATTTGTCTTCCCATTTGCCGCACCCATTTTTTTGCTTAGATATACGTATTTTGTTAGCTTTTTACTATTATTCAAATGCTGAAGAAATTTTATTGACAAAGTGTTATTCTAACAGTGTTATCCAGACAGACTTGTGCTTGTTTACTTCCTCATTTATCTATACACGTTTAAGAGTATTACATATGCAAACTTCTCCCTAAGAATATTTCAGCCAATGATATTTTAGACAAAAACATTTAGCGTATGATGTTTTCAGAGACAATAAAGAAAAAGAACTTACTTATCACTTGTGTAAACGTGTGCGACTGGCACGAACACAAAATGAGTAACCAGTGTTAGAATTCCTATCATGACAACTGAAATGATAAAGGTAGAGCAAACGTAAGTCGTCAAACTGGCGTAGGTTGTGTTCTACTGCATGCGAGTAGGCAAACATTAAATCATGTGTAACACAAACAACCTGCTTATATGTCAAACACCTGCACTAAAAGGTCATTTTCAATTACGGAAAAAGGACAATTAAGATGGAAAAAGGATAAGTCATGTACAAGGTGTTGGCCAGACAGCGTTTAAAATAAGCATCACTTCTACGAAATATTGTAATATATTTGTGACCAAAGTAGAATTGCTTACGGAAGTTTTATTAATTGTGAACCAAACACACTATTTGCATAAGTTTACCTCCCTCATTTGTTTAAGGAGACAAGGTAAAACTTTCATCTGGCTAGATGGCTTGCAAGGTCCCCAGTTTCTTCTATTAGTCAGAAATCTACGTCAGTGAGTTGCCCCATGTAAGCTTTTTTTGGCTGATCAGCTGCCAACAAAACCACCAACCGGATATCGCTTCCTCTCATTAGCTACCAAACACGCATTAAAAACACAACTTCCAGCTCCCTTATGTACACAACTTGTTGCAGTTCTTTTACGATCTTGCTTTTTCAACTATTGATTTTTTTAAGAGTTTAACTATCTCAGCATAGACGAAAATGATGCCATCAAGGAAATAAAAGTTTACGTTTAAACATCAAATTACCATAATTGAAAATTGCCACGACATATGCATGCTTGGCGGCGCCTGGGTTACCCGCACCCAAAGCCTGACCGATTCGAATGCTCAGCGCGACACCGAATCCAAAAGAGAACTGGAAAAAAACCACAATAAAAAACTGGTTATCTTTTTTAAGATTTAAAAAAAGGTGCAGAATATTTCCCTAGCTCGTTCTACATTCAGTTTCCTTATTCGCCACCTCATGCGTAAATTGTTTGTTAACATGCACTAGCGCAGCATTATGAGACGAAGTATCGTGATTTGAATGATGTGTGTTTCTGCCGCTGTCTCCGGAAAAAGCGTTTCATTTATTTATTTTAGTTTTGAATGAACCTGTGTTCGGAATACACCCAATAAAATCCTCTTATAAGGTGAAAAGCATTACGTGAGTAGCATTGCCACTTGATCAGTATTTTGCATTTCACGTGTGGATTGAGTCTTTACTTCTCACCGCTAATTGCGCCTAACATAAACATCCGATGTCCGACCAGTTTAAACAGCGGTCGGTTGCCGGGAAAATTTACGACAGATTGATATGGATTCCGTTCACTCCGTTCCCCACGGTTCTTTAGGGCATAACCTCGACACAAACAACTTAACGCACCTTTAAGTATCATGGCGTCAAATACTACCAATAAAGAGGTTAAAAAGAGAAAAATATTCGCATTCTCTATTTGTTTATAAGTAGACAAATATGTGTATGTTCGACTGTTGTCCTTTATCACCAGAGATGTCTAATATTTACGGAGGTGCATCGGTTGCCCACACCCACGATACGGGTCACGAGTTTTAATTTGCAGCCTCAAGGATACAAGATCACGTCAGATGAAACAAAGTCAGGAATTGATTAATGTTTGAGCTTTTGATGCCAAGTCAGCCAATCAATGGATTGATTTGGTACCATCATATAGAATGCTGCGCAGTCCCTCCTGATTTGAGTTGTTAATGTTTAATTGGTCTCCAAACTTGCTTCTTGTATCCTGCTGCTGCTGCCTTTTGCCCCAAAGATGGACTCTCCTTAGATTTCAAAAGCGCAATTGAATAAAGACCCTTTTCAAGCGAGTGAAAAATCATCTTCTTCGCTGCTTAAATCGGACTTCTCAGAAGGGAAGGTCTGGTAGGAATCACTCCGTTTGAGTGAACCTACATGGCACACTCACTCAGTCAGGATCCAAACCTCATTGTTGCAGTAAAAGTCTGGCCCACTGTACGCCGACCAGATGAACAGCACAAGGGTAGAAGCGCTGCTCTGCTTCCTCAGTCATTTGGTCACATCTAACTTCTGGTTGGCCTGACTCAGTCTTACCGCAGGACCCAGGATGGCAATGGAGCAAAGAGAGAGTGCGAATGATGCCCTGCAAGGACGCAACTAATATTATTTATGCAAAAGTACTACTTTCTGCGCCCTTGGTGCTGCGAGGAACATGGGTGAGATAGTCGCTCATGATATTCGAAGATGCAGCACGGTTGCAAAAGGACAGAACGATGTACCCGTACACAATTATTTTGCCGCAATCACGTATTAATACGTCCATCACTATTATATTCTGACGCGCATTAATGAAACTGCATTGTCTGAACTAGCCATGTTATGTCTGTAGGGGGTGCTTTTAGCTGACCTTAATTTTTTTACCTCCAATACGCTCGTGAATATACTTTGCTTTCGAGCACATAAATATCAAGCGCATGTATGATTTTTGCTCATCCATTCATCAGAAACTTCTATCAATTGTCCTTCGGTTTCGAGAAAAAAAACACTTTGATCTTGGATTTCCTAACCTAGGAAGTAAGTGCTCTTCACAAAAATATGTTATTTCGCTAAAATAATTTCTTCACCCCGATCTGCTGATTATCGATTATTATTTGCTTATTGAAAGAGCCTCTGACTCGAAAATTAAATATTCTAAAAATTAGACTTACACAGTAAACAAGTGATGCAATATTAGTCGCAATCGTCATCGCTCCCAAAGCAGCTGCTCCAAACTTTCCTAAAATCCAATTCCCGTGAGAGGAAAGAAAAAAAATATTAATTTAAATTCAACGATGATACCCAGGTAAGCATTAAGGAAGACAAATTGGCCGAACAAACTTTTTCCATGAATTCGTCATCAGGCAATACGGTAATATAAAAGAGGG
>JAYGXS010000003.1:22443358-22454173 GCA_036362985.1 Ligula intestinalis | reverse complement strand
AACTCTACCCTCCCTTATATATCTGTATTGCCTAATCATGAATTAGTCGAATGCGTTCGTTCGCCTAACTTAACCTCATTAATTTAAATAGCCACTGAAAACACACACGGAAACTGCACCATTCTATCCAAAGCAAAGCAAATGGAAATAAAATGAAGCCATTAGCATTTAAATGGCTTGTGCTGCATAAACCCCCCAAGAACGTAAATAGCCCCATAACTTTGGTGGAGTTGGCCATTCACATTTGGAGGAAAAAATACTACTCACCGGACATAAGTACAGCTGTTTCCCAGCAAATGATTTCCAAAACTATATGACAGACGCCGGAGGCAGCGAGTTTGAAGAAGCCTGACCAGTCTAGGAATGCCTCATTTTTCAACCCTTCAATTTACACAATTTATCATTAAAAGTTCATAAACGAGGTGGAAACAGTGCTTTAAGTGGCAGAATATAAAATGGTCTGAAAACTTAGAATGACATTATTCTATGTATCGGAGAACTCAATGTATCGCTCGTAAACATTATGTTGATATACGGATAGGAATACTACATGAGTAATCGTCAAAAGATTCTGCGCAACACATGGATTAGTAACCATTAAAAAAGTAAGGAAATTCCCCCTAGGGTTTTCCAGAGCAGCAGTTATTTTTTTCATTTCTCCCCATGGCGACCAAGATCAAAGTGCTCCACCAACTCTATCAAAACAATTGCACTTATCTGCTTTATCTGGACAAATATGTGCTGAAAAATATTACTGAAAACGCCAACTGAAACTAAAATGACCATTTATGCCATATTAGGTATCATTATCAATCTATACTCATCCCAGATTTCTAAACCGTGAGGCTCTACCCTGAAACCCTATGTTAGGTATTTGTACGCGCATCGCATCGAGCCGCAGGCCTGTTGACTCTACGGTTGCCATCGGCTATATAAACAATACCAAAAGGTCATTAATTGAGCGTGTTCAGAAGCATACGCGTCAGAATGAGAATCACTGTTGAATCCCACTAGCCGCCACACAGCTGCTACCGTACTAGATTGATTATCGGTGCTGGGTAATAAGCCAAAAGTAGTCATTCCAGTCTCCCTCCTCATTGCCAGCCTTTTTTTTTCACTCTCTGTGCGGGTGTTGTTGGGGCTTGGGGTGAGCCCTTAGCTCAATCAGTAAGCGCAACTGTACCACTGTAGATAGAAATTAAGCAGATGAAATCTTGAAAATCATCAAATGGAGTTAGGTGGAGAAGACAATGGTGTTAAGGGTGAACCCTGAAATTACAATAAACAGTTTAGACAAAGACAACAAACCAGGTTGGAATACCCGTGCAACGAACATTTTAAAAAACCGGTATTATAAATTCAATAAATAAAATACATTAAACTGTGCTTGAACTAACTAGCAGCCCAGAGGAACTAAACTTTGGAACTAAACAGCTAGACGCTGCATCAGGCAGTCGCAGAACCATCGGAAAAACACGTTTCTGGTCTTAAAATCGTTTCTATGTCGTAAGTAAGGTATAACGTATTTGCCATATATATAATAAGCAATCCTACCAAAAAAGAAACAGTTGTGACTAATTATTAGGAGATTTGGCAAATTTGCTTATTTTGATTTGACCCAATTGTGAAAAAACTCGAGGCGTTTGGCTGGAGTCTAGTGCTATTTTTTCACAATTGGGTCAACTCAAATTGAGCAAATCTGCCAGACCTCCTAATCAGTAAGTGTTACGGAGGCGAGAGGCCCCGTGCACTCACGGCAGTCGGCGAAAAGGACCGCCCGGAGTACGTCACGCCTGCATGCCAGACGCCCACGCCTACGCATATGCCGTGAGCCAAGAAAGCCAGACGACCACCCACAAAGCAGGCGCAGTGGGCGTAGTCAAGTTTATTCCAGAATGGCTGAGAGCAGGCCATACGCTAGGACTATTCTGGAAAAACCAGAAACGCCGTTTTGGCAGGCTAAAGGACGACTCTGACGACGACTCCGACGGACCTGCAGGGCACCGAGAACCGGACAGTCATGCGCGCCCCACAGTCTTTCTGTACGGTTGAAAAAGCAATTGCCTATCAGTACCACCCCTTGCCTTCTTCTGTCTATTAGCCGAGTTCGAAATACCGGGCTATAACTTCTAGCGATGCCGGAATAACTGGGCTATAAAATTGAGTCAGCGTAGTAGTAATTCTAGTGGGTTATAGATGATTACTTAGGAAATCCTGCTTGTGCAGTCAGCTTGCTGTTCCGTCTTCATGAATTTCATCGGGGTGATAAAGTTGGGTGGGTAATATCGAGCCAAGTGTGATACAATTCATGGCGCGAGGCGGGCGTTTGTAGTAGTTAGAGCGTTGGCTGACGGTAAAGGCGTTCTTTAATACGCGGGTTCAAATCCCGCTGAACGCCTTGAGGTTTTTCACAATTCGGTCAACTAAAACTGTTGACTTAGCTCAACATAGAAGCTTTTTCCAAAACGATAGGATGTATAGCATGCCTGATAGAACTTCATCTGACCCAACAACCGGACGTTTATGCAAGCAGATTTACTGCCCTGTGGGCAGATTGCTCAGAATGCGTTGGACTTGGAAGCACATTTTTTTTGAAAAATGGAAAAAGTCATCTCAGTGAAATGATTAGATAGTGTACCTATAAAGAGAGCACTTCTTACGTGGCTGTGTCAAATTCTGTTTGCATACCGTTTCTCATTTTAAATTATACATCCATGTCCGCGTAGACCGATCACATGACATTGCAGAGGAGGATCCACGGCTGAATTTGTAGATTTTGGATAAGAGTTGGTTTGCCTTTTTTGCCTCAAAGCAACATGTTTTTTTTAAGCAGCTCGACAGAAAGATCAGCGAGAGAAAACTAAAACCACCTGCCAGTTCTTGCTGGCAATACCTTGCTCCATTTCAGCTTGTGTTAAGAAACAGTAAGCTTGACTTAACACCATGCAGTATAGGAAAATAATGTATCTGTACGTTGATACACTATTTATATCTATAGAATACATGAAATCTGCGTGTAAATCCTCTGCGATTCATTCAACAAGCAGGTAACTATGACATAGAGATTAACATTTTCATTTTTGTAGGCTTATTTGCCATTCAATTTGAAGGAACAGAAGCAGTTGTTTTTAGTCTGTCAATTAACTCTCTAATCCTTTTGCTGTAATTGATCATTTGATTAATCACCGGGCTTCAATCAGGTCTCAAATGTTTGAATTATTGAGCTAAGAAGCGCTAGTTCCACACTAACAAAATAATGTGCTCACACCTAAATTAAAACAATCCCAAAACAACTGCAATTACCTCTCCAAGTCTGTGAGTTTTTGTCATAACCAAAAGCGTATACTGCTTGAACGGCCAACTGAATTCCAAATGACAATGCGAGTGTAACTGCAGAAGCTCTAAAAAGGAAAACTTTCTTGAGAAATTTTCATTATCCTAGAAATAGGAGCATACACTGTGCATAAGTAAGAGAGCATAGGTGTAAATTTTGGAAAATGCATAACACTACATACTTGAACGCTATAAGCAGGCATGTTTCTTTGGGGTAAGTAAACAGGTTTGGTGTGATAGCCAATCACTTTTTAGACCGAGTTAGCATAATAACCATGTGACAGCCATTTAAGCAGAAAGATAAGGAACTTGCAGAAAGATACTTTTATATTAAGGTTGTTCATTTGTTTGCAATAGTTTACTAAGATGTAATCTGCTTATTACAGCGATTAGTTAGCATTGCATATGAATGACATAGTGCGAATGGTAATACACTACGATCGATTGGGCCCCGCTCTGACATTTCGATTTTAAATACAGCATCAACTTGCTGTTTGGATGTTTCAATCATACAGTGCACATGATCTATCACAACCAGTTTCCATAAGCTGCAATAATTTACACCCCACAACAATCACAGCGTTTTGTTTAAAAAATGAAGAAATGCCTTTCTTAGTAAGGGAAGGATAATGCAAAATTAAATAAGAAAACTAAAACCATTTAAACTTGCTTGATGCCCAATTGCCATTGGATGACAAGAAGGTAATTCAGGCCTATATTGACCGCATTTGCAAGTAAAGTTGCTGCTAGTGGAACAAAAGCTTTGTCCTAAATGAATTGTAGCATAGAATAATTCAGAGTACTTGCATACCTGGGCCTGAAGATATCGCGATAGGATGTAAGAATTGTAGATGAACTGGGCAAAGGAAGGCACACAAATACAAAGAAATTACGTAGTTTGTCCAAATTACACAAAGTTTTTTCAGAGATGTCACCAAATAGGTTAACCATGAGTTATCAGAAGGCAGGTCTTTATCCATATGTGAATCAAAATTATGAAAAGACTTGAGGTCACTTACAAAGAGCCCTGGGAAAAACCACATAACATACTCGGCCGCCTCTCTGAAAGAAAAACAACGGGTTTATAATCTCGTCATGTTATGCGTTATTCAAACACAAAACGCGCCTCCTTAGTTGGTGCTCATTTAGTTATATTTAATTTCCTAGTAAAAGTACGAGGTGCGTGCGTCTAAACTCTTACTTGGAATTTTGATGAGGAAAATATGATTGGTAGATATTGTTTGTATGCCTCCGCCCACGTAACACGGGGAAACGGAGGTCCAGAATTGATGTTTGTCCTTACCTCTCAAAAGTTTACTGATTGCTGTGCCGAAGACTTGCAAAATATATGTCTCTTATTCCAATCTTCGCTGGGTGTTATGAATAACACCTGCACTTCCGGTCAGCAATCAAAACACACACTTATGCCCGCAATTTAAGTGAACCTGTTCGAAACCCAGTCATCCTAATTACCCACTTTCCACGCTCATCAACACCGCCGCAGCGTTTTCCTTCTGTTACCGATCTCCAATGGGAAACTGTCACCTCACCCCCGTGGATCTTAGGCTCAAGCTGGTTGACGTCGCGACCTTGTGGACGCAGATTTTTGGTGCGATGGAACGAGCACACAAGCCTGTCATATCACTCATATTTTTCATCTAGTATATTTACCACAGTAAGCAGAATTGAGCCATTTCCTTCCCAAGACTTTGAAACTGTTCTGAAGCAGTAAATAACACGTTGTCAAAAGTAAATTCTTTTTTGAGAGTTCATTGGCTTTGCAAATAAGGAAAGCGAGTTGGCATCTGCATCGGCATAACAACACGTTTGTCGTTAATGGCTGGCATTATGTCGCAAAATACTGAGCATCAATTTTGTTAATGAAAATAACCATAGTGTGACTTCGACAACATGCATGCCATCTTCTCCTTTTGACTGTTAAATTGAAAGAACTACCTATGATTTAACTGAAAAAAGTACTGAAAGGGCATATGTTTTTAAATTCTATAATACTTTGGAGTTAAGAAAGAACACGACAGTTTCAAAATCGCGCTTCCTATTTGGTCAGCGAAAAAAGAACGTAAAGCGTTGAGGTATAGCTTACTTCGCGACATCCGGTTCCGTACCAGTCAGCAGAAGCAACGGCTCCAGATTTAGGAAACAGGCAGCGCACAGCAGAGGCACTAGACTGATTATCATCACACCTAAACGATGAATATAAAGACATAATGACAACATATTCATGTGGATAAGTGTTTATAGGTTTAACATACCCGTTTGTTCAGGTATGTAAAATCTCAGGTTCTTAATAAATTCGTGAAGACTTATTTCGGAACCGGGGATAGACAGTGGTTTCGGAATGTTTGATGCCCACACTGCTTTACGAAAACATTTTGTTTTAACATATTATGGCTCATTGAGAATATTGCAGCTTAAAACAGGTAAGCATACAACATTTAAAGGTTATGTTGGCATGATACAGCCACTCCTTTCCTCATTATATACTTGCAACTGGGTTGTTTTGTGTCTGCTGCTTGCCTACTTATTGGTTTTTCGGTTCAATAACTACTGACCAAGATTTTAGAACAACCTTTTTGAATTACTATGGGTTGGCCGTAAACGGTCATTTTTGTAATAAATGACTTTTGTCTATTGACCTAGCTATGTGCCAATGCTAAGATCATGACGCTTTCCATCGGTGGCAGAAGAGTAACAATATAGGCGTCAATCGGTCGGCTCACTCTTGGTCGTCCTGCTGGTCAAGCTGCTTCACCCTCCTGATATCCAACCGCTTCAAGTTATGGCAGAATAACTAGTTGCTTATTGTATCTTTTGAAAATTAGCTACATGTGTGCACCAAATATGTTAACGTCTGGTTAATAGGGCGGAGTTGAAAAACGGACCAGCTCTCTAGATTTGGGTGTTGGACTCAGCTACCCACATGGTATATTTGACTCGTTCGTTAAGAGGCGAGAGTATTCTTGCCTCCTTGAACCTCGGTGAAAAAAAGGATCATTGCATGTCGGGGTATATCCAAAAAAAAAACAATGGATGAGGAAGATTTCTAGTGTTTTGTCTGGTTGTCTTGATTATCTGTCTACCAGACTTTGTGAATGCCCTTCACTTGCAAACACAACACATTTTTCCAGTTTATACAGTGTTAGTAGAAAGTTTATCGATGGAATTTTTCCAGTTGTCATATCACGCAGTCAAAACATTTATTCATTTTTAAGAAAATGTTGATTGGATAGTGCTGTTAAGCTGTCGAACTTTGCAGGCAAAAGCAGTCTGTTTATCCGCAGTGCGCGATCAAAATTTTGAAAGCATATGGGCGGCCAGCATTCAGTGTTAGCTCTTAGAACTTACATATTCCACTAGCATCAATAATTAGCCAACATACACAAGACAGCGCTGACAGATTCTGTGGACAAAAGATGTGCAAGGGACGATTTCAAATCTCTCTGTTGTTCGTGTAAAACTGCGCGCTCACTATCCCTCCGCGTTTAAAGTATCCTGAGACAGTCGCTATTATGTTCTTAAAGTATTTTGAACGCTCACAAGAAAGAACGACTCTTTTTGCACATTCAAAAGTGCAGCGAAGATTGTTTAATTAATCGCCGAACTCGAAATGTACTCTTGGTATCATTTACTGGCAATATGAAAGTGTGATCAACTCTGAATTCGCGTGGTACAAAACGTATGCATCGCAAACGCAAAGTACTAACTCCGTTCGTAGGCGGTCAGAGGTTACTAGATACAAATAAATCTGAAGACGCGATATGCTTTGGCAGCACTCATAAATGACGATTTCAACAGTCCGGTGAAAACATACCCAACTCCTGATTGAATCTGACAGCGATGGAAATGCAGACGTTAAAATCGAAATTTTTTCTGGAGCTAATATAGGTTGACATAGCCCGCTGTCTTCCCCAACGGCTAGTTAATAATGATAATGATTATATTTAGCGCATCTATCTTCTGTAATAGCAGTGGAGCACTGGACATTTTTATTTCAAGTCCACTTGTATTGTATATACTCCTTATGGCCCTCTTAGTGGTAAGTGCTTTCAGGACTGTCTACTAGATTATTTCAATGTGTCCTGCGTGCGTTTCAGAAGCAAAAACGAAAAAACCATTGGGCAAATTGCTCTTTTCGAAATCGGTGCTGCGCATTGGTTTGTGAATACATCTCGATTCCGCTGTCCTAGTATTTTACGTATAATTTACGTTCTTAAGGCTCAAATGTAAAGCAAATAAATGAAGCAGGCCTGTAGCACGGACGGCAAACGTTTTTACTCTACTATCATCTAGTTTTGATCACTAAGAGCGCATGCCTTTTGCACAGAAGTCCAACTAGGCGTGGGTGGGTGGAATTTACAAAGTCACAGAACGGTATGTTTCAACATATGATCAACTCATTTTAATAAGGGGAATTTTTATTTTACTAGCATGTGATTTAAAGCATAGAAGAAACGACCGCGCTAGGAATGCAGCGTACGCAGAAACCTGTGCCGATTAATTCTTCTGTCTTTTTATTCATGTTCAGGCGTCTCATTCGCCTCATAGCCTGCAACAATTCTGTGCCTCTAAGTAACAGCTAACGCTTTAATTTGTCCACTGTTTCTGTCCTCTTGACAAAAAGGTTTAACCCACACAAGCCTCACGTATAAGACGGATATTCTCAGTGACTGAAATACTGTGTTGAGCTCGGGTATTTATAGTGAGCTTGATGATTGGAGTAACCGACTCAGGCTAAGGGAGACAAATGGGATAACGAAGCATTGTTATAATTCCACACGCATATATTGGCCAAAGCAGAAGAGATCTGTGCAAGTTGTGATGCGATAGTTATATATTTTTCTGAGTTATCCTGTATATACAGTTGCAAAAAGTCCCATTAAAAAGTTCAACATTGGCAAGCAAATGTTGGCTCTTAAATAATTGTCATCATACCTCTTATCTGTATCGTTACTTACCCAATGACGATAACAAAATCTTGTGGATATAAGGTTGGCGAAAGAAACAGAAAGTAGTCAAAGTGCTGATAAGCCATAAGGGGTACTGACAACCGAGAACGATACTTAGCTGCAGCTAGTTTAATTGACAACTTGGGCCACGGTAACTCCATCACCCTTACGCGGTAGAGTCCTGAAGATAATGTATTTAAAGCCAATGCATGTTCGCCAATTTGGTTATTAAATCTTGTATTTGGCCGGTGGAACCATTTCGCTCGTTGATACTTAATCACAGCCACCTGCGTTAAGCCAAAAGTTTGCTAGGAATTTGTAGAGCAGTAGCCTACAAACCGAACTTTTTGACATCGGACGCAAAATGGCTTGTTGGTCCTGCTATTCAGGACACTGTTATTCGTAAAAATTAAAAAAATTAATAATGGAATGTGGCCGCAAGGTGGCGAACTGTCTTTTTGTCCTGTTACATTACTTTCAGCGTGCCCACGAACTATCTCAATAACGGGCAACCTAATTCAAACCGAGGTCCACTGATATCCTTAGGACAAAAAAGTGCCTGCTGCAAAAGTTATTAATCTATAAGTACCAAACCCCTAGTGAGTTTTTGTTGATCCACCTCAGAAGCCGAAATCACCTTTTTCCTCATTTATGATTAATGATCAAACCTGGGCTGGTAGTGCAAATTTATTTTGGTATAAGTTCGGGAAGGAAACTTGCAGCGGTTTGGATTACTCTAAAGTAGCGTTCAGTAGAAAGGACTGTTTACTTGCTAGTTGCCTCAAAAACTTACTCTTTTGAAGCACCATGCCTATCCGGTGCCGACTTGGACTGCCATAGAGCTGAGAGAAGAGTGTGTCACAAGCCGTCACCAGACCCAGTCCAAGAAAGTGTCCAAGAACGTAAATTATCTGCAGGAAGAACAATGCTAGTGAAGGTACAATACGTTTAAAAGGTTATTGTGAGCTCGGGCTAACGGTATTGTATTACAAGCCGGTTAATATATTTACAATACACAAATATTTACGGGCAGGAATAAGCAACAGGTAAATTAATTAGTGTCTTAAATAATTCACAATTAATTGCTCTTTGATACAACATCATTTGCAGGTTTGTTGGTGAAGATAGTGACCAATTATAATCAAAATAAAAGGATATGAACATCTTGTTAAATGAGAAGACAATCTGGCTCTGGAATAGCCCCGTCACCGAATTTGCACCAACTATGCCGTTTAGTAAAAGACATTGGCGGAATAAATCAATATGGCGTAGAAAAAATGCCTGTAACGGAGGTGTTGGTTATTAGGTGATGTGAATACTTTCTTTCATCTCTTATAGGAGCTCTAAATGAGTGTTCAAAACATAAGTGGGACGCAGCCTTAAACAAAGAAATTTGCATTTTGTCTCATTGTATACAATAACATCGATAAAACAGTTATTGTCCAATTGATATATATTTAGAATAAAATACTGACAAGGATCAGGCAGACTGTACTGATCATCATTATTCTGCCATATCCAACTGCAAGTTTTGTAACTACCGAACTTTGAAATCACCATCCGCCGGATAGAAGTCCAGTTTCCTATATTTTGAGGCGCAGTCTTGTTGGCCTTTTGGTTAGCACCGATGAGTACTCTTCTGCTGTCATTAATATGCACAATCGCAACCGACAGGGAAAGGAGCACTTGGCTGAAGGTCTAGGGCGTTGAACTCCTATCCATCAGATCATGGGTCCAGGTTTCAGTAATGGCAGGACGTGCAGTCGTGTATGGCAGACAGCTGAAGGCTACTTAGACAGAATTAGCCGGTCCAGTATCCATAGCCTTTGTCAGTAATGTAATTTTGCCTAGATAAATGGTGAGTATTGGTCTGCTAGCAAAGTTTGAAACAGGGCACCAATGCATAACTGCAACTGAAGGTATCTTTTTGCGATCGGTGTTCGGCTGTACAACGCATACATTTTGGAAAATGGTTTTTATGATATTTTTCGACTCCAACCCTCTTGTCTTTGTCCACTTTGTCTTATATATATATATATAGCAGTATGTGGGGTATGACAGCATCTGGGGGTAACTTGATGCAGAACTGTTTCGGGCTTATTAGCCTTCATCAGCCAAGCATAACCTTGAACACCAGCTGGTCGGACAACACAAACAAACGCACTCACAGACGGCACAGTTGGTCCACCACTGGTGTCTATCAGATGGGTCATAAGCACTTCATCGAACCGCAGTTCATCAGCGCCTCGCCACCTGCCATTTGCTGTCACTGCTGATCGGGTATATATTCACTCAGGAATGTGCGAACACCGATCGAATAGGCTTCCGAACTAAACAAAGTTTGTGTGGTGGTCAGAGGTCCCCAACGGGTGACCGCCTGCCAGTTTTGTATCAAGTTACCCCCAAATGCTGTCATACCCCACATACTGCTATTATAACTTGGCCGGAATCGGCCTGGCAGGCGGTCACCCGTTGGGGACCTCTGACAGCCACACGAACTTTGTTTAGTTCGGAA
>JAYGXS010000003.1:22403968-22438123 GCA_036362985.1 Ligula intestinalis | reverse complement strand
ATTAATTGAAGTACATGAATACTTGCGAGTTTAGAAAGAACACGACATTTTTACAATCGCGTTTCGTATTTGGTCAGTGGAAAAAACGTAAAGCGTTGAGGTATCGCCTACTTCGCGACATCCGGTTCCGTACCAGTCAGCAGAAACAACGGCTCCAGATTTAGAAAACAGGCAGCGCACAGTAGAGGCACTAGACTGATTATCATCACACCTGAAAGACGAATATTAAGACATAATGGCAACATATTCATGTGGATTAGTGTTAATAGGGTTAACATTCCCGTTCGTACATTTATGTAAAATCTCAGGTTCTTAATAGATTCGTGAAGACTTATTTTGGAACCGGTGATAGACAGTGGTTTCGGCATGTTTGATGCCCACACTGCTTTACGAAAACCTTTCGTTTTAGCATGTTATAGCTCATTATGGAAAGTGCAACTTAGAACAGGTAAGCATACAACATTTAAAGGTTATGTTGGCATGATACAGCCACGCCTTTCCTCATTATATACTTGCAAATTGGTTGGTTTGTATCTGTGGCCTTACGGCTAAATGACCACTGGACAAGACTGAAGCACAACCTTTTTGAATTACTGTGGGTATTCCGTAAACGGTCTCCTCTCTAGTAAATGGATTTTCTCTATTGACCTGGCTATGTGCCAATGCTAAGGTCATCACGGTTTCGATCTGTGACAGAAGAGTAACAGTATGGGCGTCAATCGGTCGGATCACCCTTGGTCGTCATGCTGGTTGGGCCGCTTCTCCCTCCTGATATCCAACCCACTCAAGTATCGGCAGAAAATGTGTAGCCTGTTGTATCATTTGAAAATAAGCTTCATGTGTGCACCAAATGTTTCAACGTCTGGGTAATAGGGCAGAGGTGAAAAGTGGACCAGCCCTCTAGATTTGGGTGTTGGAATCCTTTGTTTAGAGGCGAGAGTATTCTTCCCTAATCGAACCTCTTTATGAAAAAAGGATCTTTGCATGTCGGGGAATATTCAAAAAGGGAGCGGATGTAAACGATTTCTACTGTTTTGTCTGGTCGTCTAGATCATCTGTCTACCAGACTTTGTGCATGGGATGCACTTGCAAACACAAAACATGATTTTCCAGTCTATGCAGAGTTAGTAGAGAGTTTATTTACGGAATTTTTTCAGTTGTCATATCGTACAGTTACAGTATTCATTCTCTCTTTAAAAAATGAATGGACAGTGTCCAGCTAGCCGTTGGTGGGATTTACGAAATCGCAGTACGGTATATTTCGACGTGAAATCACCTCATTTTAATAAGGGCAATTTCATTTTACTAGCATGTGATTTAAAGCATAGAAGACGCGACCGCGCTAGGAATGCAGCGTACGCAGAGAACTGGGTCGATTAATTCTTCTGTCCTGTTTCTTCATGTTCAGGCGCCCCATTCGCCTTATAGCCTGCAGCAACTTTGCGCCTCCAAGTAACACCTAATGCTGCATTTTTGTCCACTGTGTCTGTCCTCTTGAAATCCCGTACGCATAAGAGAGATATTCTCAGTGACTGAAATACGGTGTTGAGTTCGGGGATTTATAGTGAGCTTGATGATTGGAATAACTAACTCGGGCTAAGGGAGTCAAATGGGATTACGAAGCATTGTTATAATGCCACACGCATATATTGACCAAAGCAGAAGAGATCTGTGCAAATTTTGATGCGATAGTTATTTTTGTCTAAGTTATCATGTATGTATAGTTGCAAAAATATCCCATTGAAAAATGTAATACTGGCAAGCAAATAATTGTCCTCATACCTCTCATCTATATCGTTACTTACACAATAACGATATACAGAATCGTGTGGTTTTTAGGTTGGCAGAAGAAACAGAAGGTAGTCAGAAAGCTGATAAGCCTTAAAGGATACTAACCGCCGGGAACGATAATTAGCTGCTGCTGGTTTAATGGGCAATTTGGGCCATGGTTACTGCATCACCCTTACAAGGTAGAGGCCCGAGAATAATGTATTAAAAGCAAATGTATGTTTGCCAATTTGGTTATTAAATCTTGTGTTTTGATGCGTAATTAACACCTTAATAGGTCGGCGAGAGCCTTAAATTTTAAATTCCGATTGGCCGGTGGAACCATTTCACCCGTTGGCACTTAATCACAGTCACCCTCGTTAAGCCGAAACGTTGCTAGGACTTTAAGAGCAGTTGCCTACAGACCGAACAATGTGAAATCGTATGCGAAATGGCCTGTTGTTCCTGCTATTCAGGACACTGTTATTCTTAAAAATTAAAACAAATCACATTAAAAGAATGGAATGTGGTTGCGAGACTGTAAGATTTGTGTGGGGTTCAGCTGAACTGTCTTTTGTCCTGTTACATTACTTCCAGCCTGCGCACGGACTTATTTAATTACGGGTGCCCTAATTCAAACCAGGGTCCGCTGATATCGTTACGACAAAAGCGTGTCTGCTGCAATAGTTATTAATATATAAGTACCAAACCCTTAGTGAGTCTGTGTTGATCTGCCTCAGAAGCCAAAATCAACGTTTTCTTCATTTTTGATTAATGATCAAACGTGGCCTGGCAGTGCATATTTATCTTGTTATATGTTCGGGAAGGAAACTTGCAGGGGTTTGGCAAACTCTGAAGTAGCGTTCAGTAGGAAGGACTGTTTACTTGATAGTTGCCTCGTTAACTTACTCTTTTGAAGCACCATGCCTATCCGGTGCCGACTTGGACTGCCATATAGCTGAGAGAAGAGTGTGTCACAAGCCGTCACCAGACCCAGTCCAAGAAAGTGTCCAAGAACGTAAATTATCTGCAGGTAGAACAATGCTAGTGAAGCTTCAATACGCTTGAAAGGTTATTGTGACCTCGGGCTAACGGTATTGTATTATAAGATGGTTAATTCATTAACAATTCACAAATATTTACGGGAAGGAAAGGGCAACAGGTAAATTGATTAGTGCCCTTAATAATTTCCAATTAATCGTTCTTTGATACAACACCATTTGCAGATTCGTTTGTGAAGATAGTGAGCATCTATAATCAAAAATATAAGGATACGAACATCTTGTTAATTGAAAAGACAATCTGGCTTTGGAATAGCTCAGTCATCGCATTTGCACCAACGTCTAAGAGCTTGGCATTCGCCCCAACTATGCCGTTTAGTAAAAGTCATTGGCGGAATAAATCAAGATGGCGTAGGATGTTTGTCTGTAACCGAGGTGTTGGTTTACAGGTGATGTGAATACTTTCTGTCATCTCCTAGATGGGATCTAAATGAGTGTTCAAAACATTCGTAGGACGCAGCCTCAAACCAATCAATTATCATTTTGTCTCCTTGTATACACTTACATCGACATTACAGTTATTGACCGCAGCTGACGAGCCGTCACGAAATTTATTTGATCGAATAAATTCTGCCATATTTGCTTGCTTCAGATAGAATTCCAGCGCCCTATCTTCTGGGGCGCAGTCTCCTTGGCATTTTGGTAAGCGCCGATGAGTACTCCTCTGCTTTTATTAATGTACACAATAGCAACCAACAGGGAAAGGAGAACTTGGCTGAAGGTCCAGGGCGTCGAAATTCTATCCATCAGATTACGGGTCCAAGTTGCAGTAATGGCAGGAAGTGCGGTCGTGTATGGCAGAAGTAGCCGGTCCAGTCTCCATAGCCTTTGTCAGTAATGAAATTCGGCTTTGATAAATAGTGAGTATGGGTCTGCTAGCGGGGTTTGAGACAGAGCATCGAGGCATTACTGCACCTGAAGGTCTCTTTACGCGATCGGATCTCGGCTCTCGAACGCACATATTTTGGAAGATGGTTATTATGATATTTACCAATACCAACCCCCTTGTCTTTGTCCTTTTGTCTTATATATATATGAATATGAATTTAAACATAAGCATCCCAAAACATTTACTTCGAAGCAAACCCGTAATGTTGCAAATAATAACAATTTTTATTATTAATATTATTGCGTATTATTACGTAATAAAGTGAGTTATTGTTTCCGAAGAAATTATTTCGTTATGTCTTTGACGCAGTCTACCAAAGATTAATTTCCATTTGCTGATGTCTACAGACTGAATGTATTTTGCCAGCGTGGTGAAAACGGTGCTCATTTATGCTTCCGCTCCCTGATTTTGATGTGGCTGTACACCTAGCTGTTAGTTCACGCGGCGCCGGCCACTTACGCTTCATTGCGCCTCCAGTCTTATTGACTGTGTGCAGACTAATAACATGACGGAGAAGAGGAGATAGCATAGAAAATGTTACTTTACTCTAGTATCAATGTCATTTCATGGCTACGGCTACATGTTTTTTTGTCTAATCAAAACTCGTCTTATTAATCTGGAGCCCTGAGCGTACTAGAACATTTCTACGTATAGCCTGTGAGTCGTAGGGTGTCCTTCAGCAGGAGGGAGAGGACAAGGTGATGTGGTGAATACTTCATAACTCTACTATCACTATCGTTTTAGATCTACGGGTGGCTAGAAGAAAATGATATTGACTCTCTGTCTTATCAAAAACTCGCCTTTTTATCTGGGCCGTTCTAGAACATTCCCACCTATAGCCTATCAGTCGTAAGGCGTCTTCCAGCAAATGCTGGCCTGCGGCGTATTTTTGTGCAAGAATTACCTCGCGGTCACATCTCGAATAGTGGAACGACTACCGATTTGGTCAACACGCATGAGCAAAGGCCGCACACCTGCTTGGCACTGTGGCGCAGGCTCATTGGCCACTTAATCTAATGCGTGTTTTCCGTGGCCGGCTCAGTTTGCTGTTATGTGCGTGGTTACGTCTTCGTTTCGTTTTTAGCCTTGAGCACGCCCACCTCCACTTTTTGTAACAACTATATACAACGTCACACGCAAGTCATCGTTTGACCACCCATTCTGTTGTTGCACATGCGGCTAATGCAGTCGGAATCAACCGCTAATCTTTCCTGTAATTGCTCGGAATACCAAGGTAGAGCTGGAAATATAAAAGTAAAAAAACACTGCTATTGTACTTTGTTTCACATTCTGATATCTTTTGGTATTTTAAGACTTACAAATGGTTTTCATTTGACTCTCTTCACCAGTTATTCGAGTGAATATTAAAATTTAATGTCTAACAAAAGGTAATGCCCCCATTCTTTGTTAAACGGATCTACTAAATGGTTAAAATAGTATGTGTTTCTCTCCATGGGTTACAACACTCTTGGCAAAGTTAAATGTATGAATAGGTTGCGGTGGGTACTAGAGATATTTCTTATGGCAGAGTACCCTGTAAAAATTAGGCTTGCTGCAATATTGCGTGTTTGATTAGCAGTTAAATTCTGTTGATCACGTATTGATTTGCCCCTGCAATTATTTGGTCAAGGAAAAGTGTAATTCTCAAATTTAATAATGAAAAATTATTAAGAGGGCTTAATGGATTTAATGAAGCCACACAATATGAGAGCATAATATGAGTTTATACACTTACACTGTTTGCAAGTCCGACTGCTGCTAACGCTTCTTTGCCAAGTCCACCGCAAATGATATTTGACTCATAGAAGAGGCAGTTTTGTCCAAGGGAGGTAAGAAACTAGGTATTTTATTTAATATTTCAATAAATACTGCCTACCACGGCGGTCGCGAGTTGATAGAGGGCCTTTAGTTCAGGTAAGACGGGTAAGGTAAACACTTTGCTAGAGATTGTTCTTCGAAACCTTTCCCACAGCGATCGTGGTGGTTCAAATGGCAAAAGAGGAAGGCCTGACAAGAGAAAAGATGGGATCAATTGGTGTGAGAAGAGGTAACTACATATCCAAATGATTTAAGTGTTCAAAATCTGCTATAAATGGATAAAAGTATGAATAAGGAATAAATGCAGCTGGCCCACTTGAAAAAAAAACTACTTGGAAACCTCGGTAGGATTCGAACCCTCGCCAGCAAGAAGAAAGCCTAATTACAGCCAACGCTCTAGGCAAGTGAACTTAGACGCCCCTGTCAGGAGACCTGCATTTAATTACATTTCGCTCAATTTTCCCGCGCAGACTGCTGCAGCCTATGGAATCCACTGTTTTGTACGGTATATTAAGTAAGGTCTATAAAGTGTAATTCAGCTGCTGGTCTGCTTGCCTACAGCTGTGATAGGAATTAATTGGTTTACTTTATTCCTTCAAAACGAGTTCATTACTTATGCCACTCCCTTAAAGAAAGATAAGTGTTTCCATTTTAGAATCAGTTCTCAGCCATCAAAAGTTAGTGCACGATCGGTCTAAAAAAATTACATGTTAACCTTCTTTTGCTGGCATTTAACTCTTTTTTGAGCGTGAACCTACGCTTATATTTTAGTTAAAGAATTTTTCGTTTGAATTTTAAAAAATATGCAAAGGCCAAAATGTCAGTGAAAAGGCAATAACAAGAACACTAAAACAGTGTTGGCGTATTCATTTAGCAGTAAAAACAAATCGAGCGCAGGACTAGTAATTGAAAGGTCATTCAAAATTCTTCATTGTGCAACTGCAAGTATTCGCTGGAAGTAAATGGTAAGTATATATGCTACCGGAAGCCTTAACAAATCTTACTTTCAGTGCTATGTTCATCCTCGGAACCTGAAGTGATTTCATCGTCACTTGCATCAAAATCCTCACGGCATGCATCAGGCGAAGTGAGTGAAGTCATTCCACCAGCTGTTCGCTCGTTAGATGCCCGCTTGCGCGATGGATGGCGCAGTGGATGCTATGAGCGTACGTTAGGTGAGCTAGGGTGAACTTGCATCTGACCTTTGGACCAATGCTGCTTATTCGCCATTTTGTCAGACCATCACCTAAATGATTACCGCTGAATGGCGCCAGCCACGCAATCACCTTTTATCTTCTCGGTGTAGGCATTTTGTAACGGAAACTCCAGAACTTTGAAAAAGCGATCTTCCCTTAAGTACCTGTAGAGTTCACTTTCTTCGAAATGCATTTGAAGCAGCAAAATTGTCCAAAAAATGCCTCACACTTTCAGCTTGACTTATTCTTTTTTCACCATTTACCTCCGGTCATATGCTCGTATGTCAGTCATAGAAACGCGTGAAACAGAGGGGATTTTGGGCCGAGAATAACGGTGCCTACGCTCAGTAATTAGATATCTTCTTGCTTCTAACAAGTAGCGGATACTTGGTATTTGGACTCTAGTCAACTGGATTTTGTATTGCAGTCCAAGTACTTGGGCTAAGAAATTAGTTTCCCTGATTAATTTGTTGTTGAAGTTCCATAAACACATGTCCACCTGTAGATTTACTTATTGCCAAAAGTAGAGAATAGTCGAGTCCCAGGAAGCAGTTCAGAGGAAGAAGATGCGATCACTGGAACAAGAGTTTTATTCGCCTGTCGTTTCGGACTTCCTCGGGAATCCTTAATCATAGATAATGATAACATAGGCATGTTCATGCGCAGATGAGGTGGATACATGCACAGGCTGCACGGTATTTATAGTTTCTAGTGGTCATCCGCGTGTGTGTGATAATTGTTCAATTCTATAGCCACTGCTTGGGTCTTAATTGATAGGGTACTGGCTTGACACTTCGCGTTCGACTCACTAATTGCCATAATTGCTAAGTCAGCGTCAGCGTCAGATGCGGGCCTGATAATTGCGTGACAATTATGCCCGCTGTAGTCAGAGTTGTTGTTGCGTCCAGCCCTTCCCACGTGACTGATTCTCTTGCTCAGGAAACTTCTCAGTACACCGTATGAGAACGCGAAATCGCTGCGATTGTTGATGGACTGTGGGCCTGAGAAACATGACACGAGCGGCTTGCAGCTCACGCGGTTGTCACCACTTGCTAGTATTTTGGCCTCGTCAAACTTGAAAATATGGCCGGGTCCCGTCAAGTGAGCTGCAACCTGGGAGTTGGTGTCTTTCTTTCTCACCGCCGCTGCATGCTCGGCCATTCGCGTGCGGAGTAATCTTCCGGTCTCTCTGACATAGTTGCCTTGTCCACAACTGCACCAGATCCGGTAAACGACTCCAGCCGTTTCCTGCCGTGGCAGTGGGTCTTTCGATCTCATAACCCGGGGCCTAATGGTTGCATCTGGCCTGTGCGCAACTCCAACTCCAAGTGGGGTAAGTAGGCGGCTGACTGCTTCCGATACATTCTTCACGTACGGAAGAGCTCAATAAACTTTTGGGCCAGTTTAAAGGTTTTGTTATAGAAGTCGAACGAAATGTGGGCCAAAGTACGAAAACTTTAAAACAGTGAAAACGTTAGAAATTTATCAGCATTTACGCAACTGTAAGTATATAACAACATTGTTTTCAATATTCTGACTTAAGAATAGTTATTTCAATAAACATGAAGTGGTATGGCAATTCATTAAAATTTGAAAAAAATCTACTGATCTAAGTTTTAGCTATTTTTCTCGTCTACGGACCTTGAGGAATATTAATAATATTTCATTTTTTTGATAAAAATTAGTAGTTCTCTCATTTCTTTAAAATAACAAAATGGCCTATGGTTGGTCACTATAACTTCCCAGTTTTCGTACATGCATTAATGTACTTTGCGAGTTATTATCAATATTGAGCGAATTTCGGTATGTTGCACCATTTCGTCGATACAGTAGTCGCCGGTTATTAAGCTCACGGCTAATAAGCCCAGCCGCCTATTAAGCCCAAGTCAGCTTAAGACGGAATTTTACATAGCAAAATCCGCCGGCTAATAAGCCCAGTTGCCGGCTACAAAGCCCAGTTTGCCAACAGGATAGAGTGAAATTCTCACCTCTCTGCGTGCGCAACTGGTTACGTGTCGCAAATAATTTATTTTGTTTTTGTTATTACGTAAGATACAGACAAACAGCATTATTTTCTTGTACATAACTAAGCTCTACATATAATACAGTGCGTATGTAATGTATAGTGCCTCTCCTGCGTTTGTTAATCAAGAACTAGGACGCTCCGCTTAATGCGCCCGCCGCTTATTAAGCCCAATTTAGTCTGGACCCGAGGGGGGCTTAATAGCCGGCGACTACTGTATATGGTATTAATGCTGCATATCCCAGCGTTATAATAAAAGCAATAGTTGGTCTCGTTTTTTTTGCACACGAATCTGAAAATATATGTTAACATTATTTTTCACCGCAGTAACTTACCTTGTTGGTAAAGATATAGACACGGGTGCGGGTACATGCATTGGTATAAAAGACGAGCGTCGAAGACTGGGTAGCCGTAATATACGAATAAAGGCTTCTGTCATCGTCCGTCACCATGGAATGCACCACAATCTCCTCCAAATTCTCTGGTATCACATATATATTTTGGGGCGCTTGAAAGATACTAACATATGTTTGCCTTTCAAAAGAGCTTTTTTTGCCAAATTACATGTCATTTCTGCATTTCTGTAAGAGCTCCTGTCAAATATGACAGAGTCACCTGTATTTCTCATGACAGCTTGAACATGCAGATGGACGATGTAGTTTTATTCGAAATAAACAAATAAGAAAATCAAACCACTTGCCTTATCAGCCTGGACGCTCCAATCCAGACAATTGCTCATTATTAATAATATCACGCAGACAAAGGCAGTTGCGATGCCCAAACCAAACCATAAACATTTCATAGAAACATTGTTATATGCGAGGACTTACCAGCAATACCCATATGGAGCATAAAGCCAAGAATGAAGTAAAGGGGGACACCGATGCCGCCGTAGCCGACTAAAACGGTGACTGCTCCCCGAGCTTGCAAACCACACCCACGTAGGACGCCGCTGATGTGGGCCTGATAAGAAAGATGGGACAACGAGAATTTTACAGTGCCATTTGTTCTGGATTTACAAGCCTGAATCATTAATACTGCGCCTTACATTTGGAACTGATATTTTCCATTATTTTGCACTTTCGAAAGGCTAGGAAATAAGATTTAACCTGCTTAATAGCGCTTGCAAATGGATTGTTTTGCATTTGTAGGTCAAATTTGCTTAATCCTTTGCCGGTTGGCTTGTTGAAATGTGAGTAAATCTGCATTTTTGATATTTCTCTATAGTGTTCATTTTATACAATTGAAGAACAGCGTGATCTGTATTTTTCGAAGAAAGTTTCTTTAGAAACCGTATTCATGTAATTATATCTATATATCGATTGTGTAATATCTTCATAGCACTCACCGCATACCCATCCAGAGGTATGATCGCTAGGACGTAAGGCAATGCTGGAACGAATGCGTCAAGAATAACCTTGAAGAAAATATAATTACACAAAAAACAACAATTGCTTGTCATAAAACGGCAGGGCTGACATTAGAGGCTCTAAATCTCTGCGACTATTAATAAAAAAACGAGTTTTAACTTTTCAGTAGCCTGATTTTCCATTTCTTTCCTTAAATTCCGCCAATAAAAGGTCGCATTTCCATTTTCGATAAATTCCGCCTACATAAGGCCGAATTCCCCTCAATTGGCCTACGTATACTGCGCAACAGGAGTTCATTTTGATGGAATTTTAATCTGTTGTAGTATATTATAAAATAACAACCATTTTTAATATTTCTGATCACCTCCGTCCCACAATTAGCTTTTCATTTACACTCACTATCCAATAATTAAATGTTTGGCTGCAAGGTATCTTAGGCATTAGTAAGACCTCAACAAGTATTGATTGCGCTGTTCTCAGTACGTCGATCGCAGACTAAGCCTCATAATATGGCAGTTATTTGGCCAATAGATTATACTATAAAAGTATTTAAGGGCACATTGTCTTCACATGTGCCCCACAATTTTCTATTTATTTATACGTATTCTTTAATATTGTTACTTTTATTCACGACGTAAACTGACGAACTTTTTTGTAACACTCGCTTCGAAATGGCCTTGTGCTGTCTTGCTTGAGTAGTATGACGAGTATTTTGCATATAAAAAGTCGCCTAAAGAATGTTTTAGTTAAACTGTTTTAGACTAGCGACCGGGCAAATATACTACACAGTACTTACTCATCGTTTGTGTAAAGGCGGGTGATTGGCATAAATGCAAAATGACTGACCAGTGTGAGACATCCTATCATGACAACTGAAATACAGAAGGTAGGGTAAATACAAGACATAAAACCCACCTGTGATATGTGTTCTTATGCACGTACGAGTACGCAAAGATATAACCTTACATAAAAGGTTACCTGATTATACATCAGCCGACTGAAATAATCTGTCCTTTTGAATGACGGAAAGAGGACTATTAAAACAGATTATGGGAATAGGAGAAGTGCTGGCCAGACAATCTAAATTATTGCAATGTGTGGCTGTGTAATTTGTGAATAAAACGGTCTCGCTTACTTAGCTTTTATCAAATGTAAACCGTACACATTCTACGCATACGTTTACCTATCTCACATTATTCACCAAAGAGACAAGATCATATTGTCGGGTGGCTAGCTGGTCTGTTAGACCCAAATTGACTTTTTCTAGGCCTAAGAATCAGAAACCCGCGTCAATGAGTTGTCCCACGTAAGCTGATTTCAGGATGATCATCTACGAACAAAATAACCACGCAGATATCGTCCCCTGTATAATCCTCGCTGCACATCTAATACAATCTCCCACTTTTAAGTATGATATTCTTCTAAGAGATTAGCCATCTCTTGTTGCCATTATCAAGGTACGATTAGCAGAGAAGTAAATGATGGCATCAAATAAGGGAAACATGCAACGTTTAAGCAGAAATATTACCATAATTTATAAGTGCCACGACATATGAGTGCTTGGTGGCGCGTGCATCGCCTCCACCCAGAGCCTGACCGACTCGGATGCTCAGCGCAACAGCAAATCCAAAGGAGAACTGGAAAAACGCAGCAAAAAGAGGGCATTCCGTTTATTTTCGCGACGATTTTAAGAAGGTTCTAAATATCCTCCGAGCCAGTTCTACCTAAAATATCCTTAGGGGCGTCCACAAACGACAATTGCTTGTTTAAACGCACTCACGCAGCTCTTTGTGACAGGCTTGTTCGGATTGAAGGATATGTGATTCTGCTACGGTTTGCGGCCGAACACTTCTTATTTATGTTAGATCTGCGTATACGTGTGTTTTTGATAAAAGGATTAGTTTTTCACTTTGGTACAGTCTCTCAATTTGTATTATTTATCTTAAGCATAGAATGGTCGTTAACTGCACTCAATTCCAACATCAGCTGGCTGACCAGTTTGAACAGCTAACTGGTGTCTGGGAAGGTGAAGAGATATTAAAGTTGCTTGTATGAATCCCGTGCCGCAGGAAACTTCAGTGTGTTTTGTCAACAAAACCACTTTCTGCGCTTCTAAATATCATGGCATCAAAGGGTAAATTGAGGCCAGTGTTTGTATTCCTTGTTACTGTAAAAGCGGAAAATAATATGGTCGTTCGCTCACCGGAATATTATCCCTGATCACCTGAGCTTTCTAACACTCATTGGAGTGAATATGTGGGGATCGCCGATCTATTCCATCGGTTGTCCACACATAGGAAACGGATCACTAGTTTCACTTCGCAGTCTCGAAAATAATAGCTCACGGCAGGTGAAAGACAAGCCGGAAATTGATTGAAGCCTGCGTTTTAATGCCAACTTAATCAATGGGTAGATCGATCTGACACCGCCATACAGAGCGTTGCGTAGTCACCTTTAGACTGAAGCTTCTGGAGTTTGATTGGCCCCTATCCCCTTTAAGACTTTTTGTTTCGTTTAACAGACCTATCCTCCGATTATGGAGTACATTTTGAGTTAAGGAGCGTAGCTGAATAAAGGCCCTATTCGAGAGGGAGAACTCACATTGTCTTCTCTACTTAAATCGGACGTCTCAGGAAGGAGACTCAGGATGGAATAGTCTATTATAAGCATACCTTTATGGCACTTATTGTTAGTGTACCAAATTGCCTCTACTGTTCAGATAGGATCCATACCTCCTTGTTTCAAACAAAGGACGCAGACTTAACGCACAGGACAGGTATAGACAAGCTGCTGAGATGTTTCAGCCATTTGGTCCCAAGTAACCTCTGCTCCTCTTGACTCAGTGTTACTAGAGGACCCAGGTGGGCAAGGATGTAACGGGGGAGTAACATCGATGTGGCGCAAGTCAGCTATTAATAGTATGAATGCAACTCTAATAATTCCTGCGTCCATCCTGCCACGAAGCGCATGGTGGATATCATCGTTCGCGATGGTCGAATGGACAGAATGCCTGCAAACCGAGTAAACGAAGTACCCGTACATTATCGTTTTCCTGAAATCATATTTTGTTCGCCGATTGTTTTTGTATTCTAACGCGTATTTGTAAATCTGTTTTGTCTTCAATACTTATTCTACGGCTGCAGGGGGAGGGCTTTAGTTGACCTCAAAAATTTCTTCCAAAAAACTTGAATAAACGTTTCTTTCAAGCACGCCAACGTCATTCTAAAGACGATGAGGCCGAGAAATAACCAACGTTAAGCAAGTGCCTCCATTTTCGCAAAGTAAGATTTAGTTTATTTGTTAAATTATGAAAGAAATGGCCTCAACAAACATGTGTTCGTTCACTTACTGAATGTGTTTACCCCGATCTGCTGATTACTGATTATTATTTGATTATTGGAAGTGTGTCTGACTCGAAAATAAAATATTATAAAATATGACTCAAACAGTAAGTAAAAGATAAAATATTGCTTGAAATCATCCTTGCTATCAAAGTAGCTGCTCCAAATTTCATATAAACCAATTTCCATGACAGAAAAGAAACGAAACATTATGTTGAATGGTCACTGAAAAACAGATTAGATCGGCACAATTCTATCAACAGCGATAATGCCTGTGCTCGAAAATGTCTCTGGGAACGTAACCACAACTGACTGGTTCCCATCAGTTCGGTAAAGTTAACTACCTGCAGTTACGGAACGCCTACTCACCTGACATGAGTATACCTATTTCCCAGCAACTGATTTTCAAAATCATTTGAGAGACTCCGAAGCCAGCGAGTTTCGAAAAGCTTGTCCAGTCTAGGAATGCCTCTTTCTTGAAACCTTAAATTTGCATAAACATTTATTGAAAGTTTTTGAAAGAGATAGAAAAGTGACTGAATTGACAGAATATACAGTGCCCTGAAAACGTTTGACTTGCATTATTTTATTTATTTATCTCTCTAGTTCAATGAGGTTCACATTATTCATTTGCAATCATTATGGCTAATTCGTTGCAGTTAAGATAACATCATGCTGATATACGGATAGGAACACTCCGTGAATTTTTCTCAAAAGATTTGTTGGGGCACATGGATTAGGCAAGATTGAAAAGTAAAGAAGAAGCCATCTACGGAATTCCAGAACAGCAGTTTTCGTCGTTTCTTTGGATGACAGATAAAAGCAAAGTCCTCCCCCAACTCTGTCAAAACGTTCTATACTCATCTGCTTATGCTGCACAAATATGTGCCGAATACGATTACTGAGAAGGCCAAGGGAAACCAAAATAAACAATTCTGCCATCTTAGCAATCATTAGCAGACTATACTCAATCTCACGTTTCCAACCCCTAAATATGTACCCCACAAATTACGGCTAGGCGTTCCAACGCCCTATCTATTGAGCCCATGGTTCATTGTCCTTTCGGTCGCGATCCTCTATATAAACAATACCAGAAGAGCATCAACCGATTGTGTTAGGAGACATGCGTGTTCCAATGAGACTTAGGGATCAGTGTTGAATCTCACTAGCAACCACGCAACTGCTACTATTATAGATTGAGTAATATTAATGGGTAATACGCCAAAAGTGGTCATTCCACTGTCCCTTCTTATTGTCAGCATTTTTTGCGGCTGCTGATGGAGCTCGAGGTGAGCCCTAAGCGCAATCGGTGAGTGCGCCTTTGTCAATGTAGATATAAATATATATGGATATAAGCGAAGATGCTGACCCCAGGTATTGGAATGGAAGGATAAGGTAAGGCGACCTCTAGGGGAGAATGTTTATTCGTCTGAGCTTTCGCACTCATGCTTGAGCATATCATCGGAGATAGACATTTTGGTCAAGAACATGAGTTAAGATAGGGGCTTACTGCTAGCTGCTGGTTGGTCCACCGTCCCCTCGTCTTATTGGATCTCTTTTCGTGCGCATGCGCAACCGTGCGGCATCATATGGCTTGGGGAGGTCTATACTTCTGTTGATTGAGTTGCTGTCCGTTTTCCAGGCCTCAATAACTTCGCTCGCCAGTTTGCTGTCGGCTCGGCCTATGACCTGGGCACCATCAAAGTCGAACCGATGCTCGTTTTCTAGAAAGTGCGCACGAGAAGAGGTCCAATAAGACGAGGGGACGGTGGACCAACCAGCAGCTAGCAGTAAGCCCCTATTTTAACTCATGCTCATGACCCAAATATCTATTTCCGATGATGTGCCCGAGCATGAGTGCGAAAGCTCAGACTAATAAACATTCTCCCCCAGAGATCGCCTTACCTTATCCTTCCATATATATATATATATATATAGATAGACCTATGACGATACGAGGGCCGACGACCAAGCCACGCAGGGCCAACAGTTAACACCCACGGGGGAGGAAGGCGGCGGTGACAGAGAATTATCCGACCAGCACGTCGAGGAGGAAGAGGACGGCGCCACGGCAACCACGATAGTGGCGCAGGGCAGCAATGAGACGCGGACCCGACATTGGTCGGCAGCAAACAAGTCGGAGCCAACCAGCGGCGAACGCACCGGCAGGGAACACGATTACTTCACAAAATCGGCGGCGAGGCGATGTCACTCAGTCATGTCATGTCAGTTATTGGTTTGGATAGTGTGCCGGCAATGAGTACACTACACACGCGGCTGTCTAAAACTCTGTTATCATGCCATTTCTAATTTGAAATTATGCATCCATTTCCGCGTAGGCTGATCACAGGCCATTGCAGAAGAGGGTCCATGGCTGAATCGGCAGATATCGTATAAAAGTTCGTTTTTTGCCCCAAAGTGAGACGTTCTTTGAACAGCTTGATAGGGAACACAGTAAGAAAAAAACAAGAACCGTGCGCCCGTGCTTTTTGATTATACATAGCTCTGTTTCAGCTTGTTGTTAGCGTAAATGACACGGAACTATAGAGGGTGTTAGGCAGGCAATAGTGCACACTTTCAGCTTAAGTCAGTTTATAAAGCAAGCGGACTATTTAAAAAAGAACCATGGGAATAACCGCTTAATTATACATTTTAATTATAGTGAATTTCCTCAATATTCCAATTTTTTGCCCGCCGGCGTTGATCTCGTTGGCGTTGGTCGTGATATTAAAATAATGTACCTCTGAGACCTCACCCAAGGTCAGCTAACACCCCCCCCCCCCCAACATACACGCGCTAGCTGTTGGTCCAGTAGGCGTTAATGATGATATTAAAATATAACTCAGTGACCTCGCCCATGGTTAGTTAACACCCATAACTTAGACGCGTGACTTAATTAATTAACATGATTATTGCGCCCTGATTTGTCCTCCAATATGGCTCACCCATTCTGTCCCCTAAAGTCAGGTGCCCTTATTGGAGTAGATCGCGCTTCGCGCACACTGTGGGGACCCCACGATAGTTCCTTACCGAATAAAGTTACGTTGACTTAACACAATCCAATTTGGGGAAATAATGTCTTTGCACGTTAAAGCCTTATTTATATTCATATAACACATTGCTCCTGCATGGACATCCTCGTTGATGTATGCAGAAGGCAAGTAACTATTTCATAGTGATTAAAATTTTCAATTAAGCAGGCACTTTTGTCATCCTATATAAAAAACTGAAATATTTGTCCTTTTGACTGTCACTTTCTGTTTTTACTTCCATTAGAAGTTTATGTTTTTACTGTATAGTCCCTTTTGTGTATACGCACAGAAAGCGTAGCCTCAAATTTAAAAAAAAGTGTCTAATTATGAGCTTTTTTACGATTATGTGGTCTTCAAAATACATTGTATCCGTCGATTTATAAGCGCTGCCCATACTGCATAAAATATATTCAAAACCTATTTGAATATTTATGACTACATTGTGACTTCTTCCTCAAACTGTAGGCGAAAGTGTACATTTCCTTAAACAGGATGTAGACAGTGCGCAGTTTTTAAACCGTGACTTCGACTGTAGCAGTCAGTAGTTTAGAAAAGTATTCGGCAATTGAGCAACTTTTTTAAAAACTGAAAGCTACTCTTTCTGTGCGAATAAAATTTAAAGAAGACGTAATTTTCTATCAAACAAGTACAAGAAATAATTGTTTCGTCCATGCTTTCCATAAAATATATTTGAATTTATCAAGGCAGTCAAAATAAATTATAAAAAGGCATACTACTTAAGTAGCCAATTTTTATCATAGACAATATAATTCAGGTAGTCAGAACGAAGCTCGTTAAAAAGCCCGCATCATACCATGACGGAATATATTTAAAAATAGATTACACGATAGTCAGTATCACAACCTGAGTCAATACTGATTAACGAAAGAGTATCAATCTTTCGGCTATGTCAAAATGTTGCATGATCTTTGGCGTCTACTGTATATTGATCGCATTTGCAAGTAAAGTTGCTGCGAGTGGAACAAAAGTTTTGTACTGACTGGCGTCTTAGTATTCAATATTTCACCGTACAAGCAAACCTGGGCTTGCAAGTATCGCGAAAGTATGTAGGAGTTGCAGGGGAACTAAGGAAAACAATTATTATAAAAAGAGAATTTTCTTCGTCCACATTACATAAGGTTTTTTTCACAGATCCGATTAAACGGAACATTCATGCATTATCAAAAGGCAGGTGTTTAGCAATATATGGGACAAAATTATGACTACAATTGAAGTCACTTACAAAGAGTCCCGGGAAAAACAAGAGAACATACTCAGCCGCATCCCGGAAAGGAAAACCAAAGGGAGCAATAACCTCGCCGTGTTATATATTATTCAAAAACTTAACGCGTCTTAACTCTCGTTCTACTGGGATTTAGTTTGCGTTCATTCAGCGATCTTAAAGTTCCTAATAGAACTACGATGTCCGAGAATTTTAAATCTTCCTTGGATTTTTGATGAGGAAAACGTTCTGACACCAATAATGTTTCGTAGAAATCGTGTGTGTGCCTCCGCTGACATCAAACGGGGAAACGAGCGTCTTTGTGCTTACCTACAAGAATGGTGCCTACGCCCGTGCATTAACAAGAACCCGTAGCCTAATCTTACAGGTAAAATTAATGGTAACGTTATGCACATCGCAAAGCCTAACAATGAATGTTATCTGAGCTCTAACTTTAACGAGAACCAAGCTCTCGATTTCGATCATTTCGGCTATGTGCACTACGGCAGGATGACCACAGAGACGTGAAATAGTTTAGGGTGTTCACAGTTTTTCACCACATCTCCCTTTAATTCCCACTTTCGTCAGGTGTGATGAGTAACACCTGTCCTGCCAGTCGCCCATCACAACGCACTCATAGGCCTGCAATAAGAGTGGACCTGTTCGCAACTCGGCCATCCTAATCACCACCGTCGCCACGCTCCTGAACCCCACCGCAGCGTTTTTACGTCTATAACACATCTCCACAAGGAATTTGTCGTCTTAGGCTTTTCAGATCTACCTGTTGATGGCTCTGCCACCGGGACAGTCTTCCAGCGTCTTCACCAGCATATCGTTGGCAACGCAAATCTCAGCTGCCGCCCACCGTCCTTTTAGGCAGCTATCCACCTCCGACTTTTCGCTCAGGGACGATAACTCCGGAGGGTCTCTGACTGTGCGTTGGCTCAAATACGCAGTAGCTACTCAATGCTACTTAGCCAGTACCAACAGCGGCTCGAACGGCCCGCATCCGACAGCTGTCCCGATTATGGCGTCTCTCCGCATGCCTGTTAGCATCTTTTCGCCTGCAGATCCGGGCCAAGCACCTGTGGTGTTCCTAGACTATTTGTGACCTTGAACATTCTCGCCTCATTTTGATTTGAATATTCCCGGACTTCGAATGCACTGACAACACCGGTACACGTTATCCTCGTGTTTCCGACTATTAAGGTTGTAAGTATTTTCCTTAATAGCTTACATACTATACATTGGTTGTCTTCTTTATTACGTTAACCGTATATATAGCGTTAGACTGTAGTCTGCAGAGTCAGACAAGTACTCTTTCCACACTGGTTTTTTTTTCCGACTTTACACGATTTTATTGTTAACCTTCTGATGCAAATTTACGTTTTGGGCTCTCAGACTATTTTATTTTGCCCTCATTATGACCAAGCCAAAAGTTTCTTTGCCAGAATTCTGGCAACAGGCACCCGAACTTTATTTTTTTCGCATTGAAGCATCGTTTAACTCTGCTAAGATCACAGAGAAACTTGACAAATTTTACAAGTTGATAGAGGCTCTTCCTCTTTCTATCTTAGCTCAGGTTCAAACACTTTGGAGTAATCCTCCTTTGGAAAACCCTTACACGAAATTGAAGTCTGCGCTTTTACGGCTAACCGTAAGCCGTCCGTATTTCTAAATCGGATGCGTTCTCTTCAGGGCGATATGACAAGTGACGCAAACTTTTTCAAAGAAATGTTTTTAGAGCGCTTGCCTTCCTCCATTCAAACTATTCTGGCTGCTGAGTCAGACGATTGCGATGTTATGAAAGATGATGTATGTTGAACGTTTCTCTTCCGTTTCTATTGCTCAAGTATCAAAGCCTGTGGCTGCCCCTAGCTCAGATTTATCTGACCTCAATGCATCGGTAGCTCAACTAGTAGCGACTATCACAACTACGCAATTCTCCTCGTCAATCTCGGCGTTCCAGTAGCCGCGACCGTACTCTTTCGACCAGTCATGACCGCCATAGCTCTCGCTACCACTCGAAAACGGATAACCTTTTTGGTATCATGACAATTGGGGCACTAGAGCAAATGACTTTATCCCACCTTGCTCTTTTAAGTCTTCTTCGGAAAACTCCTCGGTCGGAGAGTAAACGGGACCGAGCTATATGGCAACACTTCGGGTCGTACCTTTAACGTTTGCGACGGCAAAAGTAGCAGACGTTTCTTAATTGACACAGGCGCTCAACTATCCGTTATACCGCCTTCACCAGCCGACCTTCGTTGCCGTTATCCTGGTTTTGTGCTCCAGACTGTTAACTCTTCCCCCATTACTACTTTTGGACTCCGTTCACTTTCCTTGACATTGGTCTTAGGCGTCTCTTTCCTTGGATATTTGTGGTTGCAGATGTTCCTACCGCTATCCTTTGTGCAGATTTACTCGGGGCTTTTGGTCTTATTGTCGACTGCCGTCGTTCCCATATACTTGAGGAGACTACGAAGTTGACCTCTCCAGGTATTCCTTCATCTGACGAGTCCCGCAAACTCGCTGTCTTGCACCCTGATCCTGGCTGTCTATTTCGCCAACTTCTTGCGAGATATCCTGGTTTAATCTGTCCAACCTTTAGTGCTTCTACACCGCCGCATGATGTTCTTCATCATATCTGAAACGCAAGTCCTCCTGTCTTCTCTCGCCCTCGTCGTCTCGCGCCTGCTCGACTTACTGCTGCTAAGGCCGAGTTCGAGCACATGCTTCAGACGGGCATTGTCCGCCAATCTGACAGTCCATGGGCTTCACCCCTTCACATGGTACCTAAGGCTGATTCTGGTGACTGGCGTCCCTGAGGTGACTACCACGCCTTGAACAACGTTACCATCCCAGATCGCTATCCGGTCCCGCATCTTCAGGACTTTGCCGGTGCACTATACGGCAAAAGTATATTCTCAAAGATTGACCGGGTCCGCGCGTTTCATCAAAATCCGATAGCCAAAGAAGATGTCTCCAAGACAGGTGTCACTACCCCTTTTGGCCTCTTTGAGTTCTTGCGAATGCCGTTAGGGCTTCGAAATGCCTCCCAAACCTTCCAGAGGTTTGTTCATAGGGTACTACGTGGCCTTCCCTTCCTTTATGCCTATATTGATGCTCTTTTGGTTGCCAGCTCTACCCCCGAAGACCACATGGAGCATCTTGCAACGGTGTTTGACCGCCTTCAACAATTTGGCGTTGTCCTTAACCCGTCCAAGTGTGTCTTTGGCGTTCCCTCTCTCCAGTTTCTTGGACACCTCGTTGATACCAACGGCATCCATTCTCTCCCTTCCAAGGTTGCGGCTATTCGAGATTTTCCACCTCCTTCTTCAAAGCGTCAGCTGCAGCGATTTTTGGGCATGGTGAATTTTTACCGCCGGTTTCTTCCGAACTGTGCTGACACTATTTTACCACTCGCGGAACTCCTTTCGGGTCCCAAAGGTTCGTTCAAGCTATCTGCAGATGCCCTCGCAGCTTTCGACAAGACTAAGGCTGCCCTAGCCGACGCCGTCCTCTTGATGCTCCCATTTCACTCATGGTTGACGCTTCCATTGTTGCAGTCGGCGCGGTTCTCCAGCAGCATTTTGCAAGTCAGGCTCAGCCTTTAGCTTTCTTCTCTAGGAAGTAAAAACCTACCGAATCGCACTACAAAACATTTGGACGGGATCTTCTTGCCGTCTACCTTGCATTCTCTATTTAAAAAAAATTGATTGTATACTGCCGTAACGCTGTCAAACTTTGCCGGTAGAAACGGTCTGTCTATCCGCAGTGCGGGATCAATCTTCTTCAAATGTGTTAGTAGTTAGGCCGCTTCACCCTCCTGATAGTCACCCCACTCAAGGTGAATGACCTATCTAGAGTTTGGCGTTGTGTGAGTCATGAGATTGCCTGCTGCAGACTCAAACGCCCATATAACTTATGGGACTCCTTTGTTGAAATGCGAGCGTATTCTCGTCTTACTAAGAAAATGATCTTTGGACGTCAAATTGTGTTGAAAGAGGACAGTATTTGAGGACCATTTATACCTTTTAGTCTGTTCGTCTAGATCCTCAGTCTAAGCGAATTAGAAATATTTGTGAAACCTTGCAATGGCTTCAACCAGGATGGCTACATCCTGAAAAGGATCGGTGTACGTTCATCATCTACTCAAGCTGTGAGGAACAATTGATTACTTCGTCAGTCGACGATGAGCCCGTCAGCCAGTACACTGACTTGCGACGGCCGAAAAGTGAGCGGCGATCACATGACCTCACCAGTGATCAATATCACGGTCAGTCAACATCGATCAGGCAGGTCAAAGTTTTTGCGTCAAGCGCGGATATAATAACAGGCACGCGATAAGGCTGCAACGGTTCCGACAAACAGGAACAACCACCCAGATACTGTGACGATGGAACCGAGAGTGTCCGAAACTTTAGTCTCCAAATAAAACGGTCCATGTCCTCGTACCTTCTTTTCCCCTACTTTTGGGCATGGTGAAAATCTAAAACTATGTACTCTCGACCTAAAACCGACAAGACAGCGGACCCGTAGCTCAATGGTTAGGAAGTTTGCCTCTGACCGGAGAGACGCAGGTTCGAAACTCGAGTGTAGCAGCAACTTCAGTGGCAACAATGGAGTTCGATACCCTTAGATAACGACGGCTGATGGACCAGAAATGGTCATCCTAGAGTCCTATTTCTTTGTCATTAATACCTAAGTATTCGTGCATGTCCTGCACTTGCAAACAAAAATATTTATTCTACTTTATATAGCGTTATAAGAGAGTTAACTGTCGGAATTCGTCCCCTTGTCATACCATACAGTTACAGCATGCATTCTGTTTTTCAAGAATTTCCATTTGGTACTATTGTAACGTTGTCGAATTTTGCCTGCAAAGACGGTCCGCAATGTGTGTTCAAACTGCTTCATGTGTATGGGTAGCCGGTATTCAGTGGTGGCTCTTTACTCATTCAGGACTCATACGCCAGGCAGCAAACAATTTTTGGGTAAGAGAAAACAAACAAAAATTTAAAATCTCGCTGTTGTTCGTATACAACAACACTCCTACTGTTCCTTCGCGTTTAAATTATCCTGAGACAGCTGCTTTTATTTTGTGAACATATCTGAAACACTCACGACAAAGACCGATTCTTTTTGCATATTCACAAGTGCAGCAAGGATGGTTTGATCAATCATTAGACAGTAATTGTACTCTTGGTACCATTCACTGGCAGTATGGAAGAGTGATCACCCACGAACCGTAGACAAAAGATTTCACTTTACTGTCGTCGGGTTTTGAGCACTTAAAGTGCATGCTATTTGCCCAAAAGTCCAGGTGGCCGTGAGTGAAATTAACGAATAGGCAGGACAGTATGTTTCGACATATAATGGCACCGCACTTTAATAAGGGCAATTTCATGGTACTAGCATGTGATGTGAACCATAGAGGGAGCAAGCGCGCTAGGCAATGCAGTGTACTCAGAGACCTATGTCAATTAATTCTTCTGTCCTGTTTCCATATGTTCAGGCGTCCCGTTCACCTTATAGCATGCAACCAGTTTGCGCCTCTAAGAAGCACCCAACACTGCTATTTTGTCTACTGCTGCCTTCCTCTTGACAAAGAGGTTTCACCCACACAAGCCTCACGTATAAGGGGGATGTCCCCAGTAACTGAAATACTGTGCTAGACTTCTGAGTTTCGGGGGATTTCTCGTAAACTCGATGACTGAAATGGCCGATTAATTCGGCACGAATCAAACGCAGTTCGATTGGCCGGCGGATGAAGTACGCCCTTTGGCACTCAATCTCGCTAACCCATGTGCAACCGAATAACTGCCAGCAATTTACAGAACAGGTGAATACAAACCGAACTGTGTAAAATCGGATACTAAATGTCTTGTTTGCCCTCGTATGCAGGTCACCGTTATACTGAATAATTAAAAAAAAGCATTAAAAGAATGGAATGCAGTGACAAGGCTGCAAGAGTTACGAGGGCTTCAGCTAAACTTCCATTTGTTCTGTTACATTACTTCGAGCCTGCACACTTACTTATTAAATAACCGGCCATTTAATTCAAATCGAGGACCACTGTTGTTCGCTGATATTTCCCTACGAGCGAAACGCGTCTGGTGCTGCTGTTATTAATATAGGAAAATAAATATCTTCAGAAAATGAAGTTGTACTCGGGAATTTTCAAAAAGGTGTCACTTGTTCGTCGCCATGTGCGGAAACCGGCATAGTGTGAATCAAGGTCTAGGTGTCTGTTAATACTGGCCGGACTCGAGTGCCAAGCTTCGAGGAATTCTCTGCCCTGTCTCGTATTAGCCATTACTATCACCTCGGTCCCATCCCAATGAAAATGGTGATCACACTCAAGGGATTGGGAAAATATTAGTGAATTTTTGGTTCTCTGTCTCAGAAGCCAACAACGATTTTTTCCCAATTTCTGCTTAGTAATCAAACGTGGGCCGAAAGGTCATATTTACTAGACTAGACTCGTAAAATAAATTTGCAGGGGTTTGGCAAACTCTGAAGTAGCGTTCAGTAGGAAAGACTGTTTAATTGCTGGATTACTCCTGAAATTACTCTTTTGGAAAACCATGCCTATCCGGTGCCGACCTGGACTGCCATAGAGCTGAGAGAAGAGTGTGTCGCACGCCGACACCAGAACCAGTCCAAGAAAGTGTCGAAGAACGTTAATTACCTGCAGGGAGAAGAATGCTAGTAAATGTGCAATACCTTTGAAAATTTACTATAGTTTCAGGCTAATGGTATCTAATTAGACGCCTGTTTCCTATCTAATGCTAATAAGATGTGTCCACTTTTCACAATGGAGGTGATTATTTTAAACTACACGCATTCGCTCGCAGGAAGGGACAACATGTCAATAGGTAAGTGACGGGAAGGATCCCCAAGCAATCACCCCAAGCTCTGAAAGCATTTACCGATTGGTTACAGTTAAATGAAAAAAGCCAGATCTGCACTTTAAATTGTTGAATAAGTCTAATTAAAGATATAAGGGCACGAATATTTTGTTAGTCGCAAAGAAAATGTGGCTCTAGCGGGATCCCAGTCACCGTAATCGTACCAACTGCCAGGAGCGTGGCATTCACCTGACGACTGAGCCCCAGCGTTCCCGTTGGCGGAAAAAATCAATATGGCGTAGGAAGATCATCTATAACGGAGGAGTTGGCAATTTAGGTAATGAAGAAGAAGAAGAAGACTCGATCGCTGGGACAATATGTTTATTCGCCTGACGTTTCGATATTGTCCCAGCGATCGAGTCTTCTTCTTCTCAATTGCTTCCTGGGACACGGATGTTCGCTTGTATTGGCAAATTTAGGTAATCTGTCTAGTTTAATTCATCCCTGATTAGGGAATCAAAGAAATGTTCAAAACATCGGTGAGACACAGCCTCCAGCAAATAAAATATACCTTTTTTATCATTGTGTGTAGTCACCTCAGTATCGCTGTTATTGACCGTTTGATATATATTCAGAATAAAATACGTGCAGAAACCAGGAAGAGTGTACGCGTGAGCAAAGGCCACACACTGCGACGCACGCTTATTGGCTACTCAACCTAGTGCGTGTATTCCTTGGTCGGCTCAGTCTGCTGTAATGTGCGTGGTTACGTCTTCCTTTCGTCTTCGGTCTTGAGGGCACCAACTTCTTCCATTCTTTGTCACAACTATAGACTGCGTCACACGCAAATCACTTTCTGACTACCCATTCTGTTTTCGGGCATACGGGCGATACCGCCGGAATCAATGGCTGATCTTTCCTGTATTTGTTTGGGATACCCATGTGTTTTTAGCCTTACATGTGGTTGTCACTTGACCCCCTTTATCAGTTATTCGAGTCCGTTTTTAACTTCAACGAAAAACGAACGGCAATGCGCCTATGCCAAGTTAAACAGATCTACTAGATGCATGAAATAATATATGTTTGTCTCCGCAGGTGAACATCGGAAAGATATATCACGGCATGGTACTGGGGGAGGCTTGCTTTCATGTTAAGTGTTGTTGTGGTCATGGACTGAGCTTTCCGTGCAATAATTTGGTCAAGGAAAATTGTAATTCTAAAACTGAACGGTTAAGCATGCTTAAAACTGTTTAATGGATTTAATGAAGACAAACATAGAAGAAACAGAAACATATGAATTAATTGGCTACTTACACAGTTCGCAAGTCCGGCTTTTGCTAGAGGCTTCTTCCCAAGACTACCGCAAATGATATTGGACTCAATGAGGAGACAGTTTTCTCCAAGAGAGCTATGAAACTAAGTAGTTTTTTTTAACATTTCCAAAAATACTGCCTACCACTGCGGTCGAGAGTTTGTACAGGGCCCTGAGTTCAGGCAAGATGGGTGAAGGAAACAGTTCACTAGAGATGTTTCTTTGAAACCTTTCCCCCTAGCCAACCGAGCTACGACGTCCCCTAGGGAGCCGTGAGTTTAATCACATTTGACTCAATTTTCCCGCCCAGACTGCTGCAACGGATGGAGTCCAGCAATTCTACAGAGTAAGCTGACTGCCAAAGCAGGATTTTCAACATGGGGGGCTTAATTAATAAAGATTTAATTTGTTATGTATTTAATTCAGCTGCTGATCTTCCTGTAAGTAAATTAGTCCCATGTGCTAGAACCTTAAAACATAACTTACACTATTCAAACCTATTTCATTACATATGTTGTTCTCTTAAAGATTGATAAATGTTTACTTTTCAGACGCAGATTTCAGCCATCAAACTTTAATGTACAATTCATTGGAAAAGTAGGAAATGCTATATTTCTATCTCAGGCATTTAAGTCTTTTCTGCGATTATACTTATGCATGCATTCAGGAAGTCAAGTTAGGCGAAGGAACGTTTTCAATTAATTCAATATCAGGCAATACAGTAATTTTACTGCATTGCCTGATGATGACTTAATCGAAAACGTTCGTTTGCTTAACTTGACTTCTTGAATTGAACTTTTTACGAAGCATGCATTCTACCTCATTTTTAAATAATTTTAATTTCGAGAAATTCGAAAATATCGTACTTTAACAAGAGGGAAATGTCAGCTAAAGTGCAATGACAGGGACACTTAAACAATTTAAGCGTATTCATTTTGCAAGTTAAGTAAATTGAACGCAAGAGTAGTTATCAAAAAGGGCATTAGAAATGCTCATGTTTTCAACTACCAAATATACGCTGGAGGGAAACTGGGAAATATATACATGTGCTTTCGGAAGTCTTAGTAACTCTTTCTTTCAGTGTTATTTTCATCCTGGGGCCTGAGGAACCCTCAGCCACAGCTTCATCAAGATCATCCCTCCTGTTTTCCCTTTCAGAGGTGCTTGCAGTCGGCGAATTGGTTGATGTCATTCCGCTAGCTGTTCGCTCGTTAACTGCCCGTTTGCAGTGAATATTTTTAGCGTTCGTCACCTGAGTTTAAGTGCTTTTCCATCTGACCTATCGATCAAAGCTGCTTATTCGCCATCTTGCAGAATGTGACTTCACTGATTTCCGCTGAAGGGAGCCAGCCACGCATTCCTCGATTTTTTCTCTCGGTGGGGGCGGGTTATAAGGGAAGCTCGAGTGTTTTTAAAAGGCTATCTTGCCAACAGTACCCGTACAGGTCACTTACTTCGAGAGGCATTTTTAGCAGCAAAATTCTGCACGAATACCTAACACATTTAGCTTGAAATGTTCTATTTCTTTACCGCTTACTCCCATCCGTATTCTAGTATGTAACTCATAGAAACGCGTGAAACAGCCAAAAATAACGGTTTCTTCGCTCAGTAATTCTTTCTCTTCTTGTTTCTAACAAATACCCGGTGCTTGCTACCTGGACTCTATTCCATTAAGTTTTGTATTGCAGTGCAGGCAATCGGGCTACCTTATAAACTTTCCTGCTTACTTCGTAACTGAAGTTCCATAAACACCTATCCACTTGGAGATTTAATTATGCCAAGTGTTGGTAGTTGCAGACAGAACTTCCATCATTTGTCCGATGCAGACAAGGGCCCTTCGAATTTGTTTAAAATGAAATTAATAATCCTTCCTTCGTAACCGGTTAGGCAAAATACAGTGAGCGTTCGAAATTATTGACAAACAGAGTCAGCATGAGTACAGCACTCGACTTGCTAAAAATTGACGGCTTGATTAAATATAAAACGCTTGATCATAATCGGTTATACTAGCTTTCATAGAAGGAAGCCATTAGGATTCAGTTGCAACTTGTTGGTTGCCTCCTAGAATCCTGCATTAAAATTATTTTCAGGAGATCCGGAGTACTTTTCAAAAAACTTGCGTGTTAGACAGCACGCAGCACTGGAGATTGAGAATTGGATATAAGACTAACCTGCACGCATAGATGGACATCATCGATCTGGTATTGGAACAGTTAGGTTCCGCTGCGCCCTGGATCTATTCGTGGGAGGCATTTCATCCTATCCTTCTAGTCACTGAGTGACTGCCTGCGGAGACAAAGCAACGAGACCGTAGTGCACTGGGTGAGTGTTAAACTGAATGACAAATGGTCTCGGGTTCGAATTTCAGGAGTTCCAACGCTTGGGATTGGGTGTGATTGGCTGATGATGGCTAACAAGACAGAAATAGCCATTCTGGTCTCCCTTTGCTTGGTCTGATCCATTCCATACTAACATATATGTTTAAAAAATGTGCAGGTTCTGAATGCGGTAACAGAATATCTTTCTCCTTTCCACAAGAGGTCATTCAAGTGTTGGGTTAATTATCGAGAACAGCTTTAACACATAAGCAAGCGTATAGGAGTTAAGGCTAAGACGATTAACACTGACAGCTACAATCTTCGAGGCCCGGTTCCTTATGAGATAGGAGAAGTCTTGGGATGGCAGAGTAGACGGAACATTATATTGTTTACAGAGTTAGAGGAAAGTTGCCAATTGGTCTTGCAAGGCGTCCGACCGTGAGGCAGGCGTCGCCGCATCCGCGACGCGCCTGAGCGTAATTCCAAGTGTCGTCTGTCGGCAGTCATCCCGAGCTGCCAACCAATACTCGTTTTGTCTCGGTAGCCTGGTGGTGCTTAGTTGCTTTCCGCAAGGTTGACAAGGCGAGACTGGGTGTGTTCGTAAGTGGCTCAGACCATTGAGCGAGAACGGACAGGGGTGTCGGGACTTAGCACCTGACCGCAGGCGACATTAGGCGCGCAGGGCAAAAGCGCTGTCCGTCAAATCTTGGGTTCCAAGTGGCTGCTAGGGCCACTACAAGCGCCCTCAAAAGCTTTGATCTTATTCTATCTATTCAAAAGGAAGATTGCATGCACTCTTTCGGGAGCCCTCTTGGATAAACTTGGGACCGAACAACGGAATTTAAGGCCCTTAACATTCGCATGTTAGTGTTGCAGGCATATAGCAAACATTTAATATAAGACGCAAGGATGAGATGGACTGCTGTGAATTTATTTCAGAGGACGCAGATTTTGGCTAGAACGTGGTCATTTCGTAGGTGGTATGCAGGTTCTACTCGGACGACTGATGCCAAATGGGCACCTCCATGTTCCATTCTTGAAACGCGTATGGTCAAAAAGATTACAAAAGTAGTTGGGATGGTCAGTATTGGCTTACCTTTCTCTGGGGAGGTCCGCTATTGCTCTCTGCTTATGGCTCTGATGATGAATCCGCGACGGATATCGAGATGTCAGGCGAGCAAGGGTGTTGTCCCAGTAATCAAATAATCTTCTTCTCTACCTTACTTCAGTAGTCAGCTGGGGGGTTATCATAGAGCGGGATCAACTAAGGTTCAAAAATCGAAAATATTTGTCACACACCATCACATTATATTTCTCTCGTATTGGAGTGCCATAGATTGAGGTGATCATCCAAGTAAGTGTAATGCTCTCCTGTTCACTATGGCTGCTCATTCCATTGAGTTCAGAAATCAACTGACCCGGAAACTTGAGGATCTGAAGGCACTAGATGATAATGCATCTGTGACAACACGATGGTGTCAACCGAGGAAAATCTGAACTGGTTTGATAACGCAGCCTTCTCTAGAGGCCGCTGCCTTGTACAACAACAGCTGCAGGAGATACAAGAGATAGCTAGCTGCAACGACATGAAATTATCTTTTTGACTTCATCAAGGGCATCTACGGCGTCTACATCAAAGACAATGCACAACCACTGAGCTCTTTTGGCACAAAACTCCTAACGGAGAACTCACAACTGCGTGACTGTATCGAAAAAGACCCTATTTTGCTGCGAATCTACACATAACGTGGTCCTCTGTTGACCTTGTATGTTACTCCGGCTACGAGCGCGCGGTCTAATGCAGCCGAACACACCATAACTACGACAGTTCAACCATCGCTCTTGACGATGTCCACCTCGAGCTTCAGAAATCTGAAGGCAGACATGGTGACTATAGCTGGATTATAGTGAATCCCACACCTTAACCCAATGTCAAGACAAAAGTCGAGAAGACCAGAGATGGAGGAGATGGGGGTGGGAGCAGGTGGCTGGCGCGGCGAACACGCCAATACGCGTACCAACAGTACATCTTGCTAGGTAGGCGCCCGTTTGCGCGAGAGTGCCATCAAGGCCAGTTAGAACGAGACAATGCAGCTTGACTCTCAGCCCGCCAGTCGGCCATTCCACACAACCAGACGCATACTGGACTGACTGCGCGGTCCGAGTTATCCCGTCATTTGGCAACTCTCCAAACGTGGCTTTTTGCGCACTGCGTTAAACTCTTTACAGTGAGGAAACAATGCTCTAAGGATCACAACACAGCTCTTCTCACCAGCATCTACATCGCACACAACCACCCGCAAAATCACATAACGCATTTTTCAAAAAATACCTCTTATTTGAGACGGCAGTAGGATTCTTGGTTCCATGGAACTCATTGTCTGCGTTGGCGATCCGAGCCCAAGATTAGCATAGATCGCTTATCACCGTGACTTGGAAGGTTTCCAAATGACGATCGCACGACGGCCTCTCAGTCAGCCAATTGTGTGTTCGCGTTGTAGCCGGCTGGTGGTCTGCGAACCAGGCTGCCATGGCTCCCTCTTAATGTGATCTTGATAACTCTTTATCACTCCGCGGCACTCGAGCAAGCTTTGCCAGCACGCATAGGGGTTGCTCTGGCTGCACCAACCAGCTGTGTTCCCTCTACTCTTTTTGATTTGGTCATGACATCGAACCTAGTAGGGGGACGTATAGAGAGTGCGGTTAATGCCCTGCAAGTCTCGTCCCACTAAAATTTAATTCGCACGGAATTGGCTGTCGCGGTGCCACCTAGCAGTAGTGAAAGCGGGAGGTCTCGTCGCATGCAATCTTCGAACTGTCAATTGAGCACTGTTTCGTTGCGTCGTGCTTTTAGCTTATGGTCTTAGCTTTCAATTAAAACTGGGACCTTTATTATGACCGTTTATAGCTTTTTTGTATGGCAAGCCAGAAGACCTCGTGTCTGCGTTCCTACCGAAATGAGGATACATGTGGGCAGAGATTGAAAGGCTTCTTATTTATTTCAGTAGGCAATTTTAACACAGGTATTCTGCGTTGGCAATCCGAGCCCAAGTTTACCCTAGAGCGCTTATGACCGTGACTTGGAGGGTTTCCAAGTGATGATTGCACGGCGGCCTCTCAGTCAGCTTACTCAGCCGGCTGGTGGTCTGAGAACCAGGCTGCAATGAATCCCACTTTATGTGGTCTGTATGGCTCCTTTTCACTCCGTGGCATTCGAGCCAGCTTTGCCGGCACGTTTAGGGGTCGCTCTGGCCGCACCAACCAGCTGTGTACCAACCATCTTCTGGTCTTTTTGATTTGGCCATGATATCGGGCCGATTTGGGGGATGTGGAGAAAGTGTGATAGATGCACTGCAATTCTAGGCCCACTGAAATTTAATTCACGCGGAACTCTCTGTCGCTGTGCCACTTTGCAGTATTGCAAGTGGGAGGTCTCGTCGCATGCAACGGTCGAAATTTCAATTGAGCCTTATTTCGCTGCGTCTTGTGTTCAGCTTATGACCCATGCTTTCAATTAAAACTGGGACCTTTATTGTGATCTTTTATAGCTTCTTTGTGTGCTAGGTCAGAAGACCTCGTGTCTGCGTCCTAACGGAAACGAGGAAACATTTAGGCAAGAATTTAAGTGCCCCTTATTCATCTTAGTACGCAATTTTAACACATGTATGCTCAGTCCGCCAACCTATAAATTTCTTTGAGCAGAATTTTCGGTAGAAAATGCCTCATTCACTTGCAAGTTTTTCCTATTTTCTGGTACGATCTGGACCGATCAGACACTTGAGAAGACCCAAACGCATAAGAAGCTTAGGCGAGCTCATTCTCTATTGCGTTTTGTCCAAAACAGTTCCCGAATGAATTAAAAGGTTCACGTTCCAGGTATCTGTATGGATAGAGAAGAAAACTGTCGTGCATCGGGTCAATTGATTTATTGTCCTGAGCTTTCGAAATGTTACCAGAGTCCATTATCAGTCAATCTTCTCTGAAGGCAAGATCGCCTTTTTTTAAAAACAAAAGCGAACCGACTCCAAGATTTGCCGTTTGATACCGTACGTCAAAAGCGTATCGGAAGCCGCTGGCCGCCTTCTCGCACCACCTGGAGTTGCAGTCCCACACAGGACGGAGGCAACCATAAGGCGTCATATAATGAAGTCGAAAGACCCACTGCTATAGCAACAAGCCTATGGGGTCGTCTACAGGATCTGGTGCAGTTGCGGTCAAAGCAGCTAAGTCGGAGAAACTGGCAGACTTCGCAAGACGCGAATTGCCGAACACGTGGCAGCAGTGCGGCGAGATGCTGCTAATTCTAAAGTTGCAACTCATTCAACGAGACCCGGCCACACGTTCAAATTTGATGTGACAATCGGATGAGTCGAGAACTACTTGAGTCATGTTTCAAGGTCACTCAATCCATAAACAAGTGCAACGGTTTGCCCAATCCATATTAAATGCTGAGATTTAATTTGGCCAAACGAAGTCGTCACTTGAGGAATGGGCAGGTCACCGCCTCATCGTACGCCAACACCGGAGAACCAGACGGCCGAGCAATCATCACGCCCGAGCCCACCGCCCTTGATGAAATTTCAACAGGTCAGAGTCCGCGTGCCGTCCAACAAGCAATCCACGCGCAGGAAGGCAATTAACGTTAATTGTCACTGCATCTTTGCAGATATTACTATATCCCATAAATACTTCTGTGCATGCTTTACCTGTTTCTGCTATTCATTTCTCTGATGATGAATCCGCGACGGATGTCTTAACGTCAGGAGAATAAACATATTGTCCCATCGATCGAGTCTTCCTCTTTTCAAAACGAGGAACGCGTGGCTGGGTCACTTTAGCAGCTATCAGTGAAGCCAAGATGGGGAAGTGCACTATAAGTCAAGTGACGAACGCTTAATGCGTCCACCGCTAGATTTATCGCGTAAGCGGGCAGTTAACGAGCGAACGGCTAGCGGAATGACTTCACCCAATTTGTCGACTGCAAGTGCCTCTGAAACAGAAAACAGGCGGGATGATTTTGATTAAGCTGAGGATAAAAGTACTTCGGGTCCCGAGGATGATTGTAACAGTGAAATTAAGAGTAACTAAGACTTCCGAGAGCACATGTATATATTTACCAGTTTTCCCCTGGCGTACTCTTGCAGTCGAAAACATGAGCATTTTGAATGACCTCTTAATTACTACTCGCGCGTTCAAGTTATTTAAGTTGCAAAACGAATATGTTAACATTGTTTTCGTATTCTTGTCATTGCGTTTTCGCTTACATTTAATTTTGTTAAAGTAAAATGTTTTCTAATTTTCAAGAACTAAATTAAAATACTTTCACAGAAAATAAGTTAGATTGCATGGTTAATAAAGCATTCAATACCTAACATGGGAATTTACAATTCACTACTTCTCCAATAGATGGTACATTTACGTTTGATGGTTGAGAACTGCTTCGTAAAAGTAAAAATTGATCAATCTTTAAAAAAGTAGCATATCTAATGAATAAGGTTTGAAAAGTAAAAGAAAAGTTTTAAAGTTCTATCACATGGGAGTCAGTTACTAACAGGAAGTTAATCAGCTGAATTAAATTCACTACAAAATACATGTTAAGTACTTAACACTTCCTGGTAGGAAATCCGGCTTTGGCAGCCAGGTAACTGTGGAAGAACTGGTGAATTCCATATATTGCAGTAGTCTGAGTGGGAAAATTGAGTCAAATGTGATTAAGCGCTTGGCATGTGATTAGGGTGTCTTAACTCAGCTGGCTAGAGCATTAGCTGTACCAAAACATTCCTCTTGTTAGCGCGGGGTTCGAATCCTACCGAGGTCGCTGAGTTGTTTTTTTCAAGTAGGCCAACTGATTTAAATCTTTATTCATGCATTTGTCCATTTATAAGAAATGGCTAACACCATATTCATTTGGATAAGTATTTATCTCTTGCTACACCAATTAATAATTGGTTT
>JAYGXS010000003.1:22316790-22403868 GCA_036362985.1 Ligula intestinalis | reverse complement strand
GAAATTGATGGTACCAATAAATCTTACAGCTATAAACATTTTCAAGTTCTCTCCGGGAACAGCATGCTTTAAAGTTCGAAATTAATTATCCCTCATCGATTATCGATTAGGCTGAATACAGTGAACGTTCGACATCACTTACGCTTGATAATTATCGGCTACATAAACTAACATAGAAGGAAGCCAATAGGATTATGTTGCAATCTGCTGTTTTCGTCCTATATTCCTGTACTAAAATTCTCTTTAGAAAATCGGGAGCAATTTTGAAATCAATTGCGCGTTAGATGGTGCGCAGAAGACATCCTTAAAAACTGTGATCTTCTATTTTTTCCAAGAGGACATTGTGTGTTCTTGTTTAGGTGCGTTGAGATTAAGCAAAGTAATTAAGGTTCCTTTGCATTCGAATGTTAGAATCGCAAGCATATAACAAGCATTTACAATAAAACGCAAGGATGGGATGTATTGCTATGCATTTATTGCAGAGCGGGCATATTTTGACTAAAATATGGTAATTTCGTGGGCAGCAGGTAGTTTCTACTTGGTCAGTTGGCGCCCAAACGTTGCTTCCAGATTGAAATCCTGAAACGCATATTTCTGACCATTGTCGGGAGCCCTGAATTTAATCACATTTTGCTGAAATTTCCCACTCAGACTACTGCAAATTATGTTGTCTACCAGGACTCACTCGATAAGCACTGTGTAAGGGAGGATTTCCTACCAGGGAGGCTTAAGTAATTACGATTTTATTTGTGAAGCATATATTGCAGCTTCAGAAATTTGAAACATCGTTTCCCAGGTACAAATTTGAAGACAGCGTGTGTAGCAGAATTTAATGGCACCATAAATTTCGTGAGTGCTCATCAGCCGCTTCCGCTCGCTGCATAAACAGAATAACGAATGATAAATTACAGAATTGAATTCATACAGAAAAATCGATCCAAAACATCAAGGTCACTTGAAAGAGCCAAGAGGCAATCAATAAAGTAGGAATTCAAACATTGTGGGCAGCAAAAAACGCAGTCAACTGTCTAAGGCAAAAACATCTAAGGCAAAAAGGTGGGAAGGGGGTGGGTAAACAAGGAGACGGTGCTACCACGGCAGGGTTAGGTTCACCACATGCTCCAGTTGTTTACATAGGTCAGGTTTAAACCGCCTTATGTATGCTGCCTCCAGGTAGCGTAAGATGCGAGTTGTTCGTGCCCGAACAAGTACTCGGAAGGATGTTTTAGGGTCAACAGAATGACCCGTATCCAATAAGTGTTCAGTGATAGAAGAACGGGGAGTCCTATTCTCCTGTCTTAATAACCAACTCGGCAAGTGCTCTTTTGCTCTGGCTGCCAATTGCCGTTGTGTTCGTCCTATGTACTTGCATCCGCAAGTGCATGTAAATTGGTAAACAACATTAGAAGTGGCGTACAACGGCAGGGCATCCTTCGCAGTTGGAATAGGAAGGGTCTTCACCGAGTTGCGAAATACAAGCTCAGCTGCAAAATAGGTCCTTTCAATGGTATTGCGTAAACGTCTCATGATGGTGTTTAAGGTGTTGTCCCCCTTAAATGGCAAGGAAATGAAAACAGGCTTTTTTGGAGCTGATTGTTCTATAACCTTTTGCCGTAAGGGTTTGCTATTCTTTTCAATAAAGTGAGCTGGATAACCACGTTTGAGAAGAGTTTCCTTGAGGCTTGCAATTTCTGCATCCAGTGTATCCATTGAGCAGATTTTGCTTGTCCTCTGGAAGAGGGTGCAAACTAAGTTACGTTTCCATTGCCTTAGATGTTTTTGCCTTAGACAGTTTACTGCGTTTTTTGCTGCCCACAATGTTTGAATTCCTACTTTATTGATTGCCTCTTGGCTCTCTCAAGTGACCTTGATGTTTTGGATCGATTTTTCGGTATGAATTCAATTCTGTAATTTATCATTCGTTATTCTGTTTATGCAGCGAGCGGAAGCGGCTGATGAGCGCTCGCGAAATTTATGGTGCCATTAAATTCTGCTACACACGCTGTCTTCAAGCATTTATTGCAGCTGCTGATCTGCCTATTCATAAATGATTCATATGTGGTAGGACTTTATAAGTTAAATTATTTCAATCACACCTAGTTCACTACATATGCTGCTCACTTAAAGAAACATCAGTGTTTACTTTTTGGACTCAGTTCTCAGCCATCAAACGTTAAAGTATGATTGATTCGAAAAGTAGTACATTCCAACTTCCTATTTTGTGCATTTGACTCTTTACTGAGCATGAAGCCTAACTTTTGGTTTTTTAATAATTTTTATTGGATCTTTTAAAAATTGGCAAATGTTATACTATATGGAGATCAAAATATCAGTGAAAACGCAATGACGAGGATACTAAAACGGTTTTGGTCTATTCGTTTTGCAAGTGAAATAAATCGAACGGAAGAGTAGTACTTAAGATGTTATTCAAAATGCTCAAGCTTTAAACTGGATGTTTACGCTGAAAGGACACTGGGAAACAAATATGTTCTCTGTAGTCTTAGCAAATCTTACTGTCAGCGGTATATTCATCCTCGGAGTCTGAAGTATTTACATTGTCAGCTTCATCAATATCAACACGGCTACTTTCTCTTTCAGTGGTGCTGGCAGTCGGTGAATGGGGTGAAGTCATTCCGCCAGCTCTTCGCTCGTTAACTGACCGCTTGCGCGATAGATCACGCAGTGGATACTTTTAGCGTTTGTCACGTGACTCGTGGTGCACTTCCATCTGGCCGCTTATTCGGCATCTCGGCAGACAGTCACTTCGCTGATTTCCGCTTAAGGGAACCAGCCATGCATTCATAGTTTTTTTCTCTCGGTGGAGGCATTTTGTAATGGAAAATCCGGTATATTTGAAAAGTCTTTGTTGCCTACAGTACCACTACTTCACTCTCTTAGAGGGGTATTTGAAGCATTAAAACTCTGCAAGAATATATAATAATTTTAATGGTCACTTGGAAAATATGTTGGTTTAACACTGAGTAATTTAGACGGCCCTATATATGGCTGTGTCATGATATCTGATATGCTTTGTCGTCATTGACCTTGATGTTTCCTGATATTGTATTATCCTGATGCGCAGACTTAAGATGGGTTCAGTGAGATTCTTGTTATTGACATACATGGTGGGCTCATTTCACTCAGTATTTGGCATTGGATGGCGCACTACAACTGTCTTCCCGCGCTGATAGTTATTTTCAATTTATAGCAGAAGGAGACTCGTATATACTTCGTTGTTGGACTTAACTTTTATCCTAAAATGCATCAGGCTGCACTAAATCATAAATTCGTCTTGCAAGAGAAATGCACGCCCTTTGTATGGAACCGTTCATTCACTACGTAACTCTAACACTATAACCTAAGTTATGAGCCCCTAGGGTGTCCTGGGTAGTAGCGGTGAGGACAACAGACGAATCTTCCTCAAATCATAGTTTGCAAAAAGAGCTCCACGACAGGTGCTGTCCAACGATCGGTAACACTGCATCCTCAATCCAGTTGAGCCCGTGAAGGTCTGTGTGTTCGCTGCTGCAAAGCCCTGACTGCAAAATATCCCTAGTGGCCTCTACAGCCAAGCAGGTGAAACGGCGTGCATTAATTATGTGCCTCGACGGACGGGACGTCGCGAGCATACAGTAGCGATTACCAGCACACGGGGAGGTTGTCCGATCCTGCGTAAGTACCAAAGGTTTGGAACTCGAACACAGGACGATTACTGAGTGCAGGCTACCACGAGGACACACCTTCGGAATGAATGTATATCTGTGACAGTTGAATTTGTTCTGATATTGTGTAGATTCTGAGAATACCGTTGTTCGCGGGATTTCAGCAGTGTCCATCTTTGCCTTAAATATTCTATATTCTCTGAAGGTAAACCTTTAATTTTAGTGGTGACTTAGAAACCACGATTGTAAACAGTGAATACTTTAGACGGCTGTAGGTATGGCTGTGTCATGAGATCTGACATAGTGTTTCGCCATTAACCTCGATGTTTCCTACTCTTGTATTATCCACAGGCGCACACTTTAGGTGTGCTGGGTATAATTGACAGTTTTTTCCAAGAGAGCTAAGATACAATGTAGTTTTTTTAAGATTTCCAAAAATACTGCATACCACTGCGGTCGCGAGTTGGTACAGAGCCTTAAGTTCAGGCAGGATGGGTAACGGAAACAGTTCGCTAGAGATTTTTCTTTGAAACCCTTCCCACCGCGACTGTGGTGGTTCATATGTCAAAAGAGGAAGGCCTGCCAAGAGAAAGCAATGATTAATTGGTGAAGGGAGGAATAAATACTTATCCAAACGAGTACATTGTTAGCCATTTTTATAAGTGGACAAATGGATAAATAAAGATTTAAATCAGCTGGCTCACTTGAAAAAACAACTCGGCGACCTCGGTAGGATTTGAACCCACGCCAACAAGAGGAATGTTTTGGTACAGCTAATGCTCTAGCCAGCTGAGCTAAGACACCCTCTTTGGATGCCAAGCGCCTTATCACATTTGACTCAATGTTCTCACTCAGACTACTGCAGTGTATGGAATTAACCAAATCTTACATATTTATCTGGCTGCCAAAGCCGGATTTCCTACCAGGAAGTGTTAGGTACTTAAAATGTATTTTGTAGTGTATTTAATTCAGCTGCTGATCTTCCTAATAGTAACTGACTCCCATGTGATAGAACTTTAAACCTTTACTTCTACTTTTCAAACCTTATTCATTATATATGCTGTTTTTTTAAAGATTCATCAATGTTTACGTTTTAGACGCAGTTCTCAACCATCAAACGTAAATGTACCATTGATTGGAGAAGTAGTGAATTCTAAATTTCCATGTTAGGTATTTAATTCTTTATTAACCATGCAATCTAACTTATTTTCTGTGAAACAATTTTAATTTTAATCTTGAAAAATTAGAACACATCGTACTTTAACAAGACCAAATGTCAGCGAAAACGCAATGACAAGGACACGAAAACAATGTGAGCGTATTCGTTTTGCAACTAAAATAACTTGAACGCACGAGTAGTAATTAAGAGGTCATTCAAAATGCTCATGTTTTCAACTGCAAGAGTACGCTGGGGGAAAACTGGTAAATATATACATGTGCTTTCGGAAGTCTTAGTAACTCTGAATTTCAGTGTTATAATCATCCTCGGGGCCCGAAGTACTTTCATCCTCAGCTTCAACAAAATAATCCCGGCTGTTTTCTGTTTCAGAGGCGCTTGTAGTCGGCAAATTGGGTGATGTCATTCCGCTAGCCGTTCGCTCGTTAACTGCCCGCTTACGCGATTAATCTATCAGTGGACGCTATTAGCGTTCATCACCTGACTTATAGTGCACTTAACCATCTTGACAGAATGTGACTTCACTGATTGCTGCTAAAGGGAGCCAGCCACGCGTTCCTCGTTTTGAGAAGAAGAAGACTCGATTGCTGGGACAATATGTTTAGTCGCCTGACGTTTAGACATCCGTCGCGGATTCATCATCAGAGACATGAGTAGCACAACCAGGTAAGGCGTGCACAGAAGTTTGCAGTATTTATGGGATACAGTCATTACTGCAAACATACAGCGACAATTAACGTTAATTGCCTTCTTGCGCGTGGATTGCCTTTTGAACATTCATCACGGGCGTAGAGCTCGGGCGTGATGATCGCTCGGCCGTCTGGCTCTCCGGTGTTGGCGTACGATGAGGCGGTGGCCTGCCCATTCCTCAAGTGACGACTTGCTTTGGCCAAATTGAATCTCAGCATTAAATATGGATTGGGCAAACCGTTGCACTTGTTTCTTCTCTATCCATGCAGATACCTGGAACGCGAACCTTTTCATTCATTCGGGAACTGTTTTGGACAAAACGCAATAGAGAATGAGCCCGCCTTAGCTACTTATGCGTTTGGGTCTTCTTAAGTGTCTGATCGGTCCAGATCGTACCAGAAAATGGGAAAAAACTTGCATGTGGATGAGGCATTTTCTACAGAAAATTCTGCTCAAAGAAATATATAGGTTGGCGGACTGAGCATACATGTGTTAAAATTGCGTACTAAGATAAATCAGAAGCACTTCGATTTGTTTGCCTAAATGTATCCTCATTTCGATAAGAACGCAGACACGAGGTCTTCTGACCTACCACACAAAGAAGATATAAAAGATCACAATAAAGGCCCCAGTTTTAATTGAAAGCATGGGTCATAGGCTGAACGCACGACGCAACCAAATAGTGCTCAATTGAAAGTTCGACCGTTCCATGCGACGAGACCTCCCACTTGCACTACTGCAAAGTGGCACAGCGACAACGAATTCCGCGTGAATTAAATTTCGGTGGGACTAGACTTGCATGACATCTACCGCACTCTCTCTACGTCCCCCAAATGGGCCCGATGTCATGATCAAATCAAAAAGACCAGAGGTGGGTGGGGACAGGGCGGTCGGTGCGGCCAAAGCGACCCCTAAACGTGCTGGCAAAGCTGGCTCGAATGCCGCGGAATGAAAAGGCGTTATGGAGACCATATTAAGAGGGAGCCATTGCAGCCTGGTTCTCAGACCACCAGCCGGCTACAACGCAAACACACAATGGGCTGACTGAGAGGCCGTCGTGCGATCGTCATTTGGAAACCTTCCAAGTCACGGTGATAAGCGATCTATGCTAATCTTGGGCTCGGATCGCCAACGCAGACAATGAGTTCCATGGAACCAAGAATCCTACTGCAGTCTCAAATAAGAGGTATTTTTTTGAAAAATGCGTTATGTGATTTTGCGGGTGGTTGTGTGCGATGTAGATGCTGGTGAGAAGAGCTGTGTTGTGATCCTTAGGGCATTGTTTCCTCACTGTAAAGAGTTTGACGCACTTGAGGCTATCACAGTGCGCAAAAAGCCACGTTTGGAGAGTTGCCAAATGACGGGATAACTCGGACCGCGCAGTCAGTCCAGTATGTGTCTGGTTGTGTGGAATGGCCGACTGGCGGGCTGAGAGTCAAGCTGCATTGTCGCGTTCAAACTGGCCTTGATGGCACTCTCGCGCAAACGGGCGCCTACCTAGCAAGATGTACTGTTGGTACGCGTATTGGCGTGTTCGCCGCGCCAGCCACCTGCCCCCACCCCCATCTCCTCCATCTCTGGTCTTCTCGACTGTTGTCTTGACATCGGGTTAAGGTGTGGGATTCACTATAATCCAGCTATAGTCACCGTGTCTGCCTTCAGATTTCTGAAGCTCGAGGCGGACATCGTCAAGAGCGATGGTTGAACTGTCGTAGTTATGGTGTGCTCGGCTGCATTAGACCGCGCGCTCGTAGCCGGAGTAACATACAAGGTCAACAGAGGACCACATTATGTGTAGATTCGCAGAAAAATAGGGTCTTTTTCGATACAGTCGCGCAGTTGTGAGTTCTCCGTTAGGAGTTTTGTGCCAAAAGAGCTCAGTGGTTGTGCATTGTCTTTGATGTAGACGCCGTAGATGCCCTTGATGAAGTCAAAAAGATAATTTCATGTCGTTGCAGCTAGCTATCTCTTGTATCTCCTGCAGCTGTTGTTGTACAAGGCAGCGGCCTCTAGAGAAGGCTGCGTTTTCAAACCAGTTCAGATTTTCCTCGGTGGACACCATCGTGTTGTCACAGATGCATTATCATCTAGTGCCTTCAGATCCTCAAGTTTCCGGGTCAGTTGATTTCTGAACTCAATGGAATGAGCAGCCATAGTGAACAGGAGAGCATTACACTTACTTGGATGATCACCTCAATCTATGGCACTCCAATACGAGAGAAATATAATGTGATGGTGTGTGAAAAATATTTTCGATTTTTGAACCTTAGTTGATCCCGCTCTATGATAACCCCCCAGCTGACTACTGAAGTAAGGTAGAGAAGAAGATTATTTGATTACTGGGACAACACCCTTGCTCACCTGACATCTCGATATCCGTCGCGGATTCATCATCAGAGCCATAAGCAGAGAGCAATAGCGGACCTCCCCAGAGTAAGGTAAGCCAATACTGACCATCCCAACTCCTAGTGTAATCTTTTTGACCATGCGCGTTTCAAGAATGGAACATGGAGGTGCCCATTTTGCATCAGTCGTCCGAGTAGAACCTGCATACCACCTACGAAATGACCACGTTCTAGCTAAAATCTACGTCCTCTGAAATTAATTCACAGCAGTCCATCTCATCCTTGCGTCTTATATTAAATGTTTGCTATATGCCTGCAACACTAGCATTCGAATTTTAAAGCCTTTAATTCCGTTGTTCGGTACCGAGTTTATTTAGAAGGGCACCCAAAATAGTGCATGCAATCTTCCTTTTGAAAATAGATTGAACAAGATCAAGGCTTTTGAGAGCCCTTTTTTATGTGTTAAAGCTGTTCTCGATAATTAACCCAACACTTGAACGACCTTTTGTGGAAAGGAGAAGTATATTTTGTTACCGCATCCAGAAACTGCACATTTTAAAGCATATATGTTACTATGGAATGGATCAGGTAAAGCAAAGGGAGACTAAAATGGCAATTTCTGCCTTTTAGCCATCATCAGCCAGTCGTACCCAATTCCAAGCGTTTGAACCCCTGAAATTCGAACCTGAGACCATTTGTCATTGAGTTTACCACTCGCCTAATGCACTCCGTTGCTTTGTCCGAGCAGACAGTCACACAGCGACTAGAAGGATAGGAAGGAATGCATCCGGCGAATAGATCCAGCGCACAACGGAACTTAACTGTTCCACTACCAGATTGACGATGCCCATCTATTCATGCAGGTAAGTCTTACATCCACTTCTCAATCTTCCATGCTGCGTGCTGTCTAACACGCAAGTGATTTAAATAGTACTCTTGATCTCCTGAAAATAATTGTAATACAGGAAGCTAGGAGGCAAATGGCAAGTTGCAACTGAATCCTAATGGCCTCAATCTATGAAAGCTAGTATAGCCGATTGTTATCAAGCGTTTTATATTTCTTCAAGCCGTCAAGTCGAGTGGTGTACTCATGCTGACTGTGTTTGTCAATAATTTCCAACGCTCGCTGTACTTTGCCTAACCGGTTACGGAGGAAGGATTATAAGTTTCGTTTTAAACAAATTCGAAGTGGATGCGTGTTCATGGAATTTAAAAAGGAAAGTAAGCAGGGAAATTAATATGGTAGCCCAATGGCCTGGACTGCATTAAAAACTTAATGGACTAGACTTAAATTGGCAAGTACCAGGTACTTGTTAGAACCAAGAAAGAAGATAATTACTAAGCGAAGAAAAGTTATTTTTGGCTGTTTCGCGCGTTTCTATGAGTTAACTACTAGAATAGGGATGGTAGTAAACGGTGAAGGAATATTTAATTTTAAGCTTAATGTGTAAGGCATTTGTGCAGAATTTTGGAGCCGAAAATGCCTCTCGAAGTAAGTGATTCGTATGGGTACTTTAGGCAAGATCGCCTTTTCAAAAACCCTAGAGCTTCCCTTATAACCCACCTTCACCGAGAGAAAAAATCGAGGGATGCGTGGCTGGCTCCCTTCAGCGGAAATCAGTGAAGTCACATTATGTCAAGAGGGCGAATAAGCAGCCTTGATCGATAGGTCCGATGGAAGTGCACTTAAATTCAGGTGACGAGCGCTAAACGCATTCAATGCATGTGAGCAGTCGACGAGCGAACAACTAGTGGAATGACTTCACCCAATTCGCCGACTGCAAGCACGTCAGAAAGGGAAAACAGCCGGGATGATCTTGACGAAGCTGAGGCTGAAAGTTCTTCAGGCTCCAGGATGAAAACAACACTGAAAGTAAGAGTGACTAAGACTTCCGAAAACATATATAATTCCCAGTTTCCCTCCAGCGTATATTTGGCATTTGAAAACATGAGCATTTATAATGCCCTTCTTGATAACTTACCTTGCGTTTAGTTTATAAAACTTGCAAAATGAATACACTTACATTGTTTAAGTGTCTCTGTCATTGCACTTTCGCTGACATTTCCATCTTGTTGAAGTACGATATTTTTAAATTTTTTGAAATTAAAATTATTAAAAAATGAGGTAGAATGCATGCTTCGTAAAGAGTTCAAAACAGGAAATCAAGTAAAGTGAACGAACGTTTTCGATTAAGTCATCATCAGGCAAAACAGTAACATTATTGTATTGCCTGATATTGAATTAATCGAAAAAAATCGTTCGCTTAACTTGACTTCCTGAATTTAACTCTTTACGAAGCATGCATTATATCTCCCCCCCATGTAGGAAATTCTGTAAGAATTGCTGGAATCCATCCATTGCAGTAGTCTGGGCGGGAAAATTGAGCCAAATATGATTAAACTCACGACTGCCGACGAGGGCGTCTTAGCTCAGTTTGCTAGGTCGTTGGCTCCACTTAACCTCGCCTCTTGCGGGGAGCGTTAGAATCCTACCGAGGCCACCATGCTGTTTTTTGAAGTGGGCCAGCCGATTTAAATCTTTATTTATTCATTTGTGCATGTATAAGAAATTGCTAACGCTGTACTCGTTTGGATAAGAATTTATCCCTCCCTACACCAATTAATCATTGCTTTCTCTTGACAGGCCTTCCTCTTTTGACATATGAAATACCACAGTCGTGGTGGGAAAAGTTTCGAAGAGACATCTCTAGCAAACTGTTTCCTTTACCCATCCTGCCTGAACTAAAGGCCCTGTACCAACTCGCGACTGCAGTGGTAGACATTTTTTTTTGCAAGTTAAAAAAATATTTAGTTTCTTAGCTCTCTTGGACAGAACTGCCTCCTCATTGAATCCAATATGATTTGCGAAAGTCTTGGGAAGAAGGCTCTAGCAGCAGTCGGACTTGCGAACAGTGTAAGTAACTAATTGATTCAGATTATGCTGTTACTTATATGTTTGGCCTTATTAAATCCATTAAGTAGAATTAAGCATGTTTCACCATTCAGTTTTAGAATTACAATTTTCCTTGAGCAGATGATTGCAGGGACAGCTCAGTCCGTCACCGCCAGAACACTTAACATGAAAGCAAGCCTCACCGGGTGCCATGCCACGATAAATCTGTCCAATGCTCAGCTGCGGAGAAAAACATATATTATTTCAACCATCTAGTGGATCTATTGAACTAGGCATGCGCGCATTACCGTTCGTTTGTCGTTGAAGGGGTCAAGTGACATTTACATTTAAGGCTAAACAATATCAAAATAAATCAGAATGCGAAGAAAACACAGTGTCAACATTTTTTTTTCACGTTTTCATTGCCACCCTAATCTGGGCATTCCAGACAAATATAGGAAAGATCAGCCATTGATTCTGGCGGTATCGACCGTATGCCCGACAACAGAATGGGTAGGGAGACGTTGGTTCACGGGCGACGCAGTCTATAGTTATTGCATAGAATGGAAAAAAGTGGTGCGCTCAAGGATGAGGACGAAAAGAAGACGTAACCACACACAGTACAGCAGACTGAGCCGGCCATGGAATACATGCATTCGATTGAGTAGCCGATGAGCGTGCGCCCCAGTGTGCGGCCTTTAATCACGCGTGCTAACCCAATAAGTAGTCTTCCGCCATTTGAGACTTTTCCGAGAGGGGATTCCTGCACAAGAAACACTCATTTTGAATTAGACACACCACAGGCAGCAATTTGCTGGAAGACACCTTACGACTGCCAGGCTATAGGTGGAAATATTATAGAACACTCAGGTTTCCAAATAAATAAACTGCTAACTCGTCCGTTTCAGGCGAGCTTTCTACGCCATCTTGATTTGTTTCGCCAATGCTTTCTACTAAGCGGCACCGCCGGGGCTCATTTGTCAGGTGAATGGCACGCTTCTAACAGTTGGTACACTTTTGGTGACTGGGATTCCGCTAGAGCCACATTTTCTTTGCGACTTACAAGATATTCGTGTTTGTATATCTTTTATTAGACTTATTCAACAATTTCATCCGCAAATCTGACCTTTAACTGTAGCCAATCGGTAAACAATTTCAGAGATTGGGGTGATTGATTGAAGGTCTTTACCGTTACTAATATCTCGACCTCTTTTCTCTTCCTGCGCGCGAATGTGCGTAGGTGAAAGCAATCAACTCCATTGCAAAAAGTGGACGCATATTTTTAGCATAAGATAGGAAACAGGCATCTTAGTAAATACCATTAACCTGAACCATAATAAACGTTCAAAGCTATAGCAAATTCACTAGCATTCTTCTCCCTGTACGAGTTATCCAGCAATCAAACAATCCTTCCTACTGAACGCTACTTCAGAGTTTGCCAAACCTTTTCACGTTTCTTTTATATGACCTTTCGACCCACGTTTTATCACTAAGCACAAATAGGCGAAAATTCAGTTTCGGTTTCTGAGTCAAAGAACCAAAATGCACTAATATTTCCGCATTACCTTCAGTGTGATCACCGCTTTTATTGGGATAGCACCGAGGGGATAGCAATGGCTAATACGAGACAGGGGAGAGAATTCCTCGAAGCTTGGCACTCGAGCCCGGCCAGTATCAACAGACACGTAGACCTTGATTCACATTATGCCGGTTTCCGCACATGGTCCACTAAAGTACGCCCAGTCTGAAAGAACAGCAGACCGTCTGTGCTCGTTCAAGTAGAAATCCATTGATTCTGCACCCCCTTCCACCGCCCCCGAAACACGTGATTCACAATTCAAACGTTAATACCTACAGCTCTTAGCTGCCGCAGAATTCACGTCACCGTAACCCTCCACCCAATCTTATCCTAGTTTGTTGTAACCTCTATCCCCAAGACCTCCGGTGCGATATTCTCAGGCCTCACTTTTCACTTAGTCTGGCGACGAACAAGTGACACCTTTTTGAAAATTCCCGAGTACATCTCGATTTTCTGAAGATCTTTCGTTTCATATATTAATGGCAGTATAACTGGACGCGTTTCGATCGTAGCGAAATATCAGCGAAAAACAGTGGTCCTCGATTTGAATTAAATGGCCCGTAATTTAATAAGTGGGCAGGCTTGAAGTAATATAGCAGAACAAATGGCAGTTTAGTTGAAGCCCTCGTAACTCTTGCAGCCTTGTCACTTCTTTCCATTCTTTTCACGCTTTTTTTAATTATTCAGTATAACTTGATTTTCTGAAGATATTTATTTCCCTTTATTAATAACAGCAGCACCAGACGCGTTTCGCTCGTAGGGAAATATCAGCGAACAACAGTGGTCCTCGATTTGAATTAAATGGCCGGTTATTTAATAAGTAAGTGTGCAGGCTCGAAGTAATGTAACAGAACAAATGGCAGTTTAGCTGAAGCCCTCGTAACTCTTGCAGCCTTGTCACTGCATTCCATTCTTTTAATGCTTTTTTTAATTATTCAGTATAACGGTGTCCTGCATACCAGGACCAAAAAGACATTTAGTATCCAATTTAACACAGTCCGGTTTACAGTCACCTGTTCTGTAAATTGCTGGCAGTTATTCGGTTGCACGTGGGTTATCGAGATTGAGTGCCAACGGGCGTACTTCTTCCGCCGGCCAATCAAAATGCGTCTGATTCGTGCGGAATTAATTGGCCATTTCAGTCATCGAGTTTACGAGAAATCCCCCGAACTCAGTTACTAGAGGCATCCCTCTTATACGTCAAGCTTGTGTGGGTTAAGCCTCTTTGTTACGAAGAAAGCAGCAGTAGACAAAATAGCAGTGTTGGGTGCTTCTTAGAGGCGCAAACTGGTTGCAGGCTATAAGGCGAATGGGACGCCCGAACATATGGAAACATGACAGAAGAATTACTTGACATAGGTCTCTGGATGCACTACATAACTTAGCGCGGTTGCTCTCTCTGTGGTTCACATCACATGCTTATACCATGAAATTGCCCTCATTAAAGTGCAGTGCCCTTAAAAGTCGAAACATACTGTTCTGTGATTTCGTAAATTTCACTCATGGACTTTTGTGGAAATACCATGCACTTTAAGTGCTCAAAACCCGAAGATAGTAAATTGAACTATTTTGTCTACCGTTCGTTGGTGAACACCCTTCCATACTGCCAGTGAATGGTACCAAGAGTACAATTACTGTCTGACGAGTAATCAAACCATCCTTGCTGCAATTCTGCATGTGCAACAAGAATTAGTCTTTGCTGTAAGTGTTACAAAAATGTTAACAAAAATAAAAGGCTATGTCTCAGGATACTTAAAACGCAGAGCGTGTAAAAAACGTTTAAAAGTAAAGGCCTTTGTCTCAGAACAATTTAGATGCCGGAGAATAGTGAGGGTGCTGTTGCATAGGAAGAACAGCGTGGTTTGAAATCCACACTCGCATGTATCTTATCCACTGAACGAGGTATAGCGCTGGTTTTTAAAAGAGCCTTCTATTCACTGCCGATAGGAGCAAATATGCGAGGAAGCAGTTCAGAAGAAAAAGATGCAATAACTGGAACAAGAATTTTATTTTTCAGACGTTTCGAACTCTGTCGAGAATCCTTGATCACATGTTACCGTAGGATAGTGTGGAACATGCACATATGGGACTAATAATGCACAGATTGCACGATATTTTTAATTTGTAGCAGTCATTCGTAAGTGTACTATAATTGTCAGCTCCTGTAACCAGCACTTGGTGTCGTAAGTGGTGCGGTAATAGCTTGACTGGTTGCGTTCGACTCATCAATTGCCATGATTTCCTTGTCTGCGTCGGATGCGGCATTGACATTTACGCGACAATTGCGCTCGCCTTTGTGGGAATTGTTGCTGGATCCGGCCCTTCCCACGTGACTGATTCTCTTGCTGAAGCGCTGTCACAGTACACAGCATAGGAACGCCAAACCGTGGCACTTGTTGATGGACTGGGGGCCTGGCTTGACGTAGGAATATTTTGCGAGTTTAAGGTTTGCTGTCGCCTTGCCACCAAATTCAATTAGGACGGGTGTTTTCCTTTTTACTTGATTATTGCATTCACTGTATGTGAACGTTGTAAGAGGTTATAAGGGTTTAAGATTTCGTTGTCTGTAGTAACTTATGCCACATCTGAACGGAAAAGGTACTTTTTATTTGCTCTGCATACATTATATGTCACGTGTGTTTGTTCGTGATTACTCTTCTACACTGAAAGTGAATGGTACCAAAAGTACAATTACTGTCTGATGAGTAATCAAACCATCCTTGCTGCAATTCTGAATGTGCAACAAGAATTAGTCTTTGTTGTAAGTGTTACAAATATGTTAACAAAAATAAAAGGCTCTGTCTCAGGATACTTAAAACTCGGAAGAATAATAGCAGTGTTGTTGTATACGAACAACAGCGAGATTTTAAATGTTTGTTTGCTTTCTCCTATTCAAAAAATTGTTTGCTGCCTTTCGTTTGAGTCCTGAATGAGTAAAGAGCGACCGCTGAATACCGGCTACCAATACACACGAAGCAGTTTGAACACGCACTGCGGACCGTCTTTGAAGGAAAAATTCGACAGCATTACAATAATACCAAATGGAAAGTCTTGAAAAGCAGAATGCAAGTTGTAACTGTATGGCATGACAAAGTGACGAATTCCGCCAGGCAACTCTCTTATAACGCTATTGAAAGTAAAATCAGTATTTGTTGTTTGCAAGTGAAGGAAATGCACAAATACTTGGTTATAAATGACAAAGATATAGGACTCTTGCATGGTCATTTATGGCTCATTAGCCATCGTCAGCTAGGGGTACTCAACTGCATTGTTGCCGTTCAAGTTGCTGCCCCAGAAGATTTTTGAACCGGCGTCACTCCGGTCAGAGGCAAGCTTCCTAACCATTGAGGTCTGGGTCCGCTGCCTTGTCGATTTTAGGTTGGGAGTACACAGTAGTAGATTTTCACCATGCCCCAAAGTAGGGGAAAACGAAGGTACGAGGACATGGGCCATTTTATTTGGAAACTGAAGTTTTGGACACTTTCTCGGTTCCATCTTCAGAGTAACTGGGTGGTTGTTCCTGTCAGTCAACATCGATCAGGCAGGTCAACATTTGTGCGTCGAACGCGGATATAATGAGAGGCACGCACGTGATATTGATTGCTGTGATCTCCGCTCACTTTTCGGCCGTCGCAAGTAGCGTATTGGCTGACGGGCTCATCGTCGACTGATGAAGTAATCAATTGTTCCTCCCAGCTTGAGTAGTAGATGAACTTACACTGATCCTTTTCAGTATGTAGCCATCTTGGTTGAGGCCATTGCAAGCTTTCCTAAATATTTCTAATTCGCTTAGACTGAGAATCTAGACGAGCAGACTAAAAAGATATAAATGGTCCTCAACTAGTGTTCGCTTTCAGCACACTTTGACATCCAAAGATCATTTTCTTAGTAAGACGAGAATACCCTTGCCTTTCAACAAAGGTGTCCCATAAATTACGTGGGCGGTTGAGCCTGCGGAAGGTTTTCTCATTAATTGCCCAACGCCGAACTCTAGAGAGGTCATTCACATTGAATGTGTTGACTATCAGGAGGGTGAAGCGGCCTAACTACTAGCACATTTGACGAAGATTGATCGCGCACTGCGGATAGAGAGACCGTTTCTACCGGCACAGTTTGACAGCGTTCCGGCACTATACAATGAAATTTTTTAAATAGCGAATGCATGCATTGACTGTATGATATGACAACTCAAAAAATTCCGTCGATAAACTCTCTAATAACACTGTTTGTAAGTGCAGGACATGCACACATATGTCTAAGTCTGTTATACATGGGATCTTGACGATCTGACAAGACAGTAGTAATGGTCCTCATATTCTATCTTCTTTGAATATAACTCGACATGAAAAGAGCATTTTTTCCTCACGAGGCACAAAAAGGTGAGAATATTCTTGCCTCCAAAGGAAGGAGTCAAGTATACCATGTGGGCGGCTAAGTCCAACACCCAACTATAGAGGGTTGATCCACTTCTCACCTTCGTCATATTAGCCAGACGTTGAAACCTATGGCGCACACGTGAAGCTTACTACCGAATGATACCACAGCCTACCAATTATTGTTACGTAACTTGAGCAGCTTGGATATCAGGAGGGAGAAACGGCCTAACCAGTATGACGACCAAGGGTGAGCCGACCGGTTGATGTCCACTCTGCTACTCTTCTGCCACTGATCGAAACCATCATGACTTTAGTATTTGCACATAAGCATGTTAGCACAAAGGTTCGTTTACTACATAGGAGACCGACTACAGCCAGCCCATAATAATTCAAATAGGTTGTGTTTCAGTCTTAGTCAGTGAATGATTTGGCCAAAAGGCCACTTACCGGACCAGCAGCAGACTAAGACCAACCAATTTGTAAGTATATAATGAGGAAATGTGTGCCAGTATCATGCCGAAAACAGTTCTTGTAACGAATATAATTTAATTTGATCCATTCGGAGCTGACCTTACCTCAATTAACAATCATACGCTTAAGCAAAAGGGTATCGAAAAGCAGTGTTGGAACCAAAAAAGCCGAAACCACTGTCTATCACTGGTTTCAAAATAAATCTTCCCGGTTCTATTAAGAACCAGAGATTTTACATATGATAACTTTGCAAATGGGTTCGTTTACCCTATTTACATTAATGCTCGTAAAGCTGTTGCCATTATGTCTGAATATTTGCAGTGCAGGTGTGATGATAATCAGTCTAGTGCCTCTTCTGTGCGCTGCCTGTTTCCTAAATTTGGAGCTTCAGCTTCTGCTGACTGTTCGCGAAGTAAGCTATACCTCAACGTTTTACGTTTTTCCTTCAGCTGACTAAGAAGAAACTGGATTGTGCATCTATCGTACTCTTACTAAGATCGAAAGTATTTTTTTTATTTAAAAAACTCTTTAAATCCATATGTTTTGGTAGTATTTATTTATTCTTGGAATTTAGTAATCGGAAGGCAGAGCTGGCTTGCATAGTTCGGAAATCGGACCAATACTGTTTTCTTAAAAAAATAATGTATCAGTATTATGGAACTTTGCGCACTTATGCCATTCATTAGTCAACGAATTTGTTGTTATCTCTCTACAGATGTTAGCTCGATTTTCCTAATTGCAAGTCCGTGAACCCTCAAAGGGGAATTGTGTGATAACTACGTATTGTTTGCCCTTTCAGGACCTTTTTTAACAGTTGAATAGGATTGGGAAGAAAATAACCAATTCTGATTAAATTGCTGTGGTAACTAGACGTAAAACATGAGTGCTTTAACGTGTCTCTGTGCTTTTTCCATCGCGCCAATAATCAGCGTTCTCATTTCTCTCCAGTCTTCTTCTGTTAGTGTGTGCGTGTGTTCTACTCTTTGTTGGATCCACGGGGGTGAGTTGGGTGTGTGGTAACAGAACATGTCTGACTCTGCATATATACGGTTAACGTAATACAGACGCCAATGTATTTTATGTAAGATATTAAGGAAAAGGCTTACAACCGCAATAGTCAAAAACACGAAGATCAACTTGTACTGATGTTGTCAGTGCATTCAAAGTACGGGAATATTCAAGTCACAATGAGGCTAGAATGTTCAACGTCACAAATAGTCTACGAACACCACAATACCCCCACATATACCAAAGTCGGCGTAAAGAAACGATGCCTAAGGAACATATAGACGTCTAAAAATGGTGAGATACAACCCGGTCAGGAAAGCGAACGTGGCGTCGACTGCGGGTAATGTATGCAGGAGGCGCTGAGCAAAAGTGGCTTGAAAATAGGATGCTGGAGGGGATGGAGGGAGGAGTAACTGTCAATGGCAGTGGAGATGTGGGAAAAGGGCACAAACGGGATGGAGATATTGAGGGTCGGGGAGCAGGGGAAGTAGAAGCAGAGGGCTCGTCCGGCAAAATGTCCGGTTCAGCGGCTTTGAGGCGGTCCACGCTCACGACTTCCTCTCGTGTTCCGCGAAAGTTGCGGAAGGTCTTCTCCCCACGAGAGATTACTCGGAACGGGCCGTCATAGGGCGTTCCAGTGGTCTGCGAATCCGATCGCATAGTAAAAAGACGTGAGAGCATGTCGCCAAGTCTTTTTCGAGGTAAGACTGGGAGACAGCAGGCCTTGGTAGAACCGAAGATAGCGTCCGCAGAAACTGCTGGAGGCGATGCAGCATGTTTGCATGATCCTAGACCGCACCTGGAAGGGTTGGCTAAGTCATCTCGCCGGGAAGTCGGACAGGGGCGCCAAACACCAGTTCAGCGGCGGAACAGTCAAGGTCCGGCTTGAGGGTGGAGCGGATGCCCAACAGGACTAGTGGAAGATGGTTTGTCCAGTTTTCCGAATCGACTGCAGCGCGGAGGGAGGCTTTCAAGGTCCGATGGAAGCGTGCCACCATTCCGTTGGCAGCCAGAGGATAGGCTATCGTGCGAGTTCGCAAAAAGCCTAAAAGGAGGGAAGAGTCTGGAATAGAAACGAATCAAATTGGGCACCTCAATCAGTCGTGAAGGTAGAGAGAGCACCAAAAATGGCAACCCAACGACTAAGGAAAGCCCTTACTACTGTTGCAGCTGACATATCGGGAATTGGGATCGCTTCGTGCCACTGAGTTTATCGATTCACACAAGTCCGGAGGTAGGAGCAGCCATTGGATAGAGGCAGGGGACCTACAACGTCGAGCTGAACTTGGCGGAACCTCGCATCGGGGCTGGGGAAGATTCCGATTGGTGTCTTATTGTGCCGGTGGACTTTTCTTCGCTGACAAGCAAGACAAGCAAGACAAGCTCGAGCCCAAGTCTTCAAATCCTTATGCATTGTCGGCCACACAAAGCGGCGGGAAACCAGCTTGTCAGTGGCTCGACTCCCATGGTGAGAAAGGTCGTGCAGGAAGGAGAAAACAGGGCGTCGAAAGGACGGCGGCACAAAGGGGCGATGAGAGGCAGTTGAAACGTCACAAAGAATGGTGCCGTTGCCAGTCCGGAAACATCTTCGTCACAGGGTGAGCCAACACGGCGTTGTTCGGCAGCCATCTCAGCAAGGTCGATACCAGGGGTAAGTAGAACATAAGCAATAGAGGGCCTGGACAATGCGTCAGCCACCTCATTGCGTGACCCACTGATGTGGCAGATATTTGAGGTAAACTGAGAAATAAAGTCTGATTGGCGAATCTCCCGGGGATTCAACTTGTCTGACTGCGACTTCAGGGCAAAAGATAATGGCTTGTGGTCAGGAAACACTGTAAATTCGCTGCCCTCATGCGCGTGCCGGAAGTATTTCACGGCAAGGTAGACGGCAAGAAGCTCCCGTGCAAATGTGTTGTAGCGCGATTCGGCAGGTTTAAACTTTCTAGAGAAGAAAATTAAAGGCTGAGCCTGACTTGCAAAATGCTGCTGGAGAACCGCGGCGACTGCAACATTGGAATCGTCAACCGTTAGTTATATGAGAGCATCGGGAACTGGGTGCATCAAGACAAAGGCATCGGCTAGGGCAACCTTAGTCTTGTCGAAAGCTGCGAGGGCATCTGCAGATAGCTCGAACGAACCTTTGGGACCCGAAAGGGGGTTCGCGAGTGGAAAAATAGTGTCAGCACAGTTCGGAAGAAACCGGCGGTAAAAATGCATCATGCTCAAAAATCACTGCAGCTGACGCTTTGAAGAACGAGGTGAAAATCTCAAATAGCCGCAACCTTGGAAGGGAGAGGATTGATGCCGTTGGTATCAACGAGGTGTCCGAGAAACTCGAATGAGGGAACGCCAAAGACACACTTAGACGGTTTAAGGACAACGCCCAATTGTTGAAGGTGGTCAAACACCGTTGCAAGATGCTCCATGTGGTTTTCGGTGGTAGAGCTGGCAACCAAAAGATCGTCAATATAGGCATGAAGGAAGAGAAGGCCACGTAGTACCCTATTAAAAAACCTCTGGAAGTTTTGGGAGGCATTGCGAAGTCTAAAGGGCATTCGCAAGAACTCAAAGAGGCCAAAAGGGGAAGTGACACCTGTCTTGTATTCATCTTCTTTGGCTATCGGAATTTGATGAAACACGCGGACCAGGTCAATCTTTGAGAGCATACTTTTGCCGTCAAAGTCCTGAAGATGCGGGACCGGATAGCGATCTGGGATGGTAACGTTGTTCAAGGCCCGGTAGTCACCACAGGGATGCCTGTCACCAGAATCAGCCTTAGGTACCAAGTGAAGGGGTGAAGCCCATGGTCTGTCAGATTGGCGGACAATGCCCATCTGAAGCATGTGCTTGAACTCGGCCTTAGCAGCAGTAAGTCGAGCAGGCGCGAGACGACGAGGGCAAGAGAAAACAGGAGGACCTGCGGTTCGGATATGATGAACAACATCATGCTGCCGTTTAGAAGCACTAAATGTTGGACAGATTAAACCAGGATATTTCGCAAGAAGTTGGCGAAATGGACAGCCATGATTAGGGTCCCAGACGGCGAGTTTGCAGGACTCTTCAGATGAAATAATACCTGGAGAGATCAACTTCGTAGTCTCGTCATATATGCGGGATCGACGGCAGTCGACAATAAGACCAAAAACTCCCGAGAAAATCTGCACCAAGGATAGCGGTAGGAACATCCGCAATCACAAATATCCAAGGAAAGAGATGCCTAAAACCAATGTCAAGGGAAAGTGTACGAAGTCCAAAAGTACTATTGGGGGAAGAGTTAACAGCCTGGAGCACAAAACCAGGATTAAGGCAACGACGGTCGGCTGGCGAAGGCGGGATAACGGATAGTTGAGTGCCTGTGTCAATTAAGAAACGTCTACTACTTTTGTTTCTCGCAAACGTAAAAGGTACGATCCGAAATGTTGCCAGAGAGCTCGGTCGCGTTTACTCTTCGACCGAGGAGTTTTCCGAAGAAAACTTAAAAGAGCAAGGTGGGATACAGTCCTTTGCTCTAGTGCCCCAATTGGCATGAAACCAACAAAGTTTATCTGTTTTCGAGCGGTAGCGAAGGCTATGGCGGTCACGACTGTTCGAACAAGTCCGGTCGCGGCTGCTGGAGTGCCGAGATTGACGAGGAGAATTGCGCAGTTGCATCATGGCGGTAGTCGCTACTATTTGAGCTACCTGCGCTTTGAGGTCAGATATATCCGTGCTAGGGGCAGCTACATGCTGTGATGCTTGAGCAAAAGAAACGGAAGAGAAACGTTCAATCTCTATCATCTTATCAGCAATTGTGGTGAGTTTCATAACATCGCAATTGTCTGACTCAGCAGCCTGAATAGTTTGAATGGGGGAAGGCAGGTGCTCTAAAAACATTTCTATGAAAAACGTTGCGTTTATTGTCATATTGCCCTGAAGAGAACGCATCCGACTTAGAAATACGGACGGCTTACGATCGCCTAAAGCCTCTTCTTTTACCAAAGCATGCTAACGCTGCCGGTCAGAAACAGAGGTAAGCCGTTAAAGCTCAGACTTCAATTTCGTGTAGGGATTTTCCAAAGGAGAATTACTCAAAAGTGCTTGAACCTGAGCTAGGATAGAAGGAGGAAGAGCCTCTATCAACTTGTAAAATTTGTCAAGTTTCTCTGTGATTTTAGCAGAGTGAAACGATGCTTTAATGCAAACAAAATAAAGTTCAGGGGCTTGCTGCCAAAATTCTGGCTTGGTCATAATGAGGGCAAAATAAATAATCTGAAAGCCGAAAACGTAAATGTGTATCAGAAGGTTAACAATAAAATCGTGTAAAGTCGGAATAAAACGCCAGTCTGGTAAGAGTACTTGTCTGACTCTGCAGAATGCAGTCTAACACTATATATACGGTTAACGTAATACAGAAGACAAACAATGTATAGTCTGTAAGATATTAAGAAAAAGGTTTACAAACATAATAGTCAGAAACACGAGGATAAACTTGTTCCGGTTTTGTCAGTGCATTCGAAGTCCGGGAATATTCAAGTCACAATGAGGCGAGAATGTTCAAGGTCACAAATAGTCGAGGAACACCCCAGGTGCTTGGCCCGGAACTGCAGGCGAAAAGATACTAACAGTCATGCAGAGAAATGCCGTAATCGGGACAGCTGTCGGACTCGAGCGGTTCGAGCCGCTGTTGGTGCTGGCTTAGTAGCATTGAGTAGCTACTGCGTATTTGAGCCAACGCACAGCCAGAGACCCTCCGGAGTTATCGTCCCGGAGTGAAAAATCGGAGGTGCACAGCTGCCTAAAAGGACGGTTGGCGGCAGCTGAGATTTGCATTGCCGACGATTTTCTGGTGAAGACGCTGGAAGGCTGTCCTTGTGGAGATGTGTTATAGACGTAAAACGCTGCGTTGGTGTTCAGGAGCGTGGCGACGGTGGTGATTAGGATGGCCGAGTTTCGAACAGGTCCACTATAATTGCAGGCCTATGAGTGCGTTGTGAGGGGTGACTGGCAGGACAGGTGTGACTCATAAAAACTGGTGAAGGTGGGAATGAAAGGGAGATGTGGTGATATACTGTGAACTCTTTCACTTCTCTGTAGTCATCCTGCCGTATTTCACAAAGCGGACACCATTGAAATCGAGTGCTTGGTTTTCGTTAAAGTTAGCGTTCAGATTACATTCATTTTAAGGCTTTGCGAAGCGGATTATATTACCATTATTTACCTTCAAGATTAGGCTTAGGGTTATTGCTAAAGCACGGGCGTAGGCACCATTCTTGTAGGTAAGCTCAAAAACGGCTTTTAGACGCTCGTTTCCCCGTTTGATTTCGGCGGAGGCACACAAACAATTTCTACGGTAAATTATTAATGTCAGTATGTTTTTCTCATCAACAATCCAAGTAAGATGTTAAACTCTCGGACATTGTAATTTTATTTCGAAATTTAAAATCACTGAATGAACGCAAACTAAATCCCAGTAGGACAAGAGTTATGGCACGTTAAGATTTTGAATCATATATAACACGGAGATGTTATTGCTCCTTTTGATTTTCCTTTCAGGGATGCGGCCATGTATGTTTTCTGGTTTTCCCCGGGACTCTTTGCAAGTGATTTCAATTGTAGTCATAATTTTTTCCCATAGATTGCTGAACACCTGCCTTTTGATAATGCATGAATGTTCCGTTTAGTCGGACCTGTGAAAAAAACGTCATGTAATGTGGACGAAGAAAAGTCTCTTTTTATATTTATTGTTTTCCCTAGTTTCTCAACACTTCCTACATACTTTCGCATTACTTGCAAGCCCAGGTATGCCTGTACGCTGAAATAATGAATACTAAGTCGCCATTCAGGACAAGACCTTTGTTCCACTTGCAGCAACTATACTTGCAAATGCGGTCAATATACACTAAACGCCAAAGATCTTGCAACATTTTAACATAGCCGAAAGATTGATACTCTTTCGTTAATCAGTATTGACTCAGAGTGTGTTACTGACTATCATGTAGTCCATTTTGAAATAAATTCCATTATGGTATTATACGGGCTTTTTAACGAGCTTCGTTCTGACTACCATAAATATATTTTCTATGATAAAAACTGACAAATTAAGTAGTATGCCTTTTTATAATTTATTTTGACTGCCTTTGTAAATTCAAATGTATTTTATGGAAAACATGCACGTAACAATTATTTATTGTACTTGTTTGATAGAAAATTACGTCTTTGTTATCCTCACAGAAAGAGTAGCTTAAGGTTTTTAACAAAGTTGCTCAATTGCCAAGTACTTTTCTAAATTAGTGACTGCTACAGTCAAAGTCACGGTTTAAAAACTGCGCACAGTCTACCTCCCTGTTTTAGGAACAATTCACAAGGTAGTCATAAAATATTCAAATAGGTTTGAATATGTTTAATGCAGCATGAGCAGTGCTTATAAATTGACGGATACGATCTATTATGAAGACCACACAATCGTGACAAAGGTAATAAAAAGAAAAAAATTTTAAATTTAAAGCGACTCTTTCTATGAGTATAACATCTAAAGAAGGCGTAATTTGCTATCAAACAAGTGCAGTAAAAATGTTCCTGCATGTTTTCCATAAAATATATTTGAATTTAAGAAGGTCGACAAATTAAATAATAAAAATGTATGCTAATTAAGCAGCCAATTTTTACAATAGATGCGTTTTGCTAGTGGCCGGAACGAAGCTCGTTAAAAAGCCCGCATCCTATTATAACTGAAATGACTGCAGAATAGACTACATGATAATCAGTATCAAAACCTGGGTAAATGCCGATTAGCGAAAGAGTATCAATCTTTTGCACATGTCGAAATGTTGCAGGATCTTTGGCGTCTACTGTTTGTCTGCATTACCTTCTAGTCATCCACTGGCAGTTGGGCATGAAGCAAGTTGAAATGTCTTGACTCTGTCTATTTAATGTCACATTCTCCTACATCTCCTAATAAAGACATTTCTATCATTATTTAAAGAAAAAGCTGCGATCGTTGTCGGGTGTAAAATATTCCAGCTACTCGAAACTGGTGGTGACAGATCATACGCAGCCTACGATTAAAAAATCTTAATAGTGAGTTAATGCTGTATTTTGAATCAACAGATGTCAGAGTGGGGTCCTATCAGCGTATTTTATTAAAATGCAGGCAAAATAATTCGCATGGAGTGATTACTAACTCCTTAAAGTAGCAGATTGCATTTTTGTAAACTAGAGCAAAAAGTGGCCGTCAGGTGTTCATAAAGTAACCACCGAACCCAAAAGTAATTGGCCATCACACAAAATCTAGTTCACTTTAGCAAAGGAGACATGCGTGATTAAAACGTATACAAATTTGTGTTATCTATTTTTTTAAAAGTAATATATTCTTACAATTTCAGCGTGTTTGCTCGTATTCCCAGTGGAATGGGAAATTCACAAAAATGCATACACCAACGAGGATTTCCATGCACGAGCCATGTGTTATACGAATAAAAAATAACGCTTGAACGTGCACAAACATTATTTCCCCCAAATTGCATTGTGTTAAGTCAATGTAACTGTATTATGTAAGAAACTACCGTGGGGTCCCCACAGTGCGTGCGATGCGCGATCCACTCCATTAAGGGCACTTGGCTTTAGGGGACCGAAGGGGAGGGCCATATTGGAGGAAAAATCAGGGCGCAATAATCATGTTAATCAATAAAGTCACGCGTGTAAGTTGAGGGGTGTTCGCTAACCTTGGGCAAGGTCACTGAGGTACATTATTTTAATATCATCATTAACGCTTACTGGATCAAAAGGTAGCGTGTGAATGCTGGGGAGGGTGTTAGCGACCTTGGGTGAGATCAATGAGGTACATTATTTTAATATCACCACCAACCCCAACGACATCAACGCCGGCGGGCAAAAAATTAGAAAATTGTGGAATTTCATTTTTATGAAAATTTATAATTAAGCGGTTATTTCCATGGTAATTTTTCAAAAGGCAGTTTGCCTAATCAACTGACTTATTGTTCATATTTGACTTCCAAGCACCCTCTACAGTTCCGTGCCATTTACGCTTACAACAAGCTAAAACAGAGCTATGTATAATCAACAAGCACGGGGCACAGTTCTAGCTTTTTTCTTACTGTGTTCCCTATCAAGCTGTTCAAAGAACGTCTCACTTTGGGGCAAAAAACTAACTTATATCCGATATCTACCGATTTATCCGTGGATCCCCTTCTGCAATGGTCTGTGATCAGCCTACGCGAAAATGGATGCATAAATTCAAATTATAAATGGTATAATAACAGATTTTTAGGCAGTTGCTTGAGTAGTGTACTTCTTGCCAGCCCACTATCCAAAACAATAACTGAGATGACTATGACCGTTTTCAAAAAGAGTGTCTCGCAGTCAAACGCATTCTGGGCAATTTTCCCGCAGCGTAGTTATTCTGCTTACCTTAAGGACTGGTCTTTGGGACAGATACAGTTCCAAAGAAGAAGACGACGTGATCTGCGAAACAATAGTTTAATTTGGGGCTTTTGGCTCCTCAACAGAAGCCATCGTCAGAAAAGATGAGAAAATAGCAAGCGTTGGCTACGCATAAATAGGGTTGGTAGGGGGGTGGTAATTTGTGCTTGGTCCGTGTCCACGCCACCTCCATTCTCCAGCTGTATTATCGCGTGTCTCCTGTTTACGTCCCTGGAGTTACGGCGAGTGACCTTGACGTGGCAGCCCGCATGCTTTTAGAGGAACTGGACCCTGGTTTCTGGTCACGAGCACGGATGGCAAATTAACAGGGTGGTATATCCACATGCCTGTTTATGGAGTTGAAATCTGACACATAGGCCTCCAGCAGTTCGCGCCGTGTCTTATTCCTGGCTCGTGCCATTATCTGTGTGCTCGAGGAGTTGAATTCGTGGCCTTCTTCCGGACTGTGGGAAGCGATCTGTACAGTGCGTCACCCCTCCTTACTGCCCGTTTGTGCATCGTTATTTACGAGGTAATTCGTCGCCCGGTATGCTCTGTAAAATGGCAAGAACAGTCCAATCTTACTTCCGTAAACAGGCATGTTGCTATACCGCCCTGTTATTTTGCCACCTGTGCCCGTGACCAGCAACCAGGGCTCAGCTCCCCTACAAACCTACAGGCTGCCAAGTCAAGGTCACATGCCATTACTCCAGAGACGCGCGCAGGTGACGCACGGTGAGATAACGTGAGAATGAAAGTGGCAAGGGCATGGACCAATCACTAATTACTACCCCCTACCAACCTCATTTTTGCGTAGCCGAAGCTTGCTTTTTTCTCATTTTCTCTGACAATGGCTTCTCGTAGGTAGCCGAAAGCTCAGTATTAAACTTTCGTTGCAGAGCTCAACAGTGATCCCTAACTCTCATTGGGACACGTATGTGCCCTTCTGGTATTGTTTATGTAGCGAATCGCGACCGAAAGGACAATGAACCATTGGCTCAATAGATAGGGCGTTGGAATGCCTAGCCATAATTTGCGATGTACATTTTTAGGAGTTGGAAACGTGAGATTGAGTATAGTCTGGTAATGATTGCTAAGATGGCAGGATTGGCTATTTTGGTTTCCCTTGGCCTTGTCAGTAATCGTATTTGGCACATATTTGTCCAGCATAAGCAAATAAGTATAAAAAGTTTTCACAGAGTTGGTGGAGCACTTTGCTTTTATATGTCATCCAAAGGAACGACGAAAACTGCTGTTCTGGAATTCCGTAGATGACTTCTTCTTTACTTTCCAATCTTGCCTAATTCATGTGCCCCAACAAATCTTTTGAGAAAAATTCACGTAGTGTTCCTATCCGTATATCGGTAGGATGTTTTCTTAACTGCAAAAGATTAGCCGTAATTATTGAAAATGAATAATGTGAACTTAATTGAAAAAGAGCGATAAATATATAAAAAATAATGTACGTCAAAAGTTTTCAGAGCACAGCATATTCCGCCAATTAAGTCACTTTTCTATCTCCTTCAAAACTTTGAATAAATATTTGCGCAAATTTAAGGTTTCAATAAAGAGGCATTCATAGACTGGACAAGCATTTTGAAACTTGCTGTCTTCGGACTCTCTCAAATGGTTTTAAAAATCAACTGCTGGGAAATAGGTTTATTCATGTCAGGTAAGTAGTCGTTCCGTAACTGCGGTTGGATAAATTCACCGAATTGATAAGAACAAATCGGTGGTGGTTTCATTCTCAGAGACAATTCGAGCACAGGCATTATCGCTGCTGATAGAATTGTGCCGATCTAATCTGCTTTTCAGTGACCATTCAAAATAATGTTTCGTTTCTTTTCTCTGATGGAAATTGGATTATAGGAAAATTTGAAGCAGCTTCTTTGAGAGCAATGATGATTTCAAGCAAGATTTTATCATTTGCTTACCGTGTGAGTCATATTGATATAATATTTTACTTTCGAGTCAGACACACTTCCAATAATCAATAAATAATCAGTAATAAGCAGACCGGGGTAAACACATTCAGTAAGTGAATAAATAGATGTTTTTTGAGGCCATTTCTTTCATAATTTAACTAATTAACGATGTCTTACTTTGCAAAAATGGAGGACACTTGCAAAACTTTGGTTATTTCTCGGCCTCATTGCTTTCAGAATGATGTTGGCCTGCTTGAAGGAAAATTTTATTCAAGTTTATTGGAAGGAATTGTTGAGGTCAATTAAAAGCCCCCCCACAGCCGTACTGTAGGTATTGCAGACAAATAAATTTACAAATACGCGTAAGAATACAAAAAAAACGGCAAACAAAATATGATATTAGGAAAACGATAATGTTTGCATACTTGGTTTACTCTTTTTGCGGGCATTCTGTCCGTTCGATCATTGCGTACGATGATATCCATCATCATCGCTGCTGATAGAATTGTGCCGATCTTATCTGTCTTTAAGTGACCATTCAAAATAATGTTTCGTTTCTTTTCTGTGATGGAAATTGGATTATAGGAAAATTTGGAGCATCTTCTTTGGGAGCAGTGATGATTTCAAGCAATACTCTATCAATTACGTACTGTGTTAGTTACATTTCTGTAATATTTTATTTTTGAATCGTACATTTCCGATAATCAATTAATACTCCATAATCAGCAAATGGGGGTAAACACTTTCAGTAAGCGAACGAACAGATGTTCTTCAAGGCCATTACTTTCATCATTCATCAAATTCACCGTGACGTATTTAGCAAAAATGGAGGATATTTTATAGACGTTCCTGATGAGTAGATAAACTTAAGTCTTTTAAAATATCATTCATCTCTAGTTGGTTGGTTCTCGGTCTCATTATTTTCAGAATGATTTTGGTGTGCTTAAAAGAAAAGTGAATTCACAAGCCCCGTGAAAGAAAAATAGTTAGGCTAGCTAAAAGCCGCCCTTCAGCCATCCTAAAGGTATTGCAGACAAAGCAGTTTTATTCATACGCGTTAGAATGCGAACGAAATGTGATTTCAGGTAAACGATAATGTTCGCGTACTTGGTTTACTCGTTTTGCAGGCATTCTGTCCGTTCGACCATCGTGAACGATGATAGCCACCATGCACTTTGTGGCAGGAGGGACACAGGAATTATAAGAGTTTCATTCATACTATTAATATCTGACTTGCTCGACATCGGTGCCAATATCCCGTTACTCCCTTGCCCACGTGGGTCCTCTGGTAAGACTGAGTCAAGATGAGCAGAGGTAACTTGGGACCAAATGGCTGAAACATCTGAGCAGCTTGTTTATACGTGTCCTGCGCGCAAGGACTGCGTCCTTTTTTGAAAGAAGGAGGTATGGATCCTATCTGAAAGGTAGGGGCACTTTGGTACACTAACAATACAAGCCATTAAGGTATGCTTATAATAGACTCTTCCATCCTGAGTCTACTTCCTGAGAAGTCCGATTTAAGTAGAGAAGAAACTGTTGGTTCTCCCACTCGAATAGTGCCTTTAGTCACCTACGTATTTAAACTCAAAATGGACTCCATAATCGGAGGATAGGTCTGTAACACGAAACCTGCCGTGAGCTATTATTTTCGAGTCTGCGAAGTGAAACTCGTGATCCGTTCCCTATGTGTGGACAACCGATGAAATAGATCGGCAATCCCCATATATTCACTCCAATGAGTGTTAGAAAGGGCAGGTGATCAGGGATAATATTCTGGCGAGCGAACGACCATATTAATTTCCGCTTTTACAGTAACCCGGAATGCAAACACTGGCCTCAATTTACCCTTCGATGCCATGATATTTAAGAGCGCGTAAAGGGGTTTTGTTGACGAACCACACGGGGTTCTTGCAATCGACTTTAATATCTTTTCACCTTCCCAGACACCAGTTAGCTGTGAAGACAATGTGCCCTTAAATACTTTATAGTGTAATCAATCGGCCAAATAACTGCCATATTATGAGGCTTAGTCTGCGATCGACTTACTGAGAGCAGCACAATCAATACCTGTTTCGATCTTACTAATGCCTGATGTACCTCGAAGCCAAACATTTAATTCTTAGATAGTGAGGGTAAATGAAAAGCTAATAGAGACCAAAGCGACCAAAAATATTAAAAATAATTGTTTTTTATAATATACTAAAACAAGATAAAATTTAATCAACATGAACTCCAGTTTCGCAGTATACTTAGGCCGATTGAGCGAAATTCGGCCTTATGTAGGCGGAATTTATCGAAAATGGAAATACGACCTTTTATTGGCGGAATTTAAGGAAAAAAATGGAAAATAGGGCAACTGAAAAGTTAAAACTTGTTTCTTTATTGATAGTCGCAGAGATTTAGAGCCTCTCAAGTCAGCCCTGCCCTTTTATGATAAGCAATTGTTGTTCATTGTGTAATTTGATTTTCTTCAGGGATAAACTTGACGCATTCATTTCAGCATTGCCTTACGTCCTAGCCATTATACCTCTAGATGGGTGTGCGGTGAGTGCTATGTAGATATTACTGAATCATTATATATATATAATAACATGAATACGGTTTCTAAAGAAACTTTTTTCGAAAAATGCAGATCACGCTGTTCTTCAATTGTTTGTCAAAAATGCAGACTTAATCACATTTTAACAAGCTGACCAGCAACGGCTTAAGCCGATTTTACCTACAAATACAAAATATTCAGTTTGCAAGCGCTGTCAAGCAGGTTAAATCGTCCTTCCTAGACTTTCGTATGTGCAAAAGTACGGCAAATATAATTTCCAAAAGAAAGACATAGTATTAATGCTACAGACTTAAAAACCCAGAACACATGGCAGAGTTAACCTCTCGTTGTCTTTTTGTTCTCAACAGACCCACATCAGCGGTGTGGTTTGCAATCTCCGGGAGAAATCACTGTTTAGTCGGCTTCAATGGCATTGCTGTCCCCTTGTACTTTATTCTTGGCTTTATGCCGCATATGGGTATCGCTGGTAAGTCGTGGCACTTGCCCATGTTTCCAGGACAGGTTAATGGTTCGGTTTGGGCATCACAACTGCCTTTGTCTGCGCGATAGTTTTCATAATGAGCAAATGTCTGGATTGGAGCGTTCAAGCTGATAAGGCAATTGGTTTAATTTTCTTATTTGTTTATTTCAAATAAAACTGCATCGTCCATTTGCAGGTTCAAACTCTCATGAGAAATGTAGGTGACTCTGTCATATTTGACAGGAGCTCTTACAGAAATGCAGAAATGACATTTAATTTGGCAAAAAAGCTCTTTTAAAGGGAAATATATTTAAGCTCCTCTCAAGCGCCCCGAAATATATCTCTGATACCCGAGAATTTGGAGGGCAGTGTGGTGCATTCCATGGTGACGGACGATGACATAAGCCTTTATTCGTATATAACGGCTACCCAGTCTTCAACGCTCGTCGTTTATAGCAATGCATGTACCCGCACTCGTATCTAGATCTTTACAAACAAGTTATTTTCTGCGGCGAAAAGTAATGTTTACATATATTTTCAGATTCATGTGCAAAAAACGAAACCAACTATTGCTTTTATTATAAGATAGATAGATAGAGAACTATATTTTGATGATAATATCAAAATTTTCAGCAAAAACGTGGCTCCATTCACGGAGAGTAAAAATAAGATCAATTATGGGGTCCAAAAAGCTCAAGAGTAAACGGTCAAAGATAACAAAATGCTCAAAGTAAGAAGTCGACACGGTTACCACATCTGTTATGGAGACAGGTCTGCCTTCAGCTTCTCAATTTCCATTTCTTCACACGTGAGGAATCGTGCTAAGAATGGGAGTACCGAGTACTGGTAGGCCGATGTACGGCAGGTCATATGACGGAAGCATCGGCGCATGGTGTGAGAAGATTTCGCAGCCATTAATTCAGAGTGGAGAGGGTGAGCGACCTCACTTAGAATACGGTCCACGAAATTCTTGACCGATTTAAAATGTCGCTGTATGATGAGGTCAGCTAAAAAAACATAGGAATAACTGGCAGCTGAAGAGAGCATGCGGAGAATACGTTTAATAATAAGCAAGTCTTTCTTGAGTAGTGCTGGAAAAGTAACAGGAGAGCAATAAAGAATAAGAGGGAGGATACAGGCATCTATAAAACGCCAGATGAGAGCTTGTGGGGTGCGATATGAACGCAAGCGGCGGACATTATACAAAAGTTTGCGGATTTTTATAAAAAGGTCTTCAATATGAAGAGTAAATGAGAGGTTGGAAGCAAGTGTTACACCAAGGTATCGGAAGGAGGATACATTGTTGGGCAGAAAGTCAATGGTTTCAGGGCTGGTGGGGGGTTGCAGCCGAAAAATGCACTGGACTGACTTCCGCTCATTAAGTAAAAGGCCATTTTCTGACGACCATGCTGTGACATGGTCCAGTCTATCCTTCAGTGTTTGGAGATGGGTCTGGCTTTTGAGAGGATGGCCGACAACCATATCGTCAGCGTATTTGGCAAACAAACATGCGTTTGGAGATCGTAGGTCATCAGTATGGAGGGAAAAAAGAGGAGGGGATAATATAGACCCCTGCAGAACTCCACAATTGTTGGGAAGGACCGTGGATTTTCGCTTCCCGGTCTAAACGAATTGGGTGCGGGAAGAAAAATAGTCCCTTAGCCATGAGACAACCCAGCCAGGAGAGCCACATGCAGAGGTTTTACTAAGAAGAAGATGGCGCGGGATCGTGTTGAAGGCTGAGGAATAGTCAAGAAAAGCACACGCGTAAGCACGGCATCCCTTATCCAAGTCCCTAAGAGCAGAGTGGACTACTAAAGCAACTGCATCTAGTGTACTACGCCTCGCCTTATACGCAAGCTGCAAGGGATCAGAAAAAGTGGATGAAAACGGCTTAATGATGTCCAAAGCGACAAGTTCTGCAAGTTTGAGGAGTGCAGAAGAGCAGGCGATTGGGCGAAAGGATTTGGGACCCGTTGAAGTGGGTTTTTTCGGGATAGGAGTGATTTTGACCGAACGCCAACCGTCAGGAATCTTGGACTCCATGAAAGATAAATTAATAAGATGTGCCAAGACAGGAGCTAATTGAAAAGAGCAAGATTTAAGGGGAAATGGGGAGACGCCATCTGGTCCGGCAGCTGTTGTACCTTTAACCTTGTTTAGGTGTTTCATCACTGTTGCCACAGACACTGGAGAAAAATCACTTGGTGGTAACGAAATATCATTTGTCGGGAGATAGGACTCGGTGGGAGTATGGATGAAGTTTGAGTTTAAGCTGTCTAGGTCAGCATAAAAATATGACAAAGTATTGCTTTGACCAGTGAGACGTTTAAGACTTTTCCATATTTCGGATGAAGAGAGAGGAGACGAAGATGTAGAAGAAGTAAATAACTGACTAACAAAAAGGTCATTTAGTCTTGCGATCTCGCGTTTTATAAGGGCATTAACGTCCTTCAATCTTTCTCGTAAACCTAGTTTGTAGAACAGTTCCTTGTGTCTTCTCAAAGTTTTTAAGTGGGGAGAAGATATTCGGTCTGGTCTAACCATGACCGTGTCAAAAGGACAACAAATGTTAAAAATTCCGTTGAGAAATGTTGTAAGATAACTCGAACACGACTCGACATTCCTGTTTTCGAGAAAGATGGGAATGCATTCGATATACAAGTCTGAAGCAAGGAAATATTATGTGGGGACGTGTCACGAATGTGTAATTTCCTCTCGGGCGTTACTAATAGCCCTTTGTTAGTCTTAGAATAGATTTTTGGTTGACAGAGCAGTACGGAATGGTCTGAGCCTGCCAATGGAGCTGTATTTTTTACAGCAAAAAGCTTTGGATAGTTAGTCAGGATATGATCGAGTGGGGCGTCATCTCGTGTATTGAAATTAACTAAGTCACTAAATCCTAACAATATGAGGGGACGTAGATTTACTCGATTGAAGTCCCCACATAAAAAAATTACATGCTCGCAAGACAGTGCGGCAAGCTTTTGGTAAAGAAAATTGAAAAAGTGGGTAAGGGCATCTTGATAGGTGGAAGGGGGTATGTAAATACTAACATAAATGATGCCTTTCGAGTTGTGTTAAAATTTAGGCCTACAATCTACTGCAATAACGTCTATGTGGTCTTCGGAGTAAGAAAAAAGGGACTTACAGTTTGTGACCATTGCTGGTTTACAAAAACTGCTTCTCCGCTACCTCTGCTGATTGATCGGGATTTTCTGTCCGAACGAAAACAGCAATAAGCTGGAGGTGTGATGAGCTGCGACTCTATATCCCTATTGAGCCAGGTCTCTTGAAGACAGATTACACCGCACTTACTGTGTTTCTGTTTCAACATAAGTGCATCCAATTCGAGACTTTCATTGAAAATAGACCTGCAGTTATTGGACATTAGACCCGGAAGAGACATTGAGGCTAATGGTTGACGCTTCATAGCTTGTTTCCACCTAAGGGTGGGATATGCAGCATAAATACCATCTACAATAGTCGCCGGCTATTAAGCACACCGCAGGCCCAGACTAAATTGGGCTTAATAAGCGGCGGGCGCATTAAGCGGAAGATCCTAGTTCTTGATTAGCAAACGCAGCATAGGCACTATACATTACCTACGTGCTGTACTATGTGTAGAGCTTGGTTATGTACAAGAAAAGGATGCTGTTTGTCTGTATTTTACGTAATAACAAAAACAAATAAATTATTTGCGACACGAAACCAGTTGCGCACTCAGAGAGGTGAGAATTTTAATCAACCCTGTTGGCAAACTGGGAGTTGTAGCCGGCGACTGGGCTTATAAGCCGGCGGATTCGGCTATGTAAAATTCCGTCCCAAGCTGACTTGGGCTTAATAGGCGGCTGGGTTTATTAGCCGTGGGCTTCATAACTTGCGACTACTGTATCGACGAAATAGTGCAACATACCAAAATTTGCTAAATATTGATAATAACTCGCAAAATGAATTATTGCATGTACGAAAACTGAGAAGAAATAATGACCAACCATAGGTTATTTTATTAGTTCAAATAAATGAGAGAAGCCCTTATTTTGTCAAGAAAAACGAAATAGTTTTAATATATCTTAAGTTCCGTTGACGTAAATTATAGTTATTAATTAAGTCAGTAGATATTTTTTTTAAAATTTAAATGAATTGCCATACCACTTCATGTTTATTGAAATAACTTTTCTTCAGTGAGAATATTGGAAAAATGTTATAAATATACTTAAAGTTGCGTAGATTCTGATAAATTTCTAACTTTTACACTGTTTTAAAGTTTCCGTACATAGATCCACATTTCCTTCGACTTCTGTAACAAACCCTTAAACTGGCCCAAAAGTCTAGCGAGCTATTCCGTACGTGAGGAATGTATCGGAAGCGGTTAGCCATCTTCTCACCCTACTTGGAGTTGGAGTTGTGCAAAGGCCATAAGCTACCGTCAGGCGCCGGGTCATGAGACCGAAAGACCCACTGCCACGGCAGAAAACGACTGGAGTAGTTTACCGGATCCAAATAAGTTGTGGACAAAACAAATATGTCAGAAAGACCGAAAGATTACTCCGGACGCGAATAGCCGAACATGCAGCGGTGGTTTGAAAGAAAGACGCCAACTCCTAGGTTGCAGCTCGGCCATATTTTCAAGTTTGACGAGGCCGAAATCCTACCAAGCGGTGACGATCGCGTGAGCCACGAGCTGCTTGAGTCATGGTTTTCAGGCCCACAGTCCATTAACAATCACAACGATTTTGCGTACTCATACGGTGTACTGAGAAGTTTCCAGAGCAAGAGAATCAGTCACGCGGGAAGGGCTGGACGCAGCAACAACTCTGACGAGAGCGGGCATAATTGTCACGCAATTATCAGGCCCACATCTGACGCTGTCGCTGACTTGGCAGTTATGGCAATAAGTGAGTCGAACGCGAAGTGTCAAGCCATACCGCATCACTTAAGACCCAAGCAGTGCCTATAGAATGGAAAAACTATCACACACACGCGAATTACTACTAGGAACTATAAATACCGTGCGGCCTGTGCATGTATCAACCTCAACTGTGCGTGAACATGCTTATGTAATCATCATCTGTGATTAAAGATTCTCGAGGGAGGCCATAACGACAGGCAAATAAAACTCTTGTTCCAGTGATCGCATCTTCTTCTTCTGAACTGCTTCTGGGACTCGACTATTCTCAACTATTGGTTATTAGTAAATCTACAGGTGGACATGTGTTTATGGAACTTCAACAACAAATTAATCAGGGAAACTGATTTGGTAGCCCAATTATTTGGACTGCAATACAAAATCCAGTCTACTAGAGTCCAAATACCAATTATCCGGTACTTGTTAGAAGCAAGAAGAGGTAAAATTACTGAGCTTAGGCACCGTTATTTTCGGCTTAAGATCCCCTCTGTTTCACGCGTTTCTATGACTTACAAACGAGCATATGGCCTGAATTAAATGTTGAAAAAAATAAGTCAAGCTGCAATTGTGAGGCATTTTTGCACAATTTTGCTGCTTTAAATGCCTCTCGAAGAAAGTGAACTTTACAGGTACCGTAGGGAAGATCGCCGTTCAAGGAAGTAGAGTTTCTCTTACAATTTGCCTACATCGAGAGAATAAAATATGAATGCGCGCCTGGCGCCATTCAGCGAAAATCAGTGAATTGCTGCTCTCTCAAAATGGCAAATAAGCAGCATTGGTCCAAAGGTCAGATGCAAGTTCACCCTACCTCACCTGACGTACGCTCATAGCATCAACTGCGCCATCCATCGAGCAAGCGGGCATTTAACAAGCGAACAGCTGGTAGAATGACTTCACTCACTTCGTATGATGCATGCCATGAGGATTTTGACGCAACTGACGATGAAAACACTTTAAGTTCCGAGGATGAGCATAGCACTGAAAGTAAGATTTGTTAAGGCTTTCGTTAACATATACACTTACCACTTTACTTCCAGCGAGTACTTGCAGTTGCACAATGAAGAATTTTGAATGACCTTTTAATTACTTGTCCTGCGCTCGATTTGTTTTTACTGCTAAATGAATACGCCACCACTGTTTTAATGTTCTTGCTATTGCGTTTTCACTGACATATAAGCCACTGTTAATTTTATAAAATTGAAGCGAAAGATTCTTTTAATAAAATATAAGTGTGGGTTTACGCTCAATAAAGAGTTAAATGCCAGAAAAAGAATGCTTGAATCAGTTTTTTTCAGATTGATCCTGCATTGACTTTTTGGTGGCTGCAAACGTCTATCTTTATTTAAGGGATTAGCAAAAGTAATGAACTAGTTTTAAAGGAAAAAACTAAACTAAAAAATTCCTATCACACAGTAGTCAGTTATAGAAAAGCAGACCAGCAAATGAATTACACTTCATATACCTTACTTTGTATACTGTACAAAACAGTCGTTATTAATTGACCTTTCATGGTAGAAAAACATGTTTTAGTAGCCAGCTTACAGCGTATTTATTCGTGGATTCAATAGGCTGCAGCAGTCTGAGCGGGAAAATTGAGTGAAATATAATGACAAGGGCGTCTTAGCTCACAAGCCTAGAGCGTTGGCTGTACTTAAGCTTTCCTCTTGTTGGCGAGAGTTCGAATCCTACCAAGTTCGCCAAGTTGTTGTTTTTTTTAAATGGGCCAGCTGCATTTATTCCTTATTCATACTTTTATCCATTTATATCAGATTTTGAACACTTAAATCGTTTGGATATGTAGTTCCCTCTTCTCACTTCAATGGATTCCATCTTTTCTCTTGTCAGGCCTTCCTCTTTTGCCATTTGAACCACCAAGATCGCTGTTGGAAAGGTTTCAAACAACAATCTCTACCAAAGTGTTTACCTTACCCATCTTACCTGAACTAAAGGCCCTCTACCAACTCGCGACTGCAGTGGTAGGCAGCATTCATTGAAATGTTAAAGAAAATATCTAGTTTCTTACTTCTCTTGGAGAAAACTGTCTCTTTTATGAGTCAAATATCATTTGCGGTGGTCTTGGCAAAGAGGCTCTAGCAGCAGTCGGACTTGCGAACAGTGTAAGTGTGTAAGCTCATATTATGCTCTGATATTTTTGTTGCTTTATTGAATCCACTAAGCCCTATTAATAATTCTTCATTATTCAATTTGAGAATTACGTTTTTCCTTGACCAAGTAAACACAGGGGCAACTCAACCTGTGCTTAGCAGAATTTGACTGCTAATTAAACACGCAATATTGCAGCAAGTCTCATTTTTACTGGGTTCTCTGCCAAAAGGAATATCTGTAGCACCCACCGCAACCTATTCATACATTAATCTCCGCCAAGAGTGTTGTAACCCATGGAGAGAAACATATATTATTTTCACCATTTAGTTCATCTGTTTAACTAAGAATGGGGGCATTATATTTTGCTAGTCATTGACCTTTAATAAACACTAGAATAACCGATGAAAAGAGTCAAATGACAACAATTTGTAAGGCTTAAAATATCAAAAGACATCAGAATGCGAATAAAGTGTAATACCAGTGTCTTCTTTCATTTTTACATTTCCAGCTCACCCTACGTATTCCGAGCAATTACAGGAAAGATTAGCGGTTGATCCTGACTGCACTAGTTGTATATCCAACAACAGAATGGGCGGTCAAACGGTGACTTTCGTGTGACATTGTATATAGTTGTTGCAAAAAGTGAAGGAAGGCGTGCTAAAGGCTTAAAACGAAAGGAAGACGTAACCACGCACATTGCAGTAGACTGAACCGGTCACGGAATGCATGCATTACTTTGAGTGGCCAATGAGCCTGCGCCGCATTGTCAAGCAGGTGTGCGGCCTTTGCTCATGCGTGTTGACCAAATCAGTAGTCGTTCCACTATTAGAGAGGTGACCGCCAGGTAATTCTTGCACAAAAATACGCCATAGGCCAGCATTTGCTGGAAGACGCCTTACGACTGATAGGCTATAGGTGGGAATGTTCTAGAACGGCCCAAATAAAAAGGCGAGTATTGATTAGACAGAGTGTTGATATCATTTTCTCCCATCTACCCATAGATTTAAAACGATAGTGAAAGAAGAGTTAGAAAGCATCCACCACACCATTTCGTCCTCTTGCTCCTGCTGAAGTACACCCTACAGCTGACAGGCTATACGTAGAAATGTTCTAGTGCGCTCGGGGCTCCAGATTAATAGGGCGAGTTTTTATTAGACAAAACAACTTGTAGCTGTAGCCATTAACCTACATTGATACTAGAGTAAAGTAACATTTTTTATGCTATCTCCTGCTCTCCGCCATGTACTTAGTCTGCGCACAGTCAATAAGACTGGAGGTGCGATCAAGCGTAAGTTGCCTGCACCGCGTGACCTAACAGCTAGGTGTACAGCTACACCAAAATCTTGCAGCGGAATCATAAATGAGCGCCATTTGCACTCCGCTGACAAAATATATTCAGTCTGTAGACATCATTAAATGGAAAAATATGTTTGGTAGACTACGTCAGAGCCATAACATAATATTTTTTTCGGAAACACTAACTCGCTTTTCTACATAACCTTTTTAATGCTGGCTTACGCAATAATAGTAATAATAAACGTTTTTATTATTTCCAACATTACCGGCATGCTTTAAAGTGTATGTTTTGGGATGCTCATGTTTAAAATCATATGCACATATATATATATCAGTAAGGAGGGTATGACAGCATTTGGGGGTATACTTGATGCAGAACTATTTCAGGCTTCTTAGCCTTCATCAGCCAAGCATAACCCTGAACACCAGCTAGTCAGACAACAAAAAAAAACGCACTCACAGACGGCGCAGTTGGTCCACCACTGGTGTCTATAAGATGGGTCATTAGCACTTCATCGAACCGCAGTTCATCAGCGCCTCGCCACCTGCCATTTGCTGTCACTGCTGATCGGGTATATATTCACTCAGAAATGTGCGAACACCCATCGAATAGGCTTCCGAACTAAACAAAGTTCATGTGGCGGTCAGAGGTCCTCAACGGGTGACCGCCTGCCAGGCCGATGCCGACCAAGTCATAAAAGCAGTAAAGGGGGTATGACAGCATCTGAAAGTAACTTGATGCAGAACTGTTTCGCGCTAATTAGCCTTCATCAGCCAAACATGAACCTGAACACCATCTGGTTTGAATACAGAAACAAACGCACTTACAAACGGCACAGTTGGTTGGCGGTGGGTTCAAAGTGCAGCATTTGCAAAACTTGCAGTTGGATATGGCTGAACGATGATTGCCAGTTCAGTCTGCATGTTCTTGTAAGTATATTTTTTGGAATATATATAAAACGGTCAATAACTCTCATGTCGATTTTAGTGTATACAATGAAACAAAATATAAATTTCTTTGTTTGAGGCTGTGCACCACTAATATTTTGAACTCTCATTTAGACGCCATCTAAGAGATGACAGAAAGTATTCACATCACCTGTTAACCAACACCTCGGTTACAGACAAACGTCTTACGCCATCTTTATTTATTCCGTCAATGGGTTTTACTAAACGGCATAGTTGGGGCGAATGCCAAGCTCCTAGCAGTTGGTGCAAATTCGATGACTGGGCTATTCCAGAGCCAAATTGTCGTTTAAATTAAGAAGATGTTCGTATCCTAATATTTTTGATTATAATTGGTCACTATCTTCACCAACGAATCTGCAAACGGTATTGTATCAAAAAACGATTAATTGGAAATTATTTAGGGCCTTAATTAATTTACCTGTTGCCCTTTCCTGCCCGTAAATATTTGTGTATTGTTTATATATTTACCGGCTTATAATGCAATACCGTTAGCCTGAGGTCACAATAACCTTTCCAGCGTATTGTACCTTCACTAGCATTGTTCTGCCTACAGATAATTTACGTTCTTGGACATTTTCTTGGACTGGGTCTGGTGACAGCTTGTGATACACTCTTCTCTCAGCACTATGGCAGTCCAAGTCGGCACCGCATAGGCATCGTTCTTCAAAAGAGTAAGTTAACGGAGCAACTAGCAAGTAAACAGTCCTTCTTACTGAACGCTACTTCAAAGTTATCCAAACCACTGCAAGTTTCCTTACCGAACTTATACCAAGGTAAATATGCACTGCCAGGCCACGTTTGATCATTAATGAGAATGAGAATGAAGGTAATTTTGGCTTCTGAGGTGGATCAACACAGACACACTAGGGATTTGATACTTATATATTTATAACTATTGCAGAAGACACGTTTTTGTCGTAGCGATATCAGCAAACCGTGGTTTAAATTAGGGCGCCCGTAATTAAATAAGTCCGTGCGCAGGCTAGAAGTTATGTAACATGACAAAAGACAGTGCAGTTTAACCCCAAAAAATCTTGCAGCCTCGCCGCCACATTAAATTTTTTTTAATGTTTTTGTAATTTTTAAGAATAACAGTGTCTTGAATAGAGAAGAAAAATGCTATATTGAGGATTTTACAAACCTGAATTTTAAGAAAAAAATGGCTTTATTCACGGAGAGCAGATGGTAAGGTAAATAAAGGATCATTTTTACAAGGACAAAGGTATACTCACAAGTCAAGTTTTTCACGACATTCACATCAACTATATAGCCTTCATATGGAGAGAGATCGGCTTTCAACTTCTCCATTTCCGCTTCTTCACACGCTTTTTTCTTCATGTTGTCATCCTATGGAGAATTTTCGATGTTGGTGTTGTTGGTGAATTGTATATGCGACAGGTTGGCCGCATTTGACAAATATTGGGATGGTGATATGTTGTAGATAAAATAACTAGTTTTCATGAATTTAAAAAAGTAGCATCGTGTTCTACATATGACTTCATGATTAAAAATGCAGACAAACAAAGCAAAAAATTAGAGAGGATGGTATAAGATAACAAATTCCCACATAAATGGTGAGCAAAATATTTGGCGGCTCAAATTCGACTGGCCATTTCGCGTCCGATTTCACAAAGTTTAATTTGAAGTCAACTGCTCCAAAAATTCTTAGCAACGTTTCGGCTTAACGCGGGTGACTGTGATTAAGTGCCAACGGGCTAAATGAATCCACCAGCCAATCAGAATTTAATAGTTAAAACTCTCGACGATATATTTAGGTTTAAATATAACATCCAAATACAAGATTCAATAACCGAATTGGCATGCATGCATTTGCTTTTAATACATTATCTTCAGGCCTCTACCTCGTATGGGTGATGCAGTTACCATGGCCCAAATTGTCCATTAAACCAACAGCAGCTAATATCCCTTAAGATTTATCAGCTTTCTGACTCTTTTCTGTTTCTTCTGCCACCCTAATAACCACGCGACTTTTGTATACCGTTATTGTGTAATTAACGACATTGATGAGAGGTGTGAGGACAATTATTTGCTTGCTAGTATTACATTTTTCAATAAGACTTTTTGCAACTGTATGTAAATGATAACTTCGAAAAAAAACTCTTGCATCACAATTTGCACAGAACTCTTCAGCTTTGGTGAATATATGCGCGTGGAATTATAAAAATTCTTCGTAATCCCATTTGACTCCCTTAACCCGAGTTAGTTATTCCAATCCTCACGCTCATTATAAATCCCCGAATTCAACGCCGTATTCCAGTCACTGAGAATATCTGTTTTATACGTGAGGATTGTGTGAGTTAAACCTCTTTGTCAAGATGACAAACAGTGGACAAAAATGCAGCATTAGTTGTTACTTAGAGGCACAAAGTTGTTGCAGGCTATAAGGAGAATGAGATGCCTGCACATGAATAAAGAGGACAGAAGAATTAGTTTACGCAGGTCTCTGTGTAGCTGAATTTATAGCGCGGTCGCTTCTTAGATGCTTTAAATTACATGCTAGTAAAATGAACATGCCCTCCTTACAATAAGGTGATTATATGTCAAAACAGGCCGTTCTGCGATTAAGTAAATCCCACCAACGGCTAGCTTGACACTGTCCATTCATTTTTTAAAGAGAGAATAAATACTGTAACTGTACGATATGACAACTGAAAAAATAGTCCGTCGATAAACTCTCAACTAACACTGTTTAAACTGGAAAAACATGTTTTGTGTTTGCAAGTGCAGGCCATGCACAAGGTCTGGTAGATAGAGGATCTAGACTACCAGACAAAACAGTAAAAATGATTCTCATCCGCTCCTTTTTTGAATATATTCCGACATGCAAAGATCATTTTCTGCATAAAGAGGTTTCATTAGGGAAGAATACTCTCGCCTCTAAAAAAGGAGTCCAACACCCGAATCTTGAGGGCTGGTCCACTTTTCACCTCTGCCCTATTACCCAGACGTTGAAATATTTGGTTCACATATGAAGCTTATTTTCAAATGATACAACAGGCTACACATTTTCTGCCATTACTTGAGTGGGTTGGCTATCAGAAGGGAGAAGCGGCTCAACCACCATGACGACCAAGGGTGATCCAACCAATTGAGGCCCATACTGTTACTCTTCTTTGAAGCAAGACAGAATAGCAGAATTTATTCGCGCGAATAAATTTTGAGAGCGCTTTTTAGCTGCTTCCGCTCCGTGCATGAACAACGAAATATTAAGAGAACACATCAATTTGAATTTACACAAAATCGATAAAAGCAAGGTCGTATCAACGTGGCAAGTGGCCAAAAGTTATGTCAACTGTTAAACTTGGGACCAAAGAAATGGGGAGGGGAATTTAACCAAATAAAGGTGTGGTATGTATTAACCACGGCAGTTGAAGATTGACTATATGGTCTAGTTGCTTACATAGGTCGGGTTTCTCCCGCCGTATGTAGATGCTTCCATGTAGCGTAAGGTTTGGTTTGTTCGTGCTCGAACAAGAACGCGGAAAGATGTGTTAGTGTCAACCGAATGACCACTGTCTAGTTGTTGTTTTGTAATAGATGAACGAGGTACTTTGTTCTCCTGTTTTAAAAGCCAAGAAGGCAAATGCTCAGCAGCCCTGGTTGCCAATTGCCTTTGCGTACGGCCAATGTACTTGCATCCGCAAGTGCAGGTAAATTCGTATACACAGTTTGAGGTAGCGTGCAAAGGCAAGGCATCCTTTGGCTGGTTAATTGGGAGCCTTTTTGTTGAAGTGAGGAAAACAAATTCGGCTGCATAGTAAGTTCTTTGAATAGAACACCGTAGTCTTCGCTTGATTAAATTCACGATGTTGTCTCCTTTAAATGGTAAGTATATAAAAACGGGCTTTCTCGGAACCGACTGGTCCGTAGATTTTAGCCGTAAAGGGCAACTGTATTTTAGGATGAAACACAAGGGGTAGCCACGCTTGAGTAAGGCCTCTTTTATGTAGGCAAACTCTGTTAGTAGGGTCTCGCTGGAGCAGATATTCCTGGCTCTCTGGAAAAGGTTAAGTACCAAATTTCGTTTCCACTGTATAGGCACAACACTAGTAAAATGTAGGTATTGGCCTTTCTATGTAGTCTTGTAGAAAACGGTGCGCCTTATTGACCCATCATCCTCTCTGAACAAGAGGACGTCAAGGAAAGATAATTGGTTGTTCTTCTCCATTTCTATCGTGAACTAAATCTTTTGATGCAATGTATTCATCAAAGTTAGAAGATGTTCAGCATCTCTTTTGGTATCAACAATAGCGAAAATGTCATCCACATATCTTCTATATATTGTTGTTTTATTAAGTTCCGACGAAACCTTTTCCTCTAAGTGACCCATGAAGATGTCTGCAAAGGTAGGTCCGAGTGGGCTCCTCATTGCTACTCCATCAATTTGTCTATATATAACTCCATTGAAGAGAAGTTGTACGTTCTTCGTACAAATCGTTAGCAAGTCCCTCAGTATATCAGGTGGCAGTCGAGTTTCTGATGCATGATTGCATATGACCTCAATTGTTTCCTCCAAGGGTACATTTGTAAATAATGACTCAACATATAGAGAAAACGTAAATTTGTTTGCAATATTTTGGAGCTTGATATCTTCAATAAATTGAAGCATAAGTGGCGAATCGTTGCCGAATTGGCTTTAATACGTTGACAAGCCCCCGTGTCAGCTTGTGTTGAGGAGAATTTGTCATGGACAGAATAGGCCGTAAAGGCACGCCTTTCCTATGCGTTTTTGGCAGACCATATAATCTTGGAATATTCGTATCTCTAGGTTTCAGATTAAGAGCAGTTGAAGTATCTATCAAGTTAATGCCTCGCAACTTTTTAATAATTTTCCAGACTGAGTCCTCCTTTGCTTTGGTTTATTCTTTGCATGAGGTCTCTAGAGGAAATTTGGTCTGATCACTTAGAATGGCTTCCATTTTTCTCACATAATCTTTCGGGTTGAGAATGATGACTTCATGGCCTGTATCAGGCTTAGAAATTGTTATTTTTTCGTGATGTTTTAGTTCGGTAAGCGCAGCCATATGCTCCTTAGTCGAAGGCGTCATTTGTGTTACCGGAGCAATACGATATTGGTGAGAAATGTCCACAAATTTTGCTTTAAGCCAGCCCACATCTTCATTGGACCTAGGTATTAAGTCAGAAAGCTGGGAGTTCAAGTCTTCAAATTGTGCCTCAATCTCAACTGAGTTTATTCTTCTGTTTGGGACACAAAAGTATAATCCCAGTGATAAAGCCTCTGACTGTAATTTAGTAAGTTTAAGGTCTGAAAGGTTGAGAATAATTTCGTCTGGGTTCAGAGGAAAATTTTCGTCAGTAGACCTCTCGGATAAGGACTTCGTATACTTCAAGCGTATGTCTCTCTTGTCTTCTTTTGTATGATGCATGCATGCTTTATGAACATTAACCAACAAAATGGGCTTATATTGTCCAGCACATTTCTTGTTTGGTCCAGCTGTGTTTTGATACAACATACAGCCAACAATGAGTCCTCAATTGTAGATTTCGTAAGCCGATCCAAATTCTTAATAGTTGGACGTAACTTTCCTCGACGTAGTGTCTTATAGAATTGAACTGGATACTCCTTGCTATTTATGCAATTTCGGAGAAATCCAATGTGTGTATTTTCTTTCGTAATTCTGCATCGCAGCTGTAAAAGTCTATCCAAAGACTTAATTGTATCCGTGGGAAGGTGCCGTTTTAGAAATTTAAAGCATTTTATCCCCGGTAATAATTTGAAGCATGACAAAATAGCAGAATTTTTTTTCGCGCGAATAAATTTCGAGAGCGCTTTTCAGCTGCTTCCGCCTTGTGCATGAACAACGAAATATTAAGAGAACACATCAATTTGAATTTACACAAAATCGATAAAAGCAAGGTCGTATCAACGTGGCAAGGGCCAAAAGTTATGTCAACTGTTAAACTTGGGACCAAAGAAATGGGGGGGAAAATTAACCAAATAAAGGTGTGGTATGTATTGACCATGGCAGTTGAAGATTAACCGTGATGCTCTTACCATTGGCACATAGCCAGGTCAATAAAAAAAATTCATTTACTAGGGAGGAGACCGTTTACAGCCAACCTATAGTAATTCAAAAAGGGTGTGCTTCAGGCTTGGTCAGTGTTCATTTAGCCAAAAAGCCAATTAGCAGACAAGCAACAGACACAAACCAACCAATTTGCAAGTTTGCTTATTCTGTGTTTCAAATGGCATTCTACTACATTGAAATTTCCTTTATTAAAATGGGGCAATTATATGTCGAAAAATACTGTTTTGCAATTCCGTAAATTCCACTTACGTCTAGCTGGACTTTCTTGCAAAATGCATGCGATCTTAGTGATCAAAACTAGATAATAGTAGAGTGAAAACGTTTGCCTTCCGTGCCACAGGCATGCTTTGTTTATTTGCTTTAACTTCGAGCCTTAAAAACGTACAGTATAGCAGAATAATACATTAAGACAGCGGTATCGTGGTGCCAATGCACAGCGCCAATTTCGAAAAGAGCATTTTGTCTAATGTTTTTTCCTTTTGCCTCTGACACGCGCGCAGGACACATTGAAATAATCTAGTAGACAGTCCTGAAAGCGCTTACCACTATGAGGGCCATAAGGAGTGTATACAATACAAGTGGACTTGTAATGAAATTGTGCAGTGCTCCGCTGTTATTACGGAAGATAGATGCGCTAAATATAATCATTATAATTTTTATCTGGCCGTTGGGGAAGACAGCTGGCTAGGTCAACTTATATTTGCTCCAGAAAAAATTTCGATTTTAAAGTCTGCATTTCCATCGCTGGCAGATTCAATCAGGAGTGGAGTATTTCTTTCACCGGACTATTGAAATCGTCATTTGTGTGTGTTGCCAAAGCATATCGCGTCTTCAGATTTATTTGTATCTAGCAACCTATGACCGCCTACGAACGGAGTATGTACTTTGCGTTTGCGATGCATACGTTTTGTCCCACGCGAATTCAGAGTTGATCACTCTTTCATACTGCCAGCAAATGATACCAAGAGTACATTTCGAGTTCGGCGATTAATTAAACAATCTTCGCTGCACTTTTGAATGTGCAAAAAGATTCGTTCTTTCTTGTGAGCGTTTAAAATACTTTAAGAACATAATAGCGACTGTCTCAGGATACTGTAGACGCGGAGGGATAGTGAGGGTGCAGTTTTACACGAACAATAGAGAGATTTGAAATTGGCCCTTGCACGTCTCTTGTCCACATAATCTGTCAGAGCTGTCTTGTGTATGTTGGCAATTTATTGATGCTAGTGGAATATGTAAGTTCTAAGAGCTAACACTGAATGCTGGCCGCCCATATGTTTTCAAAATTTTGATCGCACACTGCGGGTAAACAGACCATTTTTGCCTGCAAAGTTCGACAGCGTAACAGAAATATTCAATCAAAATTTTCTTACAAAAGAATGCATGTTGTGACTGCGTGATATGACAACTGGAAAAATTATGCCGATAAACTTTCTACTTACACTGTATAAACTGGAAAAATGTGTTGTGTTGCAAGTGAAGGGTATGCACAAAGTCTGGTAGACAGATAATCAAGACAACCAGACAAAACACTAGAAATGTTCCTCATCTATTGTTTTTTTTGATATACCCCGACATGCAATGATCCTTTTTCTCACCGAGGTTCAAGGAGGCAAGAATACTCTCGCCTCTAAACAAAAGAGTCAAATATACCATGTGAGTAGCTGAGTCCAACACCCAAATCTAGAGCGCTGGTCAACATTTTACCTTCGTCCTATTAACCAGACGCTAACATATTTCGTGCACACATGTAGCTAATGTTAAAAAGATACAATAGGCAACTAGTTATTCTGCCATTACTTGAAGCGGTTGGATATCAGGAGGGTGAAGCGGCCCAACCAGCAGGACGACCAAGGGTGAGCTGACCGATTGACGCCTATATTGGTACTCTTCTGCCACCGATGGAAAGCGTCATGACCTTAGCAGTGGCACCTAGCCAGGTCAATAGAAAAAAGTCATTTATTACAAAAAGACCGTTTACGGCCAACCTATAGTAATTCAAAAAGGTTGTTCTTCAATCTTGGTCAGTAGTTATTTAATCGAAAAGCCAATAAGCAGGCAAGCAACAGACACAAACCAACCCAGTTGCAAGTATATAATGAGGAAAGGCGTGGCTGTATCATGCCAACATAACCTTTAAATGTTGTATGCTTACCTGATCTAAGCTGCACTATTCTCAATGAGCCATAGTATGCTTCAACGAAATGTTTCGTAAAGCAGTATGGGCATCAAACATGCCGAAACCACTGTCTATCACCGGTTCCGAAATAAGTCTTCACGAATTTATTAAGAACCTGAGATTTTACATAACTGTACAAACTGGTATGTTATCCCTATAAACACTTATCCACATGAATATGTTGTCATTATGTCTTAATATTCGTCGTTCAGGTGTGATGATAATCAATCTAGTGCCTCTGCTGTGCGCTGCCTGTTTCCTAAATCTGGAGCCGTTGCTTCTGCTGACTGGTACAGAACCGGATGTCGCAAAGTAAGCTGTACCTCAACGCTTTACGTTCTTTTTCCGCTGACCAAATTGGAAACGCGATTTTAAAACTGTCGTGTTCTTTCTAAACTCCAAAGTATTATAGAATTTAAAAACATATGCCCTTTCAGTATTTTATTTAGGTAGTACATAAGCATTACTTGCAATTTAGCAGTCAAAAGGAGATGATGGCATGCATGTTGTGGAAGTCGCAGTATGGTTATTTTCATTTAAAAAATTGATGCTCAGTATTTTGCGACATAATGCCAGCCATTAACGACAAACGTGTTGTTATGCCGATGCAGATGCCAACTCGCTTTCCTTATTTGCAAAGCCAAAGACCTCTCAAAGAAGAATTTACTGATGACAACGTGGTATTCACTGCTTTAGAACAGTTTCAAAGTCTTGGGAAGGAAATGGCTCAATTCTGCTTACTGTGGTAAATATACTTGATAAAAAATATGAGTGATTTGACAGGCTTGTTTGCTCGTTCCATCGCACAGACAATTTGCGTGTCCACCCACCCAGGAGACGGATAAAGGTCGCGACCTCAACTAGCTTGAGCCAAAGATCCACGGGGGTGAGGTGACAGTTTCCCATTGGAGATCGGTAACAGAAGAAAACGCTGCGGCGGTGTTGATGAGCGTGGAAAGTGGGTAATTAGGATGACTGGGTTTCGACCAGGTCCACTAACATTGCGGGAATAAGTGTGTGTTTTGATTGCTGACCGGAAGTGCAGGTGTTATTCATAACACCCAGCGAAGGTAGGAGTTAGAGACATATATTTTGCAAGTCTTCGACACAGCAATAAGTACACTTTTGAGGGGTAAGGACAAACATCAATTCTGGATCTTCTTTTCCCCGTGTTACGCGGGCGGAGGCATACAAACAATTTCTACCAATCATATTTTCCTCATGAAAATTCCAAGTAAGAGTTAAGATGCACAAACCTCCTACTTTTACTAGGAAATTAAATATAACTAAATGCGCACTAACTAAGGAGGCACGTTATGTGTTTGAATAATGCATAACATGACGAGATTATAAACCCTTTGTTTTTTCTTTCAGAGAGGCGGCCGAGTATGTTATGTGGTTTTTCCCAGGGCTCTTTGTAAGTGACCTCAAGTCTTTTCATAATTTTGATTCACATATGGATAAAGACCTGCCTTCTGATAACTCATGGTTAACCTATTAGGTGAGATCTCTGAACAAACTTTGTGTAATTTGGACAAACTACGTTATATATTTGTATTTGTGTGCCTTCCTTTGCCCAGTTCCTCTACAATTCTTACATCCTATCGCGATATCTTCAGGCCCAGGTATGCAATTTCGCTGAAATTTTCTATAATACAATTCATTCAGGACAAAGCTTTTGTTCCACTAGCAGCAACTTTACTTGCAAATGCGGTCAATATAGGCCTGAATTACCTTCTTGTCATCCAATGGCAATTGGGCATCAAGCAAGTTGAAATGGTTTTATTCTCCCTATTTAATTTCGCATTATCCTTCCCTTACTAAGAAAGGCATTTCTTCATTTTTTAAACAAAACGCTGTGATTGTTGTCGGGTGTAAATTATTGCAGCTAATGGAAACTGGTTGTGATAGATCATGTGCACTGTACGATTGAAACATCCAAACAGCAAGTTGATGCTGTATTTATAATCGAAAAATGTCAGAGCGTGGCGCTTTCGATCGTAGTGTATTAACATTCACACTATATCATTCATATGCAATGCTAAATAATCGTTGAAATAAGCAGATAATATCTAAGTAAACTGTGCAAAAAAATGAACAACCTTAATATAAAAGTACCTTTCCGCAAGTTCCTTCTGTTTCTGCTTAAATGGCTGTCACAAGGTTATTATGCTAACTCGGTCCCAAAAAGTGATTCGCTATCACACCAAGCCTGTTTACTTACCCCAAAGAAACATGCCTGCTTAAAGCGTTTAAATATTCAAATACACACCAATGCCCTCTTACAAATGCTCAGTGTATTCTCTTATTTCCAGGATAATGAAAAATTCTCAAAAAAGTTTCCTTTTTAGGGCTTCTGCAGTTACACTGGCATTGTCATTTGGAATTCAGTTGACCTTTCAAGCAGTTTACGCTTTTGGTTATGACAAAAACCCACAGACTTCTAGAGGTAATTGCAGTTTTTTGGGATTGCTTTAATTTAGGTGTCAGCATATCATGTTGTTAGTGCGGAACTAGCGGTTATGAGCACAATAATTCAAACATTTGAGACCTGTTTGAAGCCCGTTGTTTATTCAACTGATCAACTACACAAAAAGGAGTTGAGAGTAAATTGACAAACTAAAAACAACTTCTTCCGTTTTGTTTTGATTGGAAGGGCAAAAGACACTGTGAAAATGAAAATTTTTGCGTCTATGACATAGGTACCCGCCTTTTGAATGAATCGCGGCGGATTTACATGCACATGCCATGTGTTCTATAATTATAAATAATGCATAAACGTGTGGATGCATAAATATCTTTTATTGCATTGTGTTAATTCAAGCCAACTGTTTCTCAGCAGAAGCTGAACCGAAACAAGCTTTTGCTAACAGGCACTGACTGGCGGTGTTAGGTTTCTCTTGCTGAGCTATGGATTTGTTTCAAAAAACCATTTTGCTTTGGGGCAAAAAAGGCAAACCAACTCATATCCGATATATACTAATTCAGGCGTGGATCCTCCTCGGCCGCGGCTTGTGATCGACCTACTCAAAAATGGATGTACCTTTTCAAATACAAAACGGTGCAATACCGCTTTTTAACACAGCCATGTGAGAAGTGTATTCTTAAGAGGCACACCATCAAAGTGTAACTGCCTATCTTGTAGCCCAAATGCATTCTTAGCTATCAGTCCAAAGGGTAGTTAATCTGCTTGCATAAAAAACCGTGTGTTGGAACTGATGAATTTTCATCAGACACCCTATGGATCCTATCGTTTTTTAACCATCTCGTCCTTCCAAACTTAGTCAGCAGTGTTTCACTGTAAATAGTATTGCGTATTAAATACATTTGGCGAAGACATTATATCGTGCTCCTGACATAAATACAATTTTAAACCCAGACACGTGTTTCTCCGATGTTTCTGCTTCTGCCTGGCACAGCGGCGAGATGTTTAGTTCCAAAGTGTGTCCCTTGAGCTGCTAGCTAGTACCAGTAGAGTATAATTTATAACGGTTATCCTGAGTGTTTTATACGCAAGTTTCTTGAGAGGCCCCACCTTGAGCGGTCGAAAGAAGAGGACCGCAAGTTCTGGCTAGCAAGCCCTTATGTGAAGAATTTTCGCAGGAAGCTGCTAGAATCCTGAGACCATTCGGGATCGATGTGGCTCATTGACCGAAGTCAACCATCCGACAGCAAATCATGCGGTCCAAAGCTCCGCTACCGCTGACAAAGCAATCAGGTGTGGACTACAGCATACCATGCCAAGACTGTGGTGCAAGGTATTTTGGTGAAACGGACAGGCACCTGGGCACAAGACTGCTCGAGCATCAACGGGCAATCGATCGGAAGAATAAGCTGTCTATTGTCTATGACTACGCACAACAGAAGAACCACGTCTTCGCCTTTGACAAAGCAAGGGTCCTTGCCTGAGCCCATGACAAAATGGCTAGATTTCTGCTGGAAATGTTTTCTTCAACTAGCACACCCAACAAAGCCATAGCCCTCCATTCCGCCTACCGGTCTTTGCGCAGAATGCTCGAGTCAGTTTGAGCAAGGTGAAAAGGAAAGCAAAATAAAGTCGAGTGTGGAATAAAACCAGCTTCAGAGGTAAAAAGGGGAACCACCGGCCAGTAACCACATCACCGCCGCCAGTCGACGATGAGCACGTCAGCCAGTAAGCTGACTTGTGACAGCCGAAAAGTGAGCAGAAATCACATAAGCTCACCACCGATCAATATCGCAGTCAGTCAATATCAATCAGGCAGGTCCAAGTTCGTGTGCCAAGCGCGGATATAATAACAGGTATGCGGCAAAGCTGCAACAGTCCCGGCGAACAGAAATTACCACCCAGTTACTCTGACGATGGAACCAAGCGAGTGTCCGAAACGTCAGTCTCAAAATAAAACGGTCAATGTCCTCGTATTATCTTCTTTCTTTTATTTGAGGGATGGTGTAAACAAAATAACTTTTTCTTTATTGACTTTATAATACCTATTTGTAAAATAGTCGTTACATGTTCATTCCAACGGGGTTTGTTGTCTTTGACTAAAATGTTTATTGGAATTTCAGGGTTACCCTTAACACAAACATCTCGTCCACCTAACTCCATTTCATGACCTTTCAGGTTTTTTTGATGCATTTATATCTACAGTGGTACAGATGTGCTCACCGATTGCGCTAAGGGGTCACCCCGATCTCCAACAACAACCAGACTGAGAAAAAAAGAAATGCTGAGAATGAGGATGAAGACTGGAATGATTACTTTTTGGTTTACTACCAAGCACTGATATCCAATCTAGTATGCTAGCAGCTGCGCGGTTGCTAGTGGGATTCCAGAGTGATTCTCATTTCGACGCGTATGCCCTTTAGCACGCTCGGTTAATGACCTTTTGGAATTGTTTATATAGCTGATGGCAACCATAGAGACAGCAGGTCGCGGCTCGATGCAATGGGCATAGAAATACTTAGCAGTTGATTTGTAGGGTAAAATCTCAGGGTTTGGAAATCTGGGATTGGGTATGAGTTGATAATGTTACCTTATATTGAATAAATGGTCATTTAATCTTCAGTTAGAAAATTGGGTAATATTATTCAGTTCAAATTTGTATAGATAAAGCAGATAAGTTGAAAGGTTTTGATATAGTTGGTAAAGAACTTTGCTCTTACTTGTCATGGGGAGCAACGAAAAAAATAATTACTGCTCTGAAAAACCTAGGCGGAATTTCCTTACTTTTTTAATGGTTAGTAATCCATGTGTTGCACCGAATCTTCTGAGGAACATTCCTATAGTATTTCTATCCACATATAAACATAATGTTTTCGTACTAGAAGGATAAAGTGAGCAATCGTTTAAATTGAATAACGCTAGTCTAAATTTTCAAACTTTTTTATATTCTGCCAATTAAGGCACTTTTTTCACCTCTTTTATGAACTTTCAATAAATGTTTGTGTAAATTGAAGGTTTGAAAAAAGAGGCATTCCTAGACTGGTCAGGCTTCGTCAAACTCGCTGCCTCTGGCGTCTGTCATATTCTTTTGGAAATGATTTGCTATGAAACAGCTGTACTTATGTCAGGTAAGTAGTCTTTCCTTCTCTAACTGTACATGGCTAACTCCACCAATCTGATGGAGCTACCTACGTTCTTGAGGGGCTTATAGAGTACAAGCCATTTAAATGCTAATTTTTCACTTTGCTTTGCTTTGGATAGAATAGTGCCGTTCCCGTGTGTGTTTTCAGTGGCTATTTAAATTAATTAAGTTAAGTTAGGCGAACGAACGCATTCGACTAATTCATGATTAGGCAATACAGATATATAAGGGAGGGTAGAGTTAACGAAATTTTTAGGCAAAGCAATCAGTAGTAGCAAGGGGAAAGAGGGGGAGAGAGGTGTTAAGGGATCAAGGAGATCAGATTCTTGTCTTAATTGGGGACCAAAGAAATGGGCGTAGTAGGACGGGAGGCATGTGAAAAAGTCCGACAATTAGTTCATATCGTCCCCTGGTGCTCGTCTAATCCCCTTGATCCCCTTACGCCTCTCTTTCCTCTCTTCCCCCTTGTTACTACTGATTGGTTTGCCTTAAACTTACGTTAACTCTTTCTTCTCTTATATTACTGTTTTACCTGATGACGAATTAATGGAAAACGTTTTTTCGGCAAATTTGACTTCGTTAATGCTTACCTGGGTATCATCGCTGAAATTTAATGAATGTTTCTTTTCTTTTCTCTCACGGGAATTGAATTTAAGGGAAAATTGGAGCAGCTGCTTTGGGAGCGATGACAATTGCAATTAATATTGCATCACTTGTTTACTGTGTAAGTCCAATTTTTTGAATATTTAATTTTTGAGTCAGGACCTCCTTCAATGAGCAAAGAATAATCGATAATCAGCAGATCGGGGTGGACACAATACGTCAGTGAAATAACATATTCTTGTGAAGAACAGTTATTTCCTAGGTGATTTAATCCAAGGTGGAATTTTTTTCTTGAAAACGAAGGACAATTGATAGAAGTTTCTGATGGATGGATGGGTGAAAATCGTACTTTCGCTTGATATTAATGTGCTTGATTAAAAAGTATATTCACAAGCATATTGAAGACAACAAATTAAGGTCAGCTAAAGACACCCCCTGCAGAAATAACATGGTTAGTTCAGACAATGCAGTTTTGTTTATGCGCGTCAGAATGTAATAGTAATGGACGTAATAATTATGATTGCGGCAAAATAATTCTGTACGGATACATCGTTCTGTCCTTTTGCAACCGTGCTGCATCTTTGAATATCATGAGCGACTATCTCACCCATGTTCCTCGCAGCACCAAGGGCGCAGAAAGTAGTACTTTTGCATGAATAATATTAGTTGCGTCCTTGCAGGGCATCATTCGCACTCTCTCTTTGCTCCATTGCCATCCTGGGTCCTGCGGTAAGATTGAGTCAGGCCAACCAGAAGTGAGATGTGACCAAATGACTGAGGAAGCAGAGCAGCGCTTCTACCCTTGTGCTGTTCATCTGGTCGGCGAACAGTGGGCCAGACTTTTACTGCAACAATGAGGTTTGGATCCTGACTGAGTGGGTGTGCCGTGCAGCTTCACTCAAACGCAGTGATTCCTTCCAGACCCTCCCTTCTGAGAGTTCCGATTTAAGCAGATCAGAATATGATTGTTCGCTTGCTCGAATAGGGCCTTTATTCACTAGCGTTTTCGAAATCTTACTAGCGTCTATCTCAGCAGAAAAAGGCAGCAGCGGAATACAAAAAGCAAGTATAGATACCAATTAAACACCAATAACTTCAATTATGAGGACAGCACCCTATATGATGGTACAAAATCAAGCCATTGAGTGGCTGAGTTGGCATTGGAAGCTCAAACTTTAATCAATTTCTGGTTTTTGTTTCATCTGACGTGATCTAGTATCCTTGAGGCTGCAAATTAAAACTCGTGACCCGTATCGCAGGTGTGGGCAAACAATGCACCTCAGTAAGTTTTAGAAATCACTGGTAACTAAGGAAAACAGATGAACATGCATATGCTTGCCTTCTTATAAACAAATAGAGAATGCGAATATTTTTCTCATTTTTCACCAGTTTATTGGCAGTAATTGTTGAGGGAACTGAGTTTACGGAATTCATATAAACCTCGTAATTTTTCCTGGCACCAGTCCGCTGTTTTAACCGGTCAGACATCTGATGTTTGAGTTTGGCGCAAGTAGGGGTGAGGGGTAAGGAGTCAGTCCGCACATGAAATGCAAAATACTGATCACGTGACTACGCTATTAATGCACCGATTTGCAACTAATTAGAGGATTTTATTGGGTGTAATCTGAGCACAGGTGCATTGAGAAGTAACATAAATAAATGAAACGTTTCTTCCGGAAACAGTGACAGAAACACATATCATTCATACTAAGGGACCCCGTCTCATAACGCTGCGCTAGTGCATATAGACGGCAAATACTGAGATTAAATGCGAACGATCTCAGGGAATATTCTGCACCTTTTAAAAATCTTAAAACCCTTGCGCCGATAAAAAGGAATTCAATCTTTTATTGCGGTTTTTTTCCAGTTCTCCTTTGGATTCAGTGTTGCGCTGAGCATTCGAATCGGTCAGGCTCTGGGTGCGGGAAATCCAGGCGCCGCCAAGCATGCATATGTCGTGGCAATTTTCAATTATGGTAATATTGCTGTTTACACGTAAATTTTTGTTTCCTTGATGTCATCATTTTATTTTCTGCTGAGATGCTTAAACGCTTAAAAAATTCTCAGTTAAAAGGGGAAGAATGCATAGGAATTGCAACAGGCATTGCACATAATGGAGTTGAAACTTGTGCATGTAATACTTGTGTTTGATAGCTAATGAGAAGAAGCAATATCCGATTGGTGGTTTTGTTGGTAGCTGATCAGCTAAAAATAAGCTTACGTTGGGCAACTCGCTGACGCCGATTTATGAATAGTAGAAGAAATTGCGGACCTCACAGACCAGCTAGCGAGGGGAAAATTTAATTGAGTCTCCTTTGAAAAAAATGAGAAAGGTAAACTTATGCAAAGAATGTGTGCGGTTCACAGTTAATAAAACTACCGTATGCGATGCAAACTTTGTTCCCAACTTACGCAGTTACACATTTCAATATTTCGCAAAAGTGGAGTGGATTTTCAACGCTGTCTGGCTAACACCTTTTACATGACTTGTCCTATATCTATCTTAATAGTCCTTTTTGCATCATTCAAAATGACATATTATTTTAGGTGTCTGAAAAATAATCAGGTTGTTTGTTTTACACATGATAACATGGACAGGAGTTTCCTTGAAAGTGGTCTCGATTACAGCAAGCCGTAGGTTTTTTCATACGCTAACCGTGTGGATGGGGTTTTTATGAGTTGGTAAAACTGATTTACTAAAAAAGGATTTCGTGAAAATAAGTAAAAATGTCGTATAATTTTGTTGAGATACTTTAATGCGTTGACTATATGTCGATGATGTTGGGCGTGTAACTCGAAAAAAGGCGCAAAAAACAAATCGAAATGAGCTCGAATCGAGCTTGAATTGTCGTCGACAAACGTGAAAATGTGGAGTTTTATTCCGAAAACTAACCCTTGGTCAAAACTTAGTAATAATGACATTTTTGAAGACTTTTTGCAATATTAAGCAGAAAACTCAACACTCAACAATATCAAAACCCTAGGTCTATCCCTATCCTTAACCTAACTCTTACGCAAACCTTAACACTAACCCCCAATCCTAAAACTTACCCTTGCCCTACACTTACACTTACTCTAACACTAACCCTTACCCTTACCATAACCCTAACCATAAGCCTAACCCTAACCCATACCCTTACCTGAACCCTTAACCTAAACCTAACACTAACCCCTAACCTTTACCCTAACCCTAATCCTTTCCCTCACCCTAACCCTTACCAAAACACTTACCACAACCCTAATCCTAACCCTTAACCTATTTCGTGGTCGAATCGCTGTCGAAAAGCTGGAAATGTGAAGTTTTATTCCGCCAATTACAAGGAAATTCTTGCCAATACATGTTTGTGTACTCGCATGCATTAGAACACAACCTATGCCGGTTTGACGACTAACGTTTGCTGTACCTTCTTCATTTCAGTCGTCATGATAGGAATTCTTACACTGGTTACTTATGTGGTGTTCATGCCAGTCACACACATTTACACAAGCGATAAGTAAGTATTCTTTCCTTTTGTATCTGTGTAAACATGATAGAGTAAATATGCTTGTCTAAAATACCGTGGGCTGAAATGTTTTGGGAGTATTTTGCATGTATTATATTCGTAAACTTGTAGAGATAACTGCTGAATCAAAACAGCACAAGAACATCTGGATAACACTGTTACAATAACAATTTCTTAGCTGACATATATTAATTGCATCCCTAATTGCAGTGAAAATCTAACAAAATACGTATACCTAACCGAAAAATGGGCGCCGCAAACGTGAGAGCAAATATTCTGTATTTGAGCCTTTATGTTGCAAAAACTAATGCTTGATACATTTTTTAAGTTTAGAAAGGGTACAATATCCAAAAGGATATCAATTGACTGCAGTAAGTTGAAAAATATATGGTCAGCGGCCAGCATCATGAGCAGAATGTTAGTAAAAACCACATCACTGACATAAAGTGAATACCTTGATAATGTTTTCTGAATCGTTGACAATTAATTGTAAATAAAGTAAGTATTCTAGAATTACAACTGGACAGTGCCCTGATGACCAAAGTTAGTTCGGGCCCGCGTTTCCCACTCATTTGATCGTTCTTCATCACCTGACCGGCAACACCTAGGATTCAAAGCCACACCCTTTGATCGTTGGCTAAAAATTCCTCTTGGGGGGCAATGAGTCCCGGTTTTTTCATATGATTACCTTCAGGATAAACGAATTCTTTGAATAGTAAATGATCAACAGACATGAGTTGTGAGAAGAAATGATTCGAACTAACACATTTTTCCGCTCTCAACCTGGGATGTCATATGCTCCGACTCAGTTTGAGTCGCTGTAGCTGTTCATGTGCACAGCTTGGATATCCTTTAACCGATTCTCAAGTAGAAGAATTAATCTTGATGGCTAGTGTAGGTGTATCGTTAATAATCTTGACCAAAGTTTTAGTTACATATTATCTTCACAACAAGAAATCCTAAACCCAATTCCTTGTCGTACGCGGGTTTTGACTTGATAGTGAATTTCAAGCCAGTTTACTAGACCACAAAAATGTTTTGAGGGAGACTGGCACGCCCAAGACTTTTATGTCTGCGTCCATGCCGCAGACAACTGGTTGACTGAAAGTAACAAAAGGCGGTGAATGGGCGCTCAAAGCTCGGTTACGGTATTCATTCGCACCGTTGCCTTGAGGCTGAGGCACGCAGCCGTCAGCAGCCTCCAGGTGGCTGCTGTTACACGCAAATGGAAGTTGTAAATGAAGACAAGGAACAGGGGGATACCCATTTTCGGGTTGTTAGCCGTCGTATGGCAGCCATGCCACATTGCAGACGTTGCAAATTCTAATACTCGACCTCGTAACCGCTTGGTTAGAAGTATCACGCTATATCCATTGTCTTAAATGGTTGGATGAGGATTTTTAATTGTCGAGGATGGGTTCTTATTGATCGATAATGAGACTCACTCATCCCGCATTGTCATAGGGATCGATCACAAGCGTCGCTGCAGAATATTGTCTCAAATAGTTGACGAAAAAGCAGTCATTCCGACGATATGGTGACTCTCATCTCAATGATTACTTTCTGTATTAATTATCTTTGAGAATGTCGCTCTTTTTTGTGCCCTCGGGCGATGTTTAGTTAGCAAATGCACCACCTTTGAGTAAGCAGCTATCAATAATTCGGTATTAATCGCATATAAAAAAAGTTTGATTGATATGTATTTTTGTCACTTGCATATGCAGATCCAACCTGTTTCCGTTTGAGTTTTTCTCCGTTGGACACCACAAACTTTAATTTGATGGACACTTACGCAAACGCGATTCTCATACAGTCAGATATCGTTAATTTCAGAACGGGGTGCATCAGAATATAAAAGTTAATGACCTTTGCTTTTTTGTGTGCTAAATACCTGTTGTGTCGCAGAAAATATTAAGGTTTTTAACAATGGTATTGTGAAGCTTTTGCTTTTCTATCGCAACAACAGTTTCGGCCTCATATCCTCACATACCTGCTATAAATACTATACGGTTGTGCAATGCATCTAAAGCCATTCGTTTCCCGAAAAAATCTTGTTGAAAAACGAAAAATAGTATAAAGAAATGTGCAGTCAATTTTAAAACAAAGCAGTAAAGAGAGGGTTTTTAAAGGCTCAAATTATTTCTTTTTAATACTATTTGAATACAAGCGTTGTTTAAGCTGTAATTTTATTTATCTCAGGGATATACTTGATGCATTGGGTCCAGCACTGCCTTACGTCATAGCGATTGTACCCCTGGATGCGTATGCGGTGAGTCCTATATATTTTATTGAATGCGTAAATACTATATTAGATAAATACGGTTTCGAAAGAAAATGTTTTCAAAAAATAGAGATCACGTCGTTTTCTAAGTGAATAAAATGAAAAAATATAGAGAGATCAAAAGTCAATTTTAAAAACGCAAGCTTTTTACGCATTTCTACAAGAAAACCGGCAAAGGAGTCAGCAAAAATTTACCTAAAAGTAAAAGCAATTCGGCTGCAAGTGCTGATAAGCAGGCAGAAGTGTCTTTTATAGCCTTCTGTAGCTTTAAAATGACGACAAGTATAAGTATAAAATGTAAGGCCTAATAGCGTTGCCACAGACTTGTAAATTGAGAACACATGGCACGGTAAATATTTAACTGTCCCTTCTTTTCCATCAGGGCCACATTGGCGGTCTCCTACGTGGCTGTGGTTTGCAAGCCCGAGGAGCAGTCAGCGTAGTAGTCGGCTACTATGCAATCGGTGTCCCTCTTCTTTTTATTCTCGGCTTTATGCTGCATATGGGTATTGTTGGTAAGTCCTCGCATCAAATCATGTTTTCATGGCAGGTTTCTGGCTCGGTTTGGACATTGCAATTGCATTCGTCTGCGTGCTATTTTTCATAATGAGCAGCTGTCTGAATTGGAACATCCAAGCTGATAAGGTTAGTGGTTTAATTTCATCAATTGTTAATTTCGAATAAAACTTCATTATCCATCTGCAGGTTCAAGCTGTCATGGGAAATACAGGTGACTCTGTCATATTTGACAGGAGCTGTTACATAAATCCCGAAATGACACGTAACTTTGCCAATAAGCTGTTTTTCGAGGCAAATATATTTTAGCGCTGCTTCCAAGTCGTCACCTCAGTCAAGCACCCCAAAACATCTCCGTGATAGCAGAAAATTCAGAAGGCAGTGTGTTGCACTCCATCATAGCGGACAACGAGAGAAGCATTTATGCCTATACTACGGCTACTAACGTTCTTCTGCGCTCATCGTTTATACCAATGCATGGACCCACACCAGTGGCGTTGTCTTTACCACGAAGGTAATTTACTCCGCTGATAAAACCATGCTTGGATGTATTTTGCCGATTGATATGCAAGAAAAGTGCAAAATATTTCTTTTATTATACTGGCAGGGTATCCATTGTGAATAGATATGAATATTAGATTTCAGATAACACAGCTCACTCAGCTACACGGGCTGTTTTTATAAAAAAAATATGTTTAAGTGACATGCTTATATAAATTTTCCTGCAGCATAAGAGGCAGCTATTCCAGTCACAAAGCATTGCCAAGTTTTTTAACCAGCGATGGTCCAGCCGCCTGTAAGTAGCTCACTCTACAACAAGAAACTGAGCAATATTTATGCATTTTCCCTACTTGCCGTTTGGTGCCGTTAACATTTAAAAAATATCTTACGGCCCCCATACACAAAAATATTTGCCTTGCACTATTTGGTGCCAAATCACTCCTCAAATTTCATACTTAAGTCAGCCGTTATTTTGACTGTAAAGCAGCTCATAATTATAAGACTGCTTATAATCGTAAATTGATAATTCATCAAGCATCGTACCTGTCTATCCAGGAGTTCGATCTGTGAAGCATGAAATATGGTACAAACCCTTCGCAAAATGTCGAACCCTCTATAAGGTTATTTAAAGCCGTTCGGTTTGAAACTGCGGTAGCGTTTTGGTCTGTCTACATTCACGAAGTTAACAAAATTCAGTTTACTATTTTGTTAATATTTATTTTATTTTGATTATAATTAGAAAATGTATGAGCTTTTACAATTGCTTCGGAGAGATACGTCCTCGGCAGAGGCCGCCGCTGTTAATCTATGCTCCCATGAACTCACCGTTTCCTTCCCCAAAGCATACAAAAAATGAATATCAAAGGTCATTCTGCCTTTGTAAAACTGGAATAAAAGCAGAATTTTTTTCTCGATATGAAGCGAATCTCTATCGAATAGTATCAGTGTCAATGTTAGTATACATAGCAAAAATATAGGTGTGACCCTTTGAATTTTCCTTTTGTGCATGCGTATTGTGATATTAAAATAGGAGTATCTCAGATTATTGGCGACATCAAACGACATGAGCCAATGGCGTTAGAACAAAAAGCGAAAAAGAGCAGACAGTCAAAACATCCCCTTCGGATTTCGGGAGTAAAACTATCACTCTTCTAGGGAGAGCGAAACCAGGTGCGGACCGAATAAGTATAGGGATCATTTCCAAAGTGTCAAGATGCGGGCAGAAAATTCATTGCTAATTGAAGAGTCCGCCGACATGACGGCGAAAACAGAAAGATCCGTCAAGACCCTTGGTATTCCTGCTATGGGTCCAACCAGGGAAACGTTTACAGGCCGCGTGGACTATGTTCAAAATGTTTGGCAGACGGCTGTAATTTAGTTAAGCAGGGAAGACCGCGAAAACCCTTATATGAGGATGATAACAAGACATCGTAAGCGATGGATTGTGCCTAAAATAATAACGTGTTATGCAAATGCTAGTAAACTGTAGCAAGTAGTATAATAGTATAAGCGTCTCGCCACCGTTGTTGTCTATCGGTCTGGAGGTATTTTAGATTGCCCCTGCAGTTAGGCGACAAACAATATTTTACTAGAATATAGAATTTAGTACATTATTTGTAATTCTACAGTCGTTTGGATGACAATTGTCAGCCGGTAGTGTAGCTCACATGATTATATTGGTTCAGTTTTCGATTAAAAACGTCAAAAGATGTCGATATAACGACCACCAGGAGGGAAAGACTTCAAGAGTCGACCAATTTATTTGAAAAAAAGAGATTTAATGTGCAAACTGATCCCATTTACAGGTGATCTGATGGAAAGACTTCTCAAGTTCGCACTTATTACTAACTGGAAAAACTCTCTTGATAAAACACGGCAGTCCTGATCATGTAATATGCTTTTAGATTGACGAACAATGCCAATCTGGAGCATATGCTCGAACTCGGCCTTGGCAGCAGTAAGTCGTGCAGGCGCGAGACAGTGAGGACGAGAGAAGACAGGAGGGCCAGTCGTCTGGATATGGTGGACAATGTCGTGCGGTAGTGTTGAAATACTGAAGGTGGGACGAGTGAGACCAGGATATCTCGCAAGAAGTTGGAAAAATGGACTATCAGGATCAGGTTCCAAGACAGCGAGTTTTTGGGACACTTCAGATGAAGGAATTCCTGGGAAAGTCAGTTTCATAGTCTCATCAAGTAAACGGAAACGACGGCAGTCAACAATAAGACCAAACGCTGCAAGAAAGTCTGCACCAAGTAAAGCACAGGGCACGTCAGCAATTACAAACACCCACGGGAAAAGACGCCGTAAACCGATCTCCAACGAGAGGGAACAGGTACCGGAAGTAGCAATAGGTGAGGTGTTGACGGCGTTAAGAAAGCAACTAGGGTTGGGAGACTGATGGTCGGCTGCTGAAGGAGGAATAACATTCAATTGAGTGCCAGTGTCAATTAAGAAACGTCTGCCAGTTTTGCCGTCGTAGACGTAGACGGTGCGACTGGGTTTATGAAGGCAAGGAAGATTGGTAGAATTAACCTTCGCACGAACCGGTTTTACCTGTTTGCTCCGAGTGGAAATAAAGGAGCAAGGAGAGATGCACTGACAGGCTTTAACACCAAAACTGGTGTGATAACGGCAGGTGGCGGATGAGGTGGAGCCAGATGAAGTTGGCTTGAAATGCTGGGAAGATGACCTCGACAGAGTCTCAGATGAAAAGACACTTTGCTGTTGAAGAGAAGCTACTTGCGCGGTAAGTTGTGAAAACGTAACTTTCAGCTCTGAGAGTGGAGACACAGAAACAACTGGAGTAATATGTAGTGCAAAGGGTGATGCTTTGGAGAATCCATTCGTCTCCATAAGCTTTTCAGCCATTCGAGAAAGAGTTGCGACACTAGCAGAGTCAGAAATAGGCACTAAAATGCGTTGAACTTCTGCTAAAAAATTGTCCATGGTCAATAGCTATCTATATCATAGACATGAAGAAGAACGATCACGTCGGGTTCACCAGTGTCGAAAGGAGAGATCGTCGAGTATAGTAGGTTCCCCAAGTCAAGAAGTCAGTAAGACCAAATAGGTAGGACAGTGTTCTGTGAAAAGGAGCTAACAAAAGGCTCTGCAGAAACAACGTGCGCACACTGAGTAAGCCAGTTGACGTTTGTCTGGTCCGTGCGCGTGTGCAGAGGTCATGGCATCTGAATGCGCCCGCCAGCCAATCAGCAGAAGGTGCCAAACCGGTGAGAGGCAAGAGCGAGCCATCAAGACGACCTTGAGGCTTGTCACGACCGCGACGCCTGCGTGATTCGGACAAAGGCAGCATGGGTCACGCTGGGCGAATTCGGCCACACGCGCGCGAGTGTGGCGCATAGACTGACAGCGACGAAAAAGTGTGAACACAGTGGGATAATTACAGGACCGCCACAACACTGGATTAAAGATCTTCCTGGTGTCTAGACTGGCCCCAGTTACACGTGATTTAAGAGAACGACCTCTCAAGTTCGCAAAAGTTACTAACTGGAAGAAATCTTTTGATAAAAGACAGCTGTTATGCGCATGTAATATGCGTAATGTTAGTATCAGGGACTCCGAAGCTGTCCTGTAGCGCCAAGAAAATAGATTGAGATGAGACAGCAGGGTTTCATAGGCTATTGAGCTCTGTCCAATGACAAGTTTGGGTGTACGCCCTTGAACCTTTGTGAGGACGTTGAGGTCTTTCGCAGCGAAGGGTCTCCAAGTTTGTACAGCAGACTCCAGTTGCCGCCGCACGAAGCTTCCAAAACTTTAGTGAATCAGGTGTTAGTGGTAGCAGAAAAATTCGTTGCACGAGGCATATACTCGGCTACCTTTGCGCAATACAAGAAGGGTTTAAGCGAGGGCGTGATCCAAATCTCCTTGTCCTTCTGGGCGTCCAGTTTTTGCGATGATATGCCATTCATTCGGTAAACCATGCGGTAAGAAGAGTTTTATTTAGCCGACTGGTATCCCATCGCATCGGCTTTCATTGAAAGTCAAGTGACAGTTCTTTAACCATTTTTGAAGTCAATTATCATTTGCCTGCAAATTCTGTTTGTCAGCTGCAGTTTGAATAACGTGCAACAGTTTTAAAAACAAAGGCAACATTAATTTGATTTGGTTTCGTACTAAGTATGCAGGGATCAAATCACTCAGTTTACGCAAATGGTGTTAAGGCATGGAGATTCTTATTATTTAGTGTTGTTGAAACGTACAAAAGAGTCTGGAGCCCTTGCTTTACCCAAATCCTTCCGAAGTTTATGAATGTGCAGAAATAGCGGCCGCTACCTGGTTTGCGTTGACCATATATAATTGCTATCCAGAAAAGCAAAATCGCGCCTCATTTCGTTTATGCATATGTAGGTATTTTTTATCATCACACAGCAGTCAATTCGAACATTTGGATAACTTTTTAAATATGGTCAGTCAAACTCCGTTCCATTGTTATTCGCCAGTGAGCTACAAATCTGCCTTTAAACTTTGCCGATAAAACTGTAAGATCAGACAAATCCAACAGCACACTAGATGCTTGGGCATGCACTCATTATCCATTAAAACCGCTACAGAAAGGATTGATTCTACAAAATTTTATTTCAAAGAATGCTGCGCGAATTCGAAGGCCTATATTGTAAAAGATTTTGAATAGAAGTTGGGAGTGCGTCAAAACATTCTTAAAATTTTAACACAAAAGGCTAGCCACGGGAAAGGTTATAGGCATAATAATTAGGGAGGCCTAACGCTAAACTCTAGGGAGGGTAAAGATTCCCTTTTTCTAGCCATTACGCCAGCCCTAACTCTCGTATCAATTCCAGGCCTCATAATAAATAACTCAATCTTACAATAAACCCTGACATCTTTCCATAACTTAAATCTCTCCGGAATTTGACACACTGTCACTCCCATTACCGAATGGCTCCCTTTTTTATATCCTATCTTAAATTGTAGATGCTTAATTTAATATTGAATGGTAATTATCAACAATTGAATTACTTGTGTTAAAATCATAAATGTGTGGGCAAAGCAAGATCGGTCTGTTCATCCTCTTACCAAATTTTACAAAGCACTTATCTATGTGCATGCGCTCTTTCAACAAAAATGAGCTTCATTAGCCGATTGTATGTTAACTAATGTTTCCACCATGCAGCATCGGTTTGTCTTCTCGTGTTTCCTGCAGTGGCGCTCTGCACGTGCTGATAGTTTTGATTATATCTTCGAAATATTACATGGACTAATTCTACTTTCCCCTTCGATAGCATTTAATTGATCGTTAATTCCATTCTACTTACTGCACAGCGTCACAAATAGGTCTTCCTTTTGGGTTTGCATGCCTTCTGACAGGAAACTGCAAGTTTTATATTTTTTGATAGATTGTTTCTTTTTGCAAGCTTGTTTGGGATACCCACAATCTAAACCGAATATATTATAGATTTTAAATGAGCTTACTTTCCAAATGAGCATATCGTTGACAAAGCCGGTGCTTTCATTGAAATATTAGCCCAAGCGAATGTCAAGGCTTCGACAGCATTTGTTAGGCCCGCAACGATCATATACATGGTCAAAGCCTGTTCTTAAAACCTTTAAACAGTTCTTTAAAATAATATCACCACGCTTATGATAAAACGGCATCCCTTATTCCGGCTTAAGTGGGTTCTAGCCCTCTCAACCCGTAAATAAATGGGCAACTGAGAAGTTATTTGTCTACCAACGAGTGCTCTGAAGTTTTTCTTCTTTAAAACTTTCTTTTTGTTACTTATTTAGTAAAAGTCACTTTAAATTAAATGAGCAAATTTAATCCAGAGTAAAATGCATATCTTGTGAGCTCTTATGTCCGCATAGAATGTTGATTTGAAGACATTTTTACTTGTTTGCGAACCGGGCTACGCTCGGCTGAAGTCATTATATCAAACTTTATCGCTTTCGAGTGCACTTGCGTTTTAAAATCTGAAAGAATGTATATGTGGAGAAAGCAGAAGTAAACTAATAATCTTCTAAAAAAATGGTGCAATTGGATTTGTATGTTTAAGACCATTGCTATAGCAGCCACTGCCTACATTTGCATGATGATCATTCTTGCTTCTTTGATCTCGAGATGCTCTATTTTTTTCTCCGATTTTAGGGTATCTCGTCGCAAATTTAAGCAAATACTGCTATTTCGAGTCATCATTCTGACGTTCTGTTTACTCGTCTTCGTTGCATCAGTCTTGACTCGTATTTTTACGCCTGCTCTGTATCCGATCTGGTTTCCGCAGGACAAGGGGAACGAGACCCAGATGCTGATGCACAACTAAATTTGAATCTTATTCCGATCTACAATACAACCTGTCTTTTCCGAATTAACTCTGCGCTAAGATACAATTTTAATAAAGCTACCACCAGTTTCGAATTATTTTGATTTTGAATTTCGAATAGGACAAACCGAAGAAATGCGTAAGAAATTTGAACGGGCCGCAGCGACGGGGTAATCATATCGACTTTCTGAAGTTTAATCTCACGTTTGAAGGCTTATTCGATGAAACCAAAGCGAAGCGGCAACGCTTCCCCATTAAGACCGAATTATATATATTATCTTAAAAAAACATAGACGAACAGGTTCCTTATGTGTCTGTGGCGTCGCGTAAATTCGACTTGGTTTGGAAGTGTGAAAACGCATGACGAATTAGTGCTCCGCTGAAGGCGCCTAAGTGCGTCTATAAATGTTTTCTGAATGCACAGACTTGGGTAATTGTAAAATTAAGAACGTTATGTTTCTTTTTATGGATCCAAAACTTTAAATGGTACCAAGGTGCGCCATCAGTTGGAAAGTGTGCAAGCCATTGCGGACAATACGTCAAAATTTGTTAATTTGAATAATGCACTGATTTAGCGCGAGGACGAATAACTCAGTAAGCGACTGACCCTCTCTTGCCATTTGCATGTACCTTAATCACTTGTCTAAACCACGAACACCCAGGTGCCTTATTTTTTCCGCAAAATGCATCAGACTGCGCTAAATGTACGTCATTTTGCAGGCCACCTGTCACCAGTCATGCAACCGTAGACGATAACATAATAAGCAGGCGCCTTGTGATGCAATTTCATTTAGAGCACCCGTAGCAACGGCCCGTTAGTTAGGCAATTGTGATTAATCCTTCCGCCGAAATTCTGATTCCATATTCAACAAAGGCAGATCTTCAATTTTAGTGATTAATTAAAAACCATGCCAGTGTCACAGTGAGTACTCTAGATGGCTCTGATCAAAGCTGCGTTTTCAGCTCTTGTGGCGGAGGGCCACATGGCTGCCTCAAAGTCATGCACTGTCGCAGGTGACTGTTTCCTCTTGGTGAACCTAAAAAGTTTAACTAACATTCACTCGCTCATACACGTACGCACACACGTGTCAAACTAGTCGCAGTTAATCAAGGGCCACTTCAACATGCCACCCAGTAGGTCTCCTCTTCAGTCAACGCACCGTTCGACAATTACAATACACCAATAGCAAACCACCTGAAATCGTTTCAAATTCAGCTGTCGTCACCACACGCAACACAGCACACACACACACACACACACACACACACACACACACACACGACAGTTCCCCCGTCGATTTCGACGATGGACACCACGCGCTCCAACAAGCCGCAGCAAACGCTGAAGCAAGCCGCAACTGACACAGAGGTGAGCTGGGCAAGCAATACGCAAGCGACAGCTAGCAGGAGCAACGCAGAGAACTGGCGCGAGGGAAAACAGGAGTTTAGGCAGACTTGCGCAGAATCTACCCACTCGCTCGCCACTCCCACCTCCGTATCCGGTGTAAAGACAATGTCAATAAGACCGGGGATGAGGGAGGGTGTAGATGGCTGGCGCGATAAACACTCAGCACGCGCACACTTGACACAGCCATCTCGCTAGGTATGCTCCCGACTGCGCGGGAGCGCCATAAAGGCCACATTAAGAGGGAGCCATTGCAGCCTGACTCTCAGTCCTCCCTCTCCTCCCGTACGCACACACAGACACACGCGTACAGAAGGAGCAGCTACGTAGGGGGTCCGAGTTTTCCCGTCAGTTGGCAGACCCTCCAAGCCACGGCTTTTAGCGCACCGTGATAGATTCAGACGCATTCAGATTTATTATAGTACGGGAAGAATCGCGCCGAGGTCGACCTCACTCTCTCCCCCACCGCATAGTGACCGCCTAGCTTCTCGGGCACCCGCAGTGGGGCCTGAAACCCAGTGGGAGCGCGAGCGCATTCACCAACAGGGAATCAGAAGTGAGAGAAAGCGCCAGCGCCTTCCAGGCCGCAGGGACCGTGGTTGGCTGAAGACTGGCATTGCATGTGCATACAGACCATTGGATCTCAGAAGGGTGAGAGCAGCCCACACACACACACACACAGACTCGGATGCAGTGAACACCAACGCTGGCTTCGCCAGTGGCCACTGATGCCTGAGGCAGCCGCATCGGCTTCTGTGCACAATAAAGCCCTCACTCTGGTGATTCTTGACAGTTGCCTTAAACCTAAGGTTCGGTCTCGTGATTGTAGTGCTCTAATCACAGCCACTTCCTAGACTTCTAGAATCTGACATGTTATTTCGTCATTTATCTCAATGTTTTCTGCTATTATTGTATCCAGATGCGCAGATTTAGGAAAGGTTCAGTGAAATGATTTTTATGGATATAAGTGTTGCACGCTTAAAAGGGGACCGGCAAGAAAATGCCTACACAAACTACCGTGACCTATGAGACGCCTCACAAGTTGTATTCGTGAGAGTCGAATGTGTTCTGACGTGATGCAGATGCTAAGATCGGCGTTTTTGCTGGGTTGTTAACGTTAGAAATCCTTTTTTGCCAATTCCCCTTCACAAATCATATAATAGTTAACCTCGCATTGCGATGTTCATCTGTAAACGAACATGGCTTACCAGTGAGTACCTTAGGTGGCTGTAGGTATGCTTGTGTCATAAGATCTGATATGCTTTTTATCAATGACCTCAATGTTTCCCGCTATTGTATTGTCCAGTCATTATTTGCCATTGGTTAGAACATGACCACTATCATCTCCATGTTGAAGATCAATTCGAATTTTACAGCAGCAGGAGAAAAATAGGGTCAGGCTTCGCTACATGTCTCTCTCTATTTTGCTATTCGTTACGAAAATGAATTGCCAAAAGGGTTAGAGCACATACGTAGACCCCCTACAACTCAATTGTTCTCGTACCTGCTTCAGTGGCTGGCGGGTTAAACATGACGCATGCTAGTCACCCATCGCTTACTTTTCTTGCTACCCGTATGCAGCGCTCCGGGCGTCTAAATTTTGGCACCATTTCCCAGACTTCATCCAGTTCTTTGTGCTTAATGCGTGTGCTCAATCCTCAAATTGTCTTTCAGTGACACAACTAGACATTGGAACAAAGGATAAACTAGTAGGCCACTACGGACCAGTCATACTCATCATACACTCATATGTCAGTAATATTTACATGAAACATTTTACGGGGGGCTTATAGTTATTTCCTACTTCGTACTTATCTCGCATAAAACACGCATCAAATGATCTAACATTAAGTATTAATACTTTACTTATGAATTCCGTCACACATTTTGGCCGGAAGACAATTTGCTCTTGGGTAGCTCAACGATTTAGTTCTGCTACCTTCCAAAGAAAATTGAAGTTTCTCATCAATATAACGCCACCTGACACCTTGACTTTTGTTTAACTGATAACCGACTTTATGCACATGGTTGACATGCTCTCACAGGCCTACGAATGGTGAGGAACATTTCCTAAAGGTATATAGTTGCATGCGTTATACCAACTACTCTATCTAAACAGAGTGGTTTATCAATGAATTCTTCTGCATGGGCATAGCCTCCGGAAGAGTTAAGTTGTAATGGGTCGTGCCTGGCCGACTAGCTCGCGTCGAAGTGCACTTTGCCAAAGGCTCACCGACGCGGTGTTCGATGTATCGATCAGCCAATCACGGTTCCCGCATCTACGCGATTTAAGCCAGCGACGAATAGCGACGCAAGCTGCCCCCTTGCCCAAAATCTCCAGGCCGACCTACCCAATGGACGCGCCTTCTCTGTCTTCTGGCCGGTTTGCTGTTAAGACCTCACTTGGACTGCACCTGGCTCTCCTGCCGGTTGTACGCTCGCCAAGTGTAACTTCCTCTATCTATTCTACTTTCCCTTGTGTACATAATACATTCTTCCAACTACTCTGGCCTTTAAGGGCTTCCCTTCAGCACTAAGCAGCCATGGTCTGAAGACAGCGGTTGCAGGCTTTAACTCACTCAACCCCTTGCGTTATTGGTGACGTGAGGTGAACGCTCAACTTCTGATGCGGCCTGCCGTTCCTGCGTAGTTGCTGACTTCCCGACCTGTCCCAACGTATTCTCTACGCATTTGGTGATTTACGGACGTTTTCCTGCGTAATTGGTGATTGGCATTCGCGACTTATTGCCGATAGCCCATTCAGCGCAGGCTATGTTTAGTTACGTATCCAACATTGATGTCCCCGTTTTGAGTGCCAGCAACCAGATCTCCGTAATCTCAACCCTTCCTTCTACTGCCAACAATTCTTCTGGGTTAACTCATACTGATACGGCACACTGATTTGCTGTTGACGTTTTACCGAAACAGCGGCTTTCTTTAGCAGCCCCTGCATCCTGGCTCATTCCAGCCACAGCCGCCCACGCTGTTCTGCATCTTCACCTTGGTACGTATCTCTCTCACTTACCTACACTATTTTTCCTACACTGGGATTATTTTAGTATCTTCATTACGGTCTCGTGGAGAAGATTTTGAAGTATGTCGTGCCTGGCCGACTAGCTCGCGTCAAAGTGCACTTTACCAAAGGCTCACCGACGCGTTTCTCGATGTCTCGATCAGCCAATCACGGTTCCCGCATCTACGCGGTTTGAACCAGCGACGAATAGCGAGCTTGCACGCGTTTCCGACGCAAGCTGCTTCCTTGCCAAAAATCTCCAGGCCGACTACCCAATGGACGCGCTCTCTCTCTGTCTTCTGGCCGGTTTGCTGCTAAGACCTCACTTGGACTGCGGCTGGCTCTCCTGCCGGTTGTAGGCTCGCCAAGTGTAACTTCCTCTATCTATTCTCCTTTCCCTTGTGTACACAATACATTCTTCCAACTTCTCTGGCCTTTACGGACTTCTCTTCAGCACTAAGTAGCCATGGCCTAAACATCGCATTTGCACGGCTTAACTAATTTAACCACCTGCGATAAAGTATTCATTTGCTTTGGGGTAGAGACTGCCGCATCTGTGACGTTTTGTAGCGATGTATACGTCGAAGTTTTTATGTTGTATAATGTTTGTGCTACTATGATTCTCTTTTGAAGGGAAGATGAAAAATTGATTTGGTTTTGGTGCCGGTTAATGCCTTCTTCGAGGATCAACGACAGGTAGTCATGGACACATTATGGCTGGGCATTGACATTCTGGGATTTGCGACTTCTCCTTCTCTGTAAATCTGTGCAATCCGTTTGGCATGTGGTGCCGTAGAATTCACCTGCCAAACTAACTGAACTCGTACATGTTATGATTTCGCTAATGCCTAAGAAAACCGGTCTCGAGGACGTGGCCTATAGTGCCTTGCGATCTGTAACCGCGGATCTAGACAATTTTACACCGTTTATTCGCCAGGGACGGAGACCAATTGGCGAGCATTCAAGTTTAACTGCAATGAATGACGAACTTTGTTGAGAGAGGCTTTAACAAGGCCTCTAATAAAGTGAGGGCGCCGTTTCGAGGGCAACAGCGTCGAGCACTTGAAGTGAACGGTTAAACTGTGCCCGAACCACCAACGTCGTATTTCGTGCATGGCCCGAGGGTATCTTGCCGATGTGGTCGCAGCGAATAGGGACTGCCATACTTGAGACCTAGTCAGTGTACTTCATTCAAAGGATGATATTTGAGTATGGTTAGTAAAACACTTTGAGGATTTGTCCATTTCCAACACATGCAGACCAAGGTTAAAAGTGGCAAAGAAAGGATAACCGGGCGAATTCACGTTATAAGAAAATGCATGAGGTGATGAATGTATCGCGTCATGTTCACATAAATTTTCTAAGGCTTAAGGAAACCTACCGAGCAGCATCGAGTCGGGCTATTATCTGGTGTTTTACTCATCATTCAGCAACAGCTTAACCCTTAGGTAAACGTCAACGTCGTCGTGTTGGTAGCCATTTAGCTCGAGAGCAGCAACATTCCCGATGAAAAAATTCAGACGGAAGTCACAGGTGTAGTTTTCTCTACAACTGGTAACACGCATATCTACGACAAGTGTCCTGAGGCGTCTAAAAGATGTAGTTAGTTTGTGGAGGACTTTTCTGCTCGATGCCCCACCCAAACACATCTCCAAAGGCTTTAACCAAAGCTTTGATCAGTCCTCCGATCTGTTCAAGTTGGCTTGTAGATGGTTTTCATCTGCCGTACTTTGGACAACTCTCCATAATTTGATGTCATCGGCGAACAAGGTGACTTCACAGTCTGGATCCCCGACACAGTCGGTGATGAAATCGAGGAACAATACGGGACCTAAAACTGCTTGTGAAGGTCTTTTCTTGACGATGACCCGTTTAACCACATCTTCAAATATACTTTTGTCGTCAAAACCTTTCATCCCATGACGCTTCAACACCTTCGGTTGATGAAAATTTGCTTTTTGGAAATGTGTGTGACAGTTAAACTTTTGGTTATAACGCATAATACTGTCGCTCGTTGTAATTTTTTGAACCTATAGCTTTTGTTTTAACTATTGATAATTGACAGCCCTAGACGGGATACACACCGTTTTTATGAGTTTGAACATATTCCTTTGTTCTTAGTACCATAGGTGTGACCGGTGGCTCTATCCAGGTATGAAGGAAATCACGATAATGTTTCCAAAGCATTGTTTGCAAAGACATCGTGGGCAGCATGTCGTCGAGAGTCCGACTTGCCTGAAATAGTTATTATTATTCCTCTGTATGAAAAAGCTTGTTTTTATTTCCATCAATGACAAACGCCGTAGATGGTGCGAACTTTAAAGCCCATGAAGACTTACATGCCTTCGCAACTGTTTGGAATATGCCAAAGGTGACTCTCCCCACTGATGTCAACGCCCGTATCGGCACTATCCAGACATCTTTGGATGGATGTTCGGCCGCCAGTGTGTCGACAGCTTCGGTAGAGAAGTCAATGTTAGTGCCCCGACCAATGCGTACTGATGACTGCAATGAGCGCAACATGTATGTCAATGAAAAACCTTTCACTTAATCCACCTTACGTCTGCGCACCTGGATACGCAAATGCTAACTGCACGCTCCCAGGAGCTGTACCCCTAAAGCCTTATATCCGAAGAAGTCAATGATGTTATCACCTTGTCCGTATACAAAAATGAATTGCAGCAGGGCTATTTGTGCACTTCAACACTTTACAGTCGCATGAAACACGCTCGGCTGATAAGGATGTACCATAAGGAGCAGCAGGCGATTGATATCGACAGCCCAAACAATAGACAAATCTCCAAATTCGACACAAGTAATTATCTTCGAGTCATGAACGATCTGCGTCCTCAATTCATGTTTACACTTTAGAGCATAAGGGGGAAGAGGACGTACAGCGTAGCCTGCTATTTTTTGGCTTCTACTGCTCTACATTCATAAGGGTCATCAACACAGGGGAGACAGTGTTAGTGTACCAATCATTGCTAACTACTGACGGCAATAAGTCCAACATAAATTTCAATAAAAATAATCTCACTCAGCACGCCTCAGGTTTGCGTTTCTGGACAATAAAAGAATAGGAAACGTCGAGAGCAATGACGAAATAACAGGTCAGGTCTAATGACGCAGCCATACTTACGGCCGTCTAAACTATCAAGTGTTATAGCATAATGGTTTCCTAATGAACACCCAAGATGGAAGTTTTCCTTTTGAAGCAGAATTCGCAGGTGAGGATGGACACTGCCGCAATCCCAAAGTTAACCTCAAAATATAGACAACTTCAGATGAAATTCAATTGTCTACTGTGTAAGAAAAAATGGTCAGAGCTCCCCTTAACCTGTAGGCAATGTTGTCGAAATGGTTGCGTATGACAAGCTGGAAAAACGTAGATAGGGGTTTTTAGTAGGCTTCTGCGTGTTATATTAGCGTCCTTGGGGGCATAATGGTAAAAATATGGACATTTATCTTACATGAAAAATGCATCATTAAATGCAGTCTGATGCGTGTGTAGATAAGCATGTAAATGGGAAGAAAATGCCAGTCCCTTACCACGTAATTCATCCTTGTTCTAAATCAGTGCAAGCATCAAAGGAAAAAAGGCTTGCCGTGTTGCCGACCATGGCTTATTAGCGCAACTTGGTGACATATGAAGTTGAAAATCGGTTATGGAAACAATGTCTTTATAAATTTCCATTCTCTGCGTTCGCTTTGAATAACTTGCGCATTTCTTCCTAATAATTTCGGTTGATCCTATTGGGCAATTGAAAACCGGTCAAAGCATGGTCTTGATTTATTAACAATGCATTTAAAGGCGCAATTAGTTTCGAAGAAACAGATTGCATTGTAAATTAAGATAAGTTTCAACAATTAGTTTATCGTCAGCATCATGGGTTTGTTCCATTTGTTCAGATCGGCAAAATTGTAGGCGTAAAAATAGGCGTCAAGACTGATGTGACGAAGACGAGTAAACAAAACACCAGATTGACGTCTCGAAGTTGCAGTATATTCTTTAATTTGCGAGGAGATACCCTACAATCAGAGGAACAAATAGAGAATCAAGATATGAACGGAAAAATAGTGATCATCATTTAAAGGTAGACAATGGCTGCCATAAGAATCTTCTTGGACATCCGCAGTCATTTGTCCCATTAAGTTTTGCGAGTATTTATTCCCTTTTGCTATCAACACACACATACTATTTAAGTTTTTAAAACGCAAGAGAATGGAACGGTGACAAAATTTTATATTATGATCGCAGCCAATCGTAGCCTGCTTCGCAAGCAACTAAAAGCATCACCCACGAAACATCGTAACTGGACATACTTTCCTACAGGAAAAGTACTTTCATCTGTATTAAATCCGTATCTTTAACATCAAATCAGTTTTACCAACAAACAAGAAAACAGATTTAGGGAAACACAAAGAAAATTTGGAGGACTCGTTCGTACCTAATTTTACAGACGGCTAGAACCTGCTTAAGGCGGAAATGAGAGGACCTTTTATTCGTTATGTGGTGACATAACTGTGAAGAAATGTCTCAAAGTTAGTGGAGCAGTTTATGCCAATGTGCATGATCGTTACTATCCGAGCGAAAGTTGACGATGTTTTTTGCATGTCATTGGGCACATATTTCAAGACAAACCACCGACGTCGTCGTTGGTCGTGTAAGTATGCCCAACTTGAATGAGAGCGCATTAAAAATCTGACATTTATTCGGTTAAAATGCACGATAGCAGCAATATTTATCTTTCAATTTCTTATACGATATCGAAATGAATTTCCGGATAATCTTTAAAGAGAGAACTAGCTAGGATAGGGCATATCTATGTCACACCAGTGACGTTTTGCAGTGAGAAGAAAATGAATAATATAATTAATTCAATGTTGTCGAATGAGTCTGAGTTATTAGAGTTGTTATAATGAGTCTGTGTATTAAGTAGAAAATGAATAAAAACGTTCGCGCTACGTGTATTTGCATGAAAAACGAAAAAGGTTTGTCGAGCGCCGGACCATTTTGTTTATTGTTTTGAGCAGGACACCACCTTATTCTCTTTCCCTTGAGCTACAAAGAGCGTCGGGGGACCTGATAATAATATTCCGCACATTTCCTGTTCAGAACTGTTGTCTTTTATCAATACTTTTATTAAATTTAGGAGTACGAACGAACTTGAGAGATCATTCTCGCAATCCACGTGTTACTGGGGCCAGGCTGAACTCCAGGACGTTCTTTGAGCCAACAGGGTATTCAAAACTTGGAATGTTCCGCTTCTGGAGATCTTTTTCCCGCAATCTTTAGAGGTTTTTGAATGGCAATTGAACCGACATCGATCCGCAAACGGCAACATCACCTGAGTGCTGTCTTTTGGAAGCTCGGAAAATAGTGATTAAGATCCTGCACTCTATAACTTAGTAAGGTTTAGTTTAAAGCATTAATGCCTATAGATCAATGCAGAACGGTGACAAAAAAGCTAATATTATTATACTACTTGCTATATTCTGCTAATAATTTTTTCATAGACTATATAAATTATGCACAGCCCATCTCTTATGATCTTTCGTCATCATTCTCATGCAAAAGTTGTTGCGTAGTCAAGACTCGATTATATGCAAACCTCGACGTGATCTTGAGCGATCGTGCCTGCTTGCGGCCATATTCCACGCGGCCACTTAAAATCCTCCCTTGGTTCGACACGCAGCGGACTGCCGATGATCTTGACGGATATTTATTTTTTCGTAATCTTGTCGATGAACGCTGCAAACAGCCGGAGATTATCTGGCCACACTTGTGGCACTTCTGAAATGATCCCGGTGACCTCTGCGGTTTCTTCCTTGTTTGACCCTCACTCCAGGAGCGATAGTTCTCTTTCCTTAAATTACCAAGGGGATGTTTTACTATCTGCACTTTTCCCCCTTTTTTACACCACCCTTGGCTAATGTCATTTGGACTCATCAATAACCTGAGATACTAATATTCAATATCACAATACGAATGCACAAATGGGAACTTCAAATACACATCTGCATTTCCCTCGAATCTACTAATATGGACACTGATACTGTTACCACGCTATTAGATTGTTATTTGCTTATAATAATAAAACAAATGAAGCTCTTATTCCAGTTTTGTAGAGGCAGAAGAACGTTTGACTTTTGTTTGTGTATGCGTTGGGGAAGGAAGTTAAGAGTGCAGCGGAGTAAAAATTATCACTGGATGTCTTTGTGCGGAACGCACAGTATGGCGAGTGCTGCATGCAACATGCCTAAGTTTGCAAAAGTTTGATCATAACTCGCATACCACCGTGAACACATTTTCGAAAACATAGAAATAAGCAGCGTTAATCACATTTAGTTTTTAAAGGACGATACGAAGTACTGAGGGTATTTGAGAAAAATAAATTTTCCTGATAATTCCAAAGTTTCCGAGACATAAAAGTAGCTAAAAACTAAAACAAAAAAATTTCAATGTTTGCATTATTTGAAAACGGAATATTACAAATTTTTCAATATAAAAAAACAATCCTTAAGTCAGAATATTCGGTATGCATTAATATTAGTGGATAACTATAAGCTGAATATTGTCAATAAAGTTGGGAATCAATTAGATCGTTTTCAGTGTCTTCATCGATACAACAATAAATTGCGCTTCTGATCGACGTTTATATCAAATTCTTTAGAGTAAGGTAAGCATTAAGAGCCATAAAAAAGAGTTTTTGGACATAAGTTCTTAAGAAAATGGTCATGTGGGTCATATTAAGAAATTTCTCAAAGCAGCAAACCACATTATCGAGCATACAAAACTCTGCAAGATAATTCGGATATTGTAATTCATAGGATTAACGGAAGCACTTTTCATAATATGTTACCGATTTAAAAAGGTTTTAATTGTTTTATTCGGCTGACAAATATATGTGCATAGTAACATTTGCAAGGTAATATCAGAATGAAATTCGAGACCTTTGACATATTTTTCTCATTGACCGGCACGATGGAATGCGCCAGAATGTCCTTTGAATTCTCCAGTATCATGGATATATTTTGGGGTGCTTGACTGAAATGACGCCTTGGAAGCAGCGTTGAAATGTGGGTACATCTTAAAACTGCTTATTAGACAATGGAAAGGCTTACTTTTGTCTTAATGTTGGATTATTTTTCGCATAAGTGAATTAATTCCACTAACTGTTAAAAGCTTTTGAATGCAAAAAGGCTGGTCACATATAAAGTCTTTATTGCAATATGTTTGATGCTTCTGTCTGTTCTGTTTCTACATAGTGCAGAAGTGGAATGTAAGTTTACAAGCAAGCATATTTTAGCTGCCTCAGGTCCAAAAAGAGCTTTTTTATATAACCTTCGCGGAAAAGATGTGCGAACACTATGCTTAGACGGCAAGGTAAGCCGTGCGGTGCAACACAATGCGACGAAAACATTTTTCCGGCATCTTCTACAAAAAAAACTTCATAAGATAGGAAAGCATAATTTTTTCGAATTGAATTGTTTATTTTTGTTTCTGAAAGTAAATGTGGTTCGTTAAATTTGGCTTCACTTACATTTGAGCAATGTTGTACAACGTTTTCCAGTTTTGGGAGGATCGATTTACCGCTCCTATCTTATTTTGAAAATTTTCCATAACACAATGCATAGTAATAAGGAGTTTGGTTCTATCGTACCTTATAGCATACAGAATTTCTTCTACATAAGCTTGCTCAGATTTAAGCCAAAATTAGTGCCAATTTCGCTCCATAACTTTAAATTAGAAATGAGTTTTCCAAAATAAAGCCATTCTTAACATTAAATCCACTCAGTCGATCAAAATAATCTGTCCAAATATATGCTAACCTACCGAGTTTTGATTTCGCCATGAGAGTTGCATGCAGGACTCGCCATTCTTTATGTCCCCGAAGCGATTGCAAAATATCAGAAATTTCCTTATTTTAAGCAAAAGTGAAATAGCATTACACAAGCGATTACAATGAATTTGGATTACTTTGTTTATGTCAAAGGACCGAGAAACAAATGCAGTAAGTTAGGTGGCCTTAACAATTGACCGCAAAAATAAGTATACATTTCCTAAATCCATTTATTTACATAATTTAGGTTTATACATTTTGCGACGATGCGCAGGAACTATAAATTGTGCCTCCCTTCCTCCTCCTCGCAACAGGCTCATTTGTGTAGAAAACTTACCGGTATTTGGTACTTGAGCACCAACGAGTACATATTGAAAACATTTGTACATATTGGCTTATAGTTAACGGCACGCAAAAATCACTTGAGAAAAAATGCAAATGCAGCAACTTATTGTAGCGTGTGGTACTCGTTAAAAATCTTGCGGTTTGAAATGTATATTCAATCCTGCAAAATCCTTTGAAGTAGGACAATCACCCTTTTAGTTAAGTTTATTGAATGCAATGGTCATTAATGCTAGTGAAATTGGTGGGAGCCTCATATCAAAGGAATTACTGATGCTATTTAGTATGACAGAAGCAATTTTTGTACTTATATGCATTATACTATGGAAGAACTCGAGAAAACGTTAACAGTGTAAAACATGCTCCCCCCGCCAGAACTGGAATATGTTGGCCGCAATTAATCAAATACAAGTGAGACAAAGTTTAAGGAATAGCATATTTTGTCAGAAACAACTGAGAACAACTTAAGTTTTAGAAATTATATTTTGCTACCCCGCAATGCAGTTAAAAAGTGTTTTGGTCGCAATAAGTTTTAGTCACCGCTTAAAACTTAACTCAACCTCCCCATATACGATATCATGAAGATAATGTACAATATATCTTATTGAATTTTAGTCACGTAGAAATATGCTTTTTATGCACAGTAATCCTCACTTATGCGTTCTTCAGAAACGGGACAGACAGAAGAAGGTCAAAGTCATGCTTTGTATACGATCGCTCTTTTCTGAATTTGCAATCTTAATACAGATCATAGAAGTAGTCCACTATGGCGGGAAATAATCCAGTGTAAGAAGAAAAGTGATTTTTTTCATTTCCAGTCAAACTAAATCACTTATCTTCAGGAACTTTATAAAAATTGGCAAACATTTTAAAATGAGCAAAATATTTACATTAACTGATATAATTTGTAGCAATTTTTACTTCCACGGAACTTGAGCATTATCAGAAAATTTAGTTTTCTTTGAAAAATAATTTGTACTTCTGACATTACTTTTTACAACACATTTGCGTGCGTTTGGTTATTATTACTTCGAAGTTTTTGTGCATTTGCATACGCTGAATTACGAGAGCTTATAAATATTTTGTAAACTCTGGCCTCTTGCACGAATTCCAGGCCATACTGAATGCTTATAGTGCATATCCTGTCAGTAAAATAGAAGAAATAGTTTATCACTTATTACGCGTATGAATCTGTAAAAGGCACGTAAGCATCGTTTACTCAGCGCAAAGAAATTACCTTCGTGCTGGCGGCAGAGCCACTGGTGTGGGTCCATGCATTAGCATAAAGGACGAACGCAGGAGAACGTGAGTAGCCGTGGTATAGACATACAGGCTTCTCTCATTGGCTGGCACGATGGAATGCGCCAGACTGTCCTCTGAATTCTCCAGTATCATGGATATATTTTGGGGTGCTTGACTGAAATGTCGCCTTGGAAGCAGCGCTGAAATGTGGGTACATCTTAAAACTGCTTATTAGACAAGTTACGTGTCGTTTCGGGATTTATGTGAAGGCTTGAGTCAACTATGACAGAGTCGTCTGAATTTTCAATGACAGCTTGGACCTGTAGATAAACAATGTAATTTTATTTAAAATTAACAAAAAAGATAATGAAATCAATTACCTTACTGTCTTGGAAGCTCCAAATCAGACAGTTGCTCATTATGAGAAAAATGTAACGCACAGGAAGGCAATTGTGGTGTCCATACCGAGCCATAAACCTGCCATGAAAACATAATTTGATGCGAGGACTTACCAACATAACCGATATGCAGCACAAGGCCGAGAATACGAAGGAGAGGGACACCGATTGCATAGTAGCCGACTACTACGCTGACTGCTCCCCGGGCTTGCAAACCACAGCCATGTAGGACGCCGCCGATGTGGCCCTGATGGAAAATAACAGGCAACTAACGATGTACTATGTCATGTGTTCCAGATTTACAAGTCTGTAGCACAGGCATTGCATTTTAAGCATGCAACAAGTAAAGGAAGAAAATTTAGCGCGCTTAAAAACGCTTTCAGGCGGATTTTGTGTATGAGGTAAGCTTCTTCGTAATTTCTTGCCGGTAGGTCTGTTGAACTGCGAGTAAAACCTGAGTTGTTGAAAGGTATTCTTGACATTTCTCTTTAGTATTAACTTTATACGCCTTAAAAGTGACGTGATCTGAATTTATTGACAACAGATTATGTATAAACCATATTTATCTGATTGTATATATATTGATTCAGTAATATATACGTAGAACTCACTGCGTACGCATCCAGGAGGAGGATCGCTGGAACGTAAGGCATTGGTGGATCTAATGCGTCAAGTATGTCTCTGACGCATATCGAACACCATTATAAGTAGCAGTACGAGTCAGAAGAGTGAGATTCACTTATCAACACCGAGATCTCTTGGGGCTTTCATAATATATTACTGTACTCAATTAAGTGCAAGTGGCTTTAAACAACTTTCCGTTTTCTTAAACTATGTGTTTCATAAAAAAGAATTTAACTGATAATGTATCGGAGAACAGTGTAGCATGTTCACCTCTTTGGAATAATTAAGACTTACTACTGTATCTAACTTGTACTGCACAACGTTCAGCTGCAGAGTACTTTCTTTCCTTATGACTTGGGCGAATGGGGACGACCAAGGTGAAGTTAGATGGGTAATAATCTTTCAACCGATCATGTCATCTTTCAGCTAACAGCTGAGTGTTGGTAGTACTGATACTATTGTCAGAGGTGACGCTGATTAAAACCAAGCCTCGGGCTCATATCCACTCGATCGGTGTCGCGCTGAACATACAGACACTGTCAACACTGTAAAATCACAGTAGCTGGTTTGGTCAGCAAAGAGAAAAATCTGCAGCAAACAGAAGATCCCATCAAGGATTTTTAGAGCAAAGCCATTTTGCTCCACTTAGTCATAGCAGGACCCTGTGATTCCTAAGAGGCAGGCAGGTGCAAAAGTGTACACAATCTCAAGTCCCATTATGTAAACGACTTGTGCTCCTATTTGCATAACCGCAAAATTTAACCAGTTTGGGCTACGAATTTGCATAATCACCAAGTGCGTGGATACTTCGAAACACCGGATTTCTGCCAGGTTTTTTTTTTCGAAGTCCAACCCTGATTAGTCATCGGAAAGTTGGTGCGTGTCTACCTTGACGTCTGCCATGATTCCCTCCACTTAAGCACCTAGGGCATGAGTTACTTTCAAAGTCTGCGAACTTTCTGACTGGAATCACAGGGTATTTTGAAGAAACATAGCCTTTGCAGTCCCTTATTCCGACCGGGGACAAGAAATCTCAAGTAGTTTGACCTAACCCCTGAAGGGCTGTAGACTTCAATTCAGACTGGCCTATTTTTTCGGCAGTTGAATCCCCGTCCGGGAACCTGTTTCTCTCATCACAGTACACCTTAAACCCAAGTGTACGCCTTCAAAACTAACCGGAATACAGGCATGCACTATTTTTTAATTCCGAAAAGCCCTCTGATGGTGTGCCCCATCATCGCCTTCAGTACAACCTTACTCATATATGATTTAGTGGCAATCTTCTCATGTGGATTCGATCCTTCCTAATTGGCTGTCAATTTTAGTTACCAATACTTAGCGGACTTTGCGAGGGAGATTGGTCTTCTCCAAGCTCCATCCTTGCTTTTATTCGTTTACTTTATACAGCAATGACTTCATCAATAAACTTGATTATGGTGTAACCATGATGACCGATAATATCGACGAATCGGACGGCATTCGAACGGTAGTGGACAAAGAATGTTCACAGACAAATATTAACCAACCTGAGCAATGGTCGCATAATCGGTTTTTTTCGATCAATGTCAGTTTGTGTAGTTATCGAAACCAGATTTGCGAACCGCATACTCCACTGCTTAATTTCTCTATCATTCTAGGGGTTGGAAACGGCAAGATGTGAGTATGTGGAGCACGAATTCACGTAGAACCTTCGTTGCACTACTCAAGCTTAGCCAATTTAGTGATCTCAGCCCTGTGCCTCATAAAGCCATTTTTTCGTCCTTCGATGAAGCCTGTTTTGGTAAATTCTTTCAAAGGTTATAACGGCCGCAACTGGAGATCATTATTTAATCGTGGAGACTATGGACAACTAAGAATCTTAGTATTCATAAAAAATGTCAAAGACGTACAATATGATTCAGACAGGGTGCAGCATTGTTGGAATAATCTAGCAGTTGTTTCCTCTTCCATCCACATACCACTGAAATACGAATTATAAAGACCAACAAGCGTCTGTGTCCTAATAATGTTGCTAAAGCAAAACGCACATAGTCCCTAGGCCACCGTGATTGACGAATGAAGTAGATAAATTTGTGTATTAAGATGATACGAGTAGATGTTTAGTGGAACGCATTTCTTTGAAAGCGCGGGTGACAGACATATTTGGCATTGTGTCCAAAACCCCATCTCTTTGACCAATCGATCAAAAGTTCTGATGGCATAAGAAGCACATTTTCTGACTAGCTGACCTAAGGAAGGGGGTAGCATGATAGTATCTCCGTACGACTATCCTGCATAAAATCGCATTGGTTAATCTGGTTAGATCCGTTTTTGATTGATTGCCAGACTCGCCCTTATTCGTTTCGCAAGTTCGCGTCCTCCAATTTCGATATCACTTGTTAACTTGAAGCAGCACAAACCATTTTTGCATCTCCATGTTATAGGTGTGGATTAAGCGATAAAGCTAAATCCTTTCATATCTAGTTCACCTTCACGCTTCAACCCAAATCAAAAGTCAGTAAGTAAAATAAAGTACATAAAACTGCGAACTCGATATCTCTGTAGCGACCTTGTATTTCTTAGCCATCCTTTGCTCACATGCCCTGTGTGTCTGGTTCTCGTGTGCAACAGCCCGTGCGCGCCTCAGGTTGTCAAAACCTCCGTTCAAGGTCATCCTCTGTCTGGCTCACTGGCCAACCACTTCCCAAAGCCAGTCCGAAATAGGACCCTATTGCGGGGATTGCTGACGGTCAGTGACTCCCCGAGTGGCCCGCTCATGGCTGGATTCGCACTCATCTGGGAGTCACTTACCTATTACTTACATTCTACGTCTATTACACCTTATTAATTATCCCTAACAGTCTGGCCTTCTACGCCTTATATAATCAACTAGCTTATAAACGTTGGGATACGTTCTATCATCTATTATCTCGCCCGACCACACCGTATTCCACAGCTCAATTGTTAAGGCGCTCGCCTCTGACCGGAGAGACGCGAGCTCGAAACTCGAGTGTCGCAGCAATTACAGCGGTAAAACTGGAGTTGGGTGTCACTAGTCGATGAAGGCAAAGGAAGAATACCTTCCTAGTATCCCAGGTCTTTGCTGGAACTGACCTTCTACCTATATCCTAGCCGCCTCGTGGTGGAGACTAGAGTGAGAGCTCTAATGGCAACATGGACGGACGAGTGGGTCCTCTAACAGATTTTTGTACGCATATCTGCTACAAATCAAAATATGGACAGAGGAAATTTGAACCAAATATTTACCTCCGAAAATGCTAAAAGTTTCGATGAACAATGAACAAGAACCATGAGTTTGTAACCTTTTTATACGTCTTTACGCCATTACGGGCACTGGAAGTTTGATTTTACAAAAATGTTTTCATATTTTTTACTTTTACATCGGTACCCAATATTAATTCAAAAATCGTACTTTCTTTTCCGTTAATTATTAGATTCCTCAACATTTATTTTCTGACTTGCCATTTTCCATTTTTATAGTTCGCAATAGCAGACCTTTTTACTTATTAGCCAAGCTTTTACACATTATGAAAATCTTTAAAAGGAAGCAATTTGTACTGAAAATATATACATCCAGTGATTACGCCTAATAAACTACAAAATGAAACTGAATGGCTAAGGACAGAACTTTCAGAACTGTAGTGGCTTTATCGCTACAAATATATAAAACGTCTTAGCAAATACGCGATGAAAACTTTCAAGGGTACACTAAATGCTAATAAGGGATTTACCAGTCTATTCTAGTGGAAAAGTCGCAAAATCCAGTAAAGATATTGACGATGAAGATTAGAAATGATACAACTCACTTAGATCCTTCGCGATCCTAGTCGGCAGTAGTCAAGTAGT
>JAYGXS010000003.1:22187714-22311790 GCA_036362985.1 Ligula intestinalis | reverse complement strand
GTTATTGATAAATTTAAACAACACGTAAGTAGGGCCAAGAGCCCACAGAACAAATTTTGCCAAAGCGGAGTTTTCATGTTTACCCAAAAATTATCACACCACCATTAACTAAATGATCAGACACAGGCGTTATCACTCTTTTGCTGCTACATTACACAGTTTCTGTGGATTTGGCTCATAAATTTGATCGTCAACTTCCCTGTGTGCCATTTGGTATGATCTCATTTTTAAGTTTTATTTTTATACACTGCCCATAGGGTGATGTGCTTGCGGCGCCTTTCATCTCTAGCGCCACGCTGCAAAACAGTTAATGTGATCCCAATTCTGGCCCTGCCTGTGGGACAGTCCATCCCGCTTACTGACTCATATCATTTGGCATCACCAATGAGCCGAGGCACTATACGTCTGCACATATGCTACTGAAAATTTGTTACTAGTCATATATGTTTACTACTTTACAATTCGGCTGTTGACAAAAGCTAGTCCACGGATTAGCCGCTAAAGTACAACGGAGCTGCTCTCATGAAACTGTCAAAACAGAACTCCAACAGCTGCATGACAAGCTGCTTGAAAAACGGGTACCCAGAAAGGTTCTTCCTCAGGAATATTGGTGAACGCACAAAGAAGCCTGCTGCTTTACCCACAGAAAAGAAAGGCTTATTCATAAGACTACGTTTCTTAAGCGAAGCAACAAACGAGCTGTTAAGACAACGCCTGAAGACTGCCATCCCAAGCGTTTTCCCCACGGCGAACTTACACGTGTTCATCACGAAATCTCCCCTCCTACGATTGAGAGGTAAAGATCAACTCCCGTGTTAGGCCACATCCATGCGCATCTATTCCTTCAATTGCTCCTGTGCAGCAGAAGACATTGTCCAAACAACGAGGCGCCTATAAAAAAGAGAGTATTCAAATGCGTACCAGCCTTGTCGATTAGAGTCACCGAGCAGATATTGATGAAGACTTTCAGATTGTCTACAGGACATTAACCAACTTATCGAAAAGCTTACGCTTGCGGGTGCTTGCAAAAGCTGAAGCATTGGCTACACGGCTAACGAGTCCAGTGCTGTCTTATCAGAAAACGCTACCACAAACCCTTCCCCCACCGTGGCCGACCCCGACGCCAGCTGACGATGGCACATCGTACCTATCCAGTAGTGACAGTCGCTCGCTCCATGCAAATGTTAGTGATCACCCTATGCACCTGACCCCTAACCAATGCCCACAATCTAACCCAACACAACGATATCGCCTACTAGCGCAGACTGACATAATCTGCAGTGGCCAATCGGCGCCCATGTCAAACAATTATTGATTTTTCTACACGCTTAAACTTCATATATTTTGCAAACTTACTGACCTGATGAAGATTTGCCGAAAAGATATGTTTGGCAAAACTCACTTTTCTTATTATGGAAAAAACAACACTTTGAATTTTTCTATTGTACCGATACATTTTTCAGAAAATTTGTCACCGAAAGCGTATGCCTACCTTACCCTTAATTAAACTAAACCAAACAGAGGGACTCACAAACTGCTATTGGCAAAACAACTAATCAAGCGTTCACTGACTCACTTTCGCCTGTCATTTATGGATTTATGCCCACATCACGCTGGCAAACACACACGCGTGGGAGCACAGAGTATGCTGCTTATGGACGCCTCAGACCACCGCTGAGTTTATGTACAGAATACGCAAATCCTACTGGTCTTTCCTTTTCTCTATATATTAGGAAATTGGGCGCAATAAATATCGACTTCAAAGAAGACTAACGGCTTAGGCCCCTGCATAATCACTCCAATATCGCAGCGGCATAAGTGGCTGGAAAGCACGCCAACCACTACCATGACAGGTGAGAGAAATTGTGTATTCTGCACATTCAACGTCAGGTTGAAAAAACTTGACAGTCGAAAAAGAGCACGCCGGGAGACTTACGTGCGGCATCGAAAGCGTGAGGGCGCGGAAGTCGTCACAGCGCCTACAATGAAATGATTTGTGAGTAAGTGTTGAAGATTATTTGGGGCCACTGGTCCATACATGCAAGATGTTGCGATAGGTGAGGGAGTCAGCATTTCAACATGCACTAGGAGTTGGCTTCTGTTGACAAGGTTGGGATACATTATTCCGAATTAAGATTTAGAGTATCGCAAGCTGACTAACGTCGACGTAAATATTATTACCAAAGTGTTGACTGAGTTTGTGTTTTGATTTCGAATATTAAAATTCAATTTAGTGAATTACTGCCTGAGAAGGTAATACAGATGACATTTCATAACTTGAATATACCAGAAAGCGTACGGAGAATGCCATCTTACGAGTTGCGCTCTGCTAAGTTATGCCAAGTAGCAGCAAAAACGACGAATCAGATGCCATTCGTATATTACTGATTGCGTGATGACATTTTACGAATAAATAGATTTCTCAAATGAATAAAAAGCTTCAACGAAGAAGAATAGGAAGAAGATACTCAATTTGTTGATAATTCCTATCGTTTGTACTCATGCATGAGTTGATTTTCAGGGTTCATAACAATAGCACACACATGCTAGACTTATAGGGGTACTAGGTAATTTGTGACTAAGAATGAGAGTGTGAAAAAATCTGCGCAGGGATCAGCTTGCCAACGTCAGAACGACATATCCATTGATTGCGTTCTCATTCGCGGATCAGATAAATCAGTTCCCTCATCCTTTTACTTCAAGCGTGGGTGATTATCTTGATGGGTACGAGGCTCAACTCTAAGCCTCGTATTCAGCTACCTGCGATAATTCATCGTTCCGTCGTCCAGCCACCCGCGTTTATGTATGCGCTGTACGAACATTCACTCAGTCTGGACTGTGTAGTTACAAGGACACGGAATATGATACCCTAGCTCAAGTATGCCCAAATTGTGGAAGTCATGCAGCACGTTTTCCCGAAGATAACAAACACGTTGGTAGCTTAATGATGCACAATGCAAGATCAGTTTGAATGAAGGCACACGGAACTGCCTCCTATTAGACTACTTCTGCCACCATACCGGAGATTGAGGAGTCCAATGGAGGACTCTGCTTAACTTAAAATATTTCTTAGTAAGGGAAGAGTAAGAACCAAACGGTCTCTAGGTGCCTATGGCAAGACTTTATAAGCGAAAGTCAGTTGGATGGACGTGAATGGACTACAGTGAGGTGGCACAAAACAAACTTCTAGTGGAAGACAGCGAGTGTAAGCAAGGTTTTACTACATTGAAATGTGAGTGGCGAATACAAAATTGACACGCGAGTTTTCCACAGAAAACTGATCCGTGTACAGCGAATTCTGCCTATTTTCTTCCCTTTGTTCACCGAAAGGACTCAATAGGCTCATGCAATCAATTACTTCTAGTCAGGAATTGTTAGAGAATATCCTTATGCAGCTCAACTGGACTAAGGATTCCCTTAAATGGGTATGTCTAAGAATAAATATTAATATAGACAAATTTTGAATGGTTGTGCACTGTTTTGTTTACTGGACCATTTTCCGTTTTGTCTAACATCCTTAAAATATTATTGTTAGCTCTCTGGGGTTTAAATTAGCTCTTCTTGGAAGTTTTCGGTCCACTTAGTGGACCGAAAACTAAGTGTAGCCGCAGTACTCCGGCTGGAAAAGTTCTCAGCCATAGTTTGTAGTGCTGTGTTCGATGTAGCGCATTTATGTGTCCCATTCCAGGAATCGGCTGCGTATTTCCCAAAGTGTAGACGTGATATCAATTTCGATGCTCCTTCAATTCATGTCTCATTTTAATCTGCTGGCCAACGCTGTGGAGTATTTTCTAGTCAGATGTGACTTGTGTCTGATAACTTTCGTCGTCAAAACGCAGTTCGCACTGTTTCGTACGTCCATGCGTGGATCGTCATAATTTCAAATAATAGAGAACTTCCAACCCTCCCCGAACAGAAAGAACCTTAATATATTTATTAGCCTTACAATGAGCTTGTACCGAAACTGGAACATCACCAGGTTCTACTAGTACGGCAACGACTGTATCTTTCTCACATCAAATTCGTATGACTTAATATAGTTATTATTTACTGCAATTATTGATTATAATTGCGTCTTCATGTTTTAAATGTCGCTTATACTTATCAAGCTACGATGCTGCCAGCACGTTTTTTGTAATGACTGATGACCTTATCTCTCTTTCCTGTCCAACTCGAGTTTGTCTTTTTTCGAAAGTAACTATATCGAGTCGCCTTTTCACAGGACCTCCAGGTCGAAAAGTGCTGTAATTTACTAAGTGATAATACAGTTCGGTCCTGAACACTAATTCCATATGTACTATTGACACTAACATCGGGAATGACATGAAATACGCCTACCTACGATCTAGACTTACTTACGAAAAGTACCACGTACACCATCACGCAAGTCTTGCCCTTGTCAAAAACGTTTGTCTGACGCTCTTTCAAAGGCGGCTGGGTTGGTTTTAAGTATACTCTCCGGAGTGTCACTGGAACAAATGCCTAGTCACTGCGATTGTTGTCGCAGGGCATGGATCTCCGGTGGCTGATAACAGTAGGACTACCTGCCTTCGCGTCAGTCCGAATTTCAGGAAGTATTACTGCGCACTGTGACCGCAACGAACTCTTGAACAAAACTGCCCAAGATAGAAAACATTTCTAGATAATACAGATCCAAGGTGAATCACCGTAGACAGTGAGGTTCTTATGCTTTTAGAAAATTCGTGATACTTTGAGTCGGCCGTCAAGGCCCATTTACGATTATCTGAATTATTTGTTCTGGTCGTCTTTCAGCTTAACGACGCTGTGATTATTTACAAATAAGAACATTCCACTACATGCTCCTTACTTGCAGGCTTAAATCGTTCAGTCGTGTAGTGTTTCAAATAAGCGTTGAGGATATCACTTCATGCTAAACACCGAAGGATTTCAATGGAGGATAATGCTTCGTAAACCTGCAGACTTAGCTGCTTATGCTCACGTCTTCGCGAGTATCCGAGTGCCTGCATCGGAAAACTGTTGGAGTACAGAAAGACTGCGATGAAATATTGGTTACCGTGTCTAGCCGCCAATTTGCCTATGGGTTTCCGAGGATTCACATGAGGCCTATTGCAAGCGTAACCGGCGCGATATTTCTATCTCCACGAAGGTGTGCGTGTACCCTGCACCTGTACCGTCTGTTCATTTATACGGATGAATGTTGATATATACGCGTGGAAGATGAGCGGAAGCTAGAAGTATTTGACCACTACTGCTTGAGGCCGTCCTTCGACTGAAGTACACTGACTTCGTCTCAAATGAGACCGTCCGCACTCGCTGCGACAAAATCAAAAGGATATCCCAGGCCATTAAAGAACGAAGACTTCGGTGGTTTGGACACGTTCTTCGTCGTCAAGTTCAGTGTTTTTGCCCTCGACTTGAAACCGCCACCTAATTGGAATGGTCGAAGAGGGGTGGGAAATCAAAACCTGGCCCGACTTAGTCCGTCAGGACATGAAAGTGGTTCTTCGGTATTCGGTCTCCGGCGCTGGAAAAGAGACTGGGTAGAGCTCTCCAAATCCGCTACCGCCAATCGTCACACACGAAGAGGTAACATCCGTGACCTCATCGAGGCCGGCTAGACCAGGCATGATCGCAGACGTAACAAGTGCAAGTAAAAAGGCTAGTGACTTGCTTATTAATTACTTGAGAATGATAGCAAACTTTTGCAGTATCTGCCGCACTCCCGCCTCGTTCACCTTCTAAATCCAGTGTCATGACATTATCAGGCCAATCGGAGGAAATTTAGGGGTGTACCTTTGTAGTCCCTAGGTGTACATGCGTGTCGCTATATCCAAAACGGTATCTCAACTTATTGGCATAAGCCAATGTTGAACAAATTAAATACCCCGTCTGCATGTGAGACACACTCCTGGTCCGCGCACCATGGACTCAGTTTCCATAGAAACAGGTTGTATTCGGCTCGGATTCCATCTGAGCGGGAGCGCAGTTGAGGCAATTTTAAGGATGCATTGCAACCTGACTGTCCGTTTTGAAGGGACTTACTTGTACTTGTACTTGTAACGGCATTCACCTCGGGCGGGTTGAGCCGGCATCAGTTTTGACGTTGACTGCATCATGAATCACAGCTGTCCAGGCGCGTCGATCTTGCGCCTGTTCACACGAGAGCACCATCCATTCACGGTTCCACTGGCGTAGGCCGTAGACGCATGGGCCGGAAACTGACGACAAATCCTGCTTGACCGTTGCTGTCCAAGTTTTCAGCTGCCCGCCGCGACGTTTGCGCCAGGTGGGGGGAGGCGTCGCCACAAGCAGGTCACGAATCAGCTCACCATCATCACGCCGGGCCGCATGCCCGAACCACCGAAGTCGTCTCTGAAGCAGGAGTGGAGGGAGAGCGTCCAGGTGACAGCGTCGGCGGAGATCGGAGCAGCGAATTCGGTCGACGCGTCGGTGACGAAGGATGCGGCGTATGCAGTCATTGTCAAACACCTCAAGGCGCCTCATGTCCTCAACACGCATAGGCCATGTCTCTCCGCCATAGAGCAGGATAGATCGAACCACTGCTTGGTAAACACGGGACTTTGTGCGTAGTGATATTTCCCTTCTATTCCATAGAGGAGCGCACAGTCGGTAGAAGGCAGATCGGGCACGGTTGACGCGTGATACAACCTCGTCGACACCTTGACCCGTTTCCGTGACCAAAGAGCCTAAGTATCTAAACGAGTCGACCTTTTCGAGAGGAGCGCCGTCGAGAACAATAGGAGTGACAGATGTAGGGGGCACACAGGAGAGCATGACTTGGGTCTTAGTCGCGTTTAGGCGTAATCCGATGGATCGGGCACGCTCATTAACCTTGTCCAACGCCTGCTGAACTGCATTACAGTTGTCGCCAAAGAGGACGACGTCATCAGCATACGCCAAGTCAGTCACCCATTTTGAGCGATCAAACTGCACTCCCGGGAAGTCATCCAGTGCTTTGGTCATGATCCAGTCCACCGCATAGTTGAACAGGGTTGGTGAAAGGGCACAACCTTGGCGGACGCCCGTCCTGACGCTAAAGGCTTCCGTGTCACCGTTCTGCGTCCTCACCCGTGTGGAAGTGCCACGATAGTATGCCTGCATGAGATTGAGAAGCTTAGGTGGTAGGCCGTCCGTCCTCATTATGTTCCACAGAGAACTGCGATCAACAGAGTCAAATGCGGCAGCAAAGTCGATGAAGCATAGAACAGTGGGTTGTTGGTGACCCGATCTCAGTTCCAGTACACGGCGGAGATTGAAGATCTGGTCGATGCAGCCACGACCTGGTCGAAATCCACTCTGGTTTGGGCGGGTGCGCTGGTCTCTTGCAGTTTGGAAACGTTTGAGAAGAAGAGACGTGAATGTTTTCGCCGCTACATCGATAAGGCTAATGCCTCTGTAATTTCTGCACGCTCGTCTGTCGCCTTTTTTAAACAAGGGGAGGATCACTGCTTTTCTCCAGTCAGAGGGCACAACTTCGCTGTCCCATATCTTGGCAAATATTTGTTGTAGCCAGGGCCCAATAACCTCGGGTGCACATTTAAAGAGCTCCGGCGGGAGGTCATCCTCACCAGGTGCCTTGTTGTTGCGTAGCCTCAAGAGAATGGAGACAACTTCCTCTACACTGGGTGGCTCTGTGTTGCACTCATACAGATGGTGGGGATCGTCAACATTGGGCGACAGGTCAGACATCACAGGGGGATCATGGTTAAGGTGGTCACAGAAATGCTCGCGCCATCTCTCTAACCGGTCATCGATCTTAGTGATTACAGCACCGTTGCGATCCAGTAAAGTCTCGGTGGTGTTCCCCGAACCTCTGCTGGCCTGCTTTAAGAGTCGGTAGAGCTTGTGGGTGTCACCTCTGGTAGCTGCTCGCTCCGTTTCCGTGGCAAAGTCGCTCCAGTAGGCGTTCCTATCGGCTCGGATGGCCCTTGTCGTTTGGCGCCGCAGCTCTCTGTAAGTGGGGGAGCCAGTGAGTCTGGCTCGGCCGGCCTCCTCAGCTAACTCAAGCGTGGGTCTAGTGATCCAGTCGCGATGTCGCCGTCGGGTTTTGCCCAGATGGGTGTATGCCAGCTCTGACATCGCGGCCTTCAGGGACTGCCACGCGGGCTCTGGGTCCGCTCGGGCGTCAGGGTACAGGCCGTCGAAACGGTTCTGGAGTGCTAAGTGGAAGGCGTCGCCAGCAGAGGACTTCAGCTTTGCAACATCGATCCGCTGTGGTCGGGAGGGTCTGTGAATAGCTCTCAAACGCAAGCGAAGGGTTGCCCGCTGTAGGACATGGTCCGATGCATGAGCGTTTCCTGTATCAGCACCGCGGTAGGCTCGACAATCCAAGACCGAGCTGGCCCAGCGTGCTCGGACAAGGATGTGATCTATTTGGGCCTGGGTATGCCCGTCATTTGAGTACCAAGTGACAAGGTGGTGGCGCGGATGATCAAAACGGGTGCTTGACACAACGAGGCGGTTAGACGATGCGAAGCTGACAAGGCGCTCACCGTTGGCACACTGCGCTCCGACAGCAAATTTGCCTAGCACATGACGGGTTCCAGCGTCACACACACCTGGTCGGGCGTTCCAGTCACCGGCAATTACGAGTAGATCGCTTCTTGCGATGCGGTCAACTGTTCGCTGGAGGTCACCGTAGAAGTCATCTTTTATGCTGTCATCAGCAGCCAGAGTAGGCGCATATACCGAGATGATGGAAACGTTGACTGGGGCACTTTTCAAACGGACCCAAGCGATCCGCGGTGAGACAGCCTCCCACTCTAGCAGACTCGAGTGAAATTCATCGGCCAAGGCTATAGCGACACCATACAGTCCAGAGTTGTCGGACACACCACTGGTAGAGATGGTACGCAGAGTCAGTTCTTGGTACTTGCAGCAGTTTGTGGCCAGTGCCAGGTAGGCGGACCTCAGAGAGACACGCCACACCAACACGGTATTCAGAAAGGGATTTGGCTGTTAACAGTTGGGCGCCGTCATCCCTCAAAGTTTGAACATTCCAGCCTGCAATTCGCAATCCGGCATCAGCTCGCAGATTTAACACCCGTCCCGCGATGCCAAGAGGATGGGGCGCGTCGGTTCCCGCGGACGCCGTAGCAGAGATCGTATGTTGCGTATAGTTGTGATTCATGAAAGTGTAGAAAGTCAAGAAAGTCAATTCCGTGTTTCGTGGAGAAAAGGGGATTAACGCTAGGTCCCCGGTCTTGCTCCCCTACCAGAGCCCCGTTAGCCAAGCAAAAGCAAGTTTCCGGCGCGCACCAGCTTGGAGGTGGGGTTGGATTTTTACGCACCTGTTATCTTGTCGATTGGCAGCTCTGAAAATGATCCTATCGTCATGCTTTCTCGTTCTCCGGGCCATTTTATTCTCTATTTGAGGCTAAGGAGACTTGCAAGTGTCCCATTGGCTGCAATCATTGGATTCCGAGGACACATCTCACACGACACGTCCAGGCTTGTCGCCTACGTTCACGGGGCTACTCGAAGAAAGAAATTGTAAGCATTATCCTTGTGCATATTTTTTCCTGATAAATTCTTTGGATTAAGCTCAAACCATGGTATTTGGTGAGATTAGGAGATATTTAATTCTAGATTGACATTGGTTTTCTTGACCACATATACACGAAAACGGTGTGAAACCATTCGATTTCCCTCAGCTTGGTTGAAGAGGGTCTTTTATTGCCCGTTTGGCCCGAACATGCGTTGACTGTTACTATGCACTTTCAAAAAAGTGTTGGACGTCTTCGAAGCCAACTTTTTTTCTTCTGTACGCGATAGGCTGAATTCAGACCCACATGAGACCTATAATACCATAATCGTACAGAAATAGCTTAATAAACAATGGAGTGATACTGCTGTCATTATTTCCTTACTGCTTTCCTTTGCTAAATCGGCATGTTGATCGTGTTGCTTATTTCGTTTCTTGGTAAACGTAGCCTTATTGGACGTGGATAAGAACGCACGGATATTTCGCATAGGCCCTTTTTCTTCACGGCGCTAACGGTTGGAATTGGTGGCCTTTTACATTCGCTGATGCTAGTGATCTGCTGGTCATTAACGTCTACCGTACCGTGAGATCTGGAGGTGGAATATCTTACCAGCCGCTGCGCTTCATCTCTTTTTCTTATCTAGTTCGCAAAGCAAATGCGGCTTGTCCTAAGCTATCCCTTCCCCACCTGACATGCAGATTGACACCTTATGAGATACATCGGCCCAGCATGCAAGGGTTTCCTTTTGATGTGGTCGGAAGACAAGCGGAGTGAGTAAAGTCGGGTTCATACTACTTTAGCGGCCGACACGTACGATCTAAAGGGGCAAGCGTGTTACCATTCACTGGCCAACTCTGGTCATCTTGACCTCAGTTTACCGATCGAAATTGGAGAGCGAGGGAATTGTATAAATGTTGTGCATCCACATTTTACCATACTCCCGTCCACGTGTAAGTCACCATTGCGTTTTGGGTCTTCCTCAAGATCGACGGTTAAATCGTCGTCGACTAAATGGAGGTTAGTAACAATACGGTGGAGCTGATCAGCGGGAGATGACAAGCAGTCCCATCTATGAGTATTTCAGGTAACAATCGAGCTACTAGCAGAAAACTTGTTTCGTTTGACCAGTGTCCGCTCAGTTAGCCAGTTGTCATTACGTGCATGTGCCTGTATCCGCCGTTGAGTCTTGCTCCTAGGGCATGGACCTTAGGTCCTCTGTAGCCAATCACTCAACTGACGCAGTTTGATTGGTTATTTTTTCGCTAGACGAGTGTTTCGGATGACGAAGTGGGTACCGTAACGGAATAAACTCGAGGTTCCACCGTACAAGCGAAAATGCGAGTCCCAGGGAGTAACTGAGCGGTAGCAGGTGTGATTGCCGGCACAATAACTTTTCTCGTCTGACGTTATGTATTCCGTCGCGGATCCATCATCAAAGCCAATAGCAGAAACAGGTGGTTCATGTTATAACGGTGTCATCCAACGTGTCACCGTGTAATTACGCCCTTTTGAATCCCCAAGGAAGAACACAATAAAAAGGGCATAATTCTGGAATGCACGCGGAGGAGGGTTTATTGTGCACAAAACTTGGAGTTGCTGTCTCGGGTGGTAGTTGCCGCTGGTTGATCACCAGCGTGCTCTTTGTCCCGCCTTTGGGGCAAGCCCCGGCACTGGGAACGGACTGGCTGTAGCCTCGCAGTCCCTTCTGCAATTCTCCCTGTGTGAGGGGTGACAATGGCTTATAAGGGATTGTAGGCCACGCCTTCTCGTTTGGCCTGATTGACCGCATTGGGATAACTGTGATCAGTTGGCACGTGCGTAAGCTCTTAGCATGCGTGCGTGCGTGTCCGGTCTAAGGTCATTGTGTGTGGACAGTCATCACCTGTATGCGGTCAGAGCTAACAAACAAAGACACTTGGCTAGGCTCGACGCCTCAGGAAAGCCTCCAAATGTTGCTGTCATTTGGTCCTGCTAATTTCCTAACAGTTCATACACAGGGAGTTGCACTATTTATAAGATACAGTCGCCATGCTACTGCATACCCATAACAATTACCCGCTCTCCCAATCAAGGATAGTTATCCGCTTGTGCGCTTATTGCTTGATAGCCGGCGTGTGATTCGCGACCTTCTGAACTTTCATCACCTGCGTTGGACTTGGGCGTGATGATTACTAGGCCATCTGACTCCTAGGCGCTGACGTTAGAAGAAGTGTTCACCTCTAAGCCCAAATGCTGATTTAAACAAAAAAAAACAATAAGAATGCCGCGTGGCATGCGAAGCTTCTGGTTGCCAGGTTCGTTCACACGAGCTGACGTCGCGCACTGCGTCCCAGTGCGAAAAGAAGCTTAAACTCCATGGGTTTAAAAATTAGTAGTAGTAGTAGTAATAGTAGTAGAAGCAGTAGTAGTAGTAGTAGTAGCATTTGATTATTACAGCGATTTTCTGGTGTTTCGTTGTGTCTTAGCGCGTCTGACTCGCGATGCACGTGATATCACCTAAAAATCTGTTACCCTGTATCCAGGCATTAGTCCCTTATTCAATGTTACTTTTAATGTACACACTTGGCGTTATCCATCTCTTACTCCTAACCTTTCCGTTGTTGATTCATGTCAACCAGGCTGCTCTATGGCCACACAATGATGAAGAAATCCCAGCTGGTTCTACGCATGTAGAACAGTCCAAAAAAGACCTTTTGATGCTTCATTCTACGGCTGTTCTGACTTTGTCATCAGCAGGTGTCCACAAATCCGCGAAGTCTGGCCCAGGTGAGTTGCCTTTTTAAATCAAAAGTATTGCGTGAAGTAACATCTTTGTGAACTGAATCTCATCCCGTCATGGTGTGGTGTCTGACAGAAGATTATTGTCCAAATTTTCTGTTAGTAGACCATATGAGAAGGAAGATGTCCCGCTATTCATACGAACCCTCGTTTTAGACTTACCCGGCATTTAAAATATGGTTTGTTTGCTTTCTTTGTAGAAGTCCCAACTGGTGACCGAATTCCGACGCCTCAAGAACTTGCTTTCGTTCGGGATTTGAAACGCCGCAGACGAAGTTATCGTGGTGTACACACTGCCAAAAGGCCTTACATCGAAGTAAGTTGCACTTTGTCGCGGGTTGTCTTTGCTTGCGTGCACCGTAAAACACTGCACTGTCAATTTTCGGAGGTACTTGCATCTTATATGCAGGTCACCTCTAACCTGGACAGTACTCACTTCAGTAAAAAAAACCGTGAAGTGATTAGTTAAGTTGACACGAGATTAGTTTTTCTTGCTACGAAATTATTCGCATTTACAAAGGCTACTGAACTGACTTCAGTAACTTGCTTTAGGTTTTACGCGAAGTTATTAGTCATCACACCGAACTTTTACGGGACAGCAGCCTAGAACCACCTCTGTCTACAGCCTTTTCTTCACCTCCTTTAAGGTAAGCACAATTGCATGCTCGCATTAACCTCCCTCAATACGTACTTTCAGTTGGAGTTATATTGCTTTAAGGTACATAATTTGTTTGCTTCTTGTCCGTAGATTTCCAAATCTGCAGCGCATGTACTCTGATAGATAATGAATTAATGCTTATTACCCTTAATAAACTTATCTAAAAGAGCGATTTTCCCAACTAAAAAGCTTTCGCAGAATTAAATCTACTCAGTGGTTTAAAATAACGTGCCCAAATATATGCTAATCAAGTCAAGTTTCGTCATGACCGTTGCACGATTACGTACACATACTGTAGACAAGCATATTGCCTAGAAGATACAATGCCATCAATTGAGCGATGCGAACGGCTGTGTCCAATATGGCGGGTAATTCCAGATTTTCAGGAATCCTCTGGCTTTCTAAGGTAGTTAATCCCGTTTCGTTCATTCATTAACGTTCACCGATTGCTATTGGAACTCACTCGTCATGCTCTGCCTTGGGACACATTCTCAAGCCTCGCCAACAGCCTCTTAGTGGCTGGTAGTCTAGGGATAAGTAGAAGATGACTCGATCGTTTGGGCAATATGTTTATTCGCCTGACGTTTTGAAATCCGTCGCAGATTCATCATCAGAGAAATACTCACAGAACAGTAGCAGATTTACGGCAGAACCCTGTGCACACACAAACTGTTTCGGTTACTATTCTGTGAGTATGTCTCTGATGATGAATCCGTGACGGATTTTGAAAGGTCAGGCGAATAAACATATGGTCCAAGCGATCGAGTCGTCTTCTACTTCCCAGTTACGTCCTTGGGCTCGCATGTTCGCTTGTATTAGTCTAGGGATAAATAGCATTACCGGTGAAAACAAAGAAGAATGAAATGCCTTTTCTAGCTCACGGCCGTCATTGGACAGTCATACCCAACCCCAAGTGGTGCACCACCTGAAGCCCGAACCCGCGACCTTTTGAGCAGAAGTCTAACACTGTAACATTTGAGCGACGGCCTCGTTGTCTTGTCGGTTTTTATCGGGAGGAATTGACCTTCATTTATTAAATTTCATCGATAACTAGCAAAATGCACTCGCTAGAGCGATATACTTTTGATCAGAAGGTCGCGGGTTTGAGCCTTGGGTGGGGCATCACTTGGGGGTAGTTATGCTTGGCAGATGACTAGTGATCCATGAATGGCCCTTCCATTCTCCCTTGTCTTTGCCGGCAATGCAACCTCCTGTCAGTAAGCTGTGTTTGGTACCACCCTGGCTGCCCGTCTTAAGCTTTTCATGCTTTGGGCATTGCTTGCTCAACCTGGACTTCTTTTCAAGTCACCAAGCCGGGTTTTACCACGTTTATTCTGACTGCCTGAGGACTGCGCGCGTGTGCGCCTGAGATTAATCATTTGCCTTCATCTACGTGACCATTTGCGTCGCTGTTATCAACAGTCTCATTTTTCAGTAGTACCAAGCCCCACTACTCCGACTTTCCGCAGTTTGTTGTTAAATAGAGTTATTTCCACGTAGCGGTAAAAAAGCGCACAGTCACACGAACTGACTTATTTCTTGGAGCTTACTGAAAAGCCATTTGGAAATTCCGCTTTCTGCCTCCTCTGAGGCACTCTTAATTATGGGCAAAAAGATCCTCGCATTTCATTTTTTGTTAGTTTACCAGTCCGAGCATCGTGTTGCGTCGACTCCTCTGTGCCAAAGGATGCTAAGGCGAAGAGCTGTGATTATTAGATGTGCACGCAAGCCCTTTAAACTGGAAAAAAGTAACTTTGCTAAGACAGGTTTGTCTATGTAGGAATAAGCCTACTAGAAAGCTGTGTATGAAAAGTCATGCATCCAATGTGTTTGAAACAAAATCCGCTTTTAATTACCAAAGAACGGGGCTAATTACAGGTCTTTCATTCAGAAAATTAAAAATGGGTGCGGTTCTGTGCATCCCACAGTGAAATGAAATGTTACGTGTGAAAGTTTGCTACTTGATAAAGTTACTTGTTACTGGAGAGTTATCCATATTCAATAGTACAGCATGGCCTAAAATTCGTGCAATATGCCGACATATGCGAAATATTTATACTCTTTCGCTAATCTGCATTGAGTAAAGGTGTAATACTGATTATCGTGTACCTTGTTCTCAAGTCATTTCAGTCACGATAGCATGTCAAGTTTTTAACTAGCTTCTTTCTAACTGCTAACCCAACGTATGTACTGTAAATTATGGTTAAGTAAGTAATTTTCATTTTTATCATTGATTTTGCCTGCCTTTATAATCGCAAATATACAGTGTCCTAAAAATGTATGCACATTTTACATGATTGTAAAATGCTTACATGGGTATCATCGCTGAACATTATATTATTATTTAAAAAATGCAAAATTATTTAAAAGTATCATTTTGTTGTTTTTTCACTGAGTATTCTCAAGCTGAGTTCCATTTTGATCATGATACTGCTGACAACGTGAAGTACTAGAATCGCACACACCATGAAAAATTCCCTTGGTGTTCGGATGCATTCATGTTCAATGGCTCCTCTGCTTTCACTCACTGTTGTAATAGTCAAAATGCAGTAAAAAACAATAAAATGATACTTGTAAATATTTTCCCATTTTTAAATAATAAAATTATTCAGAAGATGAATTGGCGAACATACGTTTGTTTTCGATAATTCTTATCAGGCCTTAACATTTTTATGGTGGACGGTGTGGAAGAGCTCGACCTGAACGAGAGAGTGATGTTTTCACTGGATGTCTCCTCCCTGTTCACAAACGTGCTGTCAACGGACACAGTAGATTACACCTGTGACTTTACTAGCTCGAATCACCAGGACATAGGAGTGCCAGTAAATGCACTCAAGGAATTGCTACTTAAATGTACCTTGAATGTGCAATTACTTTTGGACCCTGTGTCCGCTTCGAGCAAACATATTCATGTGCAAACTGGAGGCTACGCAACATAGCCAACAGATAAATAATCTGACGTACTACAAACGTTACGTAGATGATTTATTCCCGGTTGCATCAGACCAAACCAACATTTTAGCTTTAATGAATACAGTAAATCAGGCGCACCCTTCTCTCAAGTTTACAGTAGAAGTAGAACAATCAGGATCGCTCCCATTCATTGATGTACTACTGAGTAAAAGGGCTGATAGGAGCATTTAACGGAAGATATATCGTAAGAAGAAGTGGTCCGGGCAATACATCCATTCTGCTAGCTTCGTACCGTTAAACTTCAAACGTAACTTGGTGCGACGTTTGACGCAAAGGGCGAAGAGGATCTGCTGGAATGATAGAATAGAAGAGGAGCTAAGGATTTTTGAAGGTGTATTTCGACAAAATGGGTATCCCAGTCGATTTATCACTAAGCACATGACTGAAAGGCCACCAAAACCCACAGTGTTAACAGCAGAGAAGAAGCGAATATTCATCAGGGTCCCATTTCAAGGGGACGACTCAAGCGAACTTCTGAGGAGGTGCCTGAGTCAAGCTGTAGCAACCACCTTCCCAGCAGCCAAAGCCCATGTACTTTTCTCGACCACTCTCATCCTATAAAGAGAGATCAAGGACAAACCGCTAGCCCAGACCACCTCTATGTGCATATATTCATTTACCTGCTATGGGGCGGGATATATTAGTCGCACGAGCCGGCGTTTATCCAAAAGATTACGAGAAAATATTCCAACATGGTTAGGAAAAGTCCAACTAAAGGGTGTAAACGGTTCCATTCTAGCACATCTGGTAGACTCTTACCATCGCGTGGATGCCAAAGACCCCTTCCGAGTGATCTACAAGGTACCCTGAAGCTATTGAAAATTTCTTGCTCAACGTCTGTTGGCTACGGCAGAAGTGAACGCCATCAGGCTACACCGGCTGGTCCTCTGCGCTCAAAAGAATTTCGTCGCGGCGCCGCAGTTACCATGGTCAGAAGCTGCTAATCCAACAGCCAGCAGCTTAGCACCTCAGCCGACTACCAGTTCCTCCTAACGCTGATCAGATTTTGACCCCCGTCGCGCCCCTCCCTCCCAATCACCCTGCTCTGACAACCCCTCAACTTTTTATACCAACCCGCTTAGTTTTTTTGCTTAATTACTATATAAATGTAAAGGCCTGATGAGAATTATCGAAATGTTCAGTGAGCATTTTCGCAAATTTAAGATAATAAAATTATAAGACACACCAAGTTTACAATTATTTAAGATGTGTATACATTTTTGGAACACTTTACATTTTATGGAAAATGGGCAGGAAAATGCTTTCTTGTACTCATTTTGTAGCAAATTACGCCTGCTTTAAATTGTATACTTGAAAAAGGGTATCTTTCGGTTTTAAAAATTTCTTATTATGAGCTTTTTTACGATTGTGAGGTGTTACTTCATTATACATCACACTCGTCAATTTACTAATGTTGCCTATAATGTATCCAGCATGGGCCACATCTGTTGCAATATTTTGCGAGAACTATGTGACTACTTTCTCACACCGTAGGCGAAAACATACTTTTCCTTAAGCAGGATATACATCGCGCGCAGTTTATAAACCTTCAATTTAAGGGTATTAGTCACGAGGTTTACGAATTATTCGCCAATTTTAAAAGCTTTTTTTTAAACCGAACGACACCCTCCCTCTAATTACAAAATTTAAAGAAGGCGTACTTTTCTACCGAAGGAGTACAAGAATGAATTTTTCGTACACGTTCTCCATAAAATACAGTTTGCTTGATAAAAGCAGTCAAAATCAATGATAAAAGTGCATATTATTTATGTAAGCACTTCTTAAAGTACATGCGTTGTGTTATCGGTAAAAAAGAAGATCGTTAAAAAGCTGGCATCCTATCGTGACTTAAATGACTTGAGAATAAGCTACACGATGATCAGTATTACAACCTTAATTAATATCAATTAGCGAAAGAGTATAAATCTGTTGCGTATTTCGGCATGTTACACGCATTTTAGGTCGTATTATATTCTATTGCTTGATTTTGTGCCTCCGTAGGGGTTCTCACACTGTTTTCTCAAGCCAGTAGCAGTTCGGAGTCCGGTGGAAAGTTAATGATTGCACTCTGGCGGAGGGGAAGCCCGTACTTTTCATTGCGATGAAAGCCAATGCAAATCGTGCATCAAAATGTGTCTATAAAGTGATTCTAACTTTTTACCTACGACCGAATGACAGCGTCCTGCCCTTAATGAAATGCAGGACGAACAGTCACTGCCTACCACTAACTCAGTGACGCTCATCTCTGGGCCTGATCTTTGTCCTCGCGTCAACGTTCTTAAAAAGAGACCTTAGCTGTCTTCAGTGAATGGCAATTTTCCTGTCTGTTCACTGATCCCGTCTTTTGACATCAATTTTCTTGACGTTTGTGATCGTTTTTCATGTCTGCTTACGTGTTCACGGCTAACTGTATTCGTATACCGTCTCTCTGCTCATTCGATTTACTCCATTCATCCCCTTTTCCTCTTCATAATCACCCATTTTACCCTAGTTCACTAATGCATGCGTCTCTTGACCTGACAAGCTAGGTGACGGTTTGTCGGCTGTCTGTATCCTGCGACCCATCATAGCTTCTATTTGCATCTTCTTCATACCCAGTCTCCATTTTAGGCAAGGAGACTGTCACATCTTTTGTTGGACGATGTTATCTGAAATATCAATGGCCCGGTTTTTACTGACAGCCTGTTGACGTAACCCTCTAAGATTTTTTTTTGAAGCGATCGTCAGTGAATTCTCCGTCCCTTTAGCTGCCTCAAATGACAGTCTTACCTTCGTGTTTATCAGCGTTTATCTCTATGATTGGAGTACTGATTCTCGCTGTCACCGCCCTTTTTGCTATACAGTGCCTACTTTGACTGTCCCCTAGGTCCTCGAAAAGACCTGAGCGCCCTGAAACGCGATCTCGTTCACCCACCCCTAAAAGGCGATCTAACGGCAATCGAAGAGGTACACCTGTAGATTGAGGGTCACGCCGAGTGCATTTGTCTACTTGATTTTGCGGCTGCACGTCTCCATTCCGAGGAAGTAAGAAAAAGTCGCAGGCTTGTTGGAAAACAACAACATTTGCCCAGTGTTTGGAGGCCTACCTCGTCCTCGTCCAGCGTATTCCACGTTACTTGAGCGGACAATTGGTATAACGAGGCCTGTTTACGTCCTCGCCCTCTGGACTGTTCTCAAACGAACATTTTCTCATATCAAACTTATTTTTCTGCAGTTTGGCTGATGCACTTTGAATCTGTCTTCTGTTTCCTTATTAACCCGACGTTTATTCGACTACTTCAAATATATGCTTCTCTCCACAAAGTCGTTGAGTTTTTTTCAATCAGTGAACTATCCCAACCATTGATATCTCTGTTGATAATGACAGTTTGCGGTAAGCTATCGACAGAGTAATCAACTTACGCAAGTAGTCGACTCCTATGGCTACCTACCATCGTTCTACCTTAAGGACTGATTTAGAGGGCCCACTGAGATGAAATAGACGTGATCGCTGGGACAAGCATTTCATTCGCCTGACGTTTCGAGATGCATCACGGATCTGTCGTCAGAGACAATAGTCGAAACAGGTAATTCATAGACAGAGATTTTTAAAATTTGTAGGATACAGTCACTATACTACTGACAATTGACGGCTCTCACTGTGGAGGATAATTTTTCGCTTGTGCACTAATTGCTTGATGGATGGCGTGCGGGTCTTAACCTCACAAGTGGTGGAATTGGGCGTAGAGCTTGCTCGGCCGGCTAGCTCCCCGACGATGCGTTGGCCTGTCGTTCCCCGAGTGGCTACTTGCTTTGCACAAAATTGAGTCTCAGCACCGAATATGGATCGAGACGGTCGTTACAAGTATTTATAGACCTGAGGCCCGTGAACCATGACTCAAGTGACTCACAATCATGGCCTGTCGCGAGAATTTTGGCCTTATCGAATTTGAATGTTACTAGAGGTCAATATGCGAGTTCCAGGAAGTAGTTCAGAAGAAGATGCGACCACTAGAACAGGAGTTTTATTTTCCTGATGTTTCAGATTCCGTCGGGAATCCTTAATCAGAGATAATGGTAGGATAATCAGAGCCATGCATAGATAAGGGTGAAACATGTACAGACTGCACGGTATTTATAGTTCGTAGCGGTTATCCGCGTGCGTACTATAATTATCCGTTCGCCTCTTGAGGCCACTGTTTGGGGGGCTTAAATTGTGCGGTGATGGCTTGAACTTCGTGTTCGACGCATTAATTGCCGCGATTTCCTTACCGTGTCGGATGCGCGCTTGGTAATTGCGCGACAGTTATGCTCGCTGTCGTCAGAGTTGTTGATGGGCCCGGCCCTTCCCACGTGACTGATCCTCATTCTAGGCAATGTCTTAGTACACAGTAGGGAAACGCCAACTCGTTACGCTTGTTGATGAATTGTGGGCCCGACTCGAGTATCTCGCGGATCACGCATTTGTCACCTCTTGCGAGGATTTCGGCCTCTTTAAACTGGAAAATATGGCCGGAACCCGTCGAGTGAGATGCAACCTGGGAGTTGGCGTCTTTCTTTATTACTGCTACTGTAACCTTGTGAGCTGCGATCTGCTCGAGTCATAGTTCCCACGCCCCCAGTCCATCAACAAACGCAATGATTTGGCCGTTCCGTACTGCGTACTGAGAAATTGTCTGAAAATAAGGGCTTTTCGACCTGCATACGAGTCCGTAATTACTGCATTTCCATCAACCGTGCTGGATGTCGGCGTGATTTTTATACCGCGCTTTAGCTCTGCTGTTGGAAGTGTTGGTTGTCCATGTTAAGAGCCCAGCCTAACCGAATGACTTGTAGGCTGTCCTACCGCGTCGTGTCTACGACCGACTGCCAAAATGGTTCGTTATTCAATAGGATCGTCCTCTAGGTAACGAGTCTTCGCGGTGACTGTTCCCACGCGATGAACTTAAACCGTAAGACCGGTATTCTCTCGCACACAAATGTAGTGAGCGTTAGCGCCACTGTTGGAACCTGTGATTGCTGACCCATCATGTCAAGGCTGCATTCATGCTGACTATGCGCACAGTGGCCATCTTTTGCTCATTGTCTGGTGCGACCTACTAGTACTCGATGTCGTGGTCTGACCAATTACCATCAACGCTGACCGAGACAGAGACAACTTTCAGTGGCCGCCCGGATTACTGCCGCTAGACCACACTCCAGACCTAGCTCGCCTTGCGGCTAGACGTGCGCTTCGACAGTCAAGACTTCGTCCTAACTATTCTCCTCTCCGTCTGTACAGAATGCACAATCCATACTAATCTAGACTTCCCCCTCTTCTTCTAAGGAGCCGGGCCTGGAAAATCACTGACGTGAGGTTTAAGTACAATAGCCTTAACACCCCTCGGTACATACACACACGGGTGCGCACACGCATGGGGTCTCACTCGGTGGCCACCCACCAGGTGACCTTATTCCAACGCACCCATCATGCAACACCCGAAATCGCTTCACAATTACTTCAAGGCAACTGTCACATTTCACACAGCGAGTTGCACACGGACTAACAGAGGCTTGCAGATAGCTTCAGGCGTGACTGAACGCAGTCCATGTCAGGCCCGGGCCTCTCTCCGTGGCCACATTCAGCCCATTGGGTTTAGGATAGCGACACACTACTCCCCGAGTCATCAACACCGGGTTTTGAAGAAAATAAAAACCCTCATCCGGTTGGCTTTTAGTTACATGCCCTTCTTGTTGTGTTCTTCCTTGGGGATTCAAACAGGGCGTAGTTAGACAGTAGCACAACGGTAAAACAATCCATCTCCCTCGACTCCCACCTCCAGCTCAGGCAGTCTCAACACCGAATATGGAAACGGTAGGTGATAGCACGTGTTGACAGACTGCGGGCCTGAGAACCACGACTAAGGCAGCTCGCAGTTCATGTGACTATCACGGCATGCAAGATTTGCGCCCTCACGGAGCTTGAAAATCTGGTCGGTCCCATGAAGTACTGGGTTCGATAACGAGAATCCGAAACAACAAGCCAATAAACTCCTTTTTCTAGCAATCGCATCTTCTCCTTTTGAATTACTTCTTCGAACTCGCCTGTTCGCTGTCATCAGCAAATATCCGAAACATCGGGTTTCATAGTAGGTATGTACGGGCTATATGAACAATAAGAAATGTTTTACGTAGTTTTGTAGCGAGTGGGACATTTAATTTATGTCATAAACACTACGGCTCCGAATTCGTGCAGCCTGCCGACATTTGTGAAAGATCAATACTCACTCGCTAATCGGCATTGAAGAAAGGCTTTCTTTTGGTTAAAAACTTTTCTGAATTGCCGGATGATTTTTAAACATGCTGACTGCTACACCTGAATTCAAGGATTAGAGACCGCGCGTTGTGTACAGGCCGTTTAAGGAAAAACGCGTTTTTACCTACTTTTTGAGGGAGAAGTCCAATATTTCTTATAAAATTTTGCAATAGATGTGATGATGCTGTATATATTATAGGTAGCCATAATAAATTGACGGATATGATGTATTATGAATCGTAAAAAATCTCGGAATTAGACATTTCTGCAAAATCGAAAGATTCCTTTTCTCCAAATATGAAATCTAAGAAGACCCCATTTGCAACCAAACGGGTACAGCAAAGAATTTGTTCGTGTATTTTTTCCATAAAAATAGTTGAATTTATAAAAGTAGCCAAAATCGACTATAAAGATGCATAATAGTTAAGTAGCCATTTTTAAAGCACATACTTTTTGCTAGCGGTCAGAAAGGAGTTAGTTCAAAAGCCGGCATCCTATCGAAACTGAAATGTTCAGTATATTTAGGGTAGTAGGCAATGCCTTTGAAGACCCTATTGAAAACAGCTTGCATGAAATATCCAACATAAAATATGTCACTATAAACAGTGAATAGCATATATACATGTACAAGTTTTAACGTGTGCGTGTGAGCATTCAGAATAATGTCTTGTGTACATAGTATATCCAACATAAAATGTGTTACTGTAATATAGTAAGGAGCATATATGAATGAATTGATAATAAGCTACACGACAATCCGTATTACAACCCTACTCAATGCTGATTGGCGAGTACCAGCGTTTTGCAAATGTTAGTAGGTTGCAAGAATTCAGAGCCGTGCTGTACTGTGTCTTCACTTTGTTTGCTAGAGAAGTATGAGTCGATGCTCATACTTGAGCTGCCGCCGTATTTAGAGATCACGAAGGAACTGGCATCCAGGCTCGGATCTTTCATTCGGTCCTAGGTCACCCACCTTGTTCTTTGCAGGACTGATGATAAGCTCGCGTGTTGACCCAGAGAGTGTATTAATCGTCTACTCACACACAATAACATCGCAATTAACTTGCTTCTGACAATGCTTGGTTTAGCTTTCCAGGGTGCGTTGATTTTCCGATAGCGGTATCGTTTGAGTCGTGCCTGGATTCTGCGCAGCCTCCAAAAACATAAAAAAATTGGGGTTTTTTGCCCAACGAGATGTTTTGCATTCCAGTTTTTTATTACAGTCGAGGACATAAATCTCGTTTGGAGGACCATGCTTTTCTCATACTTTTGGCAAACCCTGTGGCCAGATTGCCAAATCCAATCGATATTATCGTCTGCTGTCTCTAGCGGCGGTTGTTTTAAGTGCATATCGTATTCCTTCCCAGATGTGACCTCCACGTACCCCCAAGTTTAGGTGTTCCAGATCCTTTTCAAAACAAGAACGCTTATTGGTCAAAAATCGCCTTCCCTAGGTGGTCCTCCAGAACATAGAAAATTATTTCGATGGGTGCGCCCTCGAAGTTTGATCTGTAGCTGCGCTCCACACAACTATGTGTTTTTCAGCACAGCATGCGGTATCCTTCATTTAATTTTCCATCTGCACGTTTCAATATCTTGTCGCAATTTGTAGTGTCGACAAGAGAAAGTTCCCCCAAAGCAGGATTCAGGGAAGGTGATGTTGGTAAACAGATATTTCCCGCCAGAAAATAGACTGTACAAAGGCTGTGTTATGAGCCGGTTGCCATCTGCGTGTACACACCAGGTGTTTCCGCGAACTTGTGTGGATGTGTGAATCTTTGCCTACGGAATGAGTCCTCTTTTGGCTGCCGCCAATCAAATGAGGCCCGAAGTATCTATTATCTTCGAGCGTACGCGCTGCGAGCTGACAGCGAGCGTGCGAGGCTTAGCGGACGAAGGCAGCGTGATTCAACGCAGTTGCGGACTAGGCGGGTGCTAGTGTCCTCAATGCAGGTGCATTTGTTAAAGTGAGATGATCGCTAACTTTAAAGCTCCCAACTCCGACGGTAGGGGTGAAAGCTATATGGTCAGGCCTTTAATGAGGCCAAGAGTGTACAGGCAGCACTGCTAGCGTACACGTCAAAAAGACACCTGTATGGCGTCTAGTTTTTGGCCTTTAAATAAACTGTAGTGGCCTGACACCGCGTTCAACGCTCAACCTCTCCACACTGTTAGCGCGTGCGCACTCGTATTTGCCGACCCTATTTCGGGCTGGTCAATTATCTCCATGAGGCGCTGTGACGACTTCCGCACTCTCATACTTCGGACACCAGCCCTCGGTGCTGCGAGGGAAGGCTTGTCCGACTGCTAACCTTCTTTGATATATTCTCTATTAGTTTTTGTACAGAATATGCCCTCCGTCCCATATAGCACCCCATCTCTCTTCTAAAACAGAAAACGCACTGGCAAGGGTCATCTCTATCGACGGAAGTCCTTGGGATAGAAATGTAGTGCCGGCGCCAAGCCCGCAAAGCCGTCGCGTGACTACGTTCCTCTATCTGCTTCTGGGACAGCCAATCACAAGTGTCGTAGACTGCTATTGGCCAAACAGTTGATGAAGTGGTTAGTGGCTCATTCTCACGGGATGCTTATGCATTCACGCCCATAAGATGCTAGCAGACAGACGCGAGCGCGCAGGGCCCGGGCCTGCCGCGCGTTGGGGTTTCAGACCACCACTGACTTCCTGTATAAAATGAACACTTCATACTGTTTTGCATCTTCCTTTCCTATACGGGACTGGGCGTGACAACTGCAGTGCTCTGAGCACACTCGCGGCCTAGACCCCAACTGAACTGTGACCACTCGCAGCGACGAATGCAGCGTGATTGGCTTTGACTGCTCGCAATTCAGGCTAGGCCAAGTCGGAAGCGGCTCTAGAGGCGAACTGACAGGGGTTGTAAGAAGCACTGAGCGGTTATACGAATCAGTGGACGTGCTGATGATGATGATGATCAGTGGGGAAGCAGCCTGCCACCCATTCCTACTGATTCACATTGCTTTAAAGAAAAAAATTGGCGTCTCTGGTCGAGAAGCTGGCTTACTATCCAAGGATGGGCAACGCAATTTGGTAGCAGTCCGCTTCTGCCATCGTCATCTCCACTAACTCATGTCGCCTCCCTTAAAATTTGGCGTACATGCGTGTGTGTCGACCTTAGCCAATGTTATGACGTTTGAGAAATCTGAAGCATTTTTTCCCCGCTACAAATTTGAAACGTCAGGATTTATCCAGAACACTAAATTTCTTGACGTTTTCTCAGCTGCATCTTGTTGCAGCATGATGATGATACCGAAGAAAACATAGGACATTTTGAAATTTAACAGAATAATTCCCATAAAAGCAAGGACCGTGGTTCAGTTTTACCTCGAGGGAGAATCTTGCGGAAATCCACTGAATATTCCCTGCTGTTAATGCAGTTCTGAACAAATTCACTGTGTGTATTGTCCTCCGTTACTGTGCAACGCAAGATTTTCAGTTGAGGTAAAACTGAACCACGGTCCTTGCTGTTATGCATTTTATTCTGTGAAATTTCAAACTGTCGTATGTGCTCTTCGTTATCATCATCATGCAGCGATAAGATGCAACTGAGAAGGTGTCACGAAATTAATTTATGTCAATAAATTCTGCCGTATATGCCTGTTTGAAATGGCATGACGTCAATCGATATTTATCTTTGTGACGAGTAGTTACAGATGAACGATGCTTTGAGCAGATACACTTTGGCTGTCGCTTGCCTGATGAGAGCGCTTGCGGCCGCTGTGTGTAGAGCGTTATATGCGCTCTTTTATCTCATAACATTATCGGCCAAGCCAACCTGCTTTCTTTGACATCTGATTTGGAAACCTTTATGCTGTCGATCATTGGGTAATCTCGCGCCTGGGAACCATTTCAACAATTGTTGGCTCCTTTCGGACACCAATATCCCTTGGTCTAAACCTACGATATAGTCTGATCTAAATAGCGGTGGAAAATTGTCCACCGACAGTTCAAAATATGTAAGCGCCCGCTTCTGGCCGTCTTAGGGCCGCCGAGCTGACTTCGATGACAGACCAGCTGATGGTGATGCACGGCCTTACCAAACCCTCAATTGCCGCATGCCAAAATTCCACGGTTTCTCCTGCGTCCCGTATCTGACGTTCTAGACTGTAAAGCTGGCCCACCATTTTGCTCCTCTCCAAGTCCTCATCGTGGAGCCCGTTGAGGTCATCTGCTCGGCGTGTCCAGCCTGCATTTGTAGCTTCTGGTGGTGAATGCATGCTTGCCATGTGAGATGACCACTCAGGGAAATGTTAGCTTAGCATCTGCTGTTAAACTTGTATTTGCAGTCATGAACAGCTACCTAACCGGCTGTTCTCAATAAGGAGGACGTTTTTCTGGACCATCTCACTATGCACTGTGTAATCAGTCAGTCGATGCATATTATGTACTGACTGCTAATAGTTTATAGAGAGAAACGCCATTATGTTATTCTCAATGTCCATTGGATGGGGCAGTACAATGAAATTGAACTTAAAACCAGATACACTAACATAAACTTGTCCTCTAGCAAACGGAAACAACTTCCTGTAGCCAGCTACAATCCTCAACTAGAAGGAAATTAATTAGCTGAAAGGGCAGTGGTTGCTAGGGCGCGGTTGTTTGTGTACTGAACCAAAGTGGTTTGTGCAATCATGTGGTTACGCATTCTGAAAAGTCTTTAAAAGGTTGACGCAACACTCCGCGTTCCTACGTCGGCGGATACTTGCAATGGTGTAAACGTTGGCTGTAAGAACTCAGAGTGTGCATTCTCACCTTTTGTCACGTAATGCTAGAGCAAGGAGGCCGAAACATAGACAACTGTCAGACCGCGCCTGCCCCCTTAAACCCTAATAGGAGTGAGTGGTACGTTTCCTTTTGGAAATATCATTCGAAAATTTTCAACAAATACGTACCCCATTCACAAGGAATAGACTAGGGCGCACAAACTCACAAAAACGTGGAATCGAATGTTATCATCAATGACTGCAATTGTTAAGTCGTGGATAAAGTTTCTAGGAAAATTCGTATCATATAGGCCAAATTAGGTTGCTTTCAAAATGCCGCTTGCGTCGTGCACTGATGACCTCATTTTAGTTCGAATAAACAAAGAGGGATAAAATCGGGTTATCATGGGGTTGGTAGTCCAACCGACGTGTACATAAGAAAATGTGCGGAAGGAGGAAGAAAATGGCGGGGGAGGAAGAAAATGGCGGCTCAATTTGAAAAGCCTGCTCAGATTATAAGATCTGACCTCTGGCTGCCCTCAACCCACTTCCTAGTACTTTCTGTTTATTTTTACTCTAACCTGCTTTATATTGCTGCCAGCAGGCACGCACATTCCCCGTTTATATGGTCTTCCTAAGATCCACAAGTTTAGCCTGCCAGTTTGCCTGATTTTGGACATGCGAAACTCGCTGTATCATGCGATAAAGAAGTAGTTAGCAGAGAAACTCAAGCACTTACAGGAACAGATGACACCACATAGCTACCAAGATAAGAAGGCGTCAAAGACATGAACTTAAACGGCATGATGATGCGCTCTCCAGACATATCATCACTGTTTACAAACGTCCCAGTAACAGAAACAGTCTTCTTCATCTGCAACTTCGTAGTGGCAAATCAGAGAAAAATAGGAATACCAGCCGATGTATTAAAGGAACTATTACTAAAATCCACATTCAATGTGCAATTCTTTTTTTCACAACCAACTACACAGAAAAATAGACGACGTCACTATGGGCTCGCCCCTCGGACCTCTCTTGGCTAAAAAACTTCATGGGCAGACTGGAAAAATTTCAACTCAGCGAGCACATCCATGAGCTAAAACACTATGGTCGATATGGCGATGATATCTTAGCCATCGCCCCAGCAGAAACCGATGCAAATACGCTTTTTAATACTGTTAATCAAGCATACCACTCCATTACGTTCACCTTGGAGGTGGAGACGGCAGGTGCGCGTCCCTTCTTGGATTTCCTCCTAAGTCGAAGGCCTGCCGGTAGCACCCGAAGGAGCGTTTACCGAAAGAAACCCTAGTCTGGATAGAATAAAAACTTGAAGAGATTTTTAACCTATCCAACAGGAGCGTAACTTTATCCGCTGCTTAACGCAAAGAGCCAGGAGAATCTGCTCGTCAGACACTATTAAAATGGAGCTTCGGAAGCTCCAGGACCGGCTTCGAGAGAACGGATATCTGGACCGATTCATCCTAAAGAATATGATGAATAAAGCGACGAAGCCCACCACACTCACTGTGGAAAAGAAGACGCAATTCCTCAAAGTCCTCTTTCAAGTGGATGAAGCAAGCGAACTCCTAGGCAGACGCCTCAACCAAGTCGTAGTACAAACCTAACCAGCAGCGAAAATTCGTGTATTATTCTCAACCAACCCGTTCTTGCACGATGAAGGTAAGGATAGGCTGCCAGCTCAGATCACTTCTATCTGTATATTCTTGCTCCTGTGGAGCAGGTTATATCGGACGCACGTGTCAGCGCTTATCTAAATGAATACGGAAACACCTCCTGGCATGGCTAGCCAAAGGTGAAACCAAAAGCATCAACAGTTCTATCTTTGCACACGTAGATCACTTTGAACATCGGATGGACCCCAGCGAAGCCTTTTAGGGTAATTTACAAGGTCCCGCCAAACAACCAAAAGTCCCTGGGTCAACGTTTGTTAGCAATAGCAGAAGCACCGCGATCCGGTTGAGGAGGCCGGGTTTGGCGCGCAAAAGGTCCTCCTGCAAGCCCGACTTTGGCAGGGCCAACGGTTACTTAACTGCCTGCTTCTTTCCTAGCTCAGATTGGCTCCCACCTGTGAGAAAACAAGATCTTTCGATTGCTTTAATTTAAACCTCCCATGTAAATGTAAGACCTGACGAGAATTTGCCGAAAGTGTACACTTACCAAATGTTATTGTGTTTAGTTTTATTTTTCAGTTCAGTTTTATTAGGGAAATATAGGTAAATACCTTTGGACTCCCTCGTTGTACATAGCTATCACGCAGAACATGTGGAGTTGCCAGTAATGGAACTGCAATAGGGGGGCGGACAGTAAAAAAACACCGTAGGCATCATTCATAAGTTTAGTTATGAATGCCGTTTGTGGGATTTCAAGGAGAAAAACTGTCGCCTGTGGGGGGGGGGGGGGGGGGGGGGGGGCGAAGGGAACATGTTAATCGGATGTCCTGCTGCTGAAAGTGTTTGGATCATGTCAACAGGAGACTATCGCGGTTGTTCAATATCCTAATGGTCATACGGGGAGAAGATTGCGGTGGTCAGGAGAACATCACTGAGTTTTGGAGATGCGCCCATCATACGTCTCTGCTGATTACAAGGTCTGCCTACCAGATGACGGAACATGGGATCAATCATTATTCTTAACAAACATTACTGAAAAGTCGCGAACAGTATGTTTTTAAAGGTTATTACTGCCAGAGAAGTCTGGTGGTAAATCTTACTTGCTGACGGGTGTTAATGTAATTAGTCTCCCATTAATACAGAGAACGTCTTTTTCTATGCTGATCCAACTGCATCTTAAACGTGTCCGCAGATGAGGATGTCACAATTTATGCGGATACAGCATTCCATGCCTCGATTACCCTCTTATAGAAGAAGAATTTTTGTGTGTTCAATTTTGTCCCAGTCACACTTAGTTTGAGAGGGTGTCCGCCTAATCTAGTAATAGTGGCCAGCTCAAAGAAATTGTTGGATGCTTGGCAACAATTCTGACCCCGCAGCATAGGAAATGCCTGCTTTAGGTCACCGCGCAGCTGTCTGTAATCCAGAAGAAATAAGTAAAGCCTGGTCAGTCGTGTCTCATAAGGAAGGTACGCTCGGCCTCGCACCAACTTAGTTGCCCGTCGTTGTACCATTTCAATGGTTTTTTGCCTTTAACTGTCTAAGATTTCCAGGCTTGGATGGCAAATTCCAGTCGGGGTCGCACAAACGTGCCGAAGACCTTGCCAAAGACAACTTCATCAAACTTAGCAAAGGCGCGCTTGATTAGATAGAAGCTCGACATTGCGGATTCGGCCACCGTCACGCAGTGGAGTGGTGGCTTAAGTGAGGGCGTGAGCCACACGTCCAGATCTCTCTGGGTCTGTACTTCTGGCAGTGGTTTGTGATTTAGGTTGTCACATTCCGTTACGAAGATTTACTACTACCGAAGCGCATAATGTTGCATTTGGCGATATTAAATGGCAGGAGCCACTCCTTACACCATTGCTCGAGTCGGTGCAAATCTGCCTGCAGATTTGCTTCGTCGTCTTCGCTACGAATGACCTTCCAGAGTTTTAAATCGACGGCGAACATTGGGTTTTCGCAGTCTAATCCACTTATGCAGTCGTCGATATATATAAGGAAGAGGATAGGGACCAGAACGGAACCCTGGGGGACCCCACTATCAACCGCCACTTCCGCCAATCACTGATCACCAAAACATACGGTTTGATTTCGACCAGACAGAAAATTTTCGATCTATCGGAAAAGGTTGCCTTTTACTCTTATACATCTAAGCTTGTATAAGAGACGTTGATAAGGCACAGTGTCAAATGCCTTCTTGAAATCTAAGAAGACTACGTTTACCGTATTTCCTTGATCGAGTGATCTGGTCCATTGTTCTAAACAGTAGATAAGGAATAATCAACAGCATTCACTCGCCAAAGTTGACATCTTAAAAAAAGTGTCAAGACGATGTACGTTATGGACAATATTAATAGTTTTGGCGGAATGGTAGACGAGTTAATGAGGAGATGCATTTAAAATTCTTTTTATACCAACTAAGGATTTGATAAGGGAAGCAGCATGGCAGCCTGTGTGGGGGAGCAGGAGATCATGAAATGCGCTCAGGGAGACTCCCAGACAGTGGCCTTAAAGCAGTCAATCCTCGCTCAGGAGTCGTAAACTCTTTAACATCCCTAGGGACAGTCTGAAGGAAGTTATTGTAAGTTGGGTTAGAGCAGCGGACGCACTGGATTATACAATGGGATGACGTCAGCGCAAGTCGTAAAGTCTGTTAACGGGGTATAAAATGGCACATTGAAGAGCTTTTAACCAACTAAGCAAAATTGATACAGGATGGATTAAAAAGACACAAGGGTGTTGTTGGCGATAGTGATGGAACCGGCAGATATTATTCGAGCATAATTCCCAAGGACTGGACATATTTGACTGGAGAGCAATCCAGGTCTGATTTGATGATAATTTGGATGCCCAGCACAATTAGTGGAAGGTACACGGCATATCGAGCAGGCACTCAGTGGAACGTGAGACTGCTATACAGAATGGCGACTGCTGCAAGCAAAATGACACAATTTGCAAAGGACTGGTAATCGCTCACAGATCAGTATTGCAACCCTACCTTATGTTAAAAAGGTAGGTTTGCAAAACAGATTATCGTGCAGTCTAATCAAAAATCTTTTCAGTCACGCCAGTATGCTGGCTCTTTAATGAGCTTCTTTCCGACCTCTTATAAAAAGAAGATTCTATGAAAAATGCCCACGTGAATAGCTTGCATTTTTTATCATGGGTCTTGAATGCCCGTATAAATTCAAATTCATTTTATCGAAAATAAGCACGAAAATACTCCGTCATGTATTTATTTGGTAGGATATTCGACTTCCTTGAATGTTATACTTAAAGAAAATGTATTTTCCGGCTTTAAAACGTTTCTGCATTATCGAATAATTTAGAAAATTTTACCGACTACAACATCTGAATCCAGAGTTTCCAAACAGCATACTGTGTACATACTGTTAAAGGAAGAAAGGTTTTGTGTACGGTTTAAGAAGAGGAAACATAGTTCTCATAAAATGTTGCAATAGATGTGGATCATGCTGTTTATATAATAAGCAGAATAAAGACACTTAAGAATTCACCGTATTATGAATGAAAACATCACAGTCGTAAAAAATCTCATAACTAGAAATTATTGTAAAACCGGTTATAAAACCTTTCTTGTGTATAAAATTCACAAAGGCGTAATATCCTACAAAATGAGTACAAAAAATATTTTCGTGCACGTTTTCAATAAAATATATTTGAAATTAAACAGGCAGTCGAAAACAATGATAAAACTGCATGCTATTAACATGGACAGTTTTTACAGAATCAGCATTTTGTGAGCGGCAGAAAACAGCTTATGAAAGAGCCTGCATTCTGGCACGACTGAAAAGATTTGAGATTGGGCTGCACGTTTATAAGTACTGCAACCCTACTTAAGGTTGATTTGCGAGTGATTACCAGTCTTTCGCAAAGTAAGGCCTTTTTCTTGCAGCCCTGGCCATACTGTGCGTCCCAACTAAAGGTGCTTAGCCATTCTCCTTGGTGCCCATGCAGTAGGTTTCGGTGAATAATCGGAATAAGAGTTTTGTTTGCCTGACGTTTCGGATTCCGTCGGGAATCCTTAGTCATAGGTAATCGTAAACAGGTCTGAGACATGCGCAGATAAAAGGTGATACATGCACAGATTGCACGGTATTTATAGTTAACAGCGGTCACCCGCATGCGTACTATAATTGTCAGACCTGTTTACGATTACCTATGACTAAGGATTTTTGACGGAACCCGAAACGTCAGGCAAATAAAACTCTTTTTCCAGTGATCGCATCTTCGTCTTCTGAACTGCTTCCTGGGACTCGAATATTCGCTACTTTTGGCAATAATCGGAATATACTGCGGGTTAAATGGGCCTCACAGTCAATCTGGTTGACGCATATACAATGGGACCTGAGACTTTAACAACCGCTAATGTATCACTGTGGAGCTGATAATGACTTTCGACGATCAGACAAACCGCTTGGCACAGGCATCGAGGCAGAGCAAGGGAGAGAGAGGGCAGGGATGTTGTCAATCTCGTGGTTAGACGCCCAGGTGGAATTTGGGAAAGTGCCTAGATAGATTAGGTGTTTTCATTTGAGTATTCCATTTACAGGTACACAAACTCGAATCCAGGCCTATGTATCGCTGCCTAGACTGTGCCGAATGGATCTGTCTGCTGCATGCTATCTTTTTCGCAGTTCCACGGTAGAAGGCTGGGTTAAGAGGTGAGGATCATGCGGCAAAGAGATAAAAGAGTCGTGAGACGGCGAAAGTTGGTTGAAAACTGTGGAATATATATGGATTTGGGTACTGCAGACATCATAATTGCCGGGAAAGTCAACCATTTTATTTACTCCGTTTTGAAAAGTCGTATTGGCAAACAGCTGTTTTCAATCATTCACTTCAGGCCTTTACAGTGACATGGAAAATAAGCGAGAAAAGCAGGCAGTTCTGTACGGTTTTAATTTGTTTCTTGAGGTGGAGGGTAAGGGGGAAGGAAGGGGGTCATTAGTCATTTCATCTTTCCCTCCTCTCCTGCGGGCCGGACTCAGCATGCCGAGGACGTTAGGTTGTCACGCGTGTGGAACAAGGGAGGAGCTTTCTCACAGAGTGCTATCATGAGTGCTCTGCCGGCGGATAACTTACGCGTATTCTTCACAAACTCTCCCCTTCCGCGGATGGGAGGTAAAGACAGACTACCGTTACAGGCCACTTCCGTGTGCATTTATTCCTTTACGTGCTCCTGTGGGGCGGGATATATCGGCCGAACAACATGACGTCCGAAAAAGAGGGTACACGAACAGATACCAGGCTGGCTAGGTTAAGGTGAAAATCGATCAAGCTCAATCCTCGTCCACGTAATCGGTACAAATCACTAAGTTGACGCGAGAGAGGCCTTTCAGGTCATATACCAGGCACCAGCAGACTACTGTAAAGGCCTGCGCAAACGGGTGCTAGCCACAGCTGAGGCAGAGGCACTTTGTTCAGCAAAACCTGCTCTTTGCTGTCAGAAGACGCTGGTACTTGCAGTCTCCCTCCCGTGGCCGACTGAACGCAAGGATCCCGCAGCGCCAGAAGGCACTACGTCGGAAGTCACGACGTCAGAGGCTACACAGCCTGGAAACATACTTCCCATAGCCGCAGAGAACACGCCGTGCGCCCACGGTACTCGCAGTCATAGGGCGCACGCCTCGCGTCGGATATCATCTGTTAGAAAGCCCCTCCCAGTTCCACACGTGTGAAAACTCAAAGTTCTCGGCCCGCAGGAGACGAGGCAACGACGATTTTACTAATTACCCCCCCCCCCCCCCCGCGCCCCCCCCCCACCTCGAGAACCATATTAGCGTTGTAAAGAAATTCCTGGTTTACTCGCCTTTTTCCATGTCACTGTGAAGGTCTGAAGTGAATGACCGAAAACAGCTATTTGCCAATACGACTTTTTAATCGTAAACGTAATGGGAAATTTTGCCGAATTACTCCGTTTTGGAGTATACGTGTACTTTCGACAAATTCTCGTCAGACCCTACATTTCTATGGAAATTGGGTGCGAGTTTAAACGTTTTCGTCTTTTCGGCCATGTGAGTAATGGGAATGGGGGTCGATAAGCGAATGCTGGTCGTAGGGTAGAGTTTGATGGAGCAGTCTAGGGGAGGGGAGAGGAGGGGAGAGGAGGGGGAGGGAGGGAGGGAGACAGCGTCGATGACTGCATGCCGCTAAGGGACTATAGGCCATGCCAACTGTGGGGATTGCAGGAAGTTCTTTTAAGTGCACTAAGCGGGCTTCATCGACCTGATAGGGGTCGCTTCTGCTGTTGCTAGCAGGCGCTGACCCAGGGGCTTCAGGTAATTTGGTGGGACCCTGTAGATCACGCGAAAAGCTTTGTTGGGGTCAACTCGATGTCCGGAATCGACCATGTGCGCCAGAATAGAGCTGTTTATGCTCCTGATTTTACCTTTTCTCAGCCATGCCGGGAGGTATTCTTTTATTCTTTTGGACAGGCGCCGGCTCGTACGACCAATATAACTTGCTCCACAGACTTATCGACCCACCTGCATTCCCACTACTCACTTGTTCGAAAAGACGAACATGTTTAAACTCGCACCCATTTTCCACATAAATGTAAGGCCTGAGGAGAATTTGTCGAAAGTACGCGTATACTCGCCAAACTGGACTTCTGAATTGTTCCGTTTTATTTATTCTAGTTGGAGTTGCTTCCTAGAAAACGTCAAAGGTGTGATAAGAGAGCCTGGACAGACCATGATCTGCGTTTTTTCAGGCCTGACTGGGCGCAGTCTACATCACTTATGGCTTCGCCCGCGGCAACTGTCACCCACGACAGCAATTAGGGGGCTTCCACTTTTACGTCCTCGTTGTTATGTTCCACCTTGGAAATTCAAATGGGGCGTCATTAGACGGTGACATCTCACCGTCACATCCCACTGTCATGGTGACATCTCACTGTCACCCATACAACACCCTATTCATACATGCTATATCAAAAGGGACCGCAAGATGTTCTTTATCTACCGCATATGCAGCAGCCCGTCACGCTTACGCAGCACAGACAAGCTGTGAGAGAAGACGAACACAGCTTTCCCAGAGGTTGTTGGTGGTTAACCAAGGTGAGATCACGTTAGCTAAAAAATTAAAAATGCAGATTAGAGTTTCGAATAAAAGGAGATTGGAAACTGTGGCGTCTCATTTGGTGGTACTGAACCAAAGGTCCAATTAGGTAAGTACTAATAACAAAACAATGGCTCACAGCATGCTAATGATGACAGGGATCGAAGACAGCTGGATCGGAGTCTGAAGTGTAGGAAATGGGGACGAGACCCAAATACCTTGAAGTAGGTGTTTGTGCTGCATCGAAAACTCAGATTTTCTGTCAGCTCGCGCGAGTAAATTCCCTGCTATCCCTCTTGTTGCGGTTGTAAAACTGGCTACCAAAACTCCAGTTGCAAACAAGCTCAGCCGTTCTAGCTGTGCTAGAGGCTTTTTCGCTTTTTTTAACGCCGCGGTGACGCAGATTCGTATCACAGAATAAACAATTGTTTGATACTAGAAGAAGAACAAGAAGCATGGATCAAGTTATGCATCTACAACTTTGTTTTCATGCGAAAGTTATGAAACAATGTCAGTAAACACCTTGAATAAATCTTGCAATACAGTGCTAACGTTTTACAAGAACATGAGTTATCGTCGTTACCTCAATCGTCTTCTGAATTAGAGAAAGTTGACAGTCATCCAAAATGGTGGAACCAACTGCGCAAATGTAATTTGAAAACTATTTTGGAGTCAGCTCTGAGAATTCGCAGTCACCAGTGGTGGCTAGCTTGGCAGCGGCGATCGAAAAGCAATAAACGTGGGCCAGATTGTGGATTCACTCCAAGTGTTTGGCTGCGTCTGTAAAAGCCTTAATTTTTATTGAGACTTCTTCCGAAGTCTCGTCCACTGAGCGTGAATCATCAAGAAACAAGTGGGTTCTAGATCAATTGTGCACGCAGATGGAGACCTCCATCGACAGTTGAATGGATTAGCAAGTAGACGTGGTTTATATCACTCTTCTGCTCTCTTCTCCGAGAAGGTTAACTTCATGCCTATCTACGTAAAACCATCTTGTTTATGAACGTTCCCCTGACCGTTAACGGACCTCATCAATCCCGCTGTGCCTTGGACCTCGACACAAGCCCTGACAGCCGTAACAGCTGGTAGTGTAGGCAGATACTTGTTCCGGCACAGACAAGTGAGACTTGAATGTCAATTTCTAGCTTTTTAGTTGTCGTCAGCCAGTCATACCCAGAACAAAATGTTTTCCCACTCGAGCCTCGAACTCGCGACCTTTTTCGATCAGAGACAAACGTCCTAAGCATTGCACTAAACCAGCCCTACTCCAGAAATGACATTTCAGTTTATCTTGTCTTTGTCGGTAGTACTATCTTAAAACCTCGTGTTACCGAGATCGGCGCCCACATTTATTACTAGCTGCAGAAACGTTTGTAACAAATAGCCTGTATCTGTGGGAATTGTGGGGTTTTTTGACGCGAATAGGGGGAATTTCGGGAAACCTCAACTAGTTTATTGGTACATTATACTGCTCCAAACACCTCGTGTGCTGTCGAGAGGTCTTGGTTAGGATAACCAGTTATGTGGCAGGACGCAGCACCTAAAATAGTGCAGTAAGCAAATCGTTGCGTGTCATGACAAGATCAGTTGTTTTTTACTAACCGAATGAGACTTTTCAGAATAGCGCATTGGCTTGTAAGCGGCACGCTGGCCGCCCTCATCCGGTTGCAGTTGTCACTGAAAATTAATTGCAGCCACTTGGTTGCCGTTGTCCACGTGGATGTTTTTTTTCATCTTCTGTTGAGGAGGGCCAGTTCCGGCATGGGGAATGAAAGCACTATACTGCCTGATGCCTGTCAGGACTGCTAGTTGGGCAAAATGACCTCCACTTTTGAATATCACGTGTATTAGCCATTTTAGACCACTTTTTATTCAACTCTTGGGAAATACAGTGAATTGTTTCGTATAAACTGCAAGAAAGGCATCCCAAGAAATGTTATTTCAAGATAAGGCGTCCTTTGGGAAAATGAGTGAATTTTTTTAGTAAATTTTCGACACTGGATCCCCAGGTTGTCATCAGACTTGAGAAGAATGTGCAAAGAGTTAAATGAAGTGTAAACGCACCTCAATGCAAGGTGGAAAAGACTGCAGACGACAATATGGACCAAGATGAACCGCAGTTAGCGTCCACACCGGATAACCTGGACTGGCCCCAGAGTGACTCAAATTACAGTTGCCAATTTGCCATTATGCCATTGCGACTGGTAAGTATATCCACCACGATGTGATGCAAACTGAAACTCCTAATTTACGCCTACACCAGATGACTATATAACTGTATCAGCACTTTGAAATGCTAACAGTTCGTTCTACATTTCTCTCAAGTCTGACGACGACCTAGGAATCCAGTGTCGAAAATTTACTGAATCAATTTACTCATTTTCCAAAAGGATACCTTTCCTTGAAACAGTGAATTGTATACATGATAAAATCTAAGGATTTTTACAAGAAAAGTCATGTAACGCAAATATAGCTGACGTTGCGTCCCCGAAGTCTCACAGCAATAAGTTAATGGAAGTGAAGTTAGGCGATCGAAAGTTTTCGATAAATTCATCCTCTCCTAGATCGGTTCCTGAGGCAGCGGACCAGGCCTCGTTTCTGACTGAGTGACATAAAACGTCAGAAACAGTCGCTATACGCTCTCACAAACTCAACGTTATGTGCTACATGCTTACCAAAACCTCCAAAATAAGACGTCTCTTAAAAGCACTTACCTACATAACGAGTTTTTAGGCATTCTTTTTAAAGCGCCCGTTTGTGTGGGTCAAAGTTTTACAATCACCCAATCATCCTCTCAAATTAAAGGTGACAGGGGCCAGGCTGGACGCTCGGAAACACTTCTTTTCAAAAAGGGTGGTCGGAGCGTGGAATGAGCTTCCTCAGGACGTCGTTATGTCGGCATCGCTGGAGGGTTTTAAGCGAAAACTGGATCGATATAGCAGTGCACGATGGATCGGAACTGACAATTTGCAATAACAATAATACTACTTCCAATTTTTCAGCACTATTAGTTTTTATATCTATTCACGTCTGCTATTTATAACGCCCTCCCACGCACAGCCTCGTGCGAAGGTCTCCACAGTCTCCCTGCTTGGCTATCTGCGTACCGTGATTACCTCGCTAGCGAGCTTATCAGCCAGACCTAATGACCTAAACATTCACACTTGGTTCGACCCAAAGCAGACTGTTGACGATCTGGACGGATGCCTCTGTTTTTCCAGTTCCGTTGGCGGACTCTGCAATCAGCAAGGAAGAATCAGGACGCGGCTTCCACACGGTGATGATCTTGGGAACCTTTGCAACGACCCTACCCTGTTGAAACCCTTTTTTTCTCCTAAATCCCACGCATTACCCCCACAAGAGCGACCGTTTTTTTCCTAAATATCCCTGAGGAGTTTTTTAACTGTCTGCTCCTTTTTTCATCCTATGACACAGGACAACTGGCCTCGCTAACAGTCTGAGAAACGAATTTTCAGCTACCACTTCACATATGTACAAATAGGGCACTCAAAGGAACTTTTCCTACAGATCCGTCAATATACTGATACTGATTTCCATTAATTGCCGAGAAAAATTAACGTGTGCAATATAATTTGCAAACTAATAGGGCTAAGATCAACTAAAGAGCCCTCTGTAGCAACTTATCTTTGGAAAAGAGAGCTTTATTAAGATAAATGGATGCCAACTATTTGCGTTCTTTGCCTTTCATGAAGATAACGTCAAGATAAAAATGGCAATGTGTGACTGGGTTTTTGACTTCCTGAGTATTATGAATAAATATTCTTGTGTAAGTGAAAGAACTCACTTTTCTTTGTATACAGGAACAGTTTTCAGTTTGCATCGTATCTTTTAGGCCCCAATTTAATATTTCTAAAGCATGTCACAGTGGCAGAGTAGATACAGAAAACTGAAAGAAAACTGAGAATATTTCGACCCTTCTATTTCAATTTTCCTTAATTGTTCATGCGAAACTATAGATTAGAAGTAATTTAACATCTTTTGCCTGCGGCTTGCCAGAAAAATGTAATGGCATGTATAGGGTCCTAATATATATGCCTGTGTACCCTTCTTCTTTTGGGGCTATAAAGCAAATTACTGCCTTCTAAGTTAAGTATTTACTTTCAAGATACAAAAAGTGGCCGATGTGCAAAAACGGATTTCGCAAACTGAATCCACCCTTCATTTCCTGAGAAAAATGCATTATTTCATATAGTTATTTGCCTCAATTTTATGGACGCAAAACGTGAGAAACGTTTCTAAGCCCTTGACATACTGATAACTTCTGGCATTTGATTGGTCTGTGGCCACTATAATTACCCTCCTATTTGCTACTACTTCTCATCACGAAGGTTTGCTTCACAGCGTTTAATGGCGTAGAAGCTTCCTTGGATATTGGCAAACTGTGCATTTCGCCAAATCTTGAACATATTTTACTTCAATATACCGATCCGAAATTAAATCTTTTCTCTTTAACAATATCTTGCGCCACGAGTCACTTCAGTGGGTAAAATAAGCAAGCGAAGATGTGTGTTAAACCATTTTCTTAAAGTTTGACCTTCAGATTTCATCAGATAGGCAATCTAGTGCTTTTTCTTATCTTGAAAAACACCAGTGAGCGTAGGAATATGATAAGTTATCTTGACACACATTTTCTCTGAATGGCCGTTTATGGGCGTAGATTACTAACAATTATTGGAAACGGCAGGTTATGCAAGCTACGTTTAACACCATGTTCAGACGTAATGGTATTGGTGGTAATGCGAATTTTAAGGTTGGAGCCTTAGCACAGGCAATCAGCGAAAGACTCTCAATAAAACATTACAAATATGTTGAATACGACCAACTGTTTTCCTCTTGGCCTATATTCAACAATTATATTTACCGTTCTAGTTTTGCGAACGAAAAAACGCAATTCTCAACAAAAAAAGGAAATTAAGTCAAAAAATCACAATAAACAATCTTCGGCATGTTCTTATATGAGTGTGCTTTGACAAGGAAGAAGACGTGTCGAGCACCGGAGCCATTGGTTTATTGTCCTGAGCTTTCGAAATTCTACAGGAGTCCATCTTCCGAGATGAGAAGTAGCAGCAAATAGGAGGGTAATTATAGTGGCCACAGATCAATCAAATGCCAGAAGTTATCAGTATTTCAAGGGTTTAGAAACGTTTCTCACGAAGAATGGGTAGGCAAACTCTGGGACGTCAAACTCTGGAGAGCCATTAGGCCTGACGCCGATAGGAAAGCGCTTCAAGAGAGCCTCAATCGACTTAGCTGCTGGTCTGCTCGTTGGCTTTTAAACTTCAACATTAGTAAGCGTGTGGTTTTAAGACTCCGTACTAGAAGGACTGATGAGGAGAACGATTCCTTCCAATACCTTCTCGATGGGCACCCGCTTTCAAATGTGAACGAACAAAAGGATCTCGGTGTTCTAATAAATTCCTCACTTAAACCATCTACTCAGTGTGTAAAGGCAGCTAAACGCGCGACGCAGGTGCTGTTTGTGATAAGGCGGGGATTCGTCAACATTGACAAGGAGCTCTTCAGGAAAACCTGCGGAGCGTTTGTTCGGTCCCACTTGGAGTATGCTGTCCAGGCCTGGCGTCCGTGGTTCAAAAAGGATTACCTGCACCTGGAACGAGTGCAGGCGAGGGCTACGAAGATGGTCAAGAATCTTGGTCATCTGCCTTATGAAGACAGACTGACCGAACTTGATCTTTTGCCTCTCAATTATAGGCAACTCCGCGGGGACCTCATACAAACCTCCCGTATTGTTAGAGGCCAAGACTGCACCCGAGAATTTGATGATTTCTTCGAATTGGCTCGGACTGACCATCTGTGAGGTCATCCTTTCAAACTACAGAGGAAACCGGCCCGTATCGACGTTCGACGAAACGCCGTCTCTCAGAGGGTCATTGGAGCGTGGAACGGACTCCTGGAAGATGTGGTCCTCTCAGATGCTGTTGAAATTTTTAAACACAAACTTGATTCTCATTTGCTGAGAAACTGTGGCAGATATAATGAACAAAGTGTCAGTAGCAGCACCTTGTAACTGGCTCACACTTATCGCTGATGTTAAGCCTACATTTGTACATTTGTATTATGTACTATTGTTACGGTGGACCTATTATGCGATTTTGGTTATGAATAGGGAGCTCAAGGGCGAAAGCCTTCTTCCCTTAATAAAGTGACTTAAAGTGACTTAATTATAGGGGTGTAAACTAATTTACTGTCAGTTTGTTCCGGGGTCATGGACAGCAATTAGTGTGGCCCCTTGTCCCCAGCGTAGAGGGTCCTGGTAACTCCGCCTCCTCTTCCAGTCGGTTCATCGTGGGTCTTTTTCATTTGCCATTCTTACTTTCGGTTTGGTCTTTTTCTGTCCTTTGCCCACATGATAGCACAGGACTTTGTAGTCCGCGGGCAAGTGTGCTAGTTGACATACAAAAGCTATTTTCCCACAGCTATGATATATTTTAAAAAACAGGCTTAGCTGTATATTTGAAACCCCCGGGGGCTTATATAACCTGTGGTGAAATCTCAGACTATTTTGAACCTCAACATTGTCAATTGAATGAACCTGCTGTTTGAATGTAGTGACCACACCACTGGAACTTTATCGTTGTGTACACGGCGACAGGATTCAAGTGCTTCACATTCAGGTTGTTATATCTTTTGAATATTGTACAAACCCTGACACTCTTGTAGTTCATGGTTATTTATTACGACATGACGTCAGATATACTTCAGATGATCTAACCAGAGTGATAACTTTTTCCGACATCGCGAACCTTACCTTCTGATAGACATCCACTTTTTGGGCCCTTGAGGTATGTCCTATTTTAGCCTGTGATATTGACTGATCCGAATGCACTCAACTCGATTTATTCCTTCACAGAGTTTTTGCCCGAGTTCTGGCAACAGGCACCGAAGCTTTACTTTTGCGCATCGAGACATCCTTTCCCTCTTCTAAGCTCATTGAGGAGAGAAATATATTTTATAAGCTAGTTGAGGCCCTTCCTCCCATTATTTTAGCTCAGGTTCAGACCTTTCTGAAGGATGCTATAGCGGAAACTCCTTATACTAAACGTAAGTCAGGGTTATCACGTCTGATCTTGGTCTACGATTGCCAACGTTGTCATGCTCTAGTGAAGGAAGAAGATAAAGATGACCGTAAGCCATCTGAACTCCTCCTTCGGATACTCTCGCTTCCTAGTTATCTGATAACTGACGATATTTTTTATAACAGATGATTTTTGAGTGGCTGCCTGCCCAAATTCAAACCATTTTGGCCTTTGGCTCGCATGATCGAGGTTAAGCATTTCTACACCATAACAGGTGCTGACTATTAAGTATCAACAGGCCAGACTAATGGCTTTGTTGCCTGTTAGCTCTCATAGAGTTCACATAAAACGGTGGATATGGGCAAAACTAAAATTAAAAAAGCGAAAAGAGCTCTCGAAAAGAAAAGCAAGGCTAACTTTAGCATAAAATGCAGACAGGGTTGTAGCTTTCGAATCATCAGTTTATTCGACAATGCTAAACTCACAGAAAGCTCGATCAAAATTTACCAAATGTCAGCCCCGAGGTCCGTCAGTTACACGGCATTTTAACCTGTCCCTGGAGTAATTTACCTGGAACGACATTTATGTGAATATCGCCTGCGCAAGAGTCCATGGTTGTTACCACTGGATGATGTTAACTAACTGCGCACTTTATGGCTAACTTCATTAGTCTCCGCTCTGGAAAATCAGCTAGCGTAAGAGACGTTTGATATGACACATAGGGCGTTCAAAGATGCAAGCCTAATTTTTCCTCGGCTAAACTAACTGACCAACTAACATTCAAGTAACCCGAGAAATTAAAGTCGGTCTTGAAATACTCAACATGTTGAAGGCTGTTGCAAGATCAATGTCAAATGAGTGGTGTACTCTTTTAGTAAGAGTAAAAGCCATTTGATGCAAAGTAGAATAGTAAAAGGTAAACAACGTAGAAGTAGAGTGCAATTCGAGGAAGGATGTAAAAGCAAACATAATGGGATTGTTGTTTAGAGAAGTGGGTGCAGATGAAAATAAAAAAGTCCTTTGACGTTATACAGTGGTCTGCGACAATAACACAGTACATTTCAAAGGTATTTACTTGCTGCCATTCGCTTACTCATTTGCCAGTCGTATATACAGCAACTGTTTGTGGTTATTGAACAATTATTACTGGAAAAGTGTCTGGTATTAGTCAGAGTAACTACCGAAATGAAATTCATACTCGAGTACTTCATCACCGCCTTCGATCAAGTAGTCTATTTTATCCTCTTTACTTTCTGATTCATTTAGCGTGAAAGTGACTGAAGGTAACTGCTATAGGCCATTGGATTGGCTTTGTATCTTGCCGTTAAAGTTCATACTTCTGTTATAACATACTAATGTCCTCATTGCCACAAGCAACAGTTATGCACACAACTGACAATTACGACAGGGGGTTCTAAAGCGAGTGCGCTCTTCTAAAGCTCATTTGATTGGTCAAATGTGTTGCATATTAGCTTAGATGATATGATAAGCTGTATTTTCACCTACGCTTCTTTCCACCGTAGGTAGCAAGGTCACAATGCATTTTTGTAAAGGGTTGTTTTCCATAAGGTGATACCCAGAGCACATTTTAAAGAAATTCGTAATTGCTCATACATTTTGAAGTGTAAGCTCTAAAGTTACAATTAATTTAGAAAGCAACAGAAATAGTGTCAGAGAACTGACAGTAAAATTAAAACTCATAGTCATAGACCGAAAAGCATTACCTCATAATACGTCTGCAGAACAAATCGGATTTTTTAATTGAATCTGTCAGTAAATACAAATGGCAAGACAAAACATGTGACTCTTGATAGAAGTCAAGGAGGGGTACAAAGGTCACCAAAGACCGTGCAACTTTTATGATGAAATTTGACTTGGTAACACTATTTTGATTCATTCAGTTTATTGATTACTGTGGAAGCCTTTAAGTGAGTTAAAACGTCATTGAAGTTAAGTTAATTAAAACAAATGGCCATTGATTTTGGGGAAATCGGGAGTTGTCTCATATTGAAAGAATTGCCTATGCTCTTACGAAGCAGAGAACCAAACTGCACGTTAATGTTGATTATACTATGAAAAGACTCTAAAATGATATAAATCGGTATAGAAGATATTCCTTTTAGAACTGGAAAAGTTTGTCCAAAATTGTTCAGATTCAAGTAAAGCCAACTTGAAGGAATCACATTTATTTGTAGGAGCATTGAATATTTGTTTTTTTATAATTATATTAAGCTATCCTGTGAAGCTTATTTGCACAAAATGGAGCAACAAAAGAGTGTTTGTTTAGATGCAAAAAAACGCTTATTTGTCCTTACACCCCGTGAATATTTAGGAAATTTTATTTTTCTTTACAAACACTTAGTACTTTCTACAGTTCTATTTAGTAATTTATACGCCTTATGCTGTTCACTATTATTTCTATGTTTACCTTAATGCATTCGCACTGGTTTTCGAGAAATGATCAAACTTATACAAAGTTGTGAAAGATGCGTGGTCTTTGGCAACTAGTGTACCTCAGACAGCACAATAAAAATCAGGTGTATTTTACTAAACTGCACAAACACGAGTGGCATCATCAAAAAACACTTTAAAAAATGGTACCAGTGTCGTCTCTAGCCTCCTCATTTAAACACATGTTAACAGCATTAGAATTCAATGACCAAATTGCTATGCATGAAGACGAAGCTAGAGGTAAACTCCAACCGATGGCAATTATTTGTCTTGCAGTGTATACACGCATATCAAGCTTCAAACCCAGAGAAACAGAACTGCTATTGTTTGGCGGAATGTGTAACTAGAGCTTGCGTACCTGCCAGTTAAGCAGACTTGATCAGCCAGTGACGTGGGTTCACACAGCGGAATCTACCACATTGTCATATTTTCAATCCCTTGCATTTGCACCCCCTCCAGTCACTGCATTAGCAGTTGGCTTGTTTTCGAAAGATACTAGAAATCTGGACTACATTTTAAACTAGAACATTAGACCAGATAATATAGATGGTAAAAACTCCGTATGAATTGCGTGTTAATGTGTGTTTAAGCAGAATGCCTGGGATAGTCCCGCGTAGTTGGTATTGCTTGAAGGTAGTAGATGGGTTATGCACTTCAAAATCTTCTTGTGGTGGGCAATTTTGTCTTTGACACTGCTTTTTTCTTTAAGTCTTTTGCGCATGATTAACGGCATGTGTTCATTTTAGCTGTCGCAATAAAAAATTTACGCTTTGAGAGACAGTCTGCTCTTAGGAACGCAAGCACACGTGTAATTTAAGGCAATTTGACAAATTCACCTCCCAGAGTCTTCTTTCGCGGAGGTTACTCTGGAGTAAATCGTTCGACCCGAAATCTTGCTCGTTATGCAAATTTGATTTTCGGAACCCATAAAGACCTATCTGCACTCAAATAGCAGGGTAATTGAGAGTTTTACTCAACAACACACAAATCAATTTTAACGTGCCGCATTGTAATACACTTGCCTAATATATCCCAATGTAAGCTAACTAATTTCGAGAGAAAAGTGAGAACGTTTGACAAGAAGATGTAAAAATGTTCTTTTTAGATGCAGTGAATGCTCTTGCACTGCAAACGTTCCCAATTCTGTTAGGACTGATCACAAAATGCTTATTTTTTGCTTATGACAAATAAGTCAGGCAAAGAGTATGGCCTCAAACTCTCAGTTATTTTTGCCTAACTCGATTTACTTGCTGTCCATTCGATGAAGACTGGATTTTGTTCTAATGCCTTACTTTGTTGGGTTTCATCCAGAGAAGAAGCATAACTCGATTAGACTGCCTCATTTTGCGCTCAACTTGCTCATCTCAACTAACTCAAAATGATTCTTGTCATTTTTATCCCCCGGGGACGAGGCAACAGCCAGACCGCGAACGAGGAGTAACCAGATAAATGTGTGGGTGGAAACCGAAACCAAAAATCAGTCTCAAATAAAGCATATTTGCGATCTTTTTCCACCGCTAATGAAGCGTTCTCTTTCAAAATAGCAACAAAATTCCGCAAATTCCTCAGTTGTTGGGGAAGGCCGGCCAGTCATTTGCGTCAAATAGCATTAACAGTAAAGAAGTCGAAGAAAGGAATATTGCCTGCCGAAGGCGGTGGTTCCGTTTCCAAGGTCTGAGTACTGTACATGTTTTCTTATTAATTAGGATGTTAGGCAGATTTGCTAAATTAAGTTGACCCAATTGTGAAAAAAAATAACCGATTGGTCACGTAAATAAAGCAAATTTGCTAAACCTTTTAAACATTAAGTGAGCCTAGTAGTCATTCTGGTGGATTTTAGATGATTGCTTAGGAAATTTTGCTTCCGCAGTCAGCTTGCTGTTCCGTTTTGGTGGATTCCACGCGAGCAGTAAAATTGGGCGGGTAAAATCAATCCAGGTGTCATTTAACTCACGGTGCAAGGCCTTACATTTGTAGCTCAACTGATAGGTTGTTGGATGCGTAAACGCCTTTCCTGTTATGCGGGTTCAAATCCCGCTGACTGCCACGAGTTTTTTCACGATTGCGTCATCTAAATATATTTTTTATAAAAACAATTAATGGATAGGAGTGTGCCATCTATTGTGGGGAAACCACCTGAATTTTACTTCAATAGTTTTCTAAGCAGATTTTACGTTGAAAATGCAAAAGTTTTTTGAATTTCACGTTCCTTGGACCATTTACGTAAGACTCTCTACTTCAAGGTTTTCATTGAGATATCCGCAGTTATTGTGTTTAAATAGCACATTCTAGCGCCAGCTCCTGCTGTATAAATCGACTACCTAGCTTTAGGTACGCACATCCTATGAAACCGTTACATCTAAAGATATAAATATGATAATTTGACAATAACAATCTGATTAAAGCTGGATCTTATCTCTTGTTCGCTAGTAAAAACAGAAATTTATTCAAAATGCTTGTCATGGGATACATTTGCATTTCTACGAGGTCAAAAATCCAGAGGATTCTGCTTCTTCACTAATGGAATTCTAACCAACTAACACACTTTTATTCCACTGAAGTAAAATGCTGTGGTTCTGGACTTGTCTCCTTTCCAAGCTTAAGGGGCATAACATGGTTGCCAGCTCAACAGTCTATAAAACTGTAAGAAATTTCGTGCCAACGCGATGTGCTGCTTAATAAATTTGTGTGCGGATTTCATACATATTTCATATCATGCTCAAACATTTGCTTTAAGTCTACTATTTTGTCAGTACGTTATGGCTGAATGACGTAATTTTCATGTGTCAAGCGGACGATGGTATCAATAAGTACGTGGCCTAGATCCTCAAATATACGTCTCCACAGAAATAACTAAGAAGCATGTGGAAACCTGGTCATATTCTGATCGAGATTTAAAGAAAAATTACAAATGGACCTCAAAAATCTTTTTCCAATTATTTTTAACACCGAAAGTATTGTTTGGCCACGATGCGCATTCACTATCTCATTGTATTTTTTCATCATGCATTTCCAAACAATAGAACAATTCCATTTCAATCGGTTAGGTAACCAGCAAATATATTCTTGAAAATGGTGTGTACCTCGAAATATAATGAAGTTTCCTTTAATATAAGCAGGCCCGCATATTACGTTATAAACTCAGATTTCGTCCCTCCTAGGCTAAAGCTAATAAATAAAACGCACCTCTGTAACAGTTGAAAACAAAGTTGCGATTCTAGCAAAGGTCGATTATTTACAAACGGACGTCTGTTGCATTTTGCTTCTTGGTGGAGACTGTTTGTGCACCTCAGAGGACCTCTGAGCTCAGGATGTGGCATATGAAGGTTTTAGTAGTAAATTCATCTTTAAAGTGAAGGGAAAATGCAAGTGAGATATTAATTTTGTGACAGATTAAAGGAAGGACATGAAATTTTGCTCCTGCAGTGGGAAAAGTAATCACTAAGCCTATTGGGATAGGACAACATTATGAAATCTAAAGCTTTCGGGCCGGTGCGTAGGCGTTTATGGAAGCTGTATCGACGCGTAAGATGTGCAATATGCCATTTTGGTTTAACTTTTCTGTCCTTACAGCTCAGGCTATTTTAAGTAAACTCTTCGTCATTGATTAAGAACACAGATTGTTCAGCTTTTATCGTAAAGATAGCTCCAACTAGAAATTGAAATCTTTTTTTATTCAAGATCACTCTACCAAAAAGCAAGCAGGTGGTTCTCTTTTAAAGCCATAACTGTTTATTTAGTGGTATGTCACTTCTGAAAGGTGCAAGTAGGAAAGACAACAAAGAGTAAACCTTTGTTGTTGCAACACACCTAGAATAGTCAGATTTATCTGCGCATAAATTTGTGTTCATCAAGATGTGTGTTTGCAGTCGAACTGTGGCTGGTTGCAAAGTGGTTGAAAGCCACAGCAGTTCGGAAGCCCGTATACACAGTAGCATGTTTTAAGCACAGTATGACCTAAAAACAGTACAACCTCCATGATTAAATTTGACCAGGTAGGTTAGCATACAGTTGTTCAAGCTATGTTGATTAACTGACTCAATGTAATCCTGGAAAAGCTCTTGTGGCAGAACAAAAACCCTTTTGGTTAAGCGGATTTAGGGTAAGGTGTATCAATCTTGAATAAATTGGGAGTCGTCTCATATCGAAGTAATCTCCTATGCTACTAAATACGACAAAAATTTTTTTCTCATATACATTATTCTAAAGACGAATTCCTTTCTAATTAAAAAAAGTGTAAAACATATCCTTTTTGTCCAAAAGTTTTCAGATATAAGTGCAGACAAGTGAGGCAAAGTTCAGAAGGAAAGAATGAGTCATGTTTTAAAAATTACGTTAAGCTTACCTGTGAAGCTATTTTCCACAAAATTCAGTGATAAGAAATTTTCTGATGCATTTGGTTTAACCGCATCGCACATATTAAAAATAAACGAAGTGTCCACATACATACATTTGTGTAAGAACAGTGTAAAACAGGCCTTAATAAATGTTAGTCACGTAGACAAGTATTTTTTGTGGCAATACTTTCCACTTATGCATAATTTAGAAACGGAACAGACAGAAGAGTTATAATTATTTCATAAAATGGCTGTATATATGACCAACCTTTTTTGCATTCGCCTTTTTTTAACAGATCTAGGAAGTAATCCACAATGACGGAAATGCTTCATTATAAAGCGGAAAAATAGTTATTCCATTTCAAGTCCAAGTAAATCGTTTGTCCTCAGGTTACTTCAAAGAATGGTCAAAAGTCTCCAATTTCATTGAGGCACTACCTTTGAAAAAGGAACCATACACAGAAATTCGTCAGATGAATATCTTATTAAAACACTTTTTAACGAGGTCACCTATCACCAAAGTTTTTATTAATCTTAGGTATAACCTAATAAGACATCTTTTGAGGACATCTTTTATGCTCGACAATGTAGTTTTCTGTTTTGAGGCATTTCTTAATGTGATCCACATAAGAAGAAATATCCCAAAAATTCATTTTTTCGGTAAATGCACCTCATGTTTAACTTCTTTTCAAGGTGTTGAAGTAAGCTTCGAACAGAATCTCATGTGATAGATGAAGACACAAAGACACTGCAAACGCTGAGAACTATACCAGAATTAAAAGGACGATAATCAATTAATAGGTATCCATTAATGTTAATCTGAATAAAAATATTTTGAAAAAAAACAATAGGCCTTGTTATGTTAAAAGTGGGCACCTTAAGTTTAAAACTTAAGAAGAAAAATCAATTTATTGTATTAATTTATCATTATTTTGTTCGTCACCGGAACTTAGAGACTATCAGGAAAATTGTATTTTTCTTATAAAACGCTAGGTACTTTTGAGACCTCTTTTGGGTTTTAAATATGCCTAATGCTGAGCATTATTATTTCTAAGTTTTCTTAAATACGTTCACGCTGGTCTGCGAGTACTGATCTAACCTTAACAAAGTCATGCATTTGTATGTATTTAAGGCCATACTATAGGTTCCGAAATCTGTTTAGACCACTGTCCAGGGCTCCCAATCAAGCATTCTAAGTATGCAAATAATAAAAAAAATTAATAAATCTTGAAAAAAATTTAAGCTGCGTATAGAGAAGCGGCAAAAAATGACCAAAATCGGTGAATTGAATCTCTTAGGTTTTTATTTTAGAGCAAACTTGACGTTGCACGGCAAAATCGCTCCATTAAACCTAACCAGATGTGGCTGTGCACGTTTCAAGCTGGCACAATATTCAGGTAAGCCTAAGCTAACTGACTGGAATCAGTGGCGTAAGCTACAGGAAACTGAATCTCTGAAGACCTGCCTGTTATACATTATGAGGGCTAGCAGTTCAGCAGTCGCGATACTAAAGCCTTCTGAAAAACAGCAATGTCTCGGTTTCACTTTACTTAGTGGACATCCATTGATGGTGGCGTCCTATATTTTGACAACCAGTCAGTTAAGGAAAAGGCTTCTTTTATTGCGCAACGCCGCATTTCATATTTGGCGTAATTTTTGAAACTAAACCAGACGTGGGTAATGAAGAAGGGTTGATGAGCACCAGATTAATTTTTTAATCTTTTGCACTGTTGCAGGCGTCTATCGTCAGAGATAAGAAACAGAAACAAAAAAGGGGTACTTGAAACGGATGTACACAAATCAGCTGTCAGGAGCCTTCGGGTCCTTAGGAGGTTACACAGAATACTAAGTGCACCCGATCTTACAGGTAAGCACATCCTCAGAATTGTTAGGCCTGAGGTTAGGGCCTGCCTCATGATTAGAAGTTGGTCCCCCCAAATTGCGCTTAATATCACCCATTGCACCGATGGAAGGATGCTATATCCATCTTCAGCACATGCAATTAATCAAAACCACTTTGCTTATAAGTAGGCTGAATGCAATAATACCATATTTCTACCGGCAGGCTATCCAAATTTATCCAAATTTCATGCATATTGAACAGTTATTTAAACGTAACCCACTGTTCCTGAGTTGCATCATTTACGTTTGCTGTTTGTTTCAGAACATTTCGAGTAAAACCTAGAAAGACCAACACGCATTACTTCATGTCTACTCAGTTATAAATACGAATTTTATGAAGCATTTAAAAACACCGAAACCTGATCGTTATTATATTTATGCCAATGAAATTTAACTTGTAATGATTAAAATTGTTTACTTTCAAATTTTAGAGACTTTAAGATTGAGTTGATTGGTTTCAACAATTTTCTGAAATTTCAAGGGATTTACTAATTGCTATCTGTTTTAAACAAACAGAACGCCGTAATAGACATTAACGCAGGGTCAAGAATTCAGTACAATTTTGGAGAACTTGTCAAGCAGTCTATTCTCAGAGCACCTAGTGAGCAAAACCGATGCGGAAATTTTAATGCCTTGAGAAGCACGTCCTTTTAAATTCATTAAATACTCCACAACGTTTGTAATGACGTACTACTCAGCTGCACGATGGGATCCTACTCGTGTCGTAGACCCCAGCGTATTTGAGGGAAGTTGACAGTCTTTTGTGTCAATTAGTTCTACTGGGTAATTTCCTTTTTCGTTGATAAGACTCACTGGTTTGGCTGTCTTCCAGCGGTCTCATTACATTTGCACGGTTTTTTCTTAATGAAGTCGGTCAGAGTCATTGCTTAGACCGAGTGATGTGGAGAGAATTAGCCGTGCCCATCAACAAAATATGTGACTTAATAAATTGTCTCCAACGTGGGTCATTCTATTTTTCAAGCTGCCATAAGTGTTTCAAACTTAAGGATTTGTTGCTTATCTAAGTCATTATGCCTGATGTTTCTTTTACAACGCCAATTTTGAGTCCGTGTGGATAATCCTGTCACTTTTATTCGTTTTCCCAAGGGTGGTTGCTGTCTTGAGACATGTAACAAACATTGTAGGTAGCTGATAGGACAACAAAAATCGGCTCTCCCTTATATCGAATATCGCAGTGGCGACTTGCGTTCTCTGACAAACAGATCATTTATTCTTTTCCAAAGAATTGAGCTGATTTTTGAATATATCCTTACCTAAATTGTATGCGTTTTCGAGACAAAACCGCCGCTAAGGATGACTCATATAGTCCCTTAACACGACGTCAAATAAGAAAAAGTCGACAATATAGGTCTTGCATTCCAAATCCGCGGAAAATTATGCTACAGTTTATAGGTACTCCTGTGATTGTTTGAGGGTTAAGTTTAAAGTTATCAGTAAGGTTAGCGTACCGCTTAGGTGGGCATCGGTTTCAAGTTATCGCTGGAGTCAGAAGTATGCCTGTGGTTAAGGTTTATGTTCGGACCGCTATTTATCTTAGGACAGATAACTGTTTACCCATCCTGCCCATACATACAAACCTCAGCATAGTTAAACCATCTGAAAGCTAGTTGATTATAAAATAAGCCATGAAACATCTGGGCTGGTTGACTGTCACACTATAAACTTTTGTTACCTTTAAATATTCACCATAAAACTTCTGTGCTAATATCCCTGTGATTGCTATTGCACAGAAGTATTATTTTTCTTTTTCAGGTAGTGAATATGCTCTTTCCGCACCTGCATAGTTACCTGCTGCTATACCTTACCTGCCAGCAGTTAACGAAGCGGAAGCATTCAGTTGAATGAATATCTAAGTATGCCATCGAGTGTTCTGCTTTTTAACCACTGGTTCCGTCTTCCCTTCAACATCCGTTTCTCTTAAACAAGACGCAGGGCTAGGTTTCCTTACAGATTTTTGACCTTTTCCACCTAATCACCTAACTGCGTGCACAACAGATTTTTGGCCGGGAAAAAAACCGACGCAGTTAATGTGTACTATTTGCTTAGTACCTTAATTAATCTATCTGTATACGTCAGTATCATGTCAAGCTAAGTCAAATTTATTAAAGGAAATATAGGCAAATGCCTTTGAACTCCCTCTTAGTACATAGGATTTCAGAAATGCATCGGCATAGCCGAACATTCCAAAGAAGTCGTTGACACAATTTCAGGCGACTACTCGCTTGTTTTAAGTAATAAACTCACACTCAGTTTACACTAGCCAGCAGTGTGACTGAGGAAGCAGAGCAGACAGTGAAAAAACTCCTAAGGCTGACTCATAATTCAAAATGGAATGTCATGTGTGGTTTTTAGGAGAAAAACTGTCGCAGTAGTTTATTAGGACCGACGTAAACTGGCGAGTATATGTCAATCAAAGGTCTTGTTAAGGATAAAAATATGGTTAAAGGAGGCTAGTGAAAGCACGGGAAAGCTTAGCAAGCATGTGAATTTGCCTGAGCACTCGAAATGGTTTTACACACGGTTGTTACGAAAGTAGGTAAAATCACCGAGTACATGGTTAGAAGAGAAACGAGCGAGAGAATATTTTAGAAAATAAGTTCTTAAGCGAAAGACATGAAGTAAGCCGAACCGCATTCAAGGCCTCACAATCTGCATACTTAATAAAATCGGTGACTGTCTCTGTGCGTGTCTCCGTTATCATTGGTCGCCGGAGTCAGGTTGACACACCTTGTGCGCCTTCGACGCGCGCATGTTAGTACCACGATCAATTCGTCGGCACGCGTTCTCGGTCGCCTGTGCGTGTCGGTCTCTACGACGCTCCCTCATTCTAACATGCGCGTCAGGATTCAAGTGACGCCCGACGTGAAATGCGGATGTGAATACGCCACTGGGGGGGGGGTGGGCGGGGGTGGGGAAGGGGTCATCACTTCCAGGTCACCGCAGTCGCTTGAAAGGTCACCCCCCGCCAATGTAGCAAGGGTCATAACCATGTTCGCACAGCTGCTTCAAATCCACTCACCGTAAACCAAGCATCCAAACGCCACCACCACCGTCTCACGAGGTCGACATCTTGCGTCCTCACACCTCCAAACAAAACTTGAGTTGATAACCATGGGACGACAGTAATCGTCGGACTCATTCCCTCTCACCTCCTCCCCCCACCCCCATTTCGCTGGTCCTCATTTATGACTAGAATCTGATGTCCATGATCCCTCTACACCTCTCTCTCTCTCTTACCCCTTTGTTACTACTGGATGGGTTGACCTTCTATCACCTGGACTTCCCCCTTTACTTACACGTAAGTTGTCGCGGCCGGTTGAAAGACCGCCACACCTGCCCTCTCTCCACAGCGATGCGGCTAGCTCATAGGTTAGGTTGAATGGCCTACAACATAAATCCCTTCTCTTTCAATCGAACTCATGCAAACTATCATTATGGACAACAGTGATGACGTCAGACATGTTCTGAACATAAACAACTCGACAAACGATTATGGGCTGGTGACTGAAGATAACGTTGTAAACTTACTTCTTATCTACCTTATGTTATTGTGTTCAAAATAATAACCTATTTGTAGGTTCTACCTCATTAGGTAGAAAAGGAATTAGAGCAGCCACGAGAACACAAGTTCAAACGAAGGAACAGAAGAAACTTGCCAATGTTAATGGACGTTCGCAAGAAACACAGGCGGAAAGATGGATTCGCCTGGTGACTAATGCTATACGTCAGCGATATGGACGCTCCCAAGAAATCGAAGATCAAATGCTGCACAGAAGACGCGGAGACGCGATTCGCCAACAAATTAACTTCTCCCAAGAAACCGAGGTCCAAACCCTGTAAAGGAGAGAGCTAGGTAGGTTAAGAGATTCGCAGCGTCGGCAAAACGAAGAACCCAGACGTAGAAGTGCACTTCTGACTATGCAAGCATTGCAGAGAGCAGATCAACGCAAAAACGATGCTGGAAACACCAGTTTGCGACCAATTCCCATACGGTTTGGCGACTCTGCCCCATCGGTTGCTTCCATAAATGCTCAAGTGTGGGAAAAAGCCTCACTCAATTACAACCCAATTCTTAGTTATGCGGAAGATGTAAATTTTTCCATTGGTAAGATGGTATGAGGTTGCAGACATTGGCAGCCGAAAAATGGCCTGGTGAGACGGTCGGCATGTTCTGTTCCAACGAAAAAGTTCTACTGAATAACTTCCCCCACCACCAGAAATACTTTAAACATTGCTTGCTGGTAATACCGACGACTCGAAGAATTTTCTTTGTACCATTAGAAAATACAACGGTGCGTTTCAAATGACCTCCTTTGGTGTCAACGTTGTTCGTGAGGTTGGATTTATACCTACATTTAAGGTGGAAGGCCAGGTTTGCCACCGGATTGGATCGTTACTACTTCCTCCTGATGGCGAGCCGAAATTTCTAAAAATACATTTCGTAGAAGACATAAACCTACAGGCTCAAAGCCGATTCCGAGTGTACCCAGGCTTACAGCATCATATAATACTGTCCCTTCAAGACATGCTACACCAGCGCAACAGCTAGGTTAACATTTTCAAGTCCGCCCTGGAGATACACGCTTCCATTGACTTCACTATTGTCATAGATGACGATAAACGTCCTCGCGGAGAACACCAACGAAGATTCAATGCTCCCGCATGCAACGAGGTGGCCGTCATTATGTCAGAAACACGGCACGGCAACAGAGATATTGTCTTGAGAAGGAGAGACGATAGGTTGCAAAGGATATACGAGACACATTGTTCATACGACGCCTTACAATACCCTCTCATACATGTTAATGGTAAAGACGGTTATCGCTTCGGTATAGCGCAAATTGGCACCCGTACCACAGTTAGTTGTAAAGCCTTCAAATCATATCACTTTATGATTTGGGAACGAACTTTCAACCTACTTTGTCGACTCAGAACGTTTTTCCTGCAATTTGCTGTTAATATGTTTGCCAAAATGGAAACAGAACGCCTTTGCTATTTCCGCACACGCCAGAAAGAACTTCGCGTGGACAACTACATCCACCTAAGAGACATTATCCTTTTTGATGGTGGTAATGGTGCTGGTCGTGGTCAACTTTTCATCTTGCCGTCAAGCCACACTCGGTCTCCTCGCTACATGCATGAGGAAACCCAAGATGCGTTGGTTTCCGTTAGAAATTATGGTCGCCCAGACCTATTCATTACGTTTACCTGCAACCCATCGTGGCTTGAAATTACTAATAAGTTGTTCCCCAGTCAAAAGCCACAGGATCGCCATGATTTGTCCGCGCGGGTATTCCAGCTTAAGTTGAAAACCACGATGAGACTCATCACAAAATTCAAAATGTTTGGTGATGTTCAGTGTCACATGTACACTATTGAGTGGCAAAAGACAGGATTGGCCCACTTTCACATTTTGTTCTGGCTGAAGGAAAAATCGCACTCTTTCGATGTCGACAAATTTATATGCGCAGAGTGGCCGGACCGATCCGTTGACCTTGTCCTGGTTGAAAGAATCAAAACTGCAATGGTGCATTGCCCATGCGGTCAGATAAATCCTAACAGCCCTTGCATGAAGGATGAGAAATGTACCAAGAGATGCTCCAAGCGATTTCTAGATAAAACTCAGATTGATGGGGATGATTACCCTCTCTATAGAAGACGACAACCTGAGATTGGCGGATTCGAAGCAGCTATCAATGAAAGGCGAAATGGTGGTGTGGCAATTGATAACCGTTGGATTGTGCCATATTGCCCCTTACTGTCAAAAGTCGTCAACGCCCTAATCAACGTTGAATTTCGCAACTCAGCGTAGTCCATCAAGTACATCTGCAAGTACATCAACAAAGGATCCGATGCCGCCATGTACTCTCTCAACCACCGTAACAACAATGATTATATTACCCAGTATGAAATGGGCAAATACATCAGCAGCAATGAGGCATTCCGGAGAATCTTTGGTTTTTATATTCATAACCGTTTTCCGGCCATTGAACACTTAAGCGTCCACCTGGACAATGGCCAATGGATTTACTTTACGGAAGGATTCCTCTTGGATCAGCTTCAGAATCCTATAGATACTTTTGACTGCTTTCTTCAAATTGTGCCAGCAAGATTCGTTTGCCCAGACACTTTTGTTTATTCAGGTCCCCTCATACTGCACATGGAATCGAAACAAGTGGGCCCGACGAAAGGAAGGTATTCCATTTGACGTACATCCGGGCATAAAGTATGATGTTAAAATGGGCAGAATTTACACTGTTCACCCCTCTCATCAAGAATGCTTCTACTTACGAATGCTACTTCATGAAGTTAAAGGCCCAACATCGTTTAAAGATCATAGGAACATTGACGGTTTTCTGTGTTAATTATCCAGTTAAATTCCTGAACAGCTTGGAAATATCTGATGTATCATCGCACAAACTGGTTCTGAAGGTTGGCGCGCCAATTATGCTGATGAGAAATATTGATGCACCGCGGCTATGCAATGGCACTAGGCTAATTGTCAAGCGACTGATGTCATACCTTATAAAAGCCACAATTATGACCGGCGAAAATATCTGGCGTGTTTTGAGCAGGATGCTGATGGCAGATATGACTTCGGATGGAGAAGTAGAGGCAGACTTAAAGGTAATTAAATAATTAGTCACATATCAGGCAGTAAAAACGCAGAGGCCCCGAATTATAGCAGCAAATATGCTTCCAGTTTACGGCCTAAGCGATAGTTATTCTAATGGGAATACCCAATATGCCGAAAAAGCCCATCCCTCTAACGTCAGTTGATTGGAAAAACGGAAAAATTGGCTTTTTGCTGACGGCGTTAGGTGCCCTTACATGTAAAAAGCAGGTGAATCGGATCATCAACCGGCGTTTATTAATTGCCCCTACAGATATGCTCATAGAAATGTCAATTTAGTATGGTTTTGTATCTTTACCCTTTGAGGGAGACAACATCATAACTACAATAAAGCGAAGACTGCGTTGTTCCATACAGAGAATGTACTATGCGGCCAAACTTGTTTTCCTCACTCCAACTAAAAGCCTCCAAATTAACTGGCCAAAACATTTCTTCCCTTTGCACGCCACCTTAAACTGCGTCTATGAATTCACCTACACTTGCGGAGACAAGTAAATTGGCTGTACCAAAAGGCAATTGGTAAACAGGGCTGCTGAATATTTGTCTGCTTGACTTTTAAAACAAGAAAACCAAGTACAATGGCCATCCATTACAAAACACTTATGAGACAGTAGTCACTCTATTGACACCAACAAATCTTTCCGCGTTCTTGTTCGAACACAAACAAACCGGACCTTACGTTACATGGAAGCATCCTACATATGGCGGGAGAAAGCCGACCTATGTAAGCAAGTAGACATTTAGTAAATGATCAAATGCCCTGGTAAATACATACCACAATTTTTTATTTTTTGTTAATTTCCTTCTCTACTTTTTGTCTTAAGATTAAAGTTGACATAACTATTGAGCATTTGCCTTGATCTCGCTACTGTCGATTTTGTGTAAGCTCAAGGGAATTTTTCTCTAGTTGTTTTCGCAAATTATTCTGCTCTTTTGGCCTGCTTAAAATTTATACCTAGAAAAAATTCGTTCGATTTCTAAAAGATCTGAGCTAGGACCATGGTTTGAGAATGCAACTAGCACTACGTCAGCAGCGCGAACTCTTGTGAGATCTGAAATGGTTTTTTTCAACAAGAAAAGGTAGTCCAAGTTCGTAAAACTTCACGTTTTCCTCGATATTCGAATTGCATTGTGGACCTTACTTTAAACTATTCCGTTTCCATCGCAGATGCTGCACGTAATTTTGAAGTTTCGGTAATGCAACTATACCTATGGATGTCAACAAAGCTTTGTAACCTTATGTTATGCCAATTGTAACGTTATTTTACCCATGGGGGTAAAAAGGTGTCCAGGTATTTGGATTGCGTTTGACAATAAAATATAAAAAATGCAGTTGATCAACTTATTTATGCATCCTGAAGAATAAACTCTAACGTGCATAATGTTAATCGAGATACCACCGAACTAACTTCTGTCTTCCTAAAAGTAAAACGAGCCATCAAATTCTGGACTTTTGAAATTTCTTCTTCTAACATCATTCAATAATTGCCCGCAAATACCCAACTAGGATTTATTCTAACGTTTACCTTGTCTTCTGCATTTTTTTACTAAAATCTGTTGCAAAACCACATGAATGTTTACTTGATAACTGCTTTCATAATGAAAATGTGTTGCTTGGCCGTAAACCACTTGTTTTTTCAACATACTTCTAAGGAGCTGCAACATTTTAAAGGCAAGGTCTGGTAACGTCTTGGCATCTCAAAAAGTGCACAGCTAGATCTGTTAGCAAATTGCATCGTCTGCATGTTGTTCTTCAGCGAAATACTTCACTTTACCTACAATGCCAATTCTTCTGGCCCACTTTCAGAAAAAAATGTGTTTTGCCGCCCTGTTTTCCTAGTCCTGCCAACTTCCTGGAAAAACGCCTCCGCAAATAATACCTGTATTTCTCATATCCTGTCTGCATTTTTGCAGTGTGCATGCTGTCCGCTTAGTAAACACTTTTACGTGTGTTATGGAATGTTCGGTAGAAACTTACTATTAGTGGTCCTTGAATCCTATCTACGAATAGTGAATAACGCACTAATTGTCATCCTTTCGTAAATTTCACCCTTAGAAGGCCACATTTGGCTTTCGGACACCTCATTCAGTATAACCTGAAACAATATATGGTATTAATATCAAAATGTAGATGTCTGTTTTGGGCAGTTTAAGAAATTTCAGAAAGGCTGATAAAGATTTAGTAGAAAAGGTTCTTCATAATCCTAGGAATAACAACTTCAAAGGTATCTTGCGGACGTTGTTCATGCTCGACTGTGTGGTTGGCTGTCAAAAGATATTTCTAAATGTGATGCACATAGCCATCTCCATAAAGGCAAATATCCAAGAACTCATTTGTCGGTAAATGCTCTTTAATTTTATCTTATTTTACGGTTTGAATGCGAACGTCAAGCGGAAGATTAATTGATAGACGAACGCACGGAGACACCTAAAACACCGGAAATCATGCCGAAATTTAAAGGATGATATTGAATAAACAGTTATCTAGTAATTTTAATATGTAATAAATAAATTGACTAAAGAAAAGTTCTTTTCATTTGACGTAATTGGCTACGATAAATCACAACTTAAGTTAATATTTCAAATTAATTCTCTTTTATTCTTTTATTTCTTAAAAAAAGCTTATTTCATTTTACAGCGCGTTTAACAACTTGATGTGGTTAATGCTGTTCAGTATTATTTCTAGGTTTTCCTAAATGTCTTCACGCCGGTCGATCGATATTTTACAAACCTAAGCCATTTCACGTGCAGGGCTCATCATACTCTATTTTTCGGAAAAGATGATACTATCTAATGTGATAGATGTTGCATTCTTTCACAATCGAACTCTCCAGACACATTGCAGCGGAAATGGACCACGAATATTGGGGAAAAACAGCGTGTGCGGACTACATTATCCTCCTCTGAAATCCAGAAGTTAACATTGCATTAATCCTCATGAATTTATACTCCGATAATATAAGCTAAGCTATGGCACCGATTGTTATAATGCTTACAAGTTATATGTGATAGTTCTCCGGCAAAACCAGAGATCTGGAGTAAGATCCACATTTTGATGTAGCTTTACGTTTGACTGGAAAACAAACAAGTTACGTTATTGCCGCTCATGGAAATACATTACTTTTCAGCGCGAACTATCACATGCGCTGCTTAATCTCGGCATCAGTAGTTAAAAAAGAGGGCTGACAAAACAAATAACTGCATAACAAAATGGTCAACTACATGCGTACAGAAATTTATTTAAAGAGGTAAAGGCTTAACGTCGCATGATACGTGTAGGAAGTAACTGCGCAGTTAAGTTTTGCTGAAATTAAAGAAGACACATGTAAACCGTGCATGAGTTAAAGTTACCAGCAGAACAAGTTGCATCCACTACCGACCTGACAGAACAACCACTTGTGAATCACTTCAAAGACATTTTTACACAGGATGTTGAAAATTTGGTTCGAAAAACCTTTCATATATGCATTTTATTGAAGAGTGTAAAATCTCAATTCATTGTAGTCTTTGCTTTTTGAACTTTTGTTTTGGAGGATACTCATTGATCAGTACAACATTTTCTGTTAGATAAATAACGTACATATAAAGCATACATTTTGCTTAAACAGATGTAACCTCGGCGTATTTATATTAATTATCTAAAGTCTTAGACCTGCTGAGTACCAAAGTAAGCCCACCGGAACATTCTTTTCAAAAAAATGTTATAGTTCTTGATAACTGTTTATCTAATACTACTTTTTTCTCGGCTAAATATCCATAAAACAGCTTTAAAAGGAGCACAAAGTACCATTCGCAACGTTTTTATTGCAATCGAAATGTGAATAATAAGCAATTGCAGATCAAATGTTTCCAAGCAAAATTGTTGAAAACTTTTACTTAACAGAACAGGTGTCGCAAACTACTATGACTTTTAAGAACATTTTACTTCTGTGCATAATGAATTTCTTAGTACAAGGCATTATCCAGAAATATTGTAGCACAAAATGATCACGAATATTGAAGAAAAATTGGCCTTAATGGATAAGTGAGTACGTGGAATAGATTATCCTGCCTGGAATCGAGCAATTAACAGTGCATTAGTTCTAATTAGTAATACCTGATAGTTGTTCGGCTGAAACACATACATGCAGGAATACGTAAGTTATTTATTAAGCCTAGATTGAAAAAAATGAACGAATTCCGTTGTGGCCGCCCATGCAAATGCATCCCATTTGCACTGCTAGATCATGCCATTGACAGTTAACAAAGTAAATAACTGCCAAACAAAATGGTAAAAAGCTTGTGAATCGAAACGTCGCTAAATAGGTAGTAACCTAACATCACATGATACGTGACAATGCTGCATGTTCCCAATTGTGCTGTTCTGGCCTACAAAATCTCGTAGCAGTATTCGACTAAGAGGTAAGTAGGGAGTTAAGGTTTGCTTAAATTAAAAGGAACTATTTTAAGCCGTGCACAAGTTCAAGCTTGCAAAAGTGCAAGTTGCATCCATTACTGACCTCAATGATAAGCCACTTGTTTACAACTTCAAAGACCTTCAGAATCTCCAACTATAAACACTCAAAATGGGTAATATGGCGAAAGGACAGCGCTTTTACGAAAGCTGTAGACACGTTTTGTGAGGTCATCATACATCATGGTCAAGACAGCCATTATTTAGTTTGTATTGGATCTTCTATAACCAAATTTAACCGACAAAATAGTTGGGAGCCGGACCGCACTGTTGACGTTATTTACAATTCATAAAACTTTGTCACAAAAAAAATATAATTTTCGGAGGCATAGTCCCGGCCCATTCACAGCGCAAATTAAGTTCTGCGATAGTAAAAATGTAGGCATTACAGAAACCAACGTCGGCGTTTGCACATTTTAGCTTATTCAGACTTAGGTCTGCATAATAATAGAAGTTGCGATTGAGAAGGTGAATCCGAACACCCAAATGACCAAATCTAAATTCCATTACCTTATTTTATATGTTCAGACGCATACAAATTGCCACTGTTGGCCTTTAATTTCATTATATTAACACACGTTTCATAAGTGAATAAAGTTTTGGTGAGCAGAAGTAAAGCAATTAAAGTTTTAGTCAGCACATTTTGATCGGATCCGTTTCAGACGTTATAAGATAGTTAGCTTTTTTAAAGCAACTGATTTCATTTTTTGATTTCATGTTTTAACTTTATATTTGGTCACTTTTTTTACTATTTCAAATATTATATTCTGTACCAGTTTTAATTCACCAAGACAGCAGTATACACATAATTAGTACTGTAATCCATACACTATTTTTTTCAAAACAGGTAGTTAAAATAATGCTTACTCTATACATTATACGTTTCATTACTAAATTATTACACAAATAATCACCTTAAAGGTAAATACAGATATTTTCTTGCCTTCTTTTGAGAAAATACTGATTGAAACATATTGCTCATAACGGTATTATCGATAACTGCCGGAGCCTCATCGTCAAAAGGGAATCTCTCATTGGATTTCCCATCTGGAACTTTTAAAGTGGACCTTGGGATAAACAAGAAAAGAGGGACCCATTGGCACGCGGCAGTTAACCCAGGTCTTTTACCGGCCAAGCTTTTGGGGGCCGTGCCAACAATTGTTCAAATAAATTAATGCCCCTCTATCTGAGTTTTTTGATAAGGGAATAAGCAACATGGCAGTATAAATACGTGCACACAATTAACCTGCATATCTGCTATTGTTCAGTTTGCAGCTAAGACCGCGCAAAAGGCGATGAGATAAGTTCCAGCAATTCCAACGAATTTTAAGTTAGCTCAAAGGTCTCTAATTAACCTACGGTGAAAATGTCCTTTTATTATTTAAACCATTTGCGAATTTCCGTCGTGATTTCTTGGCTAAGAAAACATGTAGACGAACTGACTTCATCGGAAATAACGAGCTCTTTAAAGAGAGTTCTTCCTACTAACGTTAAAGCAAAGTTTAATTTTAACTGGGCTTAGCATACACTACTTCAAGTTTATTCAACAGTCATTGCTTTAAACGGAATATGCTGCCCAACGGCCTAGTTTGTAGCTTTTTAGGTGAGTCACCATATGCGCAATTCGTATATCTTTCAGTCATCAAATGGGCCTGCAGTCTCAGAACACGGGTAAAAGTGCGTAAAAAAATGACTGGCTGACGTGCTGATGTCATCAGCCTAGAAATCAATCAGTATCTCAACGCTTAAAAATGGGGCCAAGACTACGGCTTGAAAATAAAATCAGGAATAGGTCAAAAGCTTTAATTTTGGTAAGATCTGAGATAGTGTTTGTACGTGGAAGCATAGTATAAACAATGTTGCATTATGTTTAGCGTCAAATGATGGCTATTTTTAAGATAGGGGTACTCCAAAATCCATCTTTTTTATCCCATTGATAAATGCCTGGTAGCAAAAATCAACTTATCTCATTGCTCATCAGTAGAAAAACTTAAAGATCTTGAAACTGTTATTACAATAAAGGATTTTAATTTAACCTTTCCTCTTTTCCTTGCAGAAGACTCTCGAAATCTCGCAATGTCGACAATGGATATATGGAGACGGATGTCAGCAAAGCAACGTTTTTCAGCAATTTAAGGTTATTATACATCCAAGTGTAAAATCAATGTCTACATATTAGAGCATTTTTGACAAATTATATGCCAATATAAAGATGAGTTTGATCCATTTACTCGCGTATGCAATAAAATGGGTACACATGTGCATAATATCAATCGAGAAAACGGCCACAGAGGTTTAAGTAGGCCCACTCATTTATCCCTTCTGCTCGCATTTTTTTCCACAAAAACGGTAGTTATGGGGTTTCGTGGGTGGGGAATTAGGACACGCAGTGAAATGTACTTTAATAATTGCTGAATGCCCTTTTATTTTACTGTTTTAAGAAGTGTTGTTGACCTTTACCGGTAAATTTTCCTAAGCTATATTATCATTTAACTTATTGCGGAAAAAAACGATAAGCAAAATGCAGGTTTCTTGAATTTAACAAAAAATTGAAAGGGTGAATAGGAGGTCGTCAAGTTCAACTTAACTGCGGTCCAACTTACCGTTCTGGAGCATGATAAGTAAAGACCGCGGCCCAAAGCGCCACGCACACCTTCAGTTAACATGCGGAACAACTTACTCCCAGCTGCCGCGGGAAGCAACTTCGTCCACATTTTTCACACAACACTTGCTTCTAAAAATTTCCTTCTCTGTATATCCTATTTTTCAACCCCCCACAACTCTTTACCCACCGTTTTTGCAGGACAAAAGTCTGGGACTATGGGTATATGATTGGCCTTCATAAGCTACTTTTACCGAAAAATGAGCTCTACATTGATTTACGTTAAATAAACCTACGGCTACTGTATTGTTGAAATTGATGCTTCTCGTATAATTGGATTATTGCTTAGATATACGCAAGTAGGAATTTTTGAATATTTCTATTGCCTTCCAATATTTTTGTCTGAAGGATGCTTCAAAAGTACATGACCATTTACTTTCTTGATTTTTCATGATGAAAACACGTTTTTTCTTGGTAACCACGTGCTCATCCGACGTTTTGGTTAGCAGTTGCAACATTATAAAAACAAAGCTTGGCAACATCCCGGCATCCCCAAAATATTCACAGTAAGATTTTGAGAAAAAAAGCATCATATGGATTCTGTTTGCAGCGCAATACCTCAGATTACCTCCATTGCCCATAAATTGCCATCCCGCATAGTTATAGTAAAAACGTGCTTTGTGTACCCCGCTTGTATAGGTCCTTCAAATAGCTGAGAAAAGGTTCTCCAAATGGCGTCTGCATTTCTCTTGTCCTGTCTGCGTTTTTTAATGTGTATGTGGTTCAATGAGTTGAAAGTGTTTAGCCGTTTTACGGAAATTTTAGTTGACTTTTAGGCAGAACTGACGTAAGAGACTCTTAATCTCCTGTACTTTTTATAAAAAGTTCTTTTAAATGTTCTATTGCCCGATTTTCCTTTTTTGATAAATTCCACTTACATAAGATCACATTTATATTTTCGATTTTTCCGCTAACATAGCTTTGAATTCCCCTCAATTGGCATTCGTATTCTGCGCAATCAGGGTTCATGTTCATTGCATTTTTATTCTATTTAAATATATTAAAACAAACGTTATCTTACTTAATTAAATACCTTTTGACAACTTCCGCCACAATTAAATATTCATTGACAGTCACTAGCCAAGAATTAAATGTTTGACCAGCAAATACATATGACAGTTGGGTGATGCGAACATATATTTAGATGGCCTTATATGTTAAATTTGCCGATTTCTATTAACGGTTTGTCCTTGTGAGTAGTCAATAAAATTTTCGATATTTTCAAGCCCACTGGAACATTTGTTTCGAAAAATGCGTTTTGGTTATTCATTACCAAACAGTTTTGAAAGAAACACGGCATTTCACTGAAAAACATTTAAACACATTGTGAATATGAATAATAAGCAGACGCAGAGCAGATATCCCCAAGGGATTACGTACAATTTCATTTAATTTCATATTTTATTATACGGAACAGGTGTCGCAAACTAGAATAAATTTTAAAAATAAGTTACATTCTTTCGTAAGGAGCTGGTCTCTTCAAGGTATTTTTCAGATTTATTGTAACGAAAAAGGATCGTGAATATTGGAGGTAAAAACAGTGTTGACGGACATAGGGTTCATGGACTAGATTGACCTCCTCTCGATTCCTGCCATTAAAAGTGTATGAAGGCTCGAGCATTTATACTCCGATTCCAATAGCCAAGCTATGGAACTGATTGTTAAGTCTTCCCAGAGATATGAGGAAGGACCTGTATTTTTCGATTAAGCCTGGAGGCTGACCGAAAAGCAAACGACTACCGTTATTGCCGCTTATGCAAATGCACTATTTTTAGCGCCAACAGTCACTGGCACAGACAGATCCTGGCATTGACAGTCAACAAATTAGGCCGGCAAAGTCAAACTGCAGCCGAACGCAATCGTCAAATGCTTGCAGATGATATCATATCACATGATACGTGTCAATGTCTGACAGGCACTGTTCTGGTTTACAACTTCTTGTAGAAAAATTAGCAAAAAAGGCAACTGGGTAGTTAAGGCTTGCTTAAATTTACCTTAGCACGTATAAACCACTTAAGAAAACAAGTTTCCAGAAGGACAAGTTAAATCCACAACTGACCTGACTGAACAGCTGCTTGTTTACAACTTCCAACACATTCAAGGTAATTTGCTTTAAACACATTAAACAGGTCAGATGGCGAGAGGATGGCGATTGTACCAAAGACATGGACACATTTTGCGAGGTCAACAAGTTTTCGGTTTAACACAGCGGCCGTTTAGTGATTATTTGATCTCCTATAACCAAGTTTGACCGACACAACAGTTCGAAGCTGGATAGTGGCCTCGACTTACATGAAAAGCCATCAAAAAAGTTTCCCAAGGACGAATATAGTAAATTAAATTCTGGGTTACTGTCAGAGCATCATCGGTAAAAGAAACGCTTTCACTCGACTTATCGTCGTGAATGACATCTACGTAAAATGTAACTTTTGATAAACATGGAAAGTAAGAACCACTGACGCACAAGTCTTTTGCCACATCCTTTATCATCTGAGCTTTCGGGGTCGCGCACACAATTGCTCGAATAAATTTGCATACCCTTATGTGTGTTTTTGACAAGGAAGTAAGTGACACAACAGTATAAATAACTGCGCAAAAACAATCAGCATATGAGTTAGGGCTCAGTTTGCAGATAAGATCGCGTGAAAGGCGGTGAGGCTACTTCAGTTGATTTCAACGAACTTTAAGTTAGCCGGAACGTTTATAATTAATTTTATGTGAAACTGTTCTGTCGAGTACAGTGGAAATTTTCATAGTTTAACACATTGCAAATTCCCGTCGTGTTTGTTTCACTTAGAAAACGTGTACGTGAACTATCTTAACGGGCAAGATTGGCCTGTAAAAATGGAGTTATTGCTATTTACGTTTACGTTAATTTTACTTATAACTTCACCCCAGCCAACTTGGTTCAGTGCAAATCTGTTAGGCAGTGGTTGCTTTTAACATAATTTATTGTTCCGCGACCTAAGCTGTAGCTGTCTGGTTAAGTCACCAAAATTGGCAAAGCTCTCAATTGCCAAACGGGTTTACAATTTCAAAGCACTCCCTAGTGCTTTATGACGGGTCGGGTGCACTTATCGGCTTTCATTTATGTCCTCCCCATCCCGTACTCATTGAAAGTCTCTTCGATTGAGCGCCAGAGAAGACAGATTTGATAAAGAGAAATAACAAATTGACATGAAACAAATAGTTGTTAATCACAATAAAATTAAAAGTCAGACGTAGGTTTAACGTTCTTTAAACAGTTTTTACGGACCACCTTCGGAACTGTTCATTTATTTGCTTGTAAAAATATGTGTATAAACACCTATAAACCCGCCAACAGGGAAAGGACACTCAGCTGTGCAATGTGCGCTGGTAAAACGGGCAGCCACCCCAGCACGAGAATGCACGAACACCAGCTTGCAAGCAACCGCAAGAATAAACTGTCTTTGATCTGCGGTCATGAACGACAGCAGAACCACAATTTTGCTTATGAGCTTCGTCAATGAAAAGATTGGCGTCAAAAAATTGGTTCTCAACGTACGCAACTAACCACCCCAAACATCAAACCCCGACATCCGGGATCTCCACACGAGTTTCCAGTCAGGTAAGCCATGGCTGGCGTCAAAAGTCACGCAGGACTGACAGCCGAGAATTGTGGAAAAACGAGACCGAAAGCACTAAACAAGAAGAGCAATGCCTGTCGTCTACTAAAGTTGGAGCCGACAAGCACACTGACGTAGCAACAACCACGACAGTGGTGAAGAGGACGCATATAACACAAGGTCGCTAACAGCCTAAAGTGGAGAGGATGAAATTAATTAATGGTTGAGAGCCAGCGGATATATCTACTTTGAGTACGGCTGTAACAGGAGACAGACGCAGAGGTGGAACTTTTAAGGGCACACGTAGAATACCCACAGTACTCTGATGTTAGAAGAGTCAGTTTCTGATATGTCCATTATAATATATTTGGTAGAAGAAGTTCTTTGGGAAATGTAGACAAACTTTATTGTAAATTTTTGACTCTGGTAAACCAAACCGTCAACAGACCTTTGGAAAATGCGTAAAAAGACAGCGCGTATTGTAAACATAACTAAAAATTGATTATGCTTTTTAATCGCTGTTTAATAGCGAGCTTGCTGGTAGACGTATTTGCCAGGCTTCTTAGAGGTTACTGTACATCCATTCTAATTTACGGTGCCCATTGATGCAAGAGTTCAAATATTCGTGGCCTTACATTTGTGGGCACGAGTATACAATGCGGGTTTGGTCTCATACAAATTTATTCCCAGTTTTAAGTTAATGCATGGCGACTTGGGACAGGTTGTATCGCCTCTTTATCGCTAATTGATCTCTATGTAAGAGTGTAGGGGCTGACTTTTCTGTTCGTCTACAATAAATAACATTGTAGTCGCCGCAAGGAATTCTGTAAACGACCTCTGTTCTATCCAACTAGGCAACTCTTATATTGAGGGTGTACAAGATGATTTTTTGGTGTGGTCGTTGGCTTGCGCGCCACTTAGATTGGCTGCTTCCTCAGGTATCCTTTTATGAGTTGAGACATTTTTTACTGCATGGAAGTGTTTACTAACTTCTTCAATTGGGCGCTTCATCCGAAAAAAACTAGTTCCTTTTCTTTTTCTAACACATGTCATCTCTAGCATCGACCTACAATCTCCCAAGGGTAACTATTTTTGTGAATACTTTAAATAGCTAATTGAGTTCGTTGTGGTAAAGTTTGGTTCTAGAACTGCGTGTTATTGCTCGATTTATTAAGGTGCTAAAGGTACTCCGCTTATGAGCAGCAGAGTGGTTACTCTCATACTGAAGGATAAGGTCTACATAAACCTTCTTACGGTAGACCGATGATTGAAACCTTCCATTAGTATTCCGCTCTATGAACGCACACAAACCTAAAAATACTCTAGGCACCCTCTTACACATTCTATCGATAAAGTTGACTATTCTAACAAATAAGAAGTCGCATAAAAATATCGCGTACCATTTTTGATGCAGTATAGTCCGGTTTAAGCAGGAAATCTCTATTTTCCCTTATGCATAAATTAAAACGTGAAAAATAGGGCGTAGAGTGCAAGAGACTGTTCTTCGCAAAAAATGGACTTGGAATGGCATTTCAGATTAATGAGACCATAGACCCTAATGGGCAAACTATTGCTGCCAAAATGCTCCGTACTGTTTTTAACAAATGTTGTTGCATATGTTGCATGTAATTTTATTGGTATTGCAATTATTTTAACTGGTATGTATGGCCATTAAATATGGGACAGTGCAAAATTGGCAGTTAGTGCCACCTCCTGAATAACCCTTTAGATAATACGAAAATATTAGTTTAGCTTCGGCAATCAATTAGTGTGCGCCGAGCACTCCGAAGCTTTTGGCTGCTTTTGCTATCTGGTAAATGCACAGGCTGCATTAACCCCGGCCAAAAAGCACAGTTGACGCAAAAATGCATGAAAACCCAGATATTGTAAGCCTTAGAACCTACAGCAACTTTCCGCTGGTTACAGCAGGTGCCCGCGAATGACAGAACCACAAAAGCTAATCAGCGCGAGGTCAGGTGCGGTGTTGTATTTCATAAAACTAAAAATTGCACCATAATTCGGTAGCAAGTAATTGGAATCGACTATAAATTCGGCCAGAGCGAAAGCTTAAATGCTTGTTTTTCTGAATATCATTTTTTGACGAAAACATATTTTACTTCTTCTTTTGAATGCAGTTGACGGTTTTCTGAAGTAAGTGGAAACACTAAATACTCATCAAAATTTTGAAAGCACAAGCGTCACAGTATTCTACTCATTACTTTGCAACTCCGTTCCAGTTTGGTAAGCGATGGCCAAAAATTCAAAAGTTACAAATATTCCCACTCTTCATCTTTTATACGACAAATATAATGAATAATGGTTTGCCCACTACTGCAAACCAAATCTTTAAAACCTTTAACGATATCCAAGCTAGGAAAGTATTTGTGAGGAGGTTAAAAATAAGTAAATATTTACTTCTCTAAGATGACTGCATCCCTAAAATTTACTTTCTATTCAAAATTTTTGGCCAGTTGAAGATTTTAATATCCAGGTTTTGTTGAAATTGAGCCTTTTGTCAATGCTAGGTGTCCAATGACAAAAGACTTACTTACTGAGCTTAAGTGTCGCTAATGCCATAAACAATGGAATCTTTTGTATTATGTGGTTTATCAAAGTAAAAATAGGTGCGTGGATTTTTTTTTCAAAGTCTTCTTTGTTAGTCTTATGTCTGATGCAAAAATTTACAGACGGGTTACGTGAAGCTTATTCGATTTATTTAATGGCTTTTTAAACTCTTGATATGCGTATGGACATTGAAAAAAAACCTTGAGTCGGGCAGCTGTCTTTATCGTATGTGATAAAGACTTTTTTTAAGCATAGTATCAAAGGTAATGTAGAAATGGTTTAACCTCAAGTGAAATTTACTATTCACCCTGTTAAGTCAAAAGCCATTTTTAGGAATTTTCCTAAGCAAGCAAACGTTCGTGATATAGATTGATTCGTTAATTTCAAATTTTTATATAAACTGTATATAGAAGAAACTTTCTTCCTGTTGGCCTTTGAAAGAATAAAAATTGTAGATTGTTTTCTTGCGTAAGCAGGCGTTAAGATTTTCAGAATGATAATCTAGAATACATTCTTAATTTAAGCATAACAATTGGCAGCTTTAAGTGTTTTTTGAGGGGTCATAAACATTCGCAGATTTCAGCTATTAGCAAATTGCTGTATTGCCTATTTTACTTGTGAATACTGGTGCTTACAGGTATTACCAATAACCTCACAGATCTTCGTGCGGACCATCATGGTTGCCATTAGCAGCATAGATTAAAAATGCAAATGTGCGCTATTCATTAGTGCCTCTCAGGTCCAAATGATTTACTGGATTTGGTTATTTGCATTGCATTGAAAAAATATATCTAAATTTTTTTCAGCTCGTAAATGTATATAAGTTTAAGTCTCTGTTAATTCTGTTTATCTTGACAGTTAAATCAATTAATATTGCATCTTTTTCAATCGAACTTGTCTTAACTTCAAGTAATTTGCTTTTGGGTGCACGTATGCATCGAGCTGCAATGGTTGCCACAGACCATACACTTTTTATAACTTTTTGATCATTACTCAAATACCAATGTGAATTCATTTAGGAAGATTTCGAAATATTAATGAACTTCATCAGGCATATTAGGCACATAAAAGAAATATAGGAATTACTAAGTGTTTGTAAAAGAGAATAAAATTTTCTCCTTAATCCCGTGAATTTGGAGACGTAAAAAGAGCTATACATTAGAACAATAAATTGACATATTGCGTTAAATTGAAAACTATATGCAACCACTGTCTATATATAGAAAAAAATTTTGTTTAGTCAAGATATTCTGTTTACTTTAGTCTTACTGGATAAGTATTTATTGAATGTCATCAACAAAAGTGTGTCATAATTTTCCTTGTTTTTACTGTCTTCTTTAATTAATTAATAAATTCTGCATTTGTTCGACGTTTACACCAAAACCTTTTTAAAAACATAGATATAAAAAGCATTTACCGAAATTCAGTGTTTTTCGACATAAGGTTTAAGGAAAATAGCAACGTTTTTGATTTAAAAAATGCCTCAATACGGCAAAGCGCCTTAGCGAGAGTTAACCATGTCCACACTGGAGTTGTCAAACTACTTTTCCTCAGATTAATAAAAAGCTTTCTTTAAGAAGTAACTTCTTAGAAATTGCTTTGATAATATATTCAGCTGACAAATTTCTGCGAATATGTAGCTTTTTTTAACGTAATGTCACAATTATATTTGAGAATTTTTGAGATATCATTCAAGTTTCTTGAAGATAAACGATTCAATTTGACTGGAGATGAAAGAACTTTCTTTTCTCTTTAAAATGGATTACCATCCGTACGAGTAGATTTGTTCCACATTCAGTTATAAAAAGGCGATTAAAAAAACTGGCCACATTGCCATTTTTAAACTACTTATTATTTGTTTGTTTCTTTCGTTTCTAATAAGGCAAAAAGGAAACGTAAAGAATACAAAAAACTACATTTCTTCTGAACTTACATCCAGAAAGGGCTTCATTGTTTTAAACTAGAAAGACTATGATAGAAATTTGGTTTGTTTTCAAGGACATTCGAAATTCATTGGTGCAATTAAACAAATACTCTTCTGTTATTGCATTTTGTGCAAAAAACCTTCACAAAAATAGCTTGACATATTTTTTCTAAATACAAACCGTCAATGTTACTGCAAGCAAAAATGTTCCTTTAACTCGGCTTCACTTCAATCTGAACAATTTGGGATAAACATTTCCAGATCTGGAAATGATATTTTCTGTACCTATTTTACTTATTTTGCAGTTCCTTGTAGTATTATCAACATTACAGTGTAGTTTGGTTCTCTTTCGTAATAGCATAGGAAATTCTATCCATATGAGACTACTCCTAATTTCCCCAAATCTCATGGCTATTTCTCTTAATAACTTAAATAAATGACGATTTAACTATGTAAAAGGCTCTCGCAGCATTCAATTTACTGTATAAATCAAAGCAGTGTTACAAAGTATACGCTTGAGTGCTGGTTCTAATTTCATTATGAACGTTGCATGTTCATTGGCAACTACTGTATATTTCTACATATTTTACTTTTTCTATCTACTGATTATGTGAGTGGGTTTTGTGGAAAGAATCTAGACAAACAATTGTAGAGGCAGGATATGGAGTCTCACAATTTATTCATAAAATAAAAATTTTAGTTTCAAATAAAAATGATTGAACACAAAACTGCATTTACAATGTTTGCATTCAAACCTATTTTTGAAGTTTTATTTCAAGGAGACCAAAATTCTTGTTGGGCCTGTTTGAATATAAACAAACATTGATAAAAAGCAGAATTTTTTTCATTTATGAAGTAATGGTAAGTGAAAATATGGGATAACACCTAAAATTAAGGGAAAAAGAGTGATTTCGGTTGAGAAAATTGTTTCGAACATCTGATTTTCCTTATGCAATATAATTAAGTCATAAATTTATGAGGCTCTCATTTCTTTTATCCCTTCGAAAATACGACATGTTAAAATGTATATTAGGTACCTGAGGCATGCCGGCATTTTTCGTTGTCAAACCATATGCAAAAGGTATCCAAAAGTTTTCTATCTACAGTTCAATATGAATGAATAATGAAACTTCAAAGGAAATGAGCAGGAAATTCTGAGTATTTGCAAAATCATGATATGTACTCTGTTGCTCCATTGTACATTTAAAACCTTAGAACAGGGCTTTCAATACATAACTATGCTGAAAACTGCCGCAATATATAAAGTTAGGTGAGTATCTTCACTTGAAATAGAGGAGCTATTTCTGATGCTCAAGGGAAGTCAGCACTTGATTTGATCTTCTTAAAAGGTAAATTGCACAAATATGTGAAGAAATAATATCAAACTATAGTGATTTATCGAGAAGCAAATCGTTGTATAAGGCTTCTAAATTGATTCTAGGCATAATTTTACTTTACTTTTGTAGCGGACCTTAATTTACCATATCAAAAATGAATACATCAAGATGACCGGTGCATTTTAAAAAATGCCCAGAAACTCACAATATAGGTAAGTGAATTTAAGGAATATTTTATTTTTAATGTTTTTTAAAGCAATTAGAGCATAGGGAAGAAAAACGACTCGACCGCTACCATATGTTTATTCGCCTGGCCTTTCGATATCCGTCACGGGTACGTCATCAGAAACATAGTTAGAGAGCATCAGTATTAGAGCTTTATTCTTGTTTATGGACCGTCGACTGAAACTACTGAAAATCGTTATGTGTGAACCACCATTCCAAGCTTAATCCTAATTTCGTCGTAATTGCAAGTGATAAACAGAAAGAAACCGAATGGAAATTTATCTTAGTGAACACCAAATGGTACACTCACAGTTGCACCTTTAAATTCCATTTAAATGTAAAGTCAGGGAGTGGCATCACCGCAAATTGACTAAGGAAATATCCATCGCCTTTGACGTTCATTTCGGCAAATTTAATCAAAAATCTGGTTGCCATAGCCGAAAGTAAACCCAGCAATTTAAAAAGGGAACTAATACCTAACGGATCTCGAGAGGACACATTGGAATGCATACTTGATATTTAAGCTGTTCTGTAACATTCACACGTTACATTGCGTGTAATATAGATCTATGTGTATCCAGAAACGTTACAACAAAAATCTGCATTTGCTGCTGCATTTACTCGTTTCTTGCATGAAGAGCTTTTCTCTAAATTAAAAAATAAGTTTACCTTATAGGCCTAATCTCCACTTTTTCGGGATTTTCCACTTTAATAAAAAGCAGTTATTTCGAAACAACGCAATATTGCTCGAAAAACCACAATATGCCATATTTCGAAGAATTACCTTTACCCTATACCTGGTGGACTTTGGGAAGTGCCACGTGACCTGTGTTTGCATAACAGTGCCCTACTTTTAAAACTCTTTGGATGTTATGCGTTAGCGCAGCTTCTGTACAAATTTGCATTCGAGGCATAAAGTGGACAATCTTTCATCGAACCTCAAATTTAATTATCTGCATATCATTATCTAAATGGGCAAAGTGGAAACTTTATATCCCGAGTACGTCTTATCTCTTCAAGAACAGTTAGACAAAAATGTCAAAGCATTGTTTATGAAACAGTTTTTACCAATCATTTTTGCTGAAAGGCTATTTGTTAAATCTCATCCAAATATATGAACAAAACAATACCCTTAACTTTTTCTTGAATAGAAAGGAAAAAATCTTAAAATTTATTTATTCTGTCGAATTTATTCAAAGAAAAACACAGAAAATTTAGACATATTTATTTTTAGTAAACCTGTTTCTTTTAATTGAAAAGTCGCGCTCAGATCGTATTATAATTTAAATTGCAAAGAGTCACAATGTTTGGCACATAACCTGCGCAAATTACCCCAGTTGGTGAAGTGTGCATTAAAAAATCGTCTTGATATAATGCCTGCGTCGATGGAGACACTAGAAAGCAAGTAAATTGGAAATAGATCAGCGTATTTCTTGTTTGCTTTCTGCATTGCAGTCTATAAAGCATCTTATTAATCTTCAAATTAGGATTAAATAGCTTTGAAGAGCAGAACCATGAAGTATTAAGTACGTTTGCTAAGACATAGTTGTTCAACAACCCTAGACTTGTCCTACATATGTATCGATAAGTCCACTGAATATGTGTTTAAAGTAGACAAATCGGTGGGGGACTGATATATATTTAATTAATTGTACAACAAATAATATTAAAAGCGACGAGTTCTATATGAATATGAAAGTGGTCGCTCGAATTCTGTCACAGTGTGGTAAGGCTTTTGCTGGAGTTTGAAGGTCGTGTTAATCAACAAATATTTATTTTAATTTATGGATATCATCTATTTCACTGAAGTTTACGTGTGCTTAAATTAATATAATCTGATCTCCTGACTCCTTTTCAATTACCAATAATTTGTTTCGTTTCCATTTTGTTGCTTTTAATTGAAATATGATTGGTTGTGAATGTTTAAAATAAAGCTTATTTAAAGCCGGCGGTAATGTGACATCAATCACTTCAAAAAAACTAAATTTGCAAATAAAATCGCAAAGTTAGCGAAAGTGGGTAGCACGTGCAGAAGCTAAATTATATTTTTATATGCATCTGGAAAGTGCTACTGACGGGCTTTTGCGACTCTTTCAGTTGAAACCATCCCCTTATAAGCTCACAGCGTAGGTGACAGTTTGCTCATTGATTTGGTAGATTTTCACTACATTATTCCTGAATGTTCCATTCGTACAAGGTTATGTAAATGGTCGCTTCAGGGCCTCATGCAGAAGCGACATTGCTTTTATGCCAGTAATTATACACCCATGTTACATATTGAGCCATGCATGACAAATATTTCAGCAAAGATGTGGGTCGTTACTATGTCAACCGCTATCGCATAATATATAACAGTAATTTATTGATTTGAGCTAAAAGATAAAATTTTTGCAATCTTTTAGAGATAAGCAGGCCGTGGTTGTGGTTTTCAAAACAACATTAGCATTTTCCTTGTGGTTATGATGAAGCCGGAAGGGCAGATTTTACTGGAAACCGAGCTGGACAATCTTGTTTATCATCCAGTTTTAGAAAACAAAAAAGATAATCAGCAATCAGTATGTGAACATCTTGTCATTAATAAAACTACATTAAATGACAAGTGTAAGAAAGGAACTTGGAATGAAAAGAAAAACATTTAACATTTCTTTGGTTGAAGATATTCACCGAAAATTTGCTCCAAAAGGTTTTTGGCACAGTGCATTTCGTTTTAATCGCATTTCCAGTGCCCTGCCCAATACATCAGCGGCCTCTAGAAAGTCAAAATTATCTCTGGTGTTGCTTTTTCTGTCAAATAGCGGACAGGAACAATTTTTTTTAAGAGGTTTTGTAATAGTTAGATTTGACAGGCCAGCGTCTGTGGACGTATAGTTATTTAAACAGTCATCCTGAACTTTGACACGCTTTAAACCCCACCGATAATCCTCCGAGCGTATTGAAGACTTAAGATTGTCAAAATCTGCACTTGAATAGACCAATACGCCTGAACCTTGACTCCAGTTTTCATTTGCGGGGGAGCTTTGTACAGGTACATAGAGAAAGTCATTACTCTTGCTTTGCAACTGTGGTGATTGCTTCTTAATTTTGAGAGCAAGTCCCTCTGAGCTGCGACAGATGTTTATACTCCTTGATACCGGAGTCGTTGGAATACGCACTGGTGAAGAATAACGCTCTTTTTCAACACGAATTTGTGGTATACAGATGCTATGAGATCTGCCTTCTGACGACATTGATAAGCAGGACATTGTGAGGTTAAGAACATTCTTCGCAAGCGCCTGATAATTGATAGCGGATGATTTTCCTCCTTCCAAGGTAAAGTCATTATCTTTAGGTCGTGGAAGAAGTGGAAGCAGATTTGTCTGACTTCCTTCTAGGGATTGTATGGTAAGACACTTAAGGTCTTTGGAAAATGGTTTTTGTCCGTTGGCATTGAAAAGCACGTTCGTCTCTGATGAGCTAAGAGTGGAAGACATGGACTTCTTATAAATGCACCTTTTCGGTTTTTGCAGGCATTCAAAAGCACTGGTTTTTCGAGGTGCGGACGATAGATTGGTCGAAATAACGTGATCTTCATTGTCAAACTGGGAAAATGTTCGTACAGGCAGGTTGCCAGGTATGGCCTGAAAATTATCCAAGCGTTGACTCTGTAGCTCGCTGATCATTCCTGAGAAACTGGGACATACACATGTTGGTGAAAGCTGGAGTAGAACCTGTTTGGTGCGAAGTGAAGGTGGAGTTGGCGAAGTAGATTTTGAAATCCGATGCTCTGATAGCATTTTTAGGCATCTTACTCCTACAGCTCTATAAATATGTATATTGGTGTCCCAGTAACATTTTTTCAACCAATAAACGTGCTTTGAGAGAACATTAGTTCATCTCAGTTACCGATTGGTTTCCTTTTTGACCAATCCCAGGCTGCGGAGAGGATTACTTATAGATGAAAAAGATGGAAACCGGGAGATACGGAGCCACGCCGTACGGCAAAAGTTATAGTAAGTCAAGCGTAATACGCTGAGAGCACCCGTAAATGGTAGTCAGACGTTAACTTAAACAGGGTTATGATGAGCGTGGGAGAGGTAAAAGTACCTGCGGGCATTCAGATGAGGATTGGTGGCAGGGTGGTACTATTCCACTTCTATATTATTTTCTTTTTCAGCAGAGGTAGAACAGAAGCTATTTTGCCCAAAGTACGACAGTTTCTTTTAATCAAGTATGATCTGAGATTTAATTAACATCACAAACAAAGCAGCAAAAGCGTATTTTGAGCTTATGTGATAAAAGTAAAGGAGCTAACTGCCTGATGTAGACGACTGTGAGCATTGGCCACCATTTAAATGTGATAACTTCTTGAAAAAAGTTATGTAGAGCCTTTACAATTATATTCTGCAGGTGGAAATCACCTGCAAACTAATTTTTGGGTCAGGAGTGTTGACTCGTTCCGTACCGGCGTCTGTTTTCTCTCTCCCTGGTTCATTGTTAAGAATCAGCCACAATACGATTGGTGTAAGATCACAATGGAAAACAGTGCTCCTCTTGTAAGGCAAACTGGTGTTAGTGCGGCCTTCACTTTTCAGGTCTACTATCCCACTTAATAAACAGCACTGTTTTGCAGCTTGTTAGGAGAAGACCGAAGCCCACTGGCAAATAGGCATTAATTTATTAAAAAATCGAAAGGCATTTGCGTGCAGAACAATAGAATTTACTTAAGTTTAGTACACTCGCCAATTGAAAAAAATCCTCTTCAGCATTTACCACTTGCTATTTCGTAAAAACAGACGTATAATAAAACTGGACGTATAACAAATGTAGACCACATGCAAAATAATACATGCCAATTGGACAAGGTTTTCCTTTACACCAATTCGATAGGGTAGCTAATCTTATATTCGGTATCGTTAATAACAATCTTTGAATCTGCGATAATGAAATCATGTTCCCGAATAATAGAAAATGTTCGCGTTCCAGGTATTTGCATACAAACGGAAGAAGACCAGTCGAGAACCGAATCAATTGGTTTATTGTCCCAAGTAGTTTCACGACTGTTACAACTTGCCGTCGTAGGCATAGCCTGCCGGCCTCAAGCGACAATACGCCGCCGGGTGATGCAACATAAGACAGACTGCCTCCTACTGAAATCTCTGCAGATGTTTACCTGATATGATGCAACAGTACAGGCTGGAATAACGTTGGAGAAACCGGCCGCAAATTGCAGACCCGTCTACATGAGCACAAACTAGCGGCTCGGAGACTAGACCTAAACTCGAAAATTGCAACACACATTGCAGAGACTGGCCACGACTTCGATCTCTTTGGCGCGACCATCGTAGTCCAATTACCCGCAAAAGCCCAACGGCTGACGCTTGAGGTATGGTGCTCCGATACCTACTCTGAGAACAGGTGGCCCACGAAGTCTTGTGCAATTTGGTCGGTAAAGGACAGAATAAGTCCAAACCAAAACTCAGAATGGCAAGCGAAGAAGAACCAACGGCCAGCCAGTCGGAAGAGGAGGCAGAGTTACCAGGAACCTCTACCGTGGGGACAAGGTCCCATATTAATAGCTGTTTATGTCCCCGACTCCACTGTCAGCTAATTTACGTACACCACCATAATTGCCCCCCCCCATCTCTCTTGATTGCTGTTTTGACAATATGACCACGTGATTTCTTCTGACAGTTGATTGTTTTATGGCCACTATAATTACCCTCATTTTGGTTGCCAATTCTCATCGCTGAAGATGGACTTCTGTAAGAGTTTGAAAGCTCGGGTCAACCTTCTAATTGATTTGGTTGTCTACTCGTCTTCTTCGTGGTCAATTTATTGGTGTCTCTTTTTCATTTTCCGTGTTAAAAATGTAAGCCCTTAAAAAAGGAGGTATATATTAACAAGGTAAAAGCCTTGTTTAGTGAATGAAACATTCCATGTTCGACAAATGGAATTACAACTTTCTCAATTATGTATAATGTGGCCTGGCTAGAAACAAAATTTGCCACACAGCCTGTCTGCTGTAAATATCGAAGCAGCTGCCATATGCATAAGGGTGGCCTCTATCTAGCTGCCCCAATAGCACGACAAACACTTTCAGTTCTGTTTTGGCAAGACAATTAGTAATCAACAAAGGATAAGTACTATCCACAAGAATAGTGCCTATAAAATGAATTTGGATGCTAATGACCTGAAATTAGACGAGCATGGCTATCTTTGAATTATTTTATTTCTCATTTGAAGTGTATTGACCAGATATAATTGAATTCAGTTATACAAATATATCATTTTATTTCTGCTCAAGCATTTATTTTTGAAAATATCGGAAAGAAATTTCATATTTTGCATCACATGGTATTCCCTCGGTCCAAGTATAAGGCACAAAAGCTTACATTCATATACCCGATATAGTAGGTACACGCAATCACCAGAAATCTGGTCCAAACCACCGTTTATAAATAAGTAATGGTAGAGGTGTTTTATATGTAAGATGCTGTCAGTCGTGCCGCAAGCTCGCAGGCTATTTAGTTTCAAGTTTGTTGCTCTGGTCCATTTCGGAAAGTTGGTATCCAGCAGATTTTGATAACATTTAATGTTGTCAAAGCGGGTATCTACACTAAAACTCATATATACGGTATAACTAGCATTTTCCGCCTTGAATGCTACAGGCTGTTTAATTAAGCCATTCTCCTAGAAGCTTTTTTTATCACCTTTTGTGCATTTAACCTAGTCTCGCACCTGAAATCTGGTGGTTGTCAGATTACCTTTCAGCGGATTAAGAGCGTACCGATAAAGCTATGCAACTCTTAACTGCTCCATGAGTTTTAACTGCTACAGTTAAGGTGTGACAAAACGAGAAAGGAGCATACAGCACTCCCGGCAAAATAAAGATTTAGGAGGTATATGAAAAGCCTGCAGGTAACATCTGAGAAAAACGGAATAGGGCTCTGAAAGGGGACGCAGTTCCTCATGCCTGCATTAATCAGTCGTCAAAGACTCAAGCCTATACTGAAGACGAAGAGGATCAGTCCATACGGAGGCCAAGCAATGAAATATGCACTGATTTACAAGCAGTTTGTTAGAGTTATCAATCATTTTTTATTACTCCCAGCATAACTATATAAGTGGAAATGGCTAATTAGGTTAAGACACGGAAAAAGAAACAATCCCTTAAACAGAAGAAGGAGAAGTTTTGCCCACCGGAACAATTGTTTTATAGTCATTACGTTTCAGATGCTGTCGAGAATCTTTCATTATAGGTACTCATACGATATTATAAGATAGGCACGGATTGTGGTGAAACATGCAGAGATTTTACGGTATTTATAATTCGTAGCTGTCATTCATGGGGCTACTTTAATTATCAGCTGCTGTAACCACCGCTTGGAGCCTTAATTGGTGCGGTGATGGCTTACACTGCGTTCGATTCATTAATTGTGGTGAGTTTGTTGTCCGTGCCGGATGCGGGCTTGATAATTGTGGGACAATTATGCTAGTTGTAGTCAAAATTGTTGCTTGAACAGTCAGATCGTTGTTTTTATTGATAGACTGTGAACCTGAGAACCATGACTCGAGCAGCTGGCGGCTTACGCGGTTGTCACCTCTTGCGAATATTTAGGCCCCGTAAAACTTGAAAATATGGCCGCGTCCCATCAACGATTACCAATGATTAAGGATTCTCGACGGAATCCGAAACGTCAGGAAAATAAATCTCCTTTTACAGTGGTCGCATTGTATTCTTGTGCACTGTTTCCTAGATCACGCATATTCACTTAAATTGGAAATCCCTAGTATGGTTGTGCGATCTATCCCTGTAGTTTAGCACAGATCCGCCCGTATTTCAGAAGGTTCAGAGTTAAGTATTCTGCCCTGACTGATAAGCCAAGTGCTCCAAAAATCAGCACTTTAGAAGCGTGCAGTGGAGAAAACTACACCAATGAATTCTATTCATGGGCTACTGCATATCCTCTACAGTAGTTAGTAGTAGTTAGATATAGAGTGGTAGATCTGCTAGTTTTATTGCAAGTCCTCTCTTTTCCAAAGAGTTTTGTCTGCTTTGAACTTTAATAGTTAATCTATCCAAAAGTCGCGTTTTCGAATTTCCAAGCACCTCATTACTTTGCCTATGTGTTGTGCTGACAAGGCCGACGAACAAAGGGCGTCATATTATTGTTGAAATTTACTTTTATGATACTGAATTCTTTGTTCTAATTAGTGGACTTCGAATTTGTATACCTTGGCGTTGAAAATTTATATTTTAAGGCATGGCAACTAGTAAAGACATCCAGAGCGTTCTTATCATACACAGTTTCATTTAATACGACCTGCAAAATTGCTCCTTTGTTGGTTTGTTGCAAAGGGTACCCAATCGCTCTTCGTTTTTAAAACATCAGGGCCTTGTATGCCCCTTCTTCAATAGCACGTATTTAGTACCAATCCCCCTGAGTGTTTTGCTCGTATTTTCCATTTCGTACTTGCGTAATATTTTTCATGTGACTAGACGAGCCGTCTTTAAAAGTGTTTGAAACCATACGAGGCAGAAAAAAGCTTCAAAAACACTGCTGAATACTGTCCTTTTTCTGGAATTGTGTGACAGAGTTTGTTGCTAGTGCGGCTTTGTGTGCCTGACTGCATCAAAGGAAAGTGAGGGCATTTTCTACGCGAAAGACTCCAACTTCCGTCTTGGTGTTCTTGGACATTAGTATTTCGATGCCCTGCGGACGAATTCAAACCTTAAGAGGACACACCAATGCACTTTAATCATGGGAAATTGTCCACCCGAAGACATTTCTGCATTGGAGAAGAAGAAGACTCGATCGCTGGAACAATACTTTTATTCGCCCGACATTTTGACATCCGTCGTGGATTCATCATCAGAGACATGAGTAAGATACAGAAGCAGAAACGGGTGGTTAAGGTTCTTCGTCTTCTTTGTTGCCTCTGTCTGATTGATGACTGATTCCACAGATGCAGTCATGTTAGCAGGTTAAGCATCATCCGTGTTGAATGAGGCTTCGTGCTGTCGAACCTGTATTTTCTCCTTTGTCAGATCTTTCGACGACAGGTTGTGTACCAATACGTCGTTTCTGGATGACGTTTGATTGTGCAGTTTGAGGAATTCATTCTCACTGCCGCTACATGAATTGCTTGTTTGTCACAGGCTCGTTCAAGCACCTTCTGCTGAAGCAGTTTTGTGCTCTCCTTACCCATGAGCTCACAGCATTTGGTATTATCATGGTCAATTATCTGGTGGCATTTGCGTAGCCTCGCGTGGCAATCTTGAATGAACAAACGGATCATTCTCCTGCCGGTTTAAAACATAACGCGTCTCGCTGCCTCAGTGTTCAGTGCGGGTTTGTATCTCACGTTATTGTCAAGACATATGTGCAGAAACCGGATATGCAAATAGGTTGAGGCCTCACGAAGGGTAAATGCTTCCCCTCGTCGGACCGATCTAAGCGCATCGCGCCCAAATATATAGCCAATGCAAGCAAAAATGCGTGCCCCAGGAAACAATTGTGAAGAAGAAGACTTGATCACTGCATTTCGACATTTCTCAGTTATATACTATATCTCATTCTGCCGGGGGACGTTTAGGTATACAAGACCACGACATGGCTGTGTTATCTGCATATTTATTCTGACTTTTGGGTTAATGACATTGCCTACCATTCGCGTTAACGCATTGGTCGAACTAGAAAGAGATCGTTGTGCCACCATGATAAACAAAATATTTTGTAGACGAAGGTAGTAGCGAAAGCCTATTAATCAAGCACCCAAAGTGAACTCTGTGATTAGCGTTTTATATTAGTTGATCTGTATTCGCGATTAACATGCAAGTATTTTCACCTTCATGCATTGCGTGCTATAAATCCTTTAATAAATAAACTCTTGTATATCTTTCAACCCTCACAAAGGCTTTCTGATAACAAATGGCGTAACAAACGTTGAAAGTATTTTTTCTCGCAACTGTTAAATTATAGATTGGTGTTAATGTAATGTTGCATAAACTTTGTTAAGGCAACACAATAAAAAGTGCAGTATAGTGTTAGTAGTTTATCTAATTAGACGTTTTTAAATATTAAAAAAAGATTTTTATCTCATATCTGGTGAATTTTACTACCTCCTAGCTAAAGGTCTCCTTCGAATAAATTATACTATTATTCTTCATGAATGGTAACCAAAATCCTTCAATATGTTTTCGAGTTGAACATACCAATTAAATGAAGTTGCTTTTGTGATAACACTACAGCATAGACTAAATTTATTTCAGTCACGACATAATTTTGGTTATTGAGAAAGCTTAAAATTGCTTGCTTGCAAGAAGGATATTTCGAAAGCAAACAGCTAATAAAGTGGTATGCATTTTTCTTATTGATTTTACTACTCTTATAATTTCAAAAATAGTTTATAGAAAATATAAACAAACACATTCTTGTATTTGTTCGGTAAGAAATTACGCATTGGTTGCAATTTTACTTAAAAGAGGGTATATTTCTGTTTTGCAGTTGCTGAAAATTTTTAACTCTACCAGCCATTTGCTCACATTCAAGATTTCCTAACTGTGTGCTGTCTATCTTCTATCCAAAGAAATTTAAGCATTTTCTTGTTTTGGTTAGAAGAAAGTGCTTATGCCTCAAAATTTTGCAATGCATGTAAACTACATTCTATCTAGTGATATAATTTTTCCTGTGAAAGATTTTATAAACGGTCATATGACTGAAATCCATGCCCTTTCAAGCAACCTTTGACTACAACTTTAAATCGTTAAAACTTTCGGCAAATTCTTGTTATCCCACACCTCACCCGGTTGCTATACTACGGTTTGATGGTAGACAGATTCTGCTTACACACAACTGACTCTGAAAATGATAAAGAAGAGCAAATAGTTAAAAATACGTGAAGTTAACTTACCAGCTTGCATTCATATCAGAGTTCTCTACCCCTGAATAACATCTTATTGATCTACTTAATGTGGAAGAAAATTTGCAACACAATATTTGGCACCCTCGTCAGTAGACATTAGGTTAAGAAATTTTGCAATTGTCCTATTATTTTGACGCAAAGGTTAGGCGAAGATTGGGAAAATTCCACCGTCGATTTTGACTAAGTCCACCTTGAACAAGAGAGATGGATAAAACAGGCGTTAGATTATTTTAATATATAGTAATAGTTAAAGTAAACTTGTGCTGCATCTACCTCTCTTTCTTTCCATCCTCCTCACCCACCTGTGTCTGGTGTCAAGAAAGAGCCAAGAAGTGCAGAAGGAAACAGAAGCTTATGTAGGCTCACTCATTCATCCCTAATCCTAGCATGTTTTCTTACGAAAACGGTGGTAATAGGGTTTTATGGGTGGTGAATTAGGACAAACAGTAGAATATACTTTAATAAATGCTACATGCGTTATAATTGTATTGTATTTAGTATTGATTTGATTTATATTTTTATATTTCTCTAATTTGTATCATTGGTTAACTTATTGCAGAAAAACCTGATTATCAAATTGCAGGTTTATTGAAATTCCCCAAAATTTAAATGATGGTTAGGAGCTCGTCTAGTTCAACTAACCTGGAGTCCAACTTATCGTTCGGAAGTTAGATTAGTATAGTCTGCGGCATTTCGCGGATCACCTTACTGCCAGCGGTCGCAAGACGCAATTTTGACTACATTTTTTTCAATGTATACTTCTAAAATTTTCCTTCTTTGTCTATCCTATTTCCAAAATTCCCAAAACTCTTTAACCATAGCTTTTGCAGGACAAAATGCTGGGACTAGGGGTATAAAGGTGGGCCTACGTAAGCTACTTTCGCCGTCCAGAGATGAGAGAAAGCGCAGGCCTACGCACTGTGGTCACCACAACAAAGAAAAATGCAGCCAACTTGAGGGGCAGCTGAGGTGGAGTATCCTAAAGGCCGCGCGTAGAAGGAGCAATTGCAGTCTGACTCTTCGATTCTCAGGCTGAGCACCACAAACTTAACTGAACTTGCCTCGCAGTTCCAGATATTCCATCAGTTTGCAACCATCCAAGACACATCGTGATACCTTCAACTATGTCTGATGTATTATAGTGAGGAAAAGACGATAAACCGTCGACTTAACTTTCTTCTCTTCCCAGCCCAAGTACCAGACCGCCATTTGAGCTGGTCAGCTATCTGATGCGGTGTTAGGGCAGTTGCTGACACGGCATACAAACCAGTCTGCGTTCACCACAGCACAACCTGACCTACTTGCCGCACAATATGATTACCAAAAACCAGGAGTAGACGAGGAGCCTCTCATGGTTGGGCCTGTAAAGGAGAATATACGAGTTCTAGGCAGAAGTTCAAAAGAAGAAAATGCAATCACTGGAGCAAGAACTATATTTTCTTGACGTTTCGGATTCCCTCGGGAGTCCTTTATCATAGATGATGAGAATACAGTCATGGTCATGCGCGGATAGGGTGGAAACATGCACAGGTTGCACGCTATTTATAGTTCATAGTGGTCATCCGCGTGTGTGTGATAATTGCTCACTTCTGTTGCCACCGATTGGGTCTTAATTGGTGCGGTACTGGCTTGACACTTCGCGTTCGACTCACTCATTGCCACAGTTTGCTCGTCAGTGTCGGATTCAGGCTTGAAAGTTGCGGGGCAATTATGTTTGCTTATACAAGCGAACATCCGTGTTCCAGGAAGCAATTGAGAATAAGAAGAAGAAGAAGACTCGATCACTGGGACCATATGTTTATTTGCCTGACGTTTCGATATCCGTCGCGGATTCGTAATCAGACACATGAGTAGCCGAAAGGTTAAGCATGCACAGAAGTTTGCAGTATTTATAGGACACAGTCAGAACTGCAAGCATACAGCGACAATTAACGTTAATTGTCTTCTTGTGCGTGGACTGCTTGTTGGACGGCACGCGGGCTCTGACTTGTTGAACTTTCGTCACGGGCGGAGAGCTCGAGCATGATGATTGCTCGGCCATCTGGCTCCCCGGTGTTGGCGTACCATGAGGTGGTGGCCTGCCCGTTCCTCAAGTGATGGCTTGCTTTGGCCAAATTGAATCTCAGGATTGAATTTGGATTGGGCAAATCGTTGCACTTGTTGATGGATTAAGGGCCCCTGAACCATGACTAAAGTAATTCTCGGCTCACCCGATTGTCACCTCTTACAAGAATTTTGGCCTCATCAAATTCGAAAGTGTGGTCGGGTCTCTTCGATTGAGCCGCAACTTGAAAATTGGCATCATTTTGCCGCAATGCAGCCACGTGTTCGGCAATTCGCGTTTTGAAAAGTCTGCCAGTTTTTCCGACATAGTTGCTTTGACCGCAACTGCACCAGATCCTGTAGAGGACCCCAGATGTTTCTTGCCGTGGCAGTGGGTCTTTCGGCTTCATTAGCTGACGCTTTATGGTTGCCTCCAGCCTGTGTGTGACTCCAAATCCAAGTGGTGCGAGAAGGCGGCCAACTGATTCCGATACGTTTTTGAAATATGGGATCGAAAGCTAAATCTTGGGGTCAGTATGCTTTTTTTGGCCAGCTCGTTTGTGCAAGCACTGGTTGACTGTGGTGTTGGAAAATCAGCGACTCCAGTCGCTGCAAAAACGCCTTGGCTATGAGTCCTAAAATCGGTGAACCCATCGGTGTCCTCTTCACCTGCTCGTAAATCGTTCCGTCAAACGTGAAGCACATGCTGAGACAGAACTTCAGGATCTGTAGGATTTCCGCCTGTCCCAGGCACTTCTCCCTCTCATCGTATTTGTTTCGTAGGCGTAGTTCGTTGGTCTATATTGCCAGATCCTGAGGGATAGAAGTAAAAAGAGACGTGACATCGAAGGAAACCATGATATCACTTAGCAAAAGACTTAATCCTTTAAGTTTCTCCAAGAATTGTGCTGACGAGCGGACCGTGGTCTCAAAATCAGCAGTCAGAAATTTGAGACGCCGAAACAGCCACTTTGCTAGCCCGTATGTTGGAGTGCCTTTTAATGATACGATGGGTCGGAGAGGAGCGCCTTCCTTGTGCAATCTGGGGAGGCCAAAGAAACGGGCCAAGGCCCTCGCCATGCGTCGGTCGGACGGCGTTATTGCACCTTGAGTTCTCTAGAGCCAACAGGGTCGAAATGATTTTGCGTGTCAGCTTTTTGATGGGATTGGTTTCACAAGGAACATAAAACTTACGATCCTCTACTACGTTTTTCGCCTTCTCGGGCATGATGATTGCTCGGCCGTCTGGCTCCCCGGTGTTGGCGTACGATGAGGCCGAGGCCTGCCCGTTCCTCAAGTGACGGCTTGCTTTGGCCAAATTATATCTCAGGATTTAATATGGCTTAAGCAAATCGTTGCACTTGTTGCTAGATTGGGGGCCCGTGTAGCTGATGACGAATCGGCACTGGATATCGAAACGTCAGGCGAATAAACATATTGTCAAAGCGGTCCAATCTTCTTCTTCTTATTCTCAATTGCTTCCTGGGACACGGATGTTCGCTTGTATAAGCAAACATAATTGCCCTGCAATTTTCAACCCTGCATCCGACACTGACGAGCAAACAGTGGCAATGAGTGAGTCGAACGCGAAGTGTCAAGCCAGTACCGCATCAATTAAGACCCAAGCGGTGGCTACAGAAGTGAAAAATTATCACACACACGCGGATGACCACTCTGAACTTCAAATATTGTGCATCCTGTGCAGGTTTCCACATTATCTGCGCATGACCATGACTGTATTCTCATCACATATGATTAAGGACTCCCAGGCGATCCGAAACATCAGGAAAATATAGCCCTTGCTCCAGTGATTGCATTTTCTTCTTCTGAACCGCTGCCTGGAACTCGTATATTCTCCTATACAGGCCCAACTATGAGGGGCTCCTCCTCCTGCGCACTTCAAGATATATCAAAACCCAATATTTATACACGCTATCAGACCAAACGCGTCATGTGCATGATATTGCAAACCTCGTTACCATCACGCGTCATTCATAAATAAGCACAATGGGGCGAAATTAGAAATTTTTCGAGTGGCTTTTTTCCCGTATTTGTACTGCTTTAAGCAGGATAATATACGACTGCATTACAGTTGTACATCATTTTCTAAACTAAAACATAAAAAGAGATAACAATTGCAGTCTCCAAAAGCAATTTGCGCGAAATAATGCCTTTATCAATATATTGCCTTTTAGCAAAAAACCAAATTGTTTTTTATAAGTTAAACAATGCATGAGTATTTTAAAAATCGATTGCAATACAGAACTCCACCTCTCCATTTTAGCTAACTCAAAGTAATAGTGGGTTGCAGTTGGATTGAGATGCATAATTTGACAGTGGTATTTTGAGATTAAGGACTACATTAAACTACACATGTGTACATCAAATGTCTTGTACTATCGAATAACACTGGTCAAAAGAATATCCTATGATTCATTTTCTTCCCTAGCTTTTCTAAAGAACGCAAATGTCAATATTTTATTATTAACCTTGAGGAGGGATTTTAAAAGGTGCCCTGAGTTCTGATGTTCTCATCTTACAGCTTTTACTCTGCAGTTTTTGGAAAGACTTTGTGTTTCGCACTTTCGATTTCATTCAAGCTTCATTCGCGCCCCAGCGTAATTTTTCAGACATACGCCCACCAAATTTTGCAAAGCAGGTGCTGCTCATAAGAATTATTTTACCATCTATGAAAACGTTTTCCGAATGCAGACCACATGCAGTTGTTTAAAAATTCTTACTATACCACTGAGTTAAGGGTTCATATAAGGGTCCCAAAACCCACTTCAGTTAAGAAAACTAACGCAGCCACCATTCGCATAGTTTTTTTCGTCATATATGGATATGCCTACATTTGTAATCTATTATCTATCCATCAGGCATGCGAAGTCCAGCCAGGATGATAACATGGTCTTTCAGCTGACGCAAGCATTCTTTCCAAGCTATTTATTTGTACCCCTTGCAAGATTTAAGCTACAGAATTCCGTCATGAGCCGGCGCTGTCTTCGATAATATCATAAAAATGGTATACTTTAGACTTTTGACAGTCAGAGTGTGCTTAGGGTTAACAGAAAAGACTAAGATACCGCATCGCTGCATGGCTTCTTTGATGCGCATTTACATTTGCAACGGCTGATCCCTGCCTTCTATAAATTGTTTTGCTAAAACAGAACACTTGTGAGGACGAGCTGAAACAAATATCTATTCATTTACTTTTTACTGTCGCTGCAAATAGACGAAGATGCATTTAGCGGTAAGCATATACTTAATTATTGGTGTAGACCACCGCAGCAAAAATGCAGACTAAGTTAGAACAGCTGTTCTTCATTCCAAAACTGTGGCCGGTGCTCCCTAAGAGCATTCCTGATCGTTCGTAGCAGCTGATAAAAAGCTGCCAAGAAAGATGGGTTATGATCCATAATCAGTCGAGAAAAAAGCGAGCAGTGGGAAGAGGGAATTCTCTAAGTAAACACTTTAAAAGCAGTGCGTTAAAGTGCGTGCATTTCAAGAGAGCACCTACAAACAGGTCAAGTTTCAGCAACACTTAAATATATTAAAATGATGTCTGTCCTCGGTTGGCTCAGTTTTTCGGCATAAGAGCTTATACGGCTGGTGAGAACCTCAAATATGCTTTTGAAGCGTATGGAATGCAAAGCGATGTTCTTGTATTCACAGTCATACCACATCGCTGGCTACGTATAGCGTAAATTACATTCTAACCGGGACGCGAGGACTTTCCCTCAGTGGATTCATGAGTACAGCTGGCACTCCAGCCAACTGAGCTATCGAGGTCCCATCGGAAACCATGAAGTTAATCACATTTTGATCGATTAACCCGCCCAGCCTACGGCAACTTATGGAATCCACCACTAACGATACAGGCAGTTGACTAACCCAGCAAGATTTCGTAAGCAATCAATTTGGAGTCCAACAACTGATTACCAGACACACTTATTATCAGGCGAGGTTTGGCAGAGTTCAATAATTCAATAGAACAATTTGGTAACCTCAGTGACCCGATTCGGAGATGTCCTGATGCTATTGCGCTAACCTTGCTAGACAAAATCCAAACAGGCAAGTGGCTAATCTATGTGGGTTTTCACTAATTATGTAAAGGATCGTTTTTATTATAGGGGTCAAATAGGATGGCTTTTATAAACCGCAAACTAACTAAAGGTTGTTTTCTATGGCCCTTTCTACTAAAACACAATGCTGGCAGTCAGGAACGACTGAAACCTTGCAATCTGCCCCTTGCCTCAATTATTACCTCTCAAATGGAAGCTTGTGAACGTCTTACGTTAATGACAGAATGGTTCTCCTCATCAGCAGATTAAGCTTTAACCCATAGTATATTACAGTTTGGATATTGGTTGCCAGTTCCCCGACAACTTAAAGGCTTACTCGTTAGTTCATGTGCGATTCTAATTTCCAAAATGTTATCCGTAGGTGTGTTTTAGTAAAGTATAAACCCATTAGTGTTATTTGCATCGTTTAAATAGGAATTATGCGATGCCAAAACCACATAAGCTTAGTTCTTTGCTTAGCAAGGTATTCGGTAATCTACAGAAATTTCTTGACTGAAACCTGGTCGAAAGGATGCTAGGAAGAAAGCTTTGTAATTTCAATAATAGGAATTATAATCAGCCGTAGAATAAGACTTCACATTTTTGAGGCATTTTTACCTTGCCAAATACATTTATTTCTTAAATTGATCCATCATTAGTGTCATATAAATCAAAATCCCCATTGCCTCTTAAACAAGCCTTCGTTTTGTTAGTTTTGAAAAACCGTACGAAGTGGTTGATTTGTGAAGTCTTACTTAAATGGTTGATGTTTGCAAAACGTTTCTTTCCTGTACTTACGGGCGTGAAATGCTTATAAGTAGCCAAACCGAAGACCTTTAATGGCTCCAAAATATCCGCATTTTTATCCTATTAACACAATTACCCTGATTTTCATTTACATTCTGCTTTTGGATGGCACATATGACGACCCGTGTAAGCAAGCTCGTTTCTACTAAAACCATAATTTTTATTTAAAAATCTTAGTGAATTTAATGGAAACGGCGACCTCCGAGAAAGTTTTATTGACGTTGAGAATAATAAAATTGGAAATATACAGTTTTTCATTTGAGTAGCCAATTAATCTTCAACTTCAGTAGGACAGTACAAATTTAATAGAATGACTTAAAACAGAAATAGATTGGTCGGGTAAAAGACTAAAAATATACTTATGCTCAACGTTTGGAAGTCCCGAAACGATTTAAAAGCTAAAATTGTTACATTTTTCCGAAAACATTCTGTTGTCGATAGAAGTGCCATGCCGACAGTTAAATAACTGCAATGTTAACCAACGTATAAAAAATGTAGTCAAAAGGAAATCAGTACTTGTTTCCACTATAATTAAAACTGCACTATTTCCAGAATTATTTTTAGGCTGGTATTTTATAGAGGAAGTTAAAATGCTCCTAGTTCCAAGACTATATATTAACATGAGCTAGTAGTATACTTCCCTCCCTTTGAATACTGGTAATTCAAAGAAAGACTTCCCACATCCGTCTTTATTTTTCACTTTTCATCCGAAAGTTACAGCAATTACCATGAGTTTTCTCTTTTAGTTTAAAAAAGCGCAAAACCATTTTGCTATTTTATTCCAAAGTTTGAAAGAGGATTTCATCTAATGATTCCGGCAGGATATAATGAAAACCGACATGCTGGAAAAATAAAAATAGCTCTATTTCGATAAATCCACCTATTGGAGCTAAGAGAAAACGGGCTTCAGTCGATTTTAGCGTGATGACTCGTGTCAGACGTGGTACTTAAATGAATCCCAATGTATTCCTTAGCAGCTGTCTGTCAAACATCAATCCAGGAGAATACCCTTTGAAGGGGAATTGTGAAACTCTGCATTTTAAGTAATTCTACTGCTAATATGAGAAATTGCGTAATTTCCAGTGCCCAAAAAATTTATTTAAAATTAATATGGTAAATTAAGTTAAAATATTTAGACCAGTTTGTGCTAGATGAGCGCTTTAAAGCTATTAGAATCCTTTCGCTACCGAGTAAATTTTGGGTAATAGACGCCATACAAAGACGATGAAAGGAAACACGAAATATTTAAGGTAAATTCAGCAAAAAGGGTGAACTAGGAGGTGCATCCTTCTTCGCTGCTTAAAATATCATGCTGAGAATATAGGCATAATTCATACTTTGAAAACTCCAAGCCTATTCATTGACCGCGAGTGAGATAACTGGCGGCAGTCAGACGGCTACTGAAAGAAAATCCTAAAATCAGTTAATTTTTGTATAAAAATAAAGCCTCTAGCTGACTTATTAGAAACAAAGCTTCTGCATATCAATAGTGTTTTAGGAATGTTTAAAAAGCTTACTGACTAGAGAAATAGATAATGGTGAACCAGGGGATCAAAATATCTTGTATTCATTTTAATTGTTTCGTGCTTCCTAGAGGAACTGACTCAGCCTTAAAGGTAACTTGCATCGTGGAGTCTTCTCAGATAAAATCCAACTAATCTATAGATTCCTGCATGCGTGCCAGTATGTTGGTACACAGGTAAGCCTCTTGGGTGCTTTGCAGCAGTAAGAGTCTTTACGAATTACTAACAACGACGTTATTTATTTATCTGCGATGTTTAGTTTAATTCTGTCATGCCAAACATGACTAACATATTACTCCCAGCTTACTTAACTGAACAGGAATGACCGACTACTGAGATAGCATCTGTGGATCACAGTTATCACGGGCGACGCCTACATCCTTTATCAATTATTTGTATTTGTTGCAGAGCACGTCTTCCTAAAATGGTCTTATTACAATAAGTGGGTAGGTAGAGATTTGAGAGTATTGTAATAAGTGCATACTGGAAGGCACCAAACGTTTTCATTTGCGTTACAAATTTTAACGATGGGTGTAATGTGCCCTCTTCAAAGCGGATTCGCACCCAACCTTCAGCCTTTGGACGGATCGGCTGGAGCTCATGAAAGAGAACGATAAATGGGTCTGGTCATGCATGAAACGCTTTGCACAATGTTTATTAGCTTATCGCTATCCGAAGTATTGGAATTTTTTCGCGCAGAATATCAGCAAAGAAAGTATCTAATTTTGCGCGGCCATTCTTGTTAATTTTCAGTATGACAAGTTCTTATATTAATGATTGCTAAATTTCACGTTTCCGCGGTATTAAGTGCTTCTGTAGTAGACGACACCGATTTATCACAAACGTGGTCAAGAAGAGGAACATTTATCTTGTTGCAGTCCGCGTAACGCAGCTTAGGCAGTAGATCCAGAAAAACCTTGTGCCAAGAAAAAAAATGTTTGTTCCGCACGGTCACTATATGTCATCTGATGCCCTGAAAGCAGTAATACAACAGTCAGAACATGTTTTGTTTGAACAATCCCGTAAATTGCGAGCCTTTATAAGCTGTTGATCAAAGGTCATTGTGCCAGTACGTGCATATGGGAACAACGTACAAAGTTAAAATATGCGGTCAGCAATGTTCGTCTTACCACACAAATGCATCGTAGGATAAGATGAGGGGTATGCTGCAGTCAATAGAAGACTAGGTACGCGGCGGTAGCAAGGACGTCATTGAAGTGATTCAAGGAAGGTTACAGACAGCGCGAAAAAGTGCATGCTGTTAGGCAAAACTTGGCATGGCAGGCGTGGATACTCTTTTGTGCGTAAAGTAGGGATTTCCACAACCAGAAGATCCTAACGCAAAAAGCCTACCGAAACGACTTTTGGTTGACCCCGAACAATTTGAGGAGAAAAGGAAGATCTGATCTGTGAGACAGCATTTTTATTCGCCTGCCGTGTCGACCTTTGTAGTGGATTCATCATCACAGAGAGAAATGTGCAGAAGATAGTATCAGAAATGGGTTACTGAGCCTTTTTACAGCCTATTGCCAATTTGATGCCCCAGAACAGACAAAAGCAATCTTAATACCCGAAACATCATTGTTACAAAATCCTCCATAAACAAAGCACTGACTTGCTGTTGCTGGTTGCCATTCTTAATCGGGAACAGGCTGCAGAAAAAGAGAGGTGGGGATGACATAGAAATACCTGGTTTGGACTCGATCAAGAGAAGCCTTTGTGTGCAATGCCGTTGCCCTTCAAATCACTAGGGCTTTGCAATGCTTTTGCGTAAGAATTACTCTTTACACAAGGTTTTTCCCCCGGGGATGAGTAAAAACAATGAAACTGCAAGCTTAACTGACCTGCTTGGCATGCTACTGTGGGTAATCTTTTTGTTTTTCCTAACCTCGTTCATCAGGTTTCTGCTTGGCTTCATCAATTTAATGCATCCCATTTATTCCGATACCTGTATCCATAACGATGGGCTATAACTTTTTCTTTTTGACATCACACACCCCTCGGAAGTTGGCAGGTGATCGGTTTTGCGAAGCAGGCGTTTGCCTATGAAAACAACTTACTTGCCTTTTTTGTGTTTTACGGATGCGATAAATGGGTTTTTATATGCATAAAACGTTTTGCACGTTGCCGCTCACCTTGCCGCTTACCAAGACAAATGGGCGCAATTTCAGCTGGAAAGGTCTTTACTTTTGCGCGAGCATTCAGGATAACTTCCATTATGTTAAGCACCCTATGCCAATGATTAGCAAGAGTCGCGCCTGGGAATTGGTGTGTGCTTCTCTGTCGTATGCGGGGCATCAATCTTAACCGCACATATTTGCCAAAAGGCGGTAGTGAATTGGATGTTTTATTGCATTTCAGTCCACGCTTATTTCAGGTTAGGTAAGATATTCAAAACCAAATTAACCCGAGATACAACAAGTTTGTTCTGTGGAAAGTTTTACCAATAACTGTTTCAAAAGCAAGGGCTCTAGATTGAACTGCAAGCCAAAAAGAGACGAGTGTGTTCCCTATTCACATCGATGAACGCCCTACTATTGGTCATACTGCTGCACAGAACCGGCAAATATAACGAGCCCGTAGCTCAATGGCAGAGTATTGATCTCCATGAACAAAAGGTCGTGGGTTTGACTGGCCGGTGATGCACACTCGGGATTGGTTAGGACTGACTGATGACAGCCAAAAAGCCAAAAATGGTCGTTACAGCCTTCCTTGTCACTACCAGTTCCATTTTATCAAAGAACCTTCACCTTTTTGGGCAATTGTTTGACAGCATTGCAGCATATTAGGTCATCCAGTGACACTTAAACGGGCCCCCGAAACGCAGTAGTCTACATCGTACGCAAGAGGCATTCCGATATGCAGTAAGTGGCATGCTTATAATAAAATTGTTTTTCACCGAGCGGCGTCTAAGTAAACGCCGCCCCTTTTCGTCTTAGTTAACCGCATCCACAACAGTTGCAATAATCATATATGTGCACTGAATCCTCGTAAAACTATTTTGCAACGTACCGTCAAACACGAAGCAGGCAACTAACTTAAAAACAAAACCCCCATTACTAGTTTATGGATGATATTTACGGCTTTTCAAGACTCTACAATCCTTAAATGAACGCGATAATTGATTTAACTTAAATAATTGCACGGCAAACAGGATCAGAGGTTTGTCGGCAATGTTTTTTGGCTCGGTTTTGACTGACGTAAAGCTTCATCCACAAGAACTCGTCAATCGAATTTGGCGTACCAGTCGGCTACGAGTTGCTTCCTGTGCAGTCTTCAATTCTCTTGAGAATTTCCGTGCCGTGAGTGCTTTTCAGCTTCAGCCAATAAGAACAGGCAACTAAAGCTTTCTATCATTTGTCATTCCGAAAATGCGGTCAAATACATGATTTTGCTTCTGATATTCCTCAGTCGCCAACGACTTCGGCCACCTCTTTCTGAGAACGCATTATCTTGCAATATTTACATTACTGACCCCCACAGAAAAAGAAAGGCTCACCATCCGAAACTCTGCCGTTTCATTTCTTTACGTTTTCAGGTGATCTTGATATACTTTTATGAAAAGTCTGTCTGTTTAACGTATGTTTTCAGTAATTTATTGTCGGGTCTGTAAAATTGCATTTTCAATGAAAAAAGAGCAGTTGCACCGCCCCCATGTCAGCAGGTAGAGATCATTACGGTGGATGAGAAGAGGAAACAGGAAAGGCTGTGAGTATGGGTCTCGGGTCATTCGGAAAATGCGGTCCAATCCATGATTTTGCTTCTGATATTAGTTGAATCGCTGACGACACCGACACCTTCTTTTTGAGGAAAAATCACCTAGCTTTATTTTGATTGCCACTTCCCTACCCTTCCTAATTCCCCACCATCGGAAATGCCATCGTTTCCTTTCTGAACATTTCCAGGTGTTCTTGATATAATTTTGATCAAAAGCGTACCCGGGTTTCAACAATTCATTGTTTGGTCTGCACAATTGCATTCCCAATGAAAATAGGAGAGATACACCACCCACGTGGCAAGATCGGTGGTGGGGTAGAGGAGAAAATATGACAGGCCCTGAGTATTGGTCTCGGGTCGATTACGAGGGGTGAAAACCGCTGTCAAGTGCAACGAGTGAATAATTGTCACCGGATGACGAAAGCGACAAACAACCGCTCTCAAGCGTCGCCGTTGTTCGGGGAAAAGAATGAGCCTGTATTAAGGTCTTTTGAAAATACAGTGCTCGATTTACTGGCCCTATGGCTACGGCCAAAGCTGTTGCTAGCACCCGTTGACGTAGACCCCTGGAGACGTTTGCTGAGGATAAATGGCTTGTCAACCTAACTTTCGAATTATTAGTGACTTGAGGACCTACTTACGTGCTTAACTATGCTTGTACAGTCAGTTCTAATAACTCTTAAATATTTTGTTGCATTTTTCGGCCGTGCTAATGCCTTTTTCATAATTTCAAATTTTTCGGCAAGTACATAAATACAGTTTCGGTCTTGCTGGTGGCTTGGAAGAAAATGGTTTTCGTCCTCGGACTATAAACGCATCTCCTATTTAAGAAACAATAAAAGCTGCCACATTCGGCCGTAGCTACTGCTCCCCCCAACCAACACCGTACTTATCAAATTGCTTTGTACTTCACCGCCACACCATGGACTGTCTGTCTGTGCGGCAGGTAAACTGGAAAACAAAAACAGGCAGATATTTTGATAGGGGGACAGGGAGGATCACAAACGTTGTTTATTATTGTTTCCTCGTGCAGCCTGGTGCTGCTAGCATACCCGTAGGTGCTTTGGATATTGACTGGTGATTATTAGATTGAAACGGTAAGCGAGGCTAAATTTGGCTACAATGGTTATTTGTACTACCAATGGCATGGTCGTTTTCTCACCCTCTTTGCAGTACAATAATGTATTCGCTTGACTCAATAGCGAAAAATTATCGGTCTGGGTGTTAGCTGAACCCACAAAACAGAGGAGGCTTTACTAAATTATCGCTCTACCCTGGGGCCACGAGGGTCCCCTTGTGCCGCGAATTTATTCACAATTTGGTTGATTTGCTTGTCCAACTTTACTGCACCTATGGAGCTAACCGATACAGAGGCAGTAAACTGACTGGTAGGCAGGGTTTCTAAAGTACTTATCTAGGGAATGAGGGAGGGCGCAGGCGTTTATTGTGGCCGAGGCCGCTCCTAAGCGTGCCATCATGCTCAGAACGTTCAGCTTCCTATGATAAGCACGGATTGAGTAGCCAAATGGCTCTTGCGATCACACAGACAAAGGCACGGCAGCCACCGCCTCGGTGCCCACAACATCGCTAGGCGCCATCAGCCGGTTTTCGCTCCTCTGGATCACAGAAAATCGATACAATTAATCGAGCGACCATGAACGCCACCTGTAAACCCAGTGGGAGCACAAGCGCATATAATGACAGTGCATCAGCTTCAAGACAACTGCCAGCGCACACCAAGTTGATACGGACCAAGGTTTGCTGCAGGGTTGCATTACATAAGCACACAATCCTTCAATCTCAGAAGGGTGAGATAGCAGCCTCGCACGTGGTCTGGGCCATCACCCGTCAGAGACGGGGTAACCATTAAGTCATCGTCTGTGAGGTAGTAACCGTAAGCAGAAGCCACTTCACTCACCGCAAACACTGGACTGATGGTGTGTACGGTATATCCGTCAGTTCGCAGTGCTAAAAAGGAAGACAAGCTAAAGAGTAGCATCGTAGAGCATATTATGCAAGATAAGAGGGAGATATAAAAGGAAAGGACGAGATAAAGACGAGAAAAAAACGCTGTAAAAGAGCACACAGCTCACCTTTAGCTCGAAGGATAACTCACACGTTTGGGTACTACAAAGCTTTGATTGATCACAATCACTGTCAGTCGGTAGTGGACAGTAGTACAATCATGTTCAATGATGCCTACCACATGCCCCAGGTGAAAAATGACCTGCGCGTGAGGTTGGGTAGGGGAACCGTTGACAACCCAGCATATTGCTCAGTACCTTCTGCAGCAATCATCTCGACTTGGTGTCATGACAGATACAAAAAGGGTCAAATGATGCACATGACAAGCCTACTATCAGGGCTTTGGGTTGACATTGACCGCCTTTCGCGCCCACGTCCTCCTTCCGCATTCCAGAAAAAGGCAGTTTAAACAGGTCTGATCAGAAGGCTGACAAGTAATTGTTTTAAAATCTGCCATTTACAGTCACGTTTTACGCCCCCGTCTCCTTGATGGCTTATGTGTAATTGGAAAATTGAAGCCCGAAAGGGGGAGGGATGGAATAATAACACCACGTAAACTAAACATACGCATATCCGCCGCATTAATTATGACCTGCAGAGGTTTTTGCAGGCGCCGATCATTAATATGCGCATGCGTATGGCCCCTGAGATCTATTAATACCGCAAAAGGGGTGCACATATCCTTCGAATGTCACGCTATTCCGCAGTTATCAATGATTAGGGATTCTCGACAAAATTCGATACGTCAGAAAAATCAAAAGTCTTGTTAGAGCGGTCGTATCTTCTACATTTTGAACAAGCATACTACAGTAAGCCTCAGATTTAGTGTGATATCGGCTCATATATGCTTTCCTGATGTCCTCAGAAATATGACCATCTGAACATAGCTTCTATGTAGTTTCTGATTCACGGAGCGTTGTTTTTTAATGGATTCCAATGGTATGATATGACCATTCTACCCTGAAAGCAAATAATCATTTTTGTATGTGTCCTATCGTGTTTCAAGTGTTTGACAAGACCAAAATGTATTGTCTCCTCTGATGTGGGTTATCATATGATTGCCGTTTGCTTTTTGTCAGTTGGCATCTCTCCTAGTTTTTTTAGTTCGCCATTATGTTGACAATGCTATTTAACTGCTACTGTTTCATAATAATGACTCTGACGATGAATCCACGAGCGATGTCAAAACGTCAGGCTAATTACCCTTTTATCCCAGTAATCGAGTCTTCTCCTTCTTCTTCTTCTTCTTCTTTTTCTAACATGCTGTTTTCATTGACAACAAAAATTTTACCTATGTGCGCAATCAGCTTACGTAAGTGGGTAATATGGCCGTGCACAAAAAATGTCACGTAGTAAACGAAGACTTAATGTCGATACGAGATACCACTACGGACATTTACTGATTTAACGGTGACAGACTGTGGTGTCGCCGCCTAATTAAGACCTATGTACTCCCCTAGATGTGTGTAAAAATTGAAGCCACTGCAATAGACGATTATTTTTTAAAAAACCTGGAGATGCTGTCCAGGTTGGCGGCGTGCCGCTGGCGTTGTTCAGGGCTGAATCTCTAAGACGCTGAGCAGGTTCTGGGCGGTGTCCTTGTCAGTCCGTGTTGCAACTCACTGTCTTACACTTAACAGTTGCTTATAAGTGATTGTCAAGCGCATTCACTTGTGGCATGATTCGTTGCGTTGGAATTATGTCACCTGCCGGCTGGCGCACATAAGTGCCCCTCGAGGAACTGCAACTGGTTAGGCACGCGCGTGGACTCGCTTGCTTGTGCGCACGCGTGCGTGCGGTCTAGTACAGCTGTTAAGGTCATCGCATGAGGATAGTCACAGTCACAGCGAAGACACAAGTCCTTGCGGCAGTCCGCATGGACATTGGAATCATTGTAGCAGTCGGCCACATGCAGTAGTTGATTGTTCTGCCAAAAAGTAACACTGGCATGGTTCAATACTTAAACATTCAAGGATTTAGATAGACGTGCAAAGCTAAGCAATGTGTGCATTAATCCGACTCGAAAGTGTCGGAGTTTGACAATGCTTATAGGTGTTTCAAGCCAAAGTAGATTGGCTGTCTCTTTGCATTTCAACCAAAATTCTGAAGTATGCTTTCGATTACAAACGAATCACACTTTTGATACTATAACGCTTTATTCCAGGATATTTCAGTCACGTCAAGGCGCCGACGTTTAACGCAGCTTCCTCTTGGCTGCCAACAAAAACTAACTTCAGCAACAATGATTAGTAAGATAGTAGGATTTTTGTCCGATTGGTTCGTGATGCATTAGTAAATTTAAGGCAGAGTACATGGACATATTATTTCTTGCATATGTTCCAAAGCAAACCGAGTCTCTTTAACTTGACTTGTAGAATCACTTTGTTCGTCGTCGAATAACTTTTTCACTTCCAAATAAGGTCGCGCACAACTGCTATTGTAATTGCGTTTCATGCTCGTAAACTGCATGCGTTGCTGAGGAGGTTAATTCGAAAATAAAATTTATTAAACATTTCATACAACGCTCATACAATTTTCAGTGCATGTGGCCCCTGCCGTAGGGATATGATACCATGGAGATGTGAAGCTTTGTGAGGGCAAATTCATATTTCGTTAGTATAACTTGAAAGGCAGGCATTCCAAGAAATGTAATTTCAAAGAAGAACGTTCTTTGGTAAGGGAAAATATGCACTTTCTTTGCGTATGCAGTTTGAAGAAGTACTGTGTTATCAAATGTTTGTGGTAGGGCAGATTTCCGCGCATTTTTCTGTAAATTATATTTTAATTTAAGAAGGGGAACTGAATGATACATAAGCAGGCACTTTATCGTGTCGTCTGCTTTCTGACAAAAATGCTTAATGTCAGGGAAGGCAGACAGGTTAGACCAGCTCTTTACTGTGAGGAAGTGAACTTTGCTTTGTCAAGATGTAGCAACCAGCATTAGGGAACTTCGTGGCAGAAAAACTAGTAAATCATGTGTATGTATGACTGGTGTGGTGACTAGAAAAGCCACTGTAAAAGGAACCACCCACAAAACACGCGAGAAAATAAGAAAAGGTTTTGAGTGTTGGTCATGGGTTAGGTACGTGGATTGATAATTATTGTCAGCCATACGAAGTGGACGACTGCCCTCAAGAGAATAGGGAAGATGTGTGATCCCCACCTGGCTTCGCCGTCCGTCAGGGAAGTGAAACGGCTCGTGTTAGCGTCTTCTGACAGCACAGCAATGAATTCACTAGCCGTATAGCTACTGCTTGAGTTTTGGTAGCACCCTTTGGTGTAAGCCCTTGGAAGATTTAGCTGGTGTTCGGTAGACAACCTTTAAAGCTTCAGTAGTATCGACTGGGTGATTCGTATCGACAAAGTCTGCGAGAATAGAACTCGAGAGTGCTATATTTCCCCCTTTACCTAACCAAGCCGGCATGTGTTCACGTGCTCTCTTATGCAGGTGCCTCGTTTTTCGGCGAATATTTTAGGGTCCAGGATAGAATTCTGCAATTTATCTCAAGACAACCTGTTGTCAGTGTGGATGGCATGCCTATTTCTGTGTCCCGCTTAGGCGAACATATGTAGGGGCTTTATCACTACAAATATACAAAACGTCTTAGCAAATACGCAATGGAAAACTTTCGAGGGTAGACTAACTGCTAATAAGGGATTTACTAGACTATTCTAGTGGAAAAGTCGTAAAATCCAGTAAAGAGATTGACGATGAAGATTAGAAATGATACAACTCACTTAGATCCTTCACGATCCTAGTCGGCAGTATTCAAGTAGTCGACTTGCCAAAGGATAACTCTGCGAGGACTGGGATCCAAGTTTGTTGGGCTGCGAGTTGCAAAAATGGAGAGAAAACTCGTTTGCAAATTGTCGCTGGATTCTCCTGGAGCCCGAAAGTGATCACCAGAGAGGTGTCGTTGAAGGGCAAAATAAACAGCGGCAGGTGAGGAGAGAGTTGAGCCGTGGAGGGTGATTAGCAAGATAGTTGCTAGCACGCGTCAAAACCGAAAGTGTATACGTGTGTTGTATTTAGTTTTAACAAACTTGGTTATTGATAAATTTAAACAACACATGAGTAGGACCAAGAGCCCACACATATTAGACATCTATGCCCCGGTTATAAAATGGTTTCACACAGCGATCATACAGTATCTTTATTTAACGTGATTAGAATATATGCTCTCCGTTGGGCTCATAGTCAATCGGGTTTTCAAACATGCGTCGTAGTCAATTTTTTGCTTTCGATCTATTGAAAAATACCTAAATCGGGCAATACTCTGGATTCCAATACGGCTTTGATTTTATTTGCTATATTTATGACAGGCAGCTGATCCAGTGCAGAAGATTTATCGTTAAAATCCTAACGGTATAGCCAGCAGATTTTTATCATTTAGAAGCGATGATCGATAGCACTCTGTTATGCTCCACCTGATAAAAATACCGTTCTCAGGTTACTCAACTACAGAGAAAGGCGAATATCACTGCTATCGCGTCTGCTAATCACATTCAGCTGTAACATCTATGGGCGATACATCTCCTAATCGTGTACTATTATCCGTCACACATCGAATCTTGATGAAATTCCCTTATGAGTACACGTGAGCACTTAGTACTGCGCTTATGAGTTTATCGCTTTGCAAAAATTGGCATTTTCTCGCGCGAAATCTCAGCGGAAAACGCTTTTATTTGAATGCCCACCCAGATATGGCCTAGTTACTACCAGTTTGGTACCAGGTTTTTGAATTTTTACTAATCAGCAGAATCGCTCAAGCAGCTAGAGTATATCCATCATATTAAAAATGCATCAAGCAATCGATTTTGCGCTTTTTACTCCACTTGCCATGTCCTTTTGCGCAACTAGCAACACCCTCTCCACAACCTGTTATTACTTTTCCGCAGCGCCACACGTCTGCATTGCCCCACCCCCAGCACGTGACAAGCCTGCCATCAGGCCTTTGGGTTGACTCTGACCATCTTTTGCTCCCGCATCCCCCATTTCACATGGACGCAGTTTAAACCCGGCCAGGTCTGAATGCCAAAAAATTATTGCTTCAAAATCTTCCTTATAAGCAGTGTAATTTTTATTTTCCCGTCTGTTTGCCGGTATTTTCTAACTCGGAATCTTGGCGCCGGAAATGAGGAGGAGCTGGAGAAAGAATCAGGGTGTGCACCCTAAATATTCCAATACCTGCCTTGGCTGCTTTTGTCAGGAAACGCTGATTCGTGCAGTATTTTTGCCCTACAGGTCACAAGACCGAGTGATGGCACAGAAGAGGCTTTTGTGTGACAGGTATTATTCAGTTAGTGTTATTTTTACCCAGCATTCTTGAAAATAAAACTGAAAATTAGTGTGATGAATCTGGCGTAAGTTTATCCACAGTCCGTTTGTCCTTTGATAGCATCACTCACTAAGCAGTTATTTGATTGTAATTAAGTAAGCTTCGATCCCCTCACAGTTTACCATCTTAATTCATATCGGCTGAGCATAATTTTGTTTTTTGAAATCGTACACTTTTCGCACGTTGGTATAGGCTCGATTTTATCCAGCAGTCTATAGACACTGAAAAAACGTTTAATTGCCTTTTCTGCATAGCTTTCGGTCATTTTATCATTTAAAAGGCCTCACTGTTTGGATTCCTGTCTTTTTAATGCACTGACGCACGAAAGTTCTTGGATATCCATTTTTGGTCAGAGCAGTAGATTTTGGCGTGGTTAAGAAGCTGTAGACAGTACTCCTTTTGTAGGAGATTCGATGGTTGCTCTTGGAATGAAAAATGACCTCTCAATTTGTTTCATAAAGAAAAACTGATGTAGGGAATGATACACCAGTATTTCGGTGAACGAGGGCATCCAGAAATGGGAGTTGTCCACCAACCTCCTTGGCATACCTGAAATCAATTCCTGGGAATGTAGAATTGAGCTTCTGGTGGAGGATGTCTATCTGGTTTTTCTTGATGATGACAAAGGTCTCATCTACATAGCGCAGCCAGACCTTTGGTTGACATATCGGGAGAGCTATTGCTTCCAACTTCTGCATTACAGCTTTGACCAGGAAACCGGATATTGGCGAACCCATGTTGCTAGTAGTATTGATCGCAGGACGAAAAGTTGGTTTCAAGAAAAAGGTCTAGTAGTTGGAGTAAAGCCTCACTAGGCACGTCAGTGGTGTAAGTCTGTAGTAGTTCTTCGGTGCAGCATTTGGCTAAGTCCAGAGGGATCGACGTGAAGAGCGAGACCACATCGAATGAAACCATGAGTTTATCAAGTGAGACTTTGAATACCTTAAGTTTGTCAAGAAACGTTTTTGCATTTTCAATGGAATACTCGGAGTTCTTTGTAAATGGGTGCAATTGGTTAAACAACCACTGAGAGACTTTATAGATGGGTGCACCGATCGAGGAGTCTATCGGTCACAGTGGGATGCCAATTTTGTCAACTTTTGGAAGTCCGTTTATTTTGGCAATTGTGGGCTAGTCTTACTTTAGGGATTAACTTCCTTTCTGTTAGGTGTTTCAAGGTTTTGTCGATGCAAGACGTTTGCGCTTTCTTGGGGTCGCTAGACAGAGGTTTGTATATTGAATCATCTTTTAAGAGTAATGCCATATTTTCTATGCAGTTCACTTTGTACAAAATGGTTGTGGCACCTCCTTTGTCGGCAGATAAGATGATTATACATATACATGTCCATACATATACGGGTATACATATGTATGTATGCATTCATTAGTTAAACTCCTATTGACCATAAATGTGAACACCTAAAAATACTCTCAGGAGCGGTACAAGTACCGCCTCTGATGACGGAAGCCTGTACGCTTTTGAAACGTCCGGACGATAAAACAGTGGTTCCCGAGACAGCATTATCTTCTCATATGTATATTTATGTAGATGTACACATGTAAACATGCATATACATATGAATGTGACTTTCGTGTGCTGCCAAGGAAATCTCCACCGAGATAACGAATTAAAATCACACCTTTTGCCAATTATAAATGCTTCAAAAATAGTACGCAAAGTTATTGAATAAAGATAATTAGTGGTTGGAAACTAGATGCTTAACGTATATTGAATTCTACTTGCTAAATACCTGCTTCCAAGAAAACAATCCCTGTCTTCAACGTTAACTGAGTAGGATTGTCTTCGCGATTAGACTTAAACTCTAAATTTTGGTTTGCGCTCTAGAGTGCTAGTTCACCCGTAAGCCTTTTTGGTACCTTGCCGCAGAACAGTCGTTAAAAATTACTAATAATTAACTCATGCTATTATTCATTTATCCGCCATACTCGGTGTTATTCTATCATGCCGTGCATGGTTAAAATACCATTCTCAGCTAGCTAAGCTAAAAATGAAGGAATAAAATCTATTGATCAGTTAATTTTCCATATAACAACAGAGCCTCTAGCTGACTAAGTAAAACAAAACTTCCGCATATTATAGGTGTTTTGGAAATGTCTAACCAACTTTCTGACTCGAGAATTTGAAAGTGGAGAACAAGTCAGTAAAAAAAAACTTGCGTTCAGTTTAACAATTTCATGCCTTCTGGTAAATTGGCTCAGCCTAAAAGGTAATTTGGACAGCACGGTCTTCTGGAATAAAAAACAACTAAGCTCTAGGTTCCTACATGCATGCTAGAATGCTGATTAACCCATAAGCTTTTTTAATACCTTGTAGCAGTAACAATCGTTAAAAATTACTGCTAATTAGCTCATGCCTTTATGTATTTATCCACCACGCTCGGTGTTATTCTGTCATGCCATGTCTGGTTAAAATATGATTCACAGTTAGCCTAAAGGAACACCAAGGGACGATTATTGGGATGGCAGGCGTGGACCACATTTGGTCCTGATTCTCATGGGCGATGCTTACAATCTTTATCAATTATCTTTGCCTGTCACACCTTACGTCTTACTTAGCGTTTCTTGTTGGAATAATTGGCCATTTCTAGATGGAAGAATTTACTAATAAGTAAAAATGCCTGTCAGGTACACTCCTCGAAGCAGTCATACAGCTCTTTTCGCCTATGGACAAATCTCCTGGGGCTCGCAAACACGGTTTATCGTGCATAAAACGCAACAAAACGCACTGCGCTGTGCTGTGCTTAGTAGCCTATCGCTTTCAGAAATTCTGTCATCTTCTCGTGCAGAATATATACACAAAAAATAATAAGTTGCGTATGAGCATTCATGTTTACTTGCACTACGATAATCTCCTATGTTGATAATTGCTTGAGTTCACGTCTGTACAATATCGTGGGTTACTCTGATAGGCGACACCGATTTGTAGGAGTTTGCCACCCAGTGCCTTCTTCTGCAATTACTTACATTACCTGAATTATACCCCGCGCGCCATCGGCCTTTCTAGCACTATCGATTGGCTCTCTGCTTGATAAGTGTGTTAGCCTGAAGGTAATCTATTGTGGTCTATTCAGCTATTTTCAATAAGAATGAATATGGGCATCAGTCGATTAATGCACGAAGACTTGTGTTAGACGTGATACTCGAATGAATCCCAATTCATAGCTTATGAGTCCTCTGTCAAGTATCAAACCACGAAGGGAAGTGTGACAAACTGCATTTTAGTTATTGTACTGCTCATTTCAGACATTTTCCGATTTTACTGCTCGAAACAATATTTAAAAAAAAAACGGAAAAATCAGAAACCTTAGACCGTTTGGTAATATTTTAGCTCCAAAGAACTATTAGAATCCTTTCGCTCCCGAATAAATTTGAGGCATAGGCGCCATCAAAACGATGCAAGGAAAATACAAATTTTACATACATTTATCGAAAAAGGTTCAATATGGATTGGCATCCTTCTGCGCTTCTTAAAATATCCGTTTAAAAAATGTAGGTAGGATTTAAACTTCGAAAAACCCAAGCTTATTCACAGATCGTGACTTAGAAAACTAGTGGCGGTCAGGCGGCTACTAAAGGAAAAACAAATTCAGTTAATTGTCCATTGAAAACAGAGCCTCTAGCTGACTAAGTATAAAACCCTTCATGCAAATGATAGGTGTTGCGAAAATGTTTGACAAACTTACAAAATGGAGAAATTGGTGTACGTGAACTAGGGGATGAATTATTTTGCATTCAGTTCAGAAGTTTCTTACCTCCTGAAGAAATTGGCTCAGCCTGGCAGGTAACTTGCATTGTAGGAACAGGTGACTTGGCTGCAGTAGATAAAAGAATAATCGTTTCACGCTGGGAAGGGATGGACTTTTACATTATAACTTACCATAATAACAGCCTAGGTACTTGCCAAAAGGCCCAGGCACGTGTTTCGCCGGTATTCTGCGCTGCTTGACACAGCTACGAGGGGTCCGGCCCATCAATGGGTCACCCCAGCTTTCCCTATCTGCATCTGGTTGATAAACCGGTTTGAAAGTTCAGCTTTTTAATCTCCGGAGCAATTAATTCCTGATCGTGGTAGATATCAGTATATTGAAGGTCTATAGACGGGTTTCAACGCAAATATACACCTACAATTTCGGTCTATGCATATAGCCTTTCAGTATACTTATATATACCGCGATCAGAAATTAATTTCTCCGAAGATTAAAAAACTGAACTTTTCAAACCGGTATATAAACCAAAAAGCAGATAGGGAAAGCTAAGTTGACCCACTTATAAGCCGGACCCCTCGCAGCTGTGTCAATCAGCGGAAGAATACCGGCGAAACACGTGTCTGGGCCTATTATCAAGGACCTAGGCTAATAGTATGGTAAGTTACTGCGTCAATTTATACTACTGCGGACTGTCTGGGGGCAGCATGTGTATATTTGCCATGCGTTGACGGGATGGACTTTATTGAACCGATCCACGAGCAAAGGGGAAGGCGAGGAGTCAAGGCGGAAAAGTGCATGCAGTTAGGTGGCCTTTGGCCAGGCCAGGCACAGAGATTGCTGGAGATTCTTTTGTGCACACAATACGGACTTCTTCAACAAGGCAGCCCTAACGTGACAAGCTTACCGAAACGGCTTTTAGTTCACCCTGAACACTTTGAAGAGAAGAGGAAAATCCGATCGCTAGGACAACAACTTTATTTGCTGGGAAATTTTGACCTCCGTCGCAGATTCTTCGTCAGAGAGAGACATGAATAGAAAGTAGTAATAGAAACGGGTTACTGAACCCTTTTTTGAAGCCCATTCTCGACCTCCTGTCGCAGGCCGGACAAAAGTAATTTAAATACCCAAAAAATTATTGTTTAAAACCTTCCACATGCACTACAGTGCCTTGTTATGTCTGCTTGCCATTTTATAAATCGGGAACAGTGTGCACGAAAAGGAGGGACGTGGTAACATACCAATACCTAAAGAAAGCTTATTTGTGCAATGGTGTTGCCCTTCAAATCACTAGGGCTTTGGAATGCTTTTGCTTAAGAATTACTGATATGGCTGTCATGCTTCTGTGGAGGATCGTTTTGTTTTTCTCCCATCTTGGGCGGTAGGTGTATGTTTGACTTTATCAACATAGCGCATACATTTTATTCCGCTACCTTCCTTCTCCTCCTCCTCCATAACGGTTGGCTAAAATTTTATTTCTTTTCTACATCACACTCTCCTCGCGAGTTGGCAGGGGATCAATTTTGCCAAGCAGGTGATACACCCTAAAAAGACTAACGTTTTACGGTCAAATTAGAATCGTAGGTAACAGGGCAATAACGGGGTTTTTAACATTAATGAATTTCTTTGCACGTTGCTTCTTACCTTCTCGCTACACGACAAGTAGACATTTTCTCCCCCACACTGTCAACAGGAAAAGTCTCAAGTTTTGCGCGAGAATTCACGTTAACTTTCAATATGACAATCTCCTATGCTAGCGATTATCAAGAGTCGCGTCTGGGCATTAGGGAGTGCCTCCCTCTTGTATGCGGGCTTTGATCTTAGCAACACATTTTTTCCAAAAAGCGAGAGTTAACTGAAACCTTTACCACATTTCAGTTCGCGTTTTTTTAAGGTTAGATAAGATATTCAAAACCACCCTAATCTGAGAAAATGTCAAGTTTGTTCGGTTAAAATGATTGCAAAATACTGTTCTGATATCAGTAATTATGCGACAAGGCGATTGTTTTTGTCTTTATCACATCTGAAATCTCCAGAGGCATAAATATTCTGATGGCATTTGCGAAAGGTCACAACATTACATGTTTGGCTAAAATATAAGGCTTCCTGTGGCCACTCTGTCGTGGATTTATAATTTTAGGCTGAAGTCTAAAGAGCGGGGAAGAGAATTTTTTAAACTGAGGAGATGGCCGAGTTATTTCGTTTTCTGTTGAAAATGTAGGAGTATATGTCAGGAGACTGTAACAGCGGCCGAGTATCATAGTGTCTTTCTATAATGTTGTTCGGTTAATATAGGATGGAAGTTGATAGGCCTTAACGGAACACCCAAGTAAAGCGCCTTTGAATATGGCCAAGCCGTTGTTTTGAAGGTCCGTTTATTTTAATCGTTAAGTTCGATGTTTGGGTGAGTGTGCAAATATGACCTATTCAACATCTGCACAATAGAGAACACCCAAAACTTGCCTACATTTACGTTTTCGACCAACAAAACGTATTAAGGTCATTATGGAACTCAGGACGTTGGTGCCTAACAGATATGGTTGAGGAACTGCCTGCGAGGTCTCTAGATTGAACTGCAACCCAAAACGGCACGAACATGTTCCCTAGCCAGATCTGTGAGCGCCCTACTATTTATAGTGTTTCCGATCGAAAATGACAAAACAAGGGGCCCGTAGCTCAATGGTAATGTGTTACACTCCATGACCAAAAGGTCTTGGGTTCGAATTGAAGATGATCCAAACTCGGGATTGGTTAGGACTGGCTGATGACGCCAATAACTCAGAAATTGTCAGTACATTGTCCCTTGTCTCTGTCAGTTCCATGCCATCATATAATCGGCACCTTTTGGGCAATTGATTAACAGCATTGCAAACCATGAAGTCATCCGGTGATATTTAAACGGGCCCCTTGAAAAACAGTAGGCTACATCGCAGGCGGAAAGTATACAAAAACTGATTGAAGAGGCATTCTGATAAGCAATTGTGGGTATGCTCATAATTAGGGTTTGTTTTTCACTGAGCGACCTCTTAGCACACGCCGCCCCTTTTCGTTTTAGCTAACCGTATCCACAGCAGACCTAAAAACCATAAATGTACATTGATGGCTCATAAAACTTTTTTACAATGCTCAGCCAAACATGAAGCGCGCAACTAGCTAAATAACGAACCACCTCACTATATTATGGAGTATATTTACGCTACAGTGCAGCATCCCATCATTCAGAGGTGCTATTTTTTTCACCCGTAGCACGTCCGTCAGAGTGTAAAGTAGTCCATTTTGTGAAATAGGACTGCAGCTACTCGCGAATAGGTAAGAAGGTTAAACCAAACTGACTAAATTAACTCTAACAAATTATTGTCTGCCTTGTCTGCCCTTCCTTGGACTCTAAATCTAGGGCCCGATCTTATTCATCCACGGTGATTTTGAGGAAAGGTATCTATATAAGCACACTTTATTCAAGTCAATTCACTTCAAACTTCCTTTTTAAAGTAGATGTCTGAAAAATTAAATTACACTTTGGATACAAGTGAAGAACCTGTGGTTGTCCTGGGTCAGCAAGAATATATAAAGACTTCCACATCCTAGATAACACAATCGTCTTTTATCCGATTATTTACATTGAAGGTGAACTTGTGAGCAGAAGAAGACGACGAGTCGAGGGCTGCTGAGGGAATGGAGGCACAGATTGTCTGACGTTTTCAACACAGAGAAAACGCTGTCGGCATGATTTACGGCCTAAAAATTGCGTAATAAAGAATATTTTTGATAAGTTTCGAAAGCCTACATCGTAAATAGGATTAGAGCTTTGTCGATAATAGGATGTTTCATTTGGACTGAGTTTTGACTGACGTAAAACTTCATTCAAGGGAACTCGTTTCTCGACGTTGGCGTACCAATCGGTTACGAGTTGCCTGCCATGCCTCTTTCGATTCTACTGAGCAGTTCCACACTGAGTGCTTTTAGCTTAAACCAATCAGGATATCCAACTAAAGGTTCTGATTATTGGTTGTTCGGAAAATGCGGTCCAATCCATGATTTTGCTTCTGATCTTGATTGAATCGCTAACGACACCGGCACCTTGTTTTTGAGGACAAATAACCTAGCTTTATTTTGATTGCCATTCTCCTACCACCCCTACTTCCCCACCATCGGAAATGCCATTGTTTCCTTTCTGAACATTTCCAGGTGTTCTTGAGATAATTTTGATCAAAAGCGTACCCGGGTTTCAACAATTCATTTTTGGGTCTGCACAATTGCATTCCCAATGAAAATAGGAGAGATACACCACCCACGTGGCAAGATCGGCGGTGGGGTAGAGGAGAAAATATGACAGGCGCTGAGTATTGGTCTCGGGTCGATTACGAGGGGTGAATATTGCTGTCAAGTGCACCGAGTGAACAATTGTCACCAGCTGATGGAAGCGACAAACGATTGCTATCAAGAGTCGTCATTGGTCAGGGATAAGAATGTGCCTGTATTAGCGTCTTTTGAAAATACAGCAGTGGATTCCCTAGCAATATGGCTACGGTCTGGGCCGTTGCTAACACACATTGATGTAGACCCTTGGAGACGCTGGCTGGTGGTAATGGCTTGTCAACCTAACTTTCGAATTTTTAGTGACTTGAGGACCTAGTTCCGTGCTTCGCTATGCTAGTGCAGTCAGTACTATTTGCTCTTTAATATCTTTTCTGCATTTATCGGTCACACCAACGTCGTTTTCCAACTTTTCGATTGTCCGGCAAGTACATAAATACAGTCTCGGCCGTAACTACTGCCCCTCCACAAACCAACACCATACTAATCGAATTGCATTGTACATCACCACCACACCATAGACTGCCTGTCTGTAGGGCAGGTAAACTGGAAAACAAAAACAGCCAAACATTTCGAAAGGTGGACAGAGAGTCTCACAAGCGTTTTTTGTTTTTGTTTACTGCTGCATGACGTTATTGCATGCATACCCCTTAGGTGTTTTGGATTGAAAAATTAAGCGAAGCTAAACTTGTCGAAGGTGGTGATGTGTACTAACGAGGGCAAGGCCGTTTTGTCATTCTCTTTGCAGTGCAATAAATTATTCAGAAGAGCATTTGGCGAGCATACGCAGCTTTCGTTTGATTCTCTTTGGGCAGTAAAATCATTTATTTGATTGACCCATTGGTGAAAAATTCGCGGCCTTGGTTATAGTTGAACCCACATTACAGAAGAGGGCTTTTGCGAAACCAAAGCTCCACAATGGAGATCCGAGGCTCATTGTGAGCCGTCAATTTAATCACAATTCGGTAAAATTGCTTGCCCGACTTAACTGCACCTATGGACCTAACCGATACAGAGGCAGTAAACTGACTGGTAGGCAGGGTTTCTAAAGTACTTATCTAGGGAATGAGGGAGGGCGCAGGCGTTTAGTGTGGCCGAGGCCGCTCCTAAGCGTGCCATCATGGTCAGAACGTTGAGCCTCATATAGTAAGCACAGAATGAATAGCCGAGTGGCCATTGCGATTATACAGACGAAGGCATGGCAGCCACCAACTCGCCGCCCACAAATTCGCTAGGCGCCACCAGCCGGTATTCAGTCCTTTACGACACAATTTACCTAGCAACCATGTACATTGCCTGTAAGGCCAGTGGGAACACAAGCGCATACACTGACAGTGCATCATATTCAAGAAAACTGCCAGTGAACACTAGGTTGATAGGGACCAGGGTTTGCTGCAGGGTTACATTACTTACGCACAAAATGCTCCAATCTCAGAAGGGTGAGGAAGCAGCCTCGCACGTGGTCTGTGCCATCACCCATCAGAGACGGGGTAACCATTAAGTCATCATCTTCGAGGTAGTACCCGTAAGCAGAAGCCGTTTCACACAACGCAAACTCTGGGCTGATGGTGTGTCCGGTAAATGCGTCAGTTGGCAGTGCTAAAAAGGAAGACAAGCTAAAGGGTAGCATCGTAGAGCAGATCATGCAAGAGAAGAAAAAGATGGAGATATAAAAGTAAAGGAAGAGATAAAGACGAGAAAGGAAGCGCTTTAAACGAGCACACAGCTCACCTTTTAGCTCGAAGTATAACTCACATGATTTCCTACTACAAAGCTTTGATGATCACAATCACTGTCAGTTGGTAGTGGACAGTAGTACAATCATGTTCAATGATGCCTACCACATGTCCCACGTGGACAATGACCTGCGCGTGAGGTTGGGTAGGGGTACCTTTGATATTCACAGCTAATTGCGCAGTACCTTCTGCCCTAATCATCTCGACTTGGCGTCATGACAGATACAAAAATGGTCAAATCATGCACATGAAAAGCCTACTATCAAGGCTCTGGGTTTAAACAAGTCAGATCAGAAGGCTGACAAGTTATTGCTTGAAAATCAGCCATAAACAGTCACGTTTCATGCAACCGTCTCTTTGCTGGCTTATTGTTAATTGGGACCTTCAAGCCCGAAATGAGGAGGTGTGGAATAATAACACGACGTAAAATAAACATTCGCATACCCGCCGCATTAATTACCGCCTACAGAGGTGTTTACAGACGTCAATCATTATTATGCACATGCGTGTGGCCGCTGAGATCTATTAATACCGCAAAAGTGGTGCACATATCCTTAGAATGTCACGCTATTCTGCAACTATCTATGATTAGGGATTCTCGACAGAATCTGAAACGTCAGAAAAATCAAATGTCTTGCTAGAGCGGTCGTATCTTCTACATTTGAGCAAGCATACTACAGTAAGCCCTACATTGGATGCGACATCGGCTCATATATGCTTTTCTAATGTCTACATAAATATGACCATCTGAACACAGCTTCTAGGTAGTTTCTGAGTCACGATGCGTTTTTTTTAATGGATTCCAATGGTATGATATGACGATTCTATCCTGAAAGCAAGTACTCATTTTTTGTGTGTCCTATCGTGTTTCAAGACCAAAATGTATTTACTCCCCTGATGTGGGTTATCACATGGTTGCCGTTTGCTTTTTTCAGTTGAAATCTCTGCTAGTTGTTTAGTTCGCCATTATGTTGACAATGCTATTTTCTGTTACTGTTTCATTATAATGACTCTGACGATGAATCCACGAGCGATGTCGAAACGTCAGGCGAACTTACCTATTATCCCAGTAATCGAGTCTTCTTCTTCTTCTCCTTCTTCTTCTTCTCAAATGCTGTTTTCGTTGACAACAAACATTTTACCTATGTGTGCAATCATCTTACGTAAGTGGTTAATGTGAGCATGCACAAAAAAAGATCACGTTGTAAACGAAGACTTCATGTCGTTACGAGATACCACTACGGACATTTACTGTTGTAACAGTGACAGACTGTGGTGTCGCCGTCTAAGTACGCCCTGTGTAATCCCCAAGATGGGTGTAAAAGTGGAAGCCACGGAATTTTCGTCCATGTTGGCGGCCATGCCGCTGGCGTTGTCCAGGGCTGAATGTCAAAGCCGCTGGGCAGGGTCTGGACGTTGTCCTTGTCAGTCCGCGTGACCTCTCACAGTCTTATTTGTGACATTTACTTATAAGTGATTGTCAAGCACGTTCACTTGTGGCATGATTCGGTGCGTTGGAATAAGGTCACCTGCCCTGTGGCACACTTAAGTGGCCCTTGAGGAAATGCAACTAGTTGGGCATGCGCGTGGTCTCACTAGCGTGTGTGCACATGTTTGCCGTCTGGTACAGCAGTTAAGGTAATCGCGTGGAAATAGTCACAGTCACAGCGAAGACATAAGTCTTTGCGGCAGTCCGCATTGACATAGGAATAATTTGGACAGTCGGCCACAGGCAGTAGTTGATCGTTCTGAAGAAAAGTTACACTGCATGGTTCAATACTTAAACATTCAAAGATTTAGATAGACGTGCAAAGTTAAGCAATGTGTGCATTAATTCGACATGAATGTGTCGGAGTTCACACTTTTGGTACTATAACGCCTTATTCCAGGATATTTCAGTCACGTCAAGGCGCCGGCGTTATACGCAGCTTCCTCTTAGCCGTGTACAAAACATACACTCAGCAATAACGATTTTTTAACTAATAGGATTTTTGTTCCATTGATTCCCGATGCATTTGTACATTGAAAGTAGCATATGCGGAATATTATTTGATGCATCTGTTGAGAAGCAATTTGGGTCTTCTTAAAATAGGCTGCTTGAATAACATCGTGCGTCGTTGAATAACTTTTTTTACTTCCCGAATAAGGTTGAGCATAACAGGTATTCGTACTTGCGTTTGATGGTTTGAAACCGCACGCCTGGCTGGGAAGGTAAATTAAAAATGTATTTACTCAGAAGTTAATGCAGGGCTTATGCAATTTGCAAAGGATGTGGCCAATGCCGTACACAAAGGAAACTGTATGAGTGCAAATTCATATTGCTTTCGTATATCTTGGATAACAGGTATTCTAAGAAATTTTATTCTAAGGAAGGACGTTCTTTGGTTAAGTAAAATATGCACTTCCTATGAGTATGCAGTTTGAAGAAGTTCTGTGTTACGCATGATTGTGGGGGAGAATAATTATGCGCATTTGTCTGTAAAATATAGTGTCGTTTATAAGGAAGAATGTATACTAATTATTCGGGCACCGTCCCGTGTCGTAGGCGGTGGTGACGAAAATTTTGCAAGTCAGGGAAGACAGAGTAGATTGGACCACCAGCTTATTATGAGCAAGTGATGTTAAATTTGTTAAGCTGTAGCAACCATCTGTCTTCAGAGAATTGTCTCCATCTATTTCCGCTGTTAGAAATCCTTGAGTACGGGGTGTGTTCTCTGTCACTTGCGGCAAGCTAGATAAAATGATGCGCGTTGATTGGCTTCGAGCTTAAACGCCTCTTAAGCGACAGGTTGACCGGGAGCGTAAGATATACATGACAACGCAAGCCACTAGCAGGGTGTGTAGGTGAGTTTTTCACGCACGAGCACAGAAGACTCAACGGACAACGCTAGATGAATCAGCGCTGCGGTGCTAAGCAAGAACTGCCACAACCATGTGATTTTTGCCGTCCACCGCAAAGGAGCGCATTAAAAAGCCAATATTGCAATACCAAACAGGTAATCATTCCTATTTGAACACATTTAGAAATTTTGTTTTATATTCCATAATATAGGGTAACAGTGGTATGCTGGTCATTTGAATGACATTGTAAATCTTTGGTATGGCCTATTTCTATCAATATTTCTGAGTCTGCGGGAATTAAGCCCTTTCGCATCACTACAAGAGCACATGATATTTCCTGCGAGAGGATGATATGTTATGAACATTGAAGCATGCTCTATCCAGTAAAATGAATATTTAGCTTTCGGTGTGTCTTTTTTCGGGTTGTATAAGTGCAGAGTGAATCTGCACGTGAGTACTTTTGGGCAGGAGCAGTTAAGGCGAGCAGATAACGCTCACATGCAAGTGGTATTTTTATTTGTCGGGATGGTGTTTTTTCATTAAACTTTCTTCAGCTTCCATCGAATTCTTGGTTAAATCAATCCGCTTACAACTTGCGAAAACCGTGTGCTTCAAAAAGCAAAAATATTTGGACCGCCGATATAATAGAAGATGGTGAAGTGTGAACGGTCGATGCTTACTCATTCCGGGCCAATCGGATACTTGGTGGACGATACAATAAAATGAAAAGCAGACTTTTCGCAAAATAACTGGTCTCACAAGTTGTTAGTTTCAATGTTGCCAATAATAGTGGGCAGAATAAAACCTGACCGAACAGGACCTAGTAAGCAAAAGCTTTCCCCATGCCAACAGTAGTTCTCGTGACCTGCAGAAATAAGTGACTCCTAACAGAAGTGGCCAAGGCAGATATCTGAACGTCTAGTAGATGCGGCCCTAATGCATCCTCCCCTTTTCAATTCAAAAATACCGGCAAACAGACGGGGGCATACCAACTGTATTGTTTTTGACAGGAATTTTGAATGTATAATGTATCGTGTTTGTACCTGACCTGTTTAAACTGCCTGGCTCTGGAATAGGGAAGGAGGATGTTAGAGCGAAAGGTGGTCAGTTTCAACCTGAAGCCCTGCATAAAATCCCCATTAATAAGCGGCTAGGTGGAGCAATGCAGACGCGTGGCGCTGCGGAAAAGTAATAACAGGTTGTAGGAAGAGTGACTAGTTGCACAAAAGACCTGATAAAGTGACTCAAAAACGAAAAACCTATGATTGTAGGGATTGCTGGTTAAGTGACCTTGCCGATTTTTAAAATTTGCATGGTGATAAACTGACAATGAATAAACGATCCTTGGGACAGTGTTTAATTTACAGCCCCTTCGATTGATATTGTGTGCAATGCAAGGCTTTTTGGTAAGCGATAAACTAGAAAGCACAGCATACAATGCCCTCTTTTATTTACGAAGAAGCGATGTGCGACGAATAAAACTACTTGATTAGGATAAGTAATGTCTATAGGAAGCATAGCCACATGCGATAAGAAGATGCAATAGCGGTGATCTTCGCACTTTCTTGTTAGTTGACCTATCTGAGAATCGTATTTTTATCATGTGGGCATAAAATAATGCAAGTGAGTATCGATTGTAAACAAAAAAATGTGTTGGCTGTCTTTGTGATTTTTGATGAAAAATTGGTTCAACACTGGACCAACTCCCTACCATAAATCCGGCAAATAAAATTTAAGTTCGATTGAAACCACCTTTGCGGCCTAATTTGAGATTAGTTTACTACGCAGGGATGAAAAACCTGATTAAATAAGACACCCAACGGACGGCATTTATTCGAATCATCTTAATAAAACAACTACATGCTAGCTACGTGTACCTAACCTCTAATCCTGTTTACGAGGCATTTTAAAGAGGTTTTAAATAATATTCTTTTAATTCCACGTTCAGACTCTTTTCTTAAAATTATGCCGACAGCGTTTTTTTCTATGTTGATTTATTCAGTCGATTCCTATCTCCATTTCCTCAGCAGCCCTCGACTCGTCGTCGCCTGTGAATAATCTGATAACAAACGATGGTGTTAAGTACTAGCCAAAGTTAATCTATCTCGTTGCTAACACAATGCCACCGCAACTCCTCCATGGGTCTCCAACGGATAATTTAATTTAATAGACACCTACTTCTAATAGAAAGTTGGAAGTGAGTTGGATTGAATAAATTGCGCCTATGTATATCCTTCTCAAAAATGCCTTCAAGGAATACGATCGGTACCTGGGGTTATGTGTTTAGGGAAGAGCAGGCAATGCAGACAACAATTTATGAGTGTTGAATCAGCCAGTTTAGCTTACTCTTTCTAGCTTATCACCAGAAAACGCAGACCAACTTTCACAAAATGGGCTAATTTGCATTCTGACAGATAGGATTATAGTTACGAAACAGTATCTCTGATTGATAGAATGCTGCAAACGTACCGACCGTTATTATTAGGTTTTAATCGAAATTGTAGAGTCATGGAAAGCCATTAAGTATAAAATTAAAAGGAAAAATATAAAGCGCAAAATTTTGATTGATATTATACCAATTCAAGTACGGAAAAATACGCCAAATTTACTGAAAAGTACTTCAGCCGTACCATCGCTACTCCTGTGTGGAACGGATGCACATTGATTCGATGGTTTTTAGACACTCTAGACAGGGTTAAATAGTTATTTAAGAGTTTAAAAGTAAGATTCTTACTTGGAGGCTGATATATTTATTCCTGCAATCGAAAATCTCCTAGCAGCGTAAACATTATCCACAAACAATTGAGGTGTGCCGTTAGTTAGTTACTTGCTTGCTTGGTGTTTGAATGTGCACTGAAGAAGTTTTTACGAGAATTCAATGTACATTTATGGTTTTTGGCACTGTTGGACAATGCGGATTTCTAAGGCAAAATGAGATGGCGTTTGTTAAGAGCCCGCTTGGTGAATAACAACTTTAATTTTAAGGATACCAATTGCTGCGTATCGGAATGCCTCTTCCGCAAGTTTTTGCATACTATCCGCCCACGATGTAGCCTTCTGTTTTTCGATGGGTCTGTTTAAGTTTCACAGGATGACCTGATGTCTTGCAATGCTGTCAATCAGTTGCCTAAAAGCTGACTGTTATATGATTGAGTAGAACCCATAAAAGATAAAGAGAACCGAATGGCCATTTCTGGCTTATTGGCCGTCATCTGCCAGTCACAGCAAATCCTAATTATGGAGCACCCCAATCCGCGGCCCTTTGGTAATGGAAAGTAACACTCAACAATTGAGCTGCAGGATAGTTTTGTTGCCTACTGAGATTGGGATTGTTAAATATAGTGGGGCGTTTACCGATCCGGTTAGAAAACGTTCTCGTCCCGTTTTAGCTTGCAGCTCAATCTAGAGTCATCGTTGAGTCATCTACCATTCATTTTATTCCCAATCGCAGCTACCAGAATCAGCGAGCTCTTGGTGCAATGGCAGAGTGAAAAACGTCCCGTGTTCTTTTATTACTTTTATATGTTATGTTTGTCAAAAACCAACAAGTTACCAAATTTCCCATGTTCACTTTCGATCACCCAAACAGCAAACCCGAGGATTGAGCTAAACGAGCATTCACAACAACGTCTTGGGATCGTGGTATTGGTCAAATGCCAAAACCATCATAAGCTGGTATATTAAAAAGCGCTTTTCTTCGATATTTCTTTTGGGCATAGTGATTTACTTTCTTTTTTATCGAAGTTAATTTCAGAAAGACAATTAACCACTCGCCCGCTGATGCAGTTCCCGAACAAATTCTGTTTAAATTTTGGCTGAAATAAAATAACTCGCCTATTACTTCAGTTGGAAAACATTCTCTTCCCCGCTTCTTAATTTCAGACTTGAGTCGATGATAACGAAGGCAAAAAAGTGGTCACAGGAATATTTAAAGCTCAGCCAAACAGTTAATGCTGTCGCCGGGCCATTTTAAGTTACATACTTCTCTATGTTAGATCATACAAATGTCATGGGCAAAAAATTTCAAACAGTCGCTTAATATTAGAGTCTTCCACGAATACTTACAAGATATAAAGATGTCAGTGGAAATTAAAATATGCTACAGACAAAACAATGATTGGTTACATACTAACTGCTTTTGCAACAGTAATTGGTAATGCATTCGACTAAACAAATTTAAGGTTTCAAAGGACGGTTTTGAATATCTGACCTAACCTTAATTAAGCGCGAAATGAAATATGCTAAAAGTTTCAGTTCTTTAATGACTTTTGACAAATAGATGTGACTAAAATTAAAGCTCCTCAAACGACAGAGAAGCACTTACCAATTCCCAGGCGCGACTCTTGATAATCATTAGCATAGGAGACTGTCTGAGTGGAAATTACCGTAAATATTCGCGCAAAATTAAAGACATTTCCTGTTGATATTGTGCGCATAAAATGCAGATTTGTCGTGCAGCAATACAAAAGTAAGCAACGTGTAAAGCCTTTTATACATGTCAAAGCCCGCTTATCGTCCTGCTACCTACAGTTGTATTTTAAAAGTAAAACGCAGAAATGCAACTCTGACTTTTTTTTCAGCGTCAAACACCTGCTTGGAAAATTCAACCCCCCTGCCAACTCGCAAGGAATGTGTGATGTAAAAAAAACAATTGTAGTCCACCGTTATGGAGAAAAGTAACGGAATAAGGGTTCTGCGTTTCGTTGATAAATTCAAGCAGATACTTTATGAGTGAGGTTTGGAAAAGCGAAAAGGTCTGTCCGCAGAAGCCTGCGAGGCTGGCCAATTAAGCTTGAATTGTCACTGTTTTCACTCATTCTGTGAAAAAGAGCCCCGGCTAAAATACGGACTTGTTACGCAAAAGCCTTCCTTAGCCCAAGTGATTTGAAGACAAACAGCACTGCGCAAATAACCTTCCCCTGACCGATGCCAAACTAGGTATTTGCAAGTAACTTACTTCGCCCATTCCCTGCAGCTTGGTTTCCAATTCAAATTTGGCAAATAGCCCGGGGAAACCACTCCAAAAATTATGAGAGATTTTGAAACGATGATTCATGGGCGTTCAAGTTTAATCTGTTTCAAGTTTCTTTATCTGTTGTGGGTGAGGAATTTGGGAATGGAGAGTAAGAGGTGTTCAGCGTCACCCAAAGTCTGTTTTGCTGTGATTATCGTGCTAGGGCCTGCTGTATTAGGGAACCCGTATTGTGTGCAAAAATGAAGTTTCCGTAATCTCCGCGCCTAGTATGGCGAAACTTTGCTTAGTTCTTTCGCATTGTCGCTTCCTCTTTCTTCCTCCTCCTGTATAAGCTGAAAAACGCAATCCCTGCCGCACAACCAGTCTTAGTAGCAATGTTTTATTAGAAAAACACATCTTGGGCGCCGTCACAAACCCTGGGGGTCAAGAAAATAAAGAAAAAAAATTCCTTCTCTTGCAGTCTTTATTGTCTATGTGTTGGTACTATGTTTCCTCAATGGTGTGCGGAACACGAAGTTTGTTTTCAAAAGTAAAAATCGAAAGGAATATGGAATATAATAGTTGTATATTATAAATATTAATGTTTCACACAAAGATTAGTTTGGGTCCAGAAAAAACTGTCATTTATAGATTGTTAATTTTTAATTCGAGATAGATTTGGCCGCAGCCGGTTTGAAGGACAAATATATCTAAGCAGATCCCTGCGTACCAATCGGGTTTGTGGATCGGCAGATACGAAGTTTATAGCATCTCCCTGCATCGGAAGGATTGTACTAGGTAGAATGAATGTTGCAGATGCCTGGGGTGGATCGAGGGAGCTGTTTACGAAGCAACATCGCCCTTCAACAGCGACAAGAGCAGACGCTTAGATGTTAATCTTGTCGCCTATCTAATCTAGGTTAGAGATATGTTTTGCTGAAACGCGCTAAAAAATCTATACAACTGAAAAATCACAATAAGAAACAATGAATATTTGTATGTGATTGTAAAGAAAATATTTTGATCAATCATATACTGTTATATTATTTTTAAGATGCTATCGAAAAAACCGTAGGATATGTAAAACAAATTAAATTTTAATTTGTCTTTGTACAAAAGAATAAAAGGCTCTTTAAAAATTGTGTATAGGCATTTTTGCAAAGCTCTGAACATGGTATACAGGGTCTCAAGACTATCGCCTATGTTCAACGAGCAATGCGGTGCAATTTTGCATTTCATTTGTGCATTGCATGAAAAGGGCTTGGAAAGTGGGGGATTTCTGCATGAAATCCCAATGGG
>JAYGXS010000003.1:22114668-22176563 GCA_036362985.1 Ligula intestinalis | reverse complement strand
GGAGAGTGTGGCTAGTTGCGCAAAAAGACCGGACAAGTGGAGTAAAAAGCGCAAAATCGATTATTTAATGAATTTTTAAATGTGATGGGTTTACTCCAGCTGATTAAGTGATAACGTTAACACAAGCCCTTTTACGCTAGGTGGGGATAACAGGTCGCTCCCAGCCCTTGATAACAGGCTTTCACTTCGTGCGAGTGACAGCAATTATCACCTTCATGTACCTTACCCATGACCAACACTTAAAACCTACCCTAATTACCTACGCCCCCCCCCCCCCCCCCCCAGTGCAAGGACCTCTACATGCCGATCTTGCCATGTGGACAGCGTGAAAAAGATGAGTTGTAATCAAAGGACTCTTATAAGCAATGTCCATCTGTATGATTGTCATTAGCCCTGCGATTGTACTGGCCTGATGATAAATTGCTGAAAAAATATGCATGCTGAATCAACCTTCAGAGTATAAATTGGCAAACATACGTTTGTTTTCTCGTCAGGCCTTTAAATGGTAATGAAATAAATAAACTATACGGACCCTGGCTACAACAACACTACATCTTTCCACCAACCAGCATAGTTTACTTATTTCATTACCATATAAAGGCTTGACGAGAATTTGTCAAAAACAAACGTATTTTCGCCGATAGAGCTTCTGAAATTTGCAATGGTAATAAACTTTCCAGATTAAACTTTAACAATAATCTAAACCCTAGCCCTAAACCTAAACCCCATCTGAACCCAACCCTAACCATACGCTTACTCCTAATCTTAGTCCTCTTAATTAGGCGCAAAGGTGCATGTATTGTTGTCTGTTCCTGTTACTGTGTCCTTTTTGGGCAACAATAACAGTCATCCCTATCCAAAATCCACTACTTTTCCTGCCAAAGAAATTCCTGGTGCAGGCTACGTCAGTGGTAAATAAATCGCAAACGCATGGTTGCACTTTAACCGTTAAACGCATAGAAAGGCAAGTCAGTTTTTTTCCAGCGTCCATCACCTGCTTGACAAAATCGACCCCTTGCCAACTCGCATGGAATGTGAAATTTTAAAAAAAAAGAAAATCGTAGTTCACCTTTATGGAGCAAGGTGGTAGAATGAAGCGTCTGCGTTAAGTTGATAAATTTGAGCAGATAATTAGGGAGTGAGGCTAGGAAAAAGAAAAATACGGTCTACAGAAGCGTGCTAGGCTGGGCAGTAAAAGCACTCCTGAGCCAAAGATGGACTAAGGGACTTGAAGGGCAACAATATTGCCCAAATAAGTGTCTGTTGATAGAGGCCAAGGGAGGTACGTGCATATTTCGCTCTCGTGTCATAATACCCCACCCCCCACCCACAGTCCCCACCTCCGCCTTCTTCCCCAAACCCTGTTCCCGATTAAACAATGGCAAACACACAGAGCAAGACACTGTACTGTTTATGAGAGATTTCGACCGTATAATTTTTTGGCGTTCAGCCCTGGCCTATTTAAATTGCTTGTGACTGTCATGGGGTAGAAGGCTGAGAACTGTTCGGTGTGAACCAGAAACCTGGTTGGCGAAATCGGTCCCTTGCCAAACCAACCAGGTGCGTTAAATTTTAAGAAAAGTGTCGGCCACCGTTATGGAGCAAGGTAGCGGAATGAAGCGTCTGGGCTAAGTTAATAAACTCAAGCAGGTAACCGATGAGCGAGTCTAAGAACAACAAGCCTACTGCCCGCAAAAGTGGTCCTGCGTGATCAGCTAAGCTTTTAGTTCCATTGTTTTCACTCAACCTGGGGAAAAAACCAAGGTCGAAGAGGACCTGTTGCGCAAAATCTTTCCTACACCAAGGGTAGATCTCGTGATCTCGAAGGCAACAGTATTGCGCAAATAGGCGTCCCCTGATAGAGACAACCATGCGTCCTTCTTCTTCTTTTCGGCGCCAACGTTCCGAGTTCAAAAAAATACCGGCAAACAGACGGGGCATAAAAACTGTACTGTTTATGAGGGAGATTTTAGAACAATAATTTGTCGGCTTTTAGACCCCGCCTGCCTAACCTACCCCTTTCGAACAGGGGGCGCGCAGAATGGGGAATAAGAGATGATTAGTGTCTACTCAAAGTCGTGATAGTAGGCTTGTCACATGCATGAATTCCCTTATGGGATCAGCAGTTAGAGGTGTATTGGGGGAGCAAGGGACACTGTGGGGTGTCGTCCATCAAACTTCCCGTTGTGCTATTGAAAAGTAATAACAGGCTGTGGGCAGAGTGGGAAATTGTGAAAAAGAACAGACAAGTGGACTGAAATGCGCAAAATTTATGATCTAAAGAGTAGTCATTTTATGTGTATATTCCATCAGGCTAAGTGATTCCACTGATTAGGAAAATACACGAATTCCAGGTGATAAACTGGCAATGAATAAGCGATCTATGGAATGGTATTTCCAAATGGCTGATATTGCGAACCTTCACAGTCATTAGGCTAAAGAATCGGTGAGTCTTGTGAGTGCAAATACCGATTTTTTTTCGGTAAACAACAGGTAAGCCTCTAATGGTCAGTTTGAAATAGTAATCCTGTTTTGACTGTGTTTAATCCTATTATTCTAAAAGCTGTTGTTACTGCACGCAATCAGTGAATACTTATAAAACTTCCGGCTTAATAAATAAAGTTGCATACGGCCATGAACAGGGATAGGCAGAGAACACTGGTCGATAAACGTTCATCAATTGTGAAGAAACTCGAGGCGTTTGGCGGGATTCGGAACCGCGTATCAGAGAAGGCCTTTTCCGGAGGCCAATGCTCTAACTGCTAAGGTACAAACGCCCGCCTCGCACCATGAATTGAATCACACTTGGGTCGATATTACTCGCCCAACTTTTTCACAATTGGGTCAACTCAAATTCCTATAGTGATCGGTTAACATTCATAAGCGAGTTTCAATATCTCCCTATCTAAACTGGCAAGACTATGAGCTCGTGGCTCAGTGGTTAGTGTTAAACTTCTGATTAAAAGGTCATGAGTTCGAGCCCGGGGTGATACACCACTTCGAAGTGAATATGACTGTCAGGCGATGGTTAATGAGCTAGAAATGGCCATTCCGGTCTCCCTATTATTTGTCTGCAATTATATTTTCGAGGGCAGAGAACGTTGGTGTAAGACGGCAAGTTGCGAGAATGAAAGGAAGTTAGATTGCCGCTAAACCTCAGTCAAACGTGATTAAAACTATACAGAGCATGGCAAATCAGTGAGTCATGTGAGAAGAAGGGGGCGAGCAAGCAGACGGAATAAATAACTGCATCACCCCCTCCCAACTGACTCTCAACGCGCGGCCATTCGAAAAGGATTGCGTGACACATCTGCTTACACAAGTCTCCTTTTCGTTTCCATATAGCCGCAACTTCTGTGTAGCTTCAGCGGTGCCCAGTAGTGCTTCAAAGTCGAGCCCTGAACGCGTGCGTGAAATCCACCACAGTGCAAATATCCACAAGTTGTTTCGCAATTGAAATCCTCAGTAGAGTAATTTTAGCTCTCAGTCGCTGCTGATGGCGTGGCCAAAATAATTTGTGCACGCCCACTGCAACTGCAAAAACAACCATCAGTCGAAATTCTGAAGGTTGAAGGCAAAAACGATCACGGAATTTATGAGAGCATTAAATCTTGCGTTTTGCCACTTGCATTTCCCGGAATAAGGCTGAATTCCCAAGCCTTCGTATTTCTTACATTAAAAGCTGGTTCTGGTTGGTAGACTCGTATAAATTGGAAAACAAGCATCCCAGGAAATTTTAATTTAAAGATGTTCTTTGGGATAAAACGCAACTTTCATTAGTTAATTTTCGAGTCTGGTGTCCCAGCTCGTCTTCGGATTAACGAGATATGTTCAATTAACAACTAACATTTCAAACGTGCGGAAAATCAATAGTTACACGGGGCAAGACCTGGTTGGTAAGTGTGGTCTCACTTAGTCTGTGAAGTGCCGCCTTCCCCTTATCCAGCGTTCTTTGAAGTGTCCATAAAGACCATTTAATTGTATGTGCCGATCGATGCACGAGGCATCGGAGTGCATGGCCTCAAGAAATTCTCGGCCATTTTTAGATGGGCAACTCCAAAGATACGTATTTTATCCAATGCAAAGGGGTGTCCTGTGTTGAGGCAATGCATAACCACTTCAGACAAATGGTCGCGTCTCTTCACGACCATTTGGTGCTCGTGGATGTGTGTTGAGGCGGATCCTCTTGTTTGGACACAATATACAGTATCACAACCTCCGCATGGGATTTTGTAGATGACTCTAGTGTAGATGACCTCTAATGATCAATTGGTTTTTAGATAAAAGCTCATGCTACGTTGGTCTACTGTATACAGACCATGAAACGCCAACTGAGAGCTTACTTTTCTCAGACTCCCACAAATGCGTCTGGTGATGGCTTCCAGTTAGACTTCCTGTTTCAGCCATTGCATCTGCTTCTTATGCACTGCTTTCTAGAACTCGCCTGTTCGCTTCGATAGGCAGTCGGTTTGGGCACGACGCACTCCCATCAGTTTGACCGTAGGAAGTAGTTGCCCTCCATGAGTCCTTTATCGATGCCTCTATGTGAGTACTCCGGAAAAAAGGCAGCTGTTCTGTTGTGACGCCACAGTCATTTTATAAACGGACAATGCACTGAGGGTATTCCTCGACAAACGTTGATAAACGTTTACCGATCGCCAACGGAACTAACTCGTCCCGCACTGTCTTAGATCTTTTTTCGCGAGCTCTGACAACATCCAAACAACGAGCACATGGCTCAACGGCTAGAGCGGTAGACTTCTGATCACAGAGGTTGCGAAGTCCAGCCTCGCGTGCTGCATCAAGCCTACAATGAACCAGAAGAAAAAGTTGCCGAAAAACAATATCTTCGACGGATGTTTAGAGAAAATGGCTACCCACGCAACTTCGTCAAGCGGTGCATGCGAAACGGAGATGTGCAACGAAATCGCACCGACCCAAAATGTTGGCGACTGAGTCCATACGTCTCGGAGACCGTCGGCCGCCTTCTCGCACCACTTTGCGTTGGAGTCGCAACCATAGGGCGTAAGATAATGAAACCGAAAGACCCACTGTCACAGCAAGAAACAGGATCTGGTGCAGTCGCGGACAAGGCGACTACGTCGCATAAACTGGGAGACTTCTCAAGACGCGACAAGACGGTACGCCGGTACGGTTCAAAATTATTCCGCAATGTAAAATCTTTTTAAATTTGAGTATAAAACATTTGGACAAGGCGTAATTTTCTACCAAAATATTACCAGCAAAAAATATTTTGTGCACTTTTTTCAATAAAATATATTTCCATTTAAAACAGAAATAATCGAGAAAAATGTCCACTCCATTAGTAAAAATGTGTTAGAGAGTAGAATTTTTGCAGGCAGTCAGAACTATGTTCGTTTAAAAGCCGGCAACCTGACGTGGCGGTACAATAATCAGTATTAGTTGTTAGGGGGTTTTGGCAGATTTACTTAATTTAATTAACGTACTTGTGCAAAAAACTCGCGGCGTTGGCGGCAGTCGAATCCACACAGCAGGGAAGGCCTTTGCGCAGCCAACACCCTATCGATTCGAGCTCCGAGGCACGCCGTGAATTTAATCCCACTTGGATCGATTTTACCCGCCCAACTTTACCGCTCATATGATATCCACTGATAAGGAACAGCAAGCTGACTTACCAGCAAACGTAAGGGCTGCAGGATACGCGTATTTCTAGCTTATTTGCCATCGTCAGCTGCAGTTACCCGACTCCAGTATAGCCACAGAAACTGCCGCCACAGTCGAGTTTCGAACTCGCGACCAGTGAGACGAACGTCTTGCCCACTGAGCCATCGGGTCGACGTCTTGCCAGTTCTCGATCGGGATATAGATTAGTACATAGGTGTACTGTCCAAGCAGGATTTCCTAAGCAATAATCTAGGATCCACCAGAATGACTACCAGGCTGACATAATTGCTAGGGTTTTGGCAGATTTGCTTAATATAGCTTACCCAACTGGCGTCGTAGCTCAAATCGGTAGAGCGTTGGCTGCGTAAAGGCCTCCCCTGCTGTGCGGGTCCGACTCCCGCCAACGCTGCGAGTTTTTTCAAAAAACTAAACCCTACTTAGGTCACATATTCCAATCGAAAACACGTTTTAGAATTTAGACTAACGTTTAATGAGACAGGGAATCAGTTTCAGTCTCCTCTTACGGGATAAGATCCATATCTAGTGATCCCATTTGCGTTAAATAATGATGCTGCCTAGGTAGATACATTCCAACCACTCGCTGATTTAAAGCTCCAAAGAGCCTGATGTTGCTCGGCAGTCAGCCAAATTTTCTTGATTAATTTGAAAAAGAGTGCACAGCAATGAAACAATTTTAAAGCAAAGTGTGGCTTGCAACATTGCCGTTGGCGAAAGAAGGCGAACGCCGGGAGAGACGGGGGAAAAACAAAATCAACAGCCAGCTCAAGCAATTGTCATGGAATGAGCTAACAAAACGCCAGCTCGCGTACACACCACAACCACTGAGCCGCCCACCGAAGCACGACGCCGGGCTAGACCGTAGCCGTGTGTCAGTGTGCCGCAAAAAAAACTGGGTGACGGTAATCGGTCGGAAATCAGAAAAATAGACACCCTTGGATGCACCGTCTCCCACGCGATGCGAAGCGCGCACGCTCTTAGAGGCTTGCACCGCCAGTTGAAACAAAGGCAAAAAGAAAGAAATGAATTTGCGGAAGTTAGGAACTGAAGGTCGATACTCGGTAAAAAAAATAGCAAGAGACTAATTTTTAAATCGTAGACATCCGTTTTTTTTTAATGAATAAAAAATAGAAGCAGGGTGCAAGTAAACATTTGTAGTTCAGAGGCAACTTTACTTGTCATTGAAAAAAAATACGCAGTAGCAGTTTTAAAAAAAACTGTAGCAACTAAGATTTATAGTTGGGTTGATTTCGGAAAGGTTGCAGAGGTTGCTTTAAGACGATTGCGAACGGGAAAAAACGCAATGATTTCTTTTTAGGACGTGGACGCGCGAGCTGTTGCGGAAAATGCGAAATTCGAAAACCATGCGAACCAGATAAACACTATATAGAATTGACATGCTCCATAACAATGTATCGGCTTAAACACGAAGAACCGAAGAAATATGTTTTCCAATCTAATTTTTCCATCGTAACATGGGACTTTTAGCAGAAGTGAAGAGATTTCGACAAAATCGATGATTTGATAAAGAGAAAGAGAGAGTCAACAGTTAAAGTCATGTCTCAGAAACCAGGAAAACCGTAGCTATCACATTCGTATTCCGTCCTGTAATATGGCTCACCTAGTAAACTTCGAACCCAAAAGAAACCCTAAATATCCTTAGTCGCAGCCAGCCAGTAGTGAATTTATGCCTAAGAAGTACAGGGTTAACCCACGACATCACGAGTCTTGGATGCACCGTCACCCAGGCGACGCGCTACACCGCCAGTAGGAACAAAAGTAAAAAGAAATGAAGTTGCGGAAGTTACGAACTGAAGGGCGACACTCAGGGCAAAAAATGGCTCGAGCCCAATTTTTAAATCTAAGACACCTGTTTTTTTTTCAGATGAATAAGGACCTAGAAGCAAGGTGCGAGTAAACAGTTGTGTTTCAGCAGCAGCTTCCCCTGCCAAAGAGAAAAAGAAAAAAATACGCAGAGGCGCTATAAGAACAAATATACCAACTGAGATTGTGTAGCCGGGTATGTGCTGGAAGCGTTACAAAAGTTGCGTTAAGACGATTGCGAACGGAAACAGGTAAACGATTTCTCTTTAGGACACAAACACACGAGCTATCAAAAGGTCGTATGGAAAATAGTCTCGAGGAAAATACGGTTTGGAAAGTGCGAAAACAGCGGGAAGCACATAAACCCTGTACATGACAGACATTCCCTTTGTCCGTGTATTGGCCTGAAGATGAGAGAATAAAAAATATCTTTGCAAACCTAACTTTTCAATCATAACATGGCAATTTTCGTAGGACTTAAGGGATTTTGAAAAGGCCTGTGATGTGATAGAGACAGTTGAAAGTTGAATTCGGGGCTGGAAAACCAGAAAAACCGTACCTATGTCATTCGTATTCCCTTTTGTAATACAGCTTAGTTGGTGACGGTCACCCCACAAAAAATCTAAATTATTCTCAGCCACAGCCGGCAAGTTGTGGATGTACGCCTCTCTATCTTTAAATAGTAAGTTCCTTTGCAAGATGCCTAAAGTAAGGCGTTCTTTAGTGTATGAAAAGGAGAGGACTGGTTGAACACCGCTTGCAAAGTCGTACAGGAGTAAATCGTCAGAGGTAAAATCAACAAAAAAATGGAGGTAATTCTACGGCTAATACACCAAATAACTGTTAGTGACGCACGTCTGGACGTGACTGCGCAAAGCTCCGTACGCCGGCGTCAAATCGATACATCGATTGGTTGGGTTTCCACCCGTGCACCTTTGATAATGAAATCCTGTACGATTTTGAAAGCTCAAAACAACAGCCAAACTTGTTCCTTGACTAGATCGGTGAAACACCTACATTTATTCATCATATTCCCGATCACAACCGACAAAGCAGGGAACCCGTAGACTAGAGGCAGTGTCTTGAACACAATGACCAAAGGTCACGGGTTCAAATCTCGGAGGTGGTAACCCTCGAGATTGGGTACGACTGGCTGATGACAGCTAATAAGCCAGAAATAGCCAAGCCGGTCTCCCTTTGTTTTGTCGGATCCACTTCAACAACCAAACTGTTCCAGTACTTGACTAACCGTCACCTTTACCCATGCAAACACCTGGAACGTGAACTTCCGCATTCATCCGTTCCTTATTGCTTTTCTTGAGAGTACTAACTACCCTTCGCGACTGTCTGTTTTAACTCAGAAGGACATTAGCATTGTAACAACAATCACGACTGCTGCACTGGCCACTACGGAAACTAGGGCAACCGACAAAAATAGATGTGTTCTCGGACAGAGCTCAAACATCGTCGGCGCTGACGTCCTTTGTAGATCAGTTAATCGTATGCACCACTTTCACTAGCCCTTCATGGAATTGCACTGCGAGTGTTATGCTCTCCTATCATTACGGCATCGAGACCTTCAGGTTTTACATAGTACTCTTCAATTGACAAGCTTAGCTCTCAATTACATGACATGAACACACCCATTTTGGAGCCAGATAAGTAAGAGAAGAAAAACAAAAAACAACCTATGCACTACTTCAATGGTTGTTTACTGTTTTTCTTGGGAGTACTAATTACCCGCCCTGACTGCCTCTTTGTCTTCAGCAAGGCATAAGCATTGTGAAAATACTTACGACTATTGCAAAAGCGACTATGGAAACTAGGGCAACTGGCAAACAGAAAATAAGCGGTCGGACGCAGCCGTGATGATACACAATATCCTTGAAACAAAAAGCGTGGAGTTAGACAAGGATGCCCTCTTTCCCCAACTCTCTTCAACTTCTTGATCGACTGGGTAATGCATCAATTTAGTTGACCCAATTTTTAAAAATGCGCAACCTCTGTGGGATTTAAACCCACACAGCAGGGAAGGCTTTTGTACGGCCAGCGCTCTACCAATGAGCCACGAAGGCACGCCGAATCTTTGAATTTAATCTAACTTGGGTCGGTTTACCCGCCCAGGCTACTGCTCAATGCTGGAGTTTTGGCTGCACAGAAGGCTTTCCTGCCCTGCGGGTTAGATTCCCCACCGTTGCCATGAGTTTTTCATAATTGGGTCAACTGAATTATTCAAATCTGACAACCCGCTCCCCCTAATGACGAATCAATTGATTCTACGTGGAAGTGGAGGTGAAAGGAGTCCTGAATTCAGAGTTCCCGACCTGGAGTATGCCGATGACATTGTCGTACGTGGTACTATCCCTCAGTCACTGCAGCCAACTCTAGACCGAAGCAGCAGCTTTGCGTCAACTGCTGGTCTGAGGATTAACATACGCAAGATGAAGTTTCTGACTACATGTTTTGGCATAATACAACAACTGCTTATCAGGGGGCAACCTATCTAAGATCTTAGCTGCTCCCGGGACGTGGACTCGAATATATTAGTCAACGGACAGGCCGAAGAAGAAATCAGGAACCGAATCACACAGGCTCCAAATGTATTTGGGCCGCAAGCCAGGCTACGCTGTTCTCGCTCAGACATCAGCTTACATACTAAGCTGCTGATATGCCGAGCACTCATCAGACTGGTGTTATCATATCCATACGAAAGATGATCAGTCAGAAAGACAGATATTCTATCGTTCAAAGTTTTCAACGCAGCTTAAAAGTCTCCTGGCAGAATTGGCTTTCCAATGTTGACCTATATCGCAGGTTTAAAACTACCAAGTCTAGTGTCATATATCCAGCATCGCCGATTGCAATCGTTCAGACATTTCCTGCGCAAACCATCCACGGACCTCTGCAGAATGATCGTGAATCCCTCTCGTACTTCAAACTGGGGATACCGATATGGCGGTCAAGTGAAGACGTGGCTCAACACTGTCAATTCAGATGTCGAACGCACGGGCCTCGTAACCGTTTACGGCTTGCAACACTGGAACAAGCACTGGGTCGACACTTTCAAGAAACTCGCTTCTGATCGCTGCCAATGGGCCCCCGCTATCCGTGACATCCGTGAAACCAATTCATCCACCAACGGGAGCTAATCGAATCAAGTACACGTAAGTGCAAGCATATGCTTCAATTCGGCAGTTTAACTGTCGATTTCGACTATGTCCACCACGAGCCTTAGCAGGTCGAAGCAACGCGGTAACTTCCGCTGGATTATAGTGAAAGTAGACACGCGGAGAATCTACCCACTCTCTCACCACTGCCACAGCGGAACCGTAGTTAAGAGGAAAGTCAGGAAGACCGGAGATGGGGGAGGGCGCAGGCGGCTGGCGCGATCATTACCCAACACGCCTACCAACAGCACGCCTTACTAGGTGAGCTCCAGCATGGGAGCGCCCTAAAGACCGCATTAAGAAGGAACCACTGAGCCTGGCTCTCAGCCAGCAGTTAGCCACCCCACACAGCAAGACACACACTGGGCCGACTGCGGTGTCCAAACTACTCCCAGTTCGGATTCCGGCGGGGATTCCTGATCCAACTATGGGCTACGACACACACACACACACTGCGGTGTCCAAGGTATCCCGTCAGTTGGCAACCCTCCAGCCACGGCTTTAGCGTACCGCGATAACTTCAAGTGCATCTGGTTGTTTATAGTGAGGAAAGAAATGCGCTGAAGGTCAACCTCACTCTCCCCCCTCCCCCACTGCCAGCAACGGGCCACCGTCTGAGGTGGGATGGGCGTAGTGCTGAAGCATCCTTTTGAGCATGCTTCAATTACATGACATGAGCAAATTTGAAAATTCGAAAAATGAAGAGCCAGGCAAGAAATAGAAGAAGCAGAAAGAGCCCCAACAAACCTTGGCCCAGGGAAGGTCCTCGATGGCACGATAGAAGATGGCCTTCACTGCAGCGCGCTGTCGTCTGTGTGCGTCGGAGGAGGGGCTGGTGGAGAGCTGTTGGGCCTCGCCAGAGAAGGCTGCCCCAAAGAGGGCAGATGAGGCGCCAGTGCCGCTACCGCCGCCGGTCGCTGCTGCTGATTGGCCGGCAGTGCTGGCCGTCCACTCGAAGGCCATGTAGGCCGACCAGAGCAGGGTGCGCAAATGGTCTACCCAAAAGGACGGCGCCAGGGTGCACACGATGGCGGGCAGGGCTGGTTCAAAGCGCGTCAGGTGATCTGAGGCTGGTGAGGAACGAAGAGTCGTTTCGAGGATGTTCCGCAGGCGAGTAATTGCGTGCAAACTCGTACAGTGCGACGTGGGATCAGCTGGGGAAAGCAGAGTAAGAAGGCATAAATAGCTAGCCAACGAGGGATGTCGGGATTCCTACGGAGTATGTGACATGCAATGGAGTGCTATACCACTAACGGTCATATGAGCGAAATGCAAGGATGTATTCCTGTAGCAAGCAATCGCCTTATTTACCAAATTAGTAACGATAAGGCGAGCTCACCTGTATGTCTGTAATACAAGAGAGGGTTATTTTTGCGCCTGTAAGAGTAAATTTTACTGTAGGAAGACGAAATAAAATTTGGTATTTCTATAGTGTGATTGCTACCTTTATAGATAATGATCAAAATTCATAATCAAATCTAAAGCATGTCGTCTATACCGCAAAAAAAGAAACTTCAAACTTGATAACAATAATTAAGCAGCAAGTACTTTTTTTATGTCGTGCAGGATTGATACGAAGCGGTCTCCAAGCCTACTTAAAACACGCTAGCAGTGTACATAAAAGTGCCCCTGGAGTACGTGTTGTAGAGATCCGTCAATGTTTTGAAAAGGCAGATCTTACAGTTTAGCCAGTTCTTTCCTATTCGCCGTGTGTCTGCACTTATATTCGGATCAACAGCATTTTCCTGATGACGATTTTTCGAACATGTTCAATGTGATAAGGTCGGTGATAAGCTGTGTTTCGGAGACGCGAGCGGTTATGCACTCAGACTCTACGGCGAGAAGCGCACGCCAGAGCGGCCGCGCGCACGACATCGCCTGGAGCACACGGGACGCTCGCGCACACGTACAGTCCCGCAGCGTGGGAGCACGAATCAGCGTACGGGCCAACCCCCCCCCCCTCTCGCACACTATGGGCTACGATTTTTCTAGAAGGACCAGAGCCTTATAAATAGACTGTCGTGGATGAACTAAACGATTCCCCTGTCTCTCTCTTATTCTGGATGAAGATTCTGTTATCAGAACCGGGATATAACAAGCTGGCCAAGCGGCAGAATTCACTGTTGAACCTGCTTTAACTTTACGTGCAATTGTGGGTATCAACGTAGCTGTACCCTGCCTGTGCGTATAGAACCTAAAATCGGTACCCTGGCACGATCCAAAGACCCGTGGACCATCAATGCGCGAGCCATTGATCTGAGATCTCCGTATTGGATTCCCGTTGTTTTCTTCGACAGGTGCATCGCCGCGTAAGACGGTAACGATTGTACTGACAACATCCGGCATACCTGGCCTCGTCAATTTGTACTGGGTTTTCGGGTGGTTCATTCAGCTTCACTCTCTTAACAGCAGGTAACATTTCGGAGCAGAATTCCCGGTAGTAACTGGATCACTCAACCGTAGCATTTGTGGGCCCACGAACAGGCTTCGGCACTTTAATGAGTGACGTTCCCTTCCTACAGAGACCAACTAACTCTAAGGTTGCACTGAGCTTTAAATAACAGCAGAGTTTTGCGTTCATATCACAATAAGGGAAGAATTCGCTCCCCAACAACCCTTTATTCTGCACCCCTAAAGTAGTGCATTCTGTTCGCGGAGCTTTTTTGTGCGTTAACATCGCCGGCCCATCGCTCTTGCAGCAAGATTCTTCCTCAACCAAGAAAACATATCGGAGCAAATATCATGAGGCCGCTTGTTCACTGTACATCACTTCAGTATAAAACTCGCCTTACAACAGTTTGGAGGGTATGCTGAAGAAGGGAAACAAAATGGCAGTAGGAAGCACGCTATAGTAGCACCAAAAGAGCTATCAAGCTTCTGATTTTCCCGTTAAAAAACAATATCTTTGGAAAGCAGCTACAACACCCAACGCAACCGATACTTTCAGAACCCTGCATATTGAATAGTGCGCTCGCACAGGTCAATAACCAGCGCAATTTTCTTGCATCAATTACGCAAACCCTAGATATACGAACGCTACCTAACCCTCTGTGTACTGCTACCTGAGCATAACTCGTACGTCAGATGCTGACAAGTGTGACTTGGTGTCCCTGACAACGTTAGCCAAGATATTATCTGAAATACTCTGAGCCATCGGGTCGGGAATAGTAAACGCAAAGGCGTTTAGTACCTTCAGATTTAATTTCACTTTTATACCCCGGAAACGCACAATCTGACATTTAGGGGGGGGGGGGGTAATTTTGCGCGTTCGGCACTTATTCGTGTCAGAGTCCCCGCTATTGCGGACAAACACTAAACTGGCCGGGGGGTATTATGTAGAAGGAACCTTCTACGACTACAGAGGAAAGTGGAATGTGCGGCTATCTGTGACCTACTGCAGAGAATGTAATGCAACAACAGGGACACGCAAAGCGTATGAAAGCTCCTTGATACCGTGTTTTTTGAACGGCGTGCCTTAAATGAGTCCTGGAGTGCAACGTTTTGCACAGCTTCGGAATCTAATGAATATTAGCCTTCAGAGGAAACCAGAACGAATAGTCCGCTCGCAACTATCAAGAGCCGGCGCAAGTATCTTGCATGAAATACGCAAAGCCTAGATATACCAAAGCTACCTAACCCTCCTCTTCTAAACCAAGAAATGTTGTTTAATGGTACTGATTTACCTGTAAGGCAATCTTGTCACGTATGTTAGAAGCCTAGCATAACCGAATGCCAGCATAACCTTACAGACTGTCCAGAGGCGTCTTGCCTGTGACCGACTGTCACAATGATGCCTTTGTCAATGCGGACTGCCGCAAGGTCTTGTGTCTTCGCTGTGACTGTCCCCATGCGATGACCTTAAACCGCTGGAGCACTCCGCACGCACGCGAGCCCACGCGCGTACCCAAATAGTTTTTTGAAGGCCACTTAGGCGCGCCACACGCCAGGTGACCATTTTCCAACGCGTACAATTACGCCGCAAGCGAACGCGCTTTAAAAACCACTTATAGGCCACTGTCGCATCTCAGACAGTGATTTGCAACACGGACTGGGCATAGCCAGTACACCTCAGGCCCGGGCTTCGCTCCGCGGCGGGACATTCAGTCCCGGACAACGCCAGCGGCACAACCGCCACCCAAGACAGAAACTCTGGGTTTTAACACACAATAAACCCTCATTTGGGTGACTTCCACTTTTAAGCCCTTCTTGTTGTGTAGCGCCTTGGGGATTCCAAAGGGCGTACAGTAGACGCCACGGATGAAGCAACATTTCGACATAGGCGAAAGATTGATACTCTTTCGCTAATCGGCATTGACTCAGGTTCTGATACTGATTATCGTGTGGTCTATTCTGAAGTTTACTTCGTCATGATAGGATGCGGGCTTTTTAACGAGCTTCGTTCTGACTACCAGCAAAAAGTATCCATTGTAAAAACTGGCTAAATAAGAAGCATGCCTTTTTATCATTGATTTTGACTGCCTGCATAAATTCAAATATATTTTATTGAAAGCATGAACTAATAAGCTATTTCTTGTACTTGTTTTATAGCAAATTACGTCTTCTTTAAATTTGATACTCAAAGAAAGGGCAGCTTTGGGTTATAAAAAAGTTGTTAAATAGCCGAATAATTTTCTAACCTAGTGACTGCTACACTCGAATTCAAGGTTTAAACACTGCGCTTTGTGTACATCCTGTTTACGGAAAAGTATGTTTTCGTCTACTTTCTGAGGAAGAAGTCACATAGTTGTGATAAAATATTGAAATAAATTTGGAACATATTTTATGCAGTATCGGCAGCATTAATAAATTGGCGGATACCATGTATTATGAATAAACATCTCACAAATGTAAAAAGCTCATAATTAGCAACTTTTTATAACCGAAAGCTACCCTTTCTTTGAGTCTAAAATTTAAAGAAGGCGTAATTTTCTACCAATCGGGCATCTATTTGGTCTCGTTATTTTAATCCACAGAGTGGATTGAATCCTGGGAAATAGTTTTAGTTTGAATAATCGCCATTTAGTTAAGTTTATTCAGGGTAATGTGCATTAATTTTGGCATCTACTGTACTCAGGCGGTGACACCACAGTGTACCACCGTTACAAGAACGTCAACATGGAAAACGAAGACTATACTCTCGTACTGGCACTAAACGGTCGATCCCTTAAATTACCAATAATAAAAAGGTTGCATGAATTAGCGAGCACATTATAACTGTCCGCCCTGCCCTCTGGTGTTTGCATTACAACCAGAGCGAACAATGTGGTTTCCGGCCAGGGCGGAACTGTAGGCACAAGTCCTCCTAGCGACGCCAAAGCCCCCGGAAACTGCTACCATGGATAAGAGTGGTTTTATGGCTTTTTGCAACGGAAGTCAACAACAACAACGGTTCATACAGATAGCCTGTCGTTTACCAAGCTGCATAACATCCTGCTACCGATGTTATTATAATTGATTCGGGCCTACTATCAACAGGGGGACAGGACAAAATATGGGTGGACGGCGACAATAATGGGTGGGGGCGCAAAACAATTTCTTTGATCTTGCCTTCAGTCTACGGTAGGGGAGTTTGCACCCCACTAACAGTTCAAATAGGCATCTATACCTATTATCTTCGGCTGAACAAAGCTAAAATGCTCCACGTCCTTGTCCGGTGAAGTCTTGCCCCATTCATACAATTGCCAATAGCGGAGAATATACGACTTCCGGGAAGAAGTTCAGAATAAGAGAATGCGATCGCTGGAACAAGAGTTTTATTTTCCTGACGTTTCGGATTCCGTCGGGAATCCTTAATCATACGGGGGTGGTAGCATAGTGATAGTCATACGCAGATAGGGTTGAAACATGCACAGGTTGCACGGTATTTATAGTTAAGAGTGGTTATCCGCGTGCGTGCGATAATTGTTCACTTCTGCAGCCACCGCTTGAGTCTTAATTGATGCGGTACTGGTTGGACGCTTGGCGTTCGACTAACTAATTGCCACAATTGCCTTGTCAACGTCGGATGCGGGCCTGATAATTGCGTGGCCATTATGTCCGCTGTCGTCAGAATTGTTGCTGCGCCCGGCCCTTCCCACGTGACGGATTTCCTTGCTCAGGAAACTTCTCAGTACACCCTACGGGAACGCGAAATCGTTGCGCTCGTTGATGAACCGGGGGCCCGAGAACCATGACTCCAGCTAGCGGAAAGACGAAGTTGTTCTCGGGCTGCATCCCTGACCAGGAGAAGGCACGCCTGGGGATTAATGGTCATTAACTTGAAGAAGTAGACAGCTTTAAATACCTCGGGGCGAGGCTGCTACCGAATGGGCAGAGCAAGGATGACATTGTATCCCGTATTGATGCTGCTCGCTGGGTTTTCTCAATCCGTCGAAAGCGCCTATGGATCCGACGTGACATCCCCATCGCCACGAAGATTCGTGTATACCGTGCATCCATCCGGTCAGTCCTGCTCTATGGATATGAATGCTGCGCTGTGCGCGCTCAAGATGAGCGAAGACTGGAGTTCTTTGAACACCGGTGCCTGAGGACGATCCTGCTGGTTAAGTATAGCGACGTCATCTCAAATGAGGCAGTTCGCATCCGCTGCGATCGTATCACGAGGATATCTCAGGCCATTCAAGAAAGGCGACTGAGGTGGTTTGGACACGTTCTCTGTCGTCCGCCCGACGAGCTTACCTATGCTGCCCTCGACCCGGCACTGCAGCCCCCTGGAAACGTCGAAGAGGAGGGAAACTAAAAACTTCGCTCGACACCGTCCGTCAAGACATGGAAGCAGTTTTTGGACCTTCTATCTTCGGTCTCCATCGCTGGATAAGGGACTGGGTGGAGCTTTCCAGATCCGCTGCCATCAATCGCCACGCATGAAGAGGTACCGTTCGTGACATCAGGCATGATTACAGCCGTAACAAGTACAAGTAAGTACTGCTCGCGGTTTACGCGGGTATCACCTCTTGCGAGGATTTCGGCCTCGTCAAACTTGAAAATATGGCCGGGTCCCGTCGAGTGAGCTGCAGCCTGAGAGTTGGCGTCTTACAATTGTTCCCTTCTTCCGAAAACCGTGCCCTTCCACCGTGCTGCGTGTCCAGTGAATCTATTCCGCTAAGGACGCTGGCCGCCATCCCCCCCTGACCCATTTCCACTCGAAAGCGCACGGGTGTCAAAACAGTCACGACCGTAAAAGTGCCGCTTGAATACTGTACCCTCTCCCGTTCGGCTGCCTTGTTTTAATTGCCAATAGTAGCGAATATTCGAGTCCCAGGAAGCAGTTCAGAAGACGTCTTCTGAACTTGTTTTAATTATTGTTCCGCACAATGCTGTCGCCCCCCTCCCTCCCCCGTTGTTTCGATTAAATGGATCCGACAAAGCAAAGAGAGACCGGAATGGCCATTTCTGGCTTATTAGCCGTCATCTGCCAGTCTCGAGGGTTGGAACCCCCGAGATTTGAACCTGGGACCTTTGGTCATTGAGTTTAATACTCTACCTCTAGTCCACGGGTTCCTAGCTTCGTCGGTTGAGATCGAGAATATGATGAATGTGTTTCGCCGATCTTGTAGAGGGACAATTAACAAACAAAGGAGCAAAACAGTTGTTTCGACTCGAAGTGATGAAGACCCGTGACGTGACTTTGTGGCGGAGAGCCAGCTCTCCGCTCTTTCTCCTTCTTGTTTGATATGCAGTTGGTGCATTTGGTTGACCTGAACAATCCTGACATGGCCGTGGCTGCTTCGACAAAAACTCTGACTACTCCCGGCTAACACATTATGGGCCTCTGTACACGAACCCCACCTCTTTCGCGCTGGTGCTTCACACCAATCGGGTGCCACATACACTGAGTGCTTAAGTCACATAAACGCAGCGGTCGTCCCCTCTCGCAGCAAACCTGCTCTCCCAAATCTGGCATCACTCTGCACCCGTGTTGCATTGTAAAAACCCGCGTTGTTTCCTTGTCTCGGGTCAGGTGACTTGGCCGAATCTTTTGTTCTTGACTGCGTGTATCCATTGTAGGCGTTTGTACTTCGTTTATCCTTTACTATTTGCTTAGTAGAACCGTACTACATCGATAGTTTTTATCATTGGGATTTGACGTATGTGTTACTGCTGGATACAGAGTCGAAGCGATATCAATTTTTAAGCACCCTTCCACAGATCACCTCACTCATGTTGCACAAATTGCAAATATTAACTGCGTTCACTGCTGTGTGGCATAGACATGCTTCAATTGCAAAAGTCCTGAATGTGAACGACAAAGTCGCTGAGCCAAAAGTGATAAATGCTGCCAGAACTACAAACTTTCGGGTGAGTTGTAAGTCGTCCTTTGTGATGGAGAACTTCAAGAAAAAACACCAGTTAAGGAATTAACCTTTTCTTACATCGGATGGTTGTGTAGAAGGCAAGAAGGGCCGCTCAAAGAGGATTCGGCAGGGAAAATATATACCTGGAACGCAAAGCGACGAGGTGGAGGTGCTTTGGGAGACTAAACTTGAAAGAAAACGACGCACTCTAACAAGCCACTGGAGGGAAACAGGGAGGGTAAAGTAGTGGCTATGAGAGACTCAAATGACGGGGAAGATGTCGGTGCATACCAAAGCGAATACGGAAGCAACTGATAGGGGAAACATCGACGCAGCGTGCTCTCAAAAAAGCGTGCCACGATAAGATAAGAAAGCCGCTTGCGGGAACTCAAATGCTTCAGTAAAAGAACTGTGCGTGTTAGGAAAGTGTAGTAAATAAATAATTACATAATCGAAACGTTTAACAGACAAGTCGGAAACGGAAGAAAAACGCGCCCTGTTAAGGAAGTTCTAGTTCGCGCAGAAGCGAAGAGAAAGGTCGCATGCTCTGCAATATTTATGTGGCTGGACTGCTTTTTAGTCCGCGTACTCGTTTGGTGACGAATTACGCTCTCTAGATGTTTTTTTCTGAATGAAAATCGTGCAGTTTTACGAAAAAGTTTAAAATAATGAGATGTTTTAAGACCGTGCAATGTTTCTTACTGATATATTGTATCCCTCAATTGATTACTGTTGCCTATAAAGTATATAGCATGATCAGTATCCATTGCAAAATATTATGAGAACTATTTGACCACTTTCTCATGCCCTAGATAAATATTCTATTTCCCGTAAACAGAATACATACAGCATGTAATTTTAAAATATTGAACCCAAGCGTAACAGCCGATGGGGTTCAAGATTGTTGGGTAATTTAAAAACCTTTTTGAAAAGGAAAGATTCCTTTTCTTCAGGTAAAAAATTTGGAGGCGTACTCTGGTACCAAACAAGTATAAGAAGGAATGCTTTTGTTTATATGCTCTATAACATATATATTTGGATTTACCCAGGGCATTGAAAATAAAGAAGTAAGGTGCAAAATACTTAACTGACCATTTTACGGAACATCTTGTTCGCAGGCGATTAGAAAGAAGCTCGTTTAGAAGCCATCATTCTGGCCCAAATGAAATATCTTTAAATTTTACTGCATGATAATCAGTACTATAACCCTAGTTATATAAAAAAGACGAATCAAACACAAATTTTTCGGAATTTCAACAGACATTTCATGAAATAGGGAGTCTACTGTATACATAAAGATAACTTGCATCGTTTAGAGTCAGCAGTGTACATTTTTAGTACAAGTTAACAGCGCTACCGATGTCAAGTGCTTTCGCTGTCCAAACGCAAAACTTCATTGCAAATCACTTTAAAAAACATTCCTAGAACCCCACTACTCCACAAGCATGTGTGGCTTGAAATGTGGTGCTAATGCAAACTTACTTTGCGAAAATTCCCATTGAAAATTTCAGAAGATAAATTGGCGAACATACGTTTGTTTTCGATAAATTCTCGTCAGGCCTTTACATTTATATGGTATGAATAAACTATGGTGGTTGGTGGACAGATGAAGTGTTCTCGTTGTCACGGTGGGGAGGAGGGGGGGTGGGGGGGAAGTTAGGGGAGTTGAGATCAGAGTGTCTAGACGGCCCGGCGTCCAGGACTCTGATGAAGATTCATTTCTTCTCCACTGTCAAGGGGACGGACCAAGCGAACTACTTAGGAGGCGCCTGAGTCAAGCCGTAGCAACTACCTTCCCAGCAGCCAACGCCCATGTATTGTTCTCGACTACTCCCATCCTATACGGAGAGATTAAGGATAAACTGCCAGCCCAGACCACCTCAATGTGCATATATTCATTTACATGTTCCTGTGGGGCAGGATATATTGGTCGCACGAGCCGGCGCTTGTCCAAAAGAGTAAGGGAACACATACCCGCATGGTTAGGGAAGGGCCAACTTAAAGGTGTAAACAGTTCAATCTTAGCGCACCTGGTAGACTCAAACCATCGCGTGGATGCCAAAGAGGCCTTCCGTGTGATTTACAAGGTGCCTTCAAGCTACTCAAAACTCTTCGGGCAGCGTCTGTTGGCGATGGCAGAGGCGGCCGCCATCAGGCTACGCAGACCGCTGCTATGTGCCCAAAAGAATTTCGTCGCGGCGCCCCAGTTGCCATGGTCGAAACTAGGTAACACGGCCAGCCACAGCGGAACACAGGCCTCGGAAACGGGCCCCCGCAGAGACTACCAAGTCCCAAGTCCAGCCACGCACACCTTATCGGCGGTCTTGGACGCCGGGCCGTCTAGATATTGACACTCTGATCTCAACTCCCCTAACTTCCCCCCCACCCCCCCCCCACACCCCGCCGTGACAACGAGAACACTTCATCTGTCCACCAACCATCATAGTTTATTCATACCATATAAATGTAAAGGCCTGACGAGAATTTATCGAAAATCTAACTTACTTCTAATAAACGGCCTAAAATTTCCTTAATTTGCACGTGTAGACACTAACTATTTGGCCAAACACGCAATACCGACACTTTGGAGCGCTCGGCAAACAGACAAAGTGTTTTCAATGCCCCCCTCCTCTCCCCCCCAGTGACTGAGGGGTAACATCAAAGGAAAGTTCAACTCCGCTGCGTCCATTCGTCGCACCGTAAAAGGTGTGTGGCGGGAGTAACTTATGTAGTGTAATTTAGACAGCATTTATCCCCGCACACACTGTTCACGCTAAAGTGGAACGCAGAACGTGGCCTGCATAACCGAGGCACCGAGGATTTATGCGCTAAAGTTTTATGTACTTTAGACAAATTATAGGCTTATCTCAATCAGACAAAGTGACGTGCTTCTGTCTTCACCTATCATTCTAGGCTGGATGTCTACCAGCCGACTGGAAATATCCGTGGATTACACTGCTGTAGGAGGGTGACGATCGGGTCTCCAATAAAAAAGACTACTGAAAAATCCAACTACCGAAAATTTCTGGAACAGTAACTAACCGCCAATTATATGAGTTTGTAGAAGTGCTTTCGGATTTGCAGAATGGGGCAGGTCCTGTTTAAAAAAATTTCTCTTATGTTCGAAACGCCGCACTAGGACAGTAGATAAAGGAAATACGGTGCATGCAGTATATATCGACTTCCAAAAGGCCTTCGATAGCGTGCCGCACCATCACCTTGTTTACAAGCTCAGCGTCATAGGCTTCTAATTTGCATAAAGATCTTCCTGATCAGCCGCTCTCAAACTGAAAACGTCAGTGACAAGCAGTCAGCGGAGGTTATGGTTGGGAGTGGTGTCCCCCCAGATTCCGTCCTTGACCCTACTCTGTTTATTAATTATACCCGCGATTAGTGTTTGCAAGGTGGATTGTGATGTCACCATGGTAGTCCATGATATTAAGCTTGGGAGCGTTATCCGAACTACAGTTGACGAAGAACATTTGCAGGAAAACCTAAAGCAATTCGAGCAATGATCGACTGATTGCCTTTGGCCGTTTACTGTGAAAAAATGTGACTCTTTACAAATTGGCAGAACCAGATCGCAAAACGATATGGTCCACCGCCTGAATGGCCTACCATCGCAAGAAGTGGACGACCAGAAGGACTTGGGTGTGCGGATCACGACCTCACTCAGACCATCGCTGCACCGCTCAACGGTGGCTGCGTCTCCGATGTCAGTCCTATATACCTCGTCCAACTTGAATTATCTTCCTCCCATGAAGACTGTTTCGATAAGGTCTTCCAAACTTTTGTGCGGCCGCAACTGCAGTCCGTTATTCAAGCATACAGAGACCCTGGACCGCTGGTGATCTCAGCCTCTTCAGAAAGGTTCAATAGCCTGCGACCAAACTCGTAACGGAACAGAGCTGCTCACTACCCTATGAAATGCGATTAGTTAATCTTGATCTTTTTCCTTCATTCACATGTAGCAACGGGGGATCTCATACAAACTGTCTCCATCACAAACGGTCAAAACTGTTGTCTTATACCTAAAAACTTTTTCAGGTTAGCAAATACAACTAGCATGCAAGGTCCTTCGCTCATTATATGTGTGACTGGTGCCAGGTTGTTTAGACTCGGAAAGTCCTGCTGCAAACTAACTTGTGAGCTTTTTCACTATTAGAGGGCTTTTAGTCTCTACTAGGCAGAGTAAGTGTGCCAAATATGTCAACTTCATTTTCCAGTTACCTGCCGAAAGACTTTAAGGCGGAAGGCTATCATTTTTGATTCGGTGAACCTGGTATCCAGAGCGATCCTACTTAGGTAAACTGTGTAAGCGACAAAAACGACTATGACCTCCTTCTGTTCAGTCACAGTACACTGCGCACCCCCCGTGAGAATTACAAGACAAATTAAACTTTCTAGCCATGATCAGTAAAGTGGTTCTATTTCGTCTGCATTCGGTCTTGGCTGTGGAAAGTTGAGACCCCAATGGCGTATATCAGGTGGTTGAAAATTCTGGGAATGACAGAGGTGTGGCAGGCATTGTAGACGACAACGGGCTGACTGAAAGTCGCGCTCTGCATTGGAAGACATTAGCACAGTCGCTTAGGGAAGGACTGCACTTCGAGGTAATATTGTCAGTCTTCGTGGCGCGTTCTGGAGAGCACTTCTAGAGAGCGACTCGAAAGCTCCAACCGAATCAAATTCAAGCGTTGTTCGACTAAATCAAATGTGTATGCGCGAAACGATACGATTGGAGGGTGTCCAGTCGGTTAACTAATAGCTGTTTGTTAATGGCAACATAGAAACATTTGCTAATCTAAAATAAATACCTGATACTATTGCGTCAGTCGCAGCTCCCGCAACCAGGCTCGTCCACCTTTCCAACTCCAGTCCCACATAAAGGAGGTCCAAGGACGAAGGAAGTACGCGGGCAAGGAGTTCTGAGTGATGGTCTGATAGGCCAAGGAAAAGGCCTGGACGCAACTCGGGGTGTCCAGCAGCGTCAGGACAGTCGGTGGGTACTTGTTTCCTACCTACGCTACTAACGTGTGCAGAATCGGCCAGGTAGACGGCGACAGACTGACAGACGGATGCAGCCGCGTCGGAAAACCGTGCACGGAGAGCAGATAGCACAAGAGGTGGTAGGAGACCCTGCATTTTGCGTTGGAAACTTAAAATATATAATTATACATTTTATTTACTAATGAAATAGCAGTAGCAAGTATTTCGAAAATAAAGTGTCTGAGACGTACTCAAGAGAGTAACTCATTGACAGGCTACCAAGACAGGGAGCCGCCACCCGTTGTGGCAACAAAAACTGCCATTCCTGTGGTGATACAACTGGCGGCAATGAAGACAGTTCTGTACTGTTTTCTTCTGTAGCTTCCAAATTCTGCTTCTCATTGTCTGCTGCATAAAAGTCAACAAGGATTTGGAGAAAGCGCTCAATAACAGCGCATCGATTACGCTGACGGAAGGAACAGACTGCAGCGATGCCAGGTAGAGCCAATCGCAGGAACTGACGCATGCAAATCCCAGCAGACGCCTTGCCGGTTGCTTCGGAGGACCAGCGCGACTTCTTAGCATCCAGATGGCTAGTTTTTCGTATATGCAAATCATCTATATCTCGTAGATATTTGAATATCACGGGGTACGCAGCCTCCGAACTCTGCGAAAGGAAAAGGATTTCAATGGAAAAAAAACAGAAGTATTTGGGCAGAACTTAACGACCATATATCGCATGGAGTATTGCTTATGAAGGCCTAAACGACTGGTTTTTTCTCCTTAATCACATGAAGATAGTGTGCGTAAAAGCTTTCCGTTACTGAATAAAAAACGAAGCCGACTGTGACGACACAAAAAACGAGAACCAAGTAAACACACAAGGCAGAAGTGCCGAAGTCTTTTTATGTGTTGGTCGTTCTTCAATCCTTATGGGTAGCTTTGAGTGAATCCAGGGGTAAATCAATGCTCTCAGAAAAAAATATCTGCCATCTCGTGAAATTTTAACTGGAATAATCAAATATGTTTTCGATTACGAGACACTTGAGATTGTTGATCGTGCAGCACAATTCTAAGGTATTTTAGTCCCATCGGGATACCAGATTTTTTTAAACTTTTTCCAGCTCCTAGAAAAATGAAATTATGCAAAAAATAAGTACGGGGGTAGTACGCACTTTTCACATTAAATGCTCGATGAGGTTAAAAAGCCAAAAATGCAAAAGATTATTTTCGCATACATTTTGGTAAAAAAATGGTTTTCTTCAAGCTTTATACATAGAGAAGGGGTATCTTTCGGTTTTAAAGTTTATACTTATAACATGTTTAAGATCGTAGAAGGTCAGCTTATAAAGTATCCAATACGGTCATTTGTTAATGCTGCTTAAAATGTAGACAAAATGGTGCCCATTCACTGCAAACTTCTATAAGCCCTGCATTACGTCTTTTTATCGGTGTATATAAATAGATAATTTTACACGGAAAATATACAACTTCTGGTTCGGAAAACTTCACTGGTCAGGCAACAGGACGTCGAGCCAAAAATCATGCGAGAATTGAGAAAGAGCTTTTTAATCAAAATATATTTCTTCTTTAGATATGAAACATAAACGAGACATAAGTCGCCACTTACTTGGATTTATAACAACGGCGAAGATCAATGGAAAAAGTGCATACTACCTGAGTAGTCTGTTTCTACACAGCTTGGTTTTTGCAGGCGACCGGAAGGAAGCTCGTTCGAATGCCCGCATCCTGGTGTGATTGTGGTCGCAGCTCCGGCACTTCGGTTATGTTCTCTTGACCTCTACGGTTCCCGCCCCCCCCCCCGCGTGTGCGACCCCTACTATAGTGATAATGCGTGATTGACTTGCCCTGCGTTGTCTCAGACATTCTTATAGGCAAAACGGTTCTATCTCGCATATATTTTTCGGCCATGAGCAACTGTTTTGTTTCTTTTAAAATCCCTCAAAGTGCATTTAAACTTCTATAGTATTGGAAAAATTCTCAAATACTTTTCTTAAGGTTTGCTCTTCTTGTTCTGGTCCGTGTCATTAGGCCCCTTCAATAAACCGAGGAGCTATTTCAGAAGTAAAGTAATATGTGATTATGCTACTTAAAATAAATGAGTAGTCGTTTATGTTTAGTCTTTTCGATTACCGGACGGCTGCTCGCTTTTGTCTGTAAATGTATAAACAACCTTTTTGTGAATTTTTCTCGTAGATCAACGCATTTCTTAGTCATTGAGTTACCAATAGGGAGCTCAAAGGCAGTTGCCTATCTTTTCCCTTAATAAAACTGAACTGAAACGAGAATATCTGAATCTCGGTTAACAGGTCATGAGATAGCACCTCTCCTTTGAGAAACACGTCTACTGGACGCCCTACCCTCACTGGCGAAACTACGCTTGCGTGATACGTCGAGAAATGCAATGATTAAGTGCTTCCTATATGTGTAGGACGTGGTCACGGGTGCCGCGTAGGAAAAGCAAGTAGGACGTAGGAATGCAGTAGAGCTGGATATAGTGGTAATGTGGTTGTAAAATATTCACTGGCCATGTTTTTCTCTATTAATTATGGTTTTCGGATCAAATTCACTGACCAGGCGGAGATTAAAACATCTGTCTGATACTATTCTACATTCTCCGTCCCATCGAAAAGACTCCTTGTAGCTCTGTTGTTTCGTTGTAATGTAGAGATGAAATGGTCAATAGTTCTTGAGAAGTAGAAGACAACTCGATCACTGGGACAATATGTTTATTCGTCTGATGTTTCGAAATCCGTCGCGGATTCATCATCAGAGGCGTACTCACATAACAGTAGCAGAAACAGTTTGTGTGTGCGACTGTGTGTGCTACTGTTCTGTGTGTATGTCTCTGATGATGAATCCGCGACGGATTTCGAAACGTCAGGCGAATAAACATATTGTCCCAGCGATCGAGTCGACTTTTACTTCTCAATTACTTCCTGGGACTCGCATGTCCGTTTTTATTAGCAACCAATAGTTCTTTTTCACGAAATGATTCAGTTCAATAACGTGTCGGGCACACACCACCAGGTAATCCACACACGAGGCAAAAAAAGGAATCAGCTGGCGTTGACGTACGGTTTCGTCCAGGGCCAGGAGTTGGATATGCAGCAGAAAGGAGGAAAGCAGGCCAGCGACCTGTGCACATTGAGCAGAAGTACGCTGAAGGTAGTCCACCTCCGAAGTCGGTGTGTGCGCCTCGAGGGCAGCCTTCAGGGTCTCCAGGCTCTGGGCCAATAGGGTTGCCGCCTCTGCCAGCTCAACTGGGCTTGGAGCTGCAGGGGTGGAATCGGCTTGGACGTTGACGCAGGCCCCGGTGGCCACTGTGTGGAGGAGTTGGAGGACACCGGCGAAACAGGCTTCGGAGGAGGGGCGTTGAGCGTCCACAGGAGCACCCACAAAGAGTTCAAACTCCAGGTAACGCTAAAAGCGCAAATTAACGATTGCATTTTCCATTAAATACAGCCAAATTCTGAGTAGTCAAGCTGAAACGTAAGAGGTACGGACATAGAAAAGGGAAGTGTTACGGAGGCGGGACCCTCATTCACTCACGGTCGTCAGCGAAAAGAACGGGCCAACTGGGTTATGCCCGCAGTCAAGCCACCCACGTTGAGTCAGGCCTGCATACAAGTCGCCAACGCCCAGCTTCGAGCAAACGTGACGACTGCCCACATAGCGTGGATAGTGGCCGCAGTCAAGAAGGTTCCAGAAAGCCCGCTCAAACACCATACGCCACGACTATTCTAGAACGACCGGAACCATATAGATACGCCGGAGTGGGCAAGATAAAGAACCCCGCAAACCACGTCGTCTTTGTGTGGTGTTGAAGAAAGTCATTGCCATCAGAAGCGCTCCCTTGCCTTCTTCTGCCTAGTAGTCAGATTATAACGACTGCATTTTTTGATTTAACACCTTGGTGTAACAGAGACGGGGTCCGCAATACGCTTACGTCCCAGGGCAAAAAAATCACGTGACGACATGCGCCGCAATAGGCCAAGAGGACTGAATAATAGGCGCGGGCAACTACACATCCAAGCACCGTGTGGCCTAAATATTCGAGAATGTCCGCCAGGGTATAACACCGTGCAAAATGACCAATCGGCATCTGGCACGCCGTATGCCCGAATTTTTAAGACCGCCTATCGTACTCAATGGGCAGAAATGTTCGAAAACGGTTAGAACCCCCACAAATTTTCTAGATTTGACAAACTGGAAAAAATCCGCTGTTTTGTACAGACCTTGAATAAAGTGGTTGTTTGCAGAAACCAGCTCTTTTTCCGCTTATCTGTCGGGGTATAACAGTTAATGAACTCGACAGTTGACCAAATCTCAGACGAGTGCAAAAATTTATTGCTAAAATTTACGATCCACAACTTCCGTCCGATTTAGAATAAATCGGGTTTGACTATAACAGTAAAAACAGGTGACCGTTTGCCACCTTTAACCAGTGATACATTGTGTTTGGTGGTTTTACTTTGTTTCTGAGTTCATCCAACAGCGGGTTCCTTCGAAAAAAGGTTTTATCATTAAAATGTTCCACCGAGACCCCCAATTTTTCCTAATTGGATCAACTGAATTAAGGAAAGCTGTCAAACCCTCCTAACAAAATGTTTCTCATTTAGAAAACTTTGGGGTTCTACAAAGAGCATGCCCGTCCAACATATTCTTTTAGAATAATCTCAATTCGACAGTAAAAGTAGTAACATGCTTGCACCATTCTGCTTTGTGGCTATTGCGGGCAGTTACACGGAGAAAAGTTGTGGCACGACTGAGATACGAACACAGGCGAGAGAGAGAGGGCGCGCGCCTCAAATGGTCTTTTCTCGGAGCCCTAACGGCCTATCGATGTACAATCAAAAAGAAAACAGAAGCTGACGTATTACGTGTGCAATCTGTAGTCGTGGAAGGAGGGAAATGAAGCTGTTCAGTCCAATTGGTTGAGCTATCGGGGTCGCGGATGACGGCAGGGAAATGCGATACATGCGCAGGGTAGATGTGAACACCCGACGAGCTTCCGCAGCGAAGGTCTCCACGTCGGCGGGTCTGTAGGCGGAGCAGACATGAGCTGCCGCAGCAAGCCCACAGGCGAAGGCAGACCACGTACCCACATCCGCTTGGGCAGCCGGTGAGGACAGCAGTTGCTTGGCTCTGCGTCGCCAGGTTCCCAACAAAGTCTACAGTACGAAGGCGTGTGTTTAGGCAAGAAGTCTGTGCATGCAGAAATTACGACAAATGGAGAGTGTCTACTGGGACAATATGCGATCGGAGTGCCCTAACTTTCAAAGAGGTACATTGACCGGCCACAAACGGCTGCAGTCACAATAACCAGTGAATCTACACGACATCCTAGTCAACTGGACTCTACCCGTGCAGGACTACATTGACTGAACACAACTACTTTTACTGCAGGGCAAACTGTCTTGTAGGGCCGTCTAAATATATATTCCTCCCGTCTAACTGTTCTATGTACTTTGTGGTCAAGCATTTAATCATTGCTTAGCGCGTGTAAATCCAACAGCCAGCAGCTTAGCACCTCAGCCGACTACCAGTCCCCCCCCACCCCTGTCCTGTTTTTCCCCCCCCCCCCCCCCCCCCCCCCCCCCCCCCCCCCCCCCATTCCCCCTGCCCTGACAACCGCTCTATTTTTTCTACCAACCCGCGTAGTTTATTCACTTAATTACCATATAAATGCAAAGGCCTGATGAGAATTATCGAAAACAAACGTATGTTTGCCAATTCATCTTCTGAAATTTTCAATAGGAATTTTCGCAAAGTCAAAACATATTTGCTTCGATGTACTAAACGGAATCGATTCCATCAAAATAAACTCCTGTTGCTCAGGCAAATGATAACTATTGAGGGAAATTCAACCTTATATTTGCAGAATTTAAGGAAAAAAGGGAAAGTCGGGCTGCTGAAAATATTAAAGTAGGCTATTCTGAAAAGTCAAAGGTCAATAGGACCTCTACAGACAGTCCTACTAATAAAACGACCTTAACTGCCGTTATTATTTTTTAAGATAAAAGCGGAAACGCAGTTTAACTTATAAAAGGAAGTCAATGAGCCCGAAAACTGTAGACGCCACTCGCTGCAAGGACCTAAGTTCAGTAGAATGCTGGTAATCAAGTCGCCTAAATAAATACACGCCTAAACGTTCGATATTGTCGGGCAGGATTTGAGGTACGGGTAGAGTAAAACGGCAAAAATGTTTTCCCTGTCTAGCATAAATAATTTTCAACTGTAACTTGGCTATATAAATGAAATCCTAACGCTGGCATTTTTTGTAGCTAACTTTTGTTGGCGTCTTCTGAGTGGCAATTGTGCGTAAGAAGAGCTGTGTCATGTGGGCAAATCGCAAGCGTCCAATGGTCGACTGCCAGGCAAGATCTTGAGGAAAGAGGAGTGAACACTGCTCAAGAGCTGCAGAAGCTAGGGCCAGCTGGGTGCGTTGGGTGACATTGGAGACGCTGGAGGGCGAACTCTGGCTGTTAGGCGGTCGAAGCCAGATGAACCCAAACTGACGTGGACTAATGCGTTGACGTTGGAGAAAACTTTGATCTGACAATTCATGCACCATACAGAGATCTAGGAGGAAGAGGAGAGAGAACATGTTTACGGAAAATATGTGCGTGTAGTAGTCCTGTGTTCCCGTGCAAGGAATGCGCTGCTGGAACGTAATTCAGGCTGGCTCACGGAACATGGTTATCGGGTTGAGTTGCGTACGTGTGGGACTCTAACTACTACCCCCATATGTGTGGTATGCAATAGACGGAGGCCTTCACGCCGCACCAATCACTGCGCGCAATGCTAGCACCAGAGGACGTAGGGACAAGAACTCACAACACGTCAGTACAATCGAAGGCTTACTTTGCATCGAGAAGCATTTAGTCACTGGGATATGAAGACCCCACTTAGTAGCAGAAAAAAAAACACTTAAGGAGAACATACTATCGAAGTGATTCACAACTGTCACATAAGTATCATTATACTTCACGTAGATGTAGCAAGGTGTGAGGAACCATCTTGGGTCACATGAGCATTGACTATTCGATAACAAGGCGAGTATTGATCGTCCATAGTTTCAGTCAGTGAAATCTTTAAGCGATATTCAGACTAAGCTTTTTTATCAGATGCACATCTTGTTGGAGTTTAAGAGACCTGCGCCTAGTGTGTAGGATCACACACAAACGTATGCGGCGCTGTCCTCATTCAACCCCAGTCGTTCTTGTCGTCATGTGCCTGGCCAATACTAAATGGCGTTGGGTGTATCAGTCACGGAGACGTTCCTACCTATTCGTGTTTTAAAAAAGCCTAAACTATCGTTATCTGTGTCAAACTATTCCCGCTATCCTGGCCGTATTTAATCACAGGGAAGTAGGTGAATCTGTTTGGAAATTAACCGAGTGCCGGCTGCCACCTACCGTTTTACTGATCACGGGTCTGTTAAGGATAACATCAGCCACCATACCACATAGAAGACACCGGCTCTCGTCCGATCGCTGAAGTCAAGCTACGTTGGGCACGGTTAGTACTCACGTGGGTGGCCGGCTGGGGATACCGGATGTAACAAAGACAATCGATGCGTTAAGGTGTACTCTTCTAAGGTTTTCCGCTATCCGCATTTTATACAGGTGGGTTCGACTAGACTTGGGACAGTTCGACTTTTGACTCTGACAAGGTTCATCGTTTGTTCCAAGATGCAGGTGGCGCAGGGAGCGGGGCTTGTGTGTGGTAATATGCTTGCGCTGCATCTACCGCTCCCTCTCCTCCCCCACTTGGACACAGTTTCATAACTAAATCGAGAAGACCGGATGTTGGAAAGGCGCGGGTGGCCGTTGCAGCCGAAACCGCTCCTAAGCTTGCCACCACACTCAGCTTAGATCTCGCGGGGTGAGAATACCATAAAGGCCAGAGTGAGAAGGAGCCATTGCTGCCACAGTCCGAGTCCGCTAGTCGGCCACTGAGCTGATTGCAAGGTCCTAGTTATCTCATCAATTCGCAAATTTCCAAACCAAAGCATTTAGCACACCAGGATAGCTACACGCCTCACAGACTATAGCTTTTAAGCATTCGGCAATGCTCCTCATCTTGAAATAATGGCATGGAAATCGCACCGATACTGTTCTCGACTTCATCGCTGTCAAACAACCATATGTTGAAAATTCGCGATTCCATTCCCCGACGGATTGTTAATATGCTAAAAAAACTGAAACGGAGGTACCCACTTTTCATGTATCTCTCTTTAGTTGCCCGATACTTCAAAAACCACGACCAAATGTGAAAGTGCGAGCCGCGCTTCAAAAGTATGTAACTACGGGTATGTTAATTCAAAGCAAACGTTTTAAAGCTGGTAATGTGCAATAGCATATAGGATACAACAGCGTAAAAAGGCGACCATGGGATACGAAATTTCTATCCATTAAACGTTTAAATGCATATTGATTCGTCGATTAGCAGGAAATTTTCCAGCAGAAAGCCGCCATCATTTGGCCTGCTGGGTTGGGCTACTTCCCCTTGAAGGTGAATCAAAGAACTACGGCAGATGCGTGGGGAATAAAGCTGCGTACTGTGCAGAAGGAATTCGAAACCAGATTCTAGGTTTTCATGCCAAGGCAAAGAAGCTATACTGTCGCAGTTTTTTCCTACCTCAAGGTAAACGTTTGCTATGAATAGAGGGGGTACTTTACCTGGCGGGAAGTTGTATGCGCGCGCAATCTCGACATCCCACACTCCAAGGAACTCCAGAAACAAGAGGAGCATTCGCTGCTGACATCTAGCCACCTCCGCCTCTGTAAGGTCTGCTTGGAGATGAACCTCGAGCAGGCAAGGCCGCACCTCCTCGAAACGCACCAGACGTTCGGGGTCCTCAACAGCAGCCAAGGCCTCACCTGAAAGAGTGCTGCAGGCCGGCAACCAGCCCACCGATTCGCGGGTTCGCTCCAGACCCAGCCACGCGAGGCCACGCATGTGTTTGCGGCTGAGGCTGGAAGTAAGCGGATGGGCTGTTGGGATGTGGTAGGAGATCTTCGCTTCGGTGGAGTTTGACGCAGCAGCCGCTGACGACGCAACCGGCTCCCGCTTATCCTCTCTCGGAGCGGTAGGATCGAACTTGAGCAGCAGGTCCTCCGCAGCCTCGGAGGTTTCTTTTTAATGCAAATAATAGGGTCCATAGGCGAGGTGCGCAACAAGGGGCTTGGAAAGAACGGGGGCAAAACTGTCCTGCGGGGCCCCTAGATATCTATTTCCCCCGCCAAACTAACGTATTTCGTGGTCAAACATTTAATTCTTGGTTAGTGAGTGTAAATGCATATTTAATTGTGGTGGAAGTGATTCAAAGTATAAAATTAAAGAAACTTATATTCATTTAAATGTACTTAATTGAATGAAATCCATCAATTTAAACTGCTGCTGCTGCTGCTCAGGATACTGGTGCGAACAAAGAGGAAATCAACCTCATATTGGCGGAACTTGACGAAAAAAGGGAAATTCGACCTTATATTGGCAGAATTTAAGGAAAACAAGGAAAGTCAGGTTAATTAAAATGTAAAAGTATGTTACTTTTATAAGTCAACGGCAAAAAGGGCCTCTAAAGACAGTCTTGTCAGAACGGGCAACCACCAGAAGGGAGGGAGAAAGGAAGCGAAAAGTGAAAAAGTAAATTTAAACGTCCTTTTATCAATGGGCAAGTCAAGAGCGCAGAGCTTACGGTTCCAGGCAGTGGTAATCTGTTGCCACCGAGCGGCTGCTGTAGCCGAAGAGGGACTCCAGTCTTCGTCCAGGTCCATTGCCAGATTAGAAGACGGCTGTTGTTGGGTTCCGCAGTCTCGGGGCTCAGTTACACCGCCGGTCGAAAACCAAGCAGCCCATCCTCGAGCTAACGGATGAGAAAACCGAGGGACATCGCTGGTCCAAAACCTTTCAAATTCAGCATGCCGTTGTTCAAAGCTGACATAGGTTGTAGACTTTAGACGGGGTGGGCAGAAGCACGAAAACTCTATTGCCGCCTGCCACAGCGAGATGGCGCGTTCTGTGAAGCCTGTTTGACTCAACCACCAACAGTACTCGGCCAAGAGCTCTGGTAAAGATAGAAAAAAGTTGCTAATATTGCCCGCAGGTGATATAAGGCGAATGAAAATTCATATTGTGTTGGTGCATTTATAGTCAGCCGACTAAAAGTCGCTGATGCGTCTAAGTGAGACGAGGTCGAGCGAGGTAACTTTTTTCATCGATAACGAGTTGATTTTGCTTGATCAAGGTGAATTCCATTCGTATGATATTCTTTTGGAATCGTGAGTTCAGGCAGATAGCAAAGTATTCTCTCTTTTTTGACATATTCTTTCAGGTGGTTCAGTTCACTAGAATCGAAATGTGAAATCGCAGCGGCAGTTAACAACCGTAACAGCTACTATCAGATGATTTGCTTCATTTCGTGCCGAATGGGCTGGTTGAACATCAGAATGGGTCATTTGTTTGGTTTTTACCCAATACAACACTTCTAAGCAGGGGTACATTTTACCGGTAGAAGATACAAAAATATAAGAGCAAGTTAACTCGGAAAACTTTTAGCAGGATATTGAGTGCACAGTCGGGATTCCCGTCGAGTTTGTAGATGCATCATCATTCTTAGTAGTATAAGACAAACCAGTAAAATGACTTCCAGAAACAGAGACTACAAGCTCAATTACCTGTTTTACTAGGCCACAAACAGAAAATGCACGCCATAGAAAACAAAGCAGGTGGTCCCATCAAAGCAAATATACTATTTTTAAGTGCGTGAAAGCTACTTTCGAGATCTGCCTCAAAATTCTAGATTTGCAAGTAATTTAAGCTAGTGATTTGAGGCAATATGCATTCAGTTGTCTGCTTCTGGCAGGCTAATTTAGGCTTCAATAGCAGATTTCAAATGATTTATCAAGAGAAGCTGGCTGTCTAATGCACCAGATCGGAGCTTATTTTTTATTGTTGTCTGTTTAAAGACTATACATGGTCAAGAATTTTGGCATCTTACATTACCTTCCGGCCATTATTGAACGCAGTTTGCGTCTCATGGCCTATTTACGTAACTAGGTGCTAAAACTATTAACTGTTTGCATATAAATGTACAAGTAAGTAGTCGCTCTACCTGTTACCGCGCTTTAAGGAAAAGACTGAAGTGTTTCGATGGGCAATTCCCTAAGCATTAAGACGAAGACAGTAGGAGTGGACCACTTTGGTTATATTTACTTGAGAATCTAAGGCTTACAGTAATAAACTTCCCCTTGTGGTTTGCTGCTCATATGCTAAAAAAGCAAACAGAGTCCATGTATGGAGAATCGCTTACCTACTGTCAAGTCTGCCATATTTTCTGTTGGCTTATGTGACAGAATCCTTCCAGACAAAATTCCAGATAAAGTCGTCAAAGCACGCTGGTAGATTGAATCTATGCGGTTGAAAACGCTGCCCGCGTTTGCCGATGGGGAAAAGCGTCCGCGGAGGTGAGCAATGTATCCACGCCACACGGAAATAATTTGCGGGCAGGTAAAGACAAACTCTGACCACTCGCGCGCAACAGTACTTTTTTGTGAGATGGTGGAGGACTCGGTAATTGAAAATGAACGGACGCCTCTTGCGATGAGTTCTGTTTTAAATTCCCGCAATCCGGCCAAGAGGAGGCGAAGACGAACATTTCCTGAATTTACACTCAAAGCTCGTTCGGTTGTGGCGATCTGCTTTTCCAAAAGAACATAGCGCTGCGGTGAGCAGAATTCCTCCTTTTGTGCAATGTTGCTAGTGGCATAGCCAGAAAATTCCGTGTCTTTGAGTTGAAGGTCTATCAATTCCAACCAAGCTTTGACATTTTTCGGTTGATTATACACAAGACGATTTAAATGGGCCACTTTTTCTAGATTAATTGACTTTTGTGCATTTACGCCATCGACGCAAGATTCTGATTGAGTGGACTCTTGAACAGGAACAAAAGGATCGGGACTTTCCGATCTGTTTTTTGAGGAGGCGATAAACTTTCCTAGCATAAGAATGCGTTTATGATTCCTTTTGCTGCAATATCTTTTGCGTCTGTTCTTTTTAGCTTCCTCTTTAAGAGCTTCTGGTGATAAGTCTAGTAGACGTAGAGACTTGAATCCCAAAATTCGCTTTTGCAACGAAGTGTTAAATTTGGCTACTTCCCCTTCATAAATTGAGGAATATTTATAAATATTCTTGTTGCAGTCACGATCGATACGATAAAAGTCATGGGTTAGCGCTGGTTCCGCAGGGAATTGGTCCGTTGGAGTCACCGAACGCTGACGTCTCCTGAACAGAAGGAATAATGTAAATAGAGAACGCTAATTACTTGAGAAAATATAGCAGAAATTGGTGACAATCAACACATGATAGAGGTTACCAATATGCATGAAATTTGCGGTCGTTCTAATATTATATTATTGGCCATTTAAATATATATCAGGGCCACAATCACTGTATGCACTCTGGAAGCGATCTAGACAGATAGATCACATTTTAGAATGAAATTTGGTCTTGCTATTCTTTTGAAATAGTTCTTTTGTTAGACACCTAGTCGAGCCTATCATGCCCATCATCGACAGTACCTGATAAAAACATGTCGAAAGCCGCTTAAATGTTGATTTTTACAGTGCTCTTTTCTCATTAACTCGAAAGAAAGCTATGAAATACCTTCATTATAAATCAGTTAGAAGAGGCGCTTCATTTTAAAGTATCAGTTTCGGAGCATTCATTCGGGGAGGTTAGTAGCAATGGCTGGAAACACCGTTCTCAAGCGATAAACGTGTAATATAATATCAACTACGATAAAATTGCTACAACCAGCGCTGTCACTGCATAGCGTCGTAGTGCAACTTTTCGATGCCACCTTTATAGCGACCGGATATGCAAAATTCATGTTTAACACCATACTTGCCGCGATCATTCCCTAGGGCGCGCTGCGGTCTCGTTGTGTAGTCTAATTTGGATGACATTTAAACTGTACACCATATCGTGCGAAGATTTTTTCCCGCGCTCAATGATTAAAATATTTTAAGACACAAATAGTCCCTTAATTTTCAATCCCTAATCAAACCCGAAAAAATATATACTCAACCTTTTTCTGTGCTTCTCTGAGCGCTTATGTTCGCCGCTAATTTTAGGCTTATCATCGAATTCCCGTCTGAAATCCAAGGAATTTGCATAGGTCGAGCTGTGTAACCAACTCTCAGTATGTGAGTTGGCTGATTTGTCCCCTTCATCAGGAACAATATGTGATGCCGAAGGGAACATCCAAAGAACGCCGGCGATATTTCATATAATTCGTATAATTATACGCAGATTTAAACAAAATCATTGCGTCGTTGTCATTTCAAAAAAGTACGGGCGCAATATCTAATGTTTTACTTATTTTTAGTAAGCGTATCGAGGTTTTTTTCCTATACATAAGTTTTATCGCGTTACGGTCAGTAGCAGTAGCACTATCTGTTTCGACTGCTCCTGTCCTTTGTGAAATCCCTTATTACCTTTGCTAACTTTGAGTTTCACTTTGTCATAAGTTGATTAACATAGCATTAATGTCAATTCCTGAAGGAGTTGAAATGCAGGGAGAGAAAGTTAAGACAGAACGTTAGCCACTTCATTCTTCGAGTGAAAATGTAGCGGATGCCGGTGATGAATATGCAAGTATATTCCAGATACCCAATCTTTCTGGGTTTATATTTGTCGGAGTGTGGTCACGGATCAAAAGTCAGCGTCTTATGATCCGTTGATATGGTTAACTTCCAACCTTCAAAAAATTGGGGAAAGTGTACGACGGCCACATAAATTGAGGAAGTTTGCGGTGACACTTTCATTCAGGAGAGGACTAGCCACTAAGATCAATCGACCAGAGGTTGAGGCAATAATGCACTTACGGCTACAGTTGAGGCTTTAAACATCAAAGACAACTGAGGCCCTTGATTGATATGTGTGAGTGGGGTAGCGTCTGCAAGGGAGGCCTTTTACTGCCCAGACTATGATTTTATAAGTTAGTTATTTGTTAATCGGATCTAACTTACCATCTTTAGATGCGTAACATGCTTATAATTCCTGTTGCCATACAGTTTCTTAAGCCCAGCTGTGATTACCAATTTTCAACTTTTTTCTTTTTACGATAGCGATAAGTTTGTAATGAAGGGGCCCTTGGCCCTAAATATACAATTTACTTATTTATTCTATTAAAGACTTTTGCTTCGTCACCAGAAAGCTCAACGTGGCCCTAAGGACCACGAAGCAGGTTAGGGAGTGGAAGCATTAAGTTAGAACAGTTCCGGATGAACCGGAAATAGAAGTCGACCATATCGATAATAAGTTATAGATCACGCTTCGAAGATTGTAGAGGAAAATCGTTAATGGCGTCAACTTTGTGGAGTTGTCATGGTAGTCAATTACTTCAAGAGAAGGCACACCAAACAAAAAATTGAAGGGATTGATAATGAGACCAAACCTTTCAAAACGGTTAAGGATCTAAGTGACACGGCCCATATGCTTTGCAGCAGTCCGACTAGCCACCAAGGTGCAGCTTTGCGTAAGCAAACGTGCATGCGGATGAACTCCAAAAGATCAAACTGTGTGCTAGATGCAGTCTTCGGCATATCGTCTGGGTCAAACAGAATCTATTTAAAGGCGCCTACCCGTTAGGCTTTGAACAACCCGTTTTGACAAAGTGAGTCCCAGCAAAATCTTGAAGATAGGGCGTGGGATACTGCTTCAGAATCGTGGCACTATTGAGTGCACAGTCGTCACCGCAGGGTCTCCAGTCGCCGAATGATGCCTTGGATACCAATTGAATAGGGGAAGCCCACGGGCTCTCGGACCGTCGAATGATGCCCAGTTGATGTTCATGTGTGTGACCGTTAGATCCCGGGACCCCGATGCCAAAATCGTTTGCATATCAGCAGGAAGGCTCTAAAAACATTGTAGTATCCAGAGAACAATTAGATTGATCCTTGTTTTCATTACGTCGGCGCGGTGACTTTTGTTGTACGTGGTGTGCTCTCGCAGGTAAAGTGGTGTATTGTGTGTCCCCTCTGGTAGTGGTCTTCAGCCCCATCCTCCCTAGTAGACAGTTGTGAATAACAGTTGCCCTTCCTGTGAGGGTCCCACGGAGTGTTTCCCTTCCCTGGTGGTAGTCTCCAGCTCCACCTTTCCCCGCTTGTCTTCTTCGGTTACGTGTTCGTCTGAATGACCGTATATTATCGTTATTATTCTACTGTACTCGTAATAAATATGTGTGTGTTAATACTTGGCCTCGGCTTATCATCTCGATGAGTGATTGTTCCTGTGATCGAGCATTATAGAAGAATTACAGTGCGTGGACACAGCCAGAAGACAACGGACGTAGACGAATGACTGAGTACCGACCATAATCAGGAAGAAGATCCTCTACCAAAGGACAATAGGGCGCTCGGGCGTTACAACATCTTCTTGAATAGCATGCCACGGAACTGCCGGTCCCCATGTAGAGATTGCATTCGGCGGAGAAGTTCTTCGGTCACCCAAAATGCTTCTTTGATCCGATTGTTGTAGCGTTGATGATAAATCAGAGCATTCAGGCGAAGAAGCTTGTCTTTTGGTTTTGAATGTGGAGCATCAGTTTGTAGATAAGACGGAGGACTGGACTGGTAAAATAGCACTAGGATGAGGACCTACACTAGTCTGTGATATCTGACGAATTCCTTATTTATTTTATTCGAATAAAAGCTGATTCGGTGTGGATGAAGTAGAGCCATGGCGCATTCTCGCAGGAATCACGTAGAGAATTGGAGAGAAGTATAAGTGCATAATTTTCATCAGGCTCTTGGGCGGTGCCAGATATGATAAGGAAAATATGAATGGCAAAATGTTCAAAAATCGCGAGAATTAGGAGTTTTAAACGTTAGCAAATATGACGGAGTAAAGGAATAAAATTTATTTTACATTCGAGCCACCATTAACGAATAATGACGTTTTTCCAGCGGAAGAAGAACACTTCTATTCTGCCCCTTGATTCAGCTGATCTTTGATAGACTAAGAAGCTCTCCAAAGAAATATCGTTGCGAAAATCTTTCGGAGCAAGGTAAAAGCGTACAATGCACCTGAGGAAACCCCGTAGCTGACGCTAAGTTGGCCGCTGGTAGCTACAGTGCGTTCTTCTCGAGAAAGTTTACTGAAAATTCCTCAGATTCACTTTCGACCATCCGGGCTTTGACTGGTGCCGTCCTCTTAACCATAAGTTTTCATCAATCTCATAGTACAGGACCAGGTGGCGTCCCAGTCGGCCTTCCTAAAGTTGAAGTGAATGGTATTTTTCTGTTTCTTCTGTGTAAGATATGTAATATTGCTCTTGAAAGCGAGGCTTTTCCTTCTTTATGGAAGGAATGACACATAATGTCTATATCCACGTACGGCCGATCTACGACTTTCGCCGACTTTAGCCAATAGTTGCACTTCCCGCAACTTTAAATATCTTGGAGACGTTGATCCAAGACAGGATGATGCGTCATTTAACAGAGAACAACCTACTTAATGCAGCTCAGTATGGATTCCCCAAAAAAGGTGCTGCGACACCTGCCAGCTCTCTTTCTTTGATAATGTGCTACAATCTAGAAACAGTGGTTTCGCCGTTTATACAGTCTATTTTGATTTCTCTAAGGCCTTTTTCGTATTGACTATGATATCCTCCCCCCAAAAAACACTTGCCTCTTTCGGCAGAGGTAACAAGCATCTGAATTTAAGATCCTCCCATGTGGATGCTCACTCACAACGAGTTAAAAATTTCAATGTTATTTCCGGCCAAACACATGTGAAGACTGGAGTTCATCAGGGTGGTACGCTTGATCTATTGCTATGTTGCCTTTATATCAACGATGTTCCTGATTGTTTTCAGTATTTCAGGCCCTTTATGTTCGCTTACGATTTACAAGTTGTCCATCGATATAAACCAACAAATCCCAGCATCTTGCTCGAGCTCATAAAAAGGATCTTCAGGTCTGTGCCCAGTGGTGCTCCACATGGTGCCTTTCCCTTTCTTGACACAAATGCGCCGTTATAATAAAGTTTGTTGGTAAGTCACCACTTGGTCACCATCAAGACCCTTTAACAACAGGAAAAAACCTAAAACCAAACCCCTTATGGCTGTTGGCGACGATCATCAGTCTAAACGTAGCATAGACGGTCACGAAATAAATGTCCCTGATTTATTCAGAATCTGAGCATACTATATTCTAATAGTCTTAACCTGTCAGAGCTCTTGGCCCTGATTGTCTTGAAAGCACGCCGAACTGCCGGATTTATTCCTACAAATTATAAAACCATTCATGTTAGAACCAGTTTTTATAATGTGCATATATGACCTGGTCTGGAATTGTTTTTTTTCGCTAGCCTTCTGCGCGCTAGTGAACGGACGTACATAGAATCGGCCAAAATGTCTCAATTAAAGTTTTCTCTTCAGCTTACCGCAACCTGTCCTACTTACAGCGTTGTGAACTAAATAGCCTCGATCCTTTGAAGCTACGCAGATTACAGAAGGGAAGATTCTTAATGGTTAAAGTTTCAAACGGTCGGGCTTTTAATCCCCTTAGTATTTTGAGACAGTTTGACCATCCTCCGCCCACCAGTCATCGAAATATGCTTTTGTTTCTTCCTATGGCACGTACAATTAGATACCGCTAGTTTTCTTAGTAAACATCCGAGTTATCTGGAATAAGCTACCCAGAAGTATTAAAATTCAGCAAATATTTCCTTTGTTTATGAGAGATATCCCTAGTGTTCTATGTGTAGGATAACTTTCACAAATTTTGGGTGTTGTCTTGGTTGATTCTCTGATGGCGTTCGCGGACTCTGAGCCCTGTGCCAGGCTTCATTTTAAGGGTAGTGGCGCTGAATATGCAGCCCACAAATGACTAATTCTTTAGCCGACAGTGAGCACGTGTCCGGCGACACACAGTCCCTGGGGCTGAATACTGGATCCGTAACACTTAAGGGAGCCTGAGAATATTGTGTTCATATTTAAAACATTCCGCGTTGCAAAATTCAACGAGCTGAAGTTTTTTCTCCTAAAAAAGCTAGGGAACATGAGTAAGGAGTCATTTTTTTCACTGTCAGCTCGATACTTTACTGTATATCGCTTTTGACCTTGCCTATAAACTGGTAATCAATAAAGTAAATCAAATCAAAGAACTAGTGATTGTCGTAGACTATGGAGCCGATGCGCTGGAAAGCAAGGATAAATGACTGAAGACAAACAAACTACCGTTAATAAATGCATCATCTAAAAATTACAGTGAAAATAAGGAATTGAATCAAGCGAACATTAACTTGCCATGTAGGGCAAAAAAGCTGGTGTATCACCCCGTCCGGGCTTTTTACTTGTATTTTTGCCAGTTTGCGGTCTCCCTTGATATAACTCACGTATTTAACCCCTTTCGCCACCAGTCCCGTATTGCGTAAAAGTGGAGTTTGAGTGACTCTGGTGTTACCTAGATGAAACCCTTGGCAACGATTTCTTGTAAGCGACACTCTGTTGTTTACTATATATACCTGCCTACTTATATCTTTATAGTAAACATGCTTTATTATTTAATGTAATCGTGTATTGCAGTGCTTTTGAACCTTATGTTTCTACGGCTTTCCTTACGTACAGTTACTGTTGCGGAGCCTCGAGTGGCGATGCACTCGGACACTACACCTAGAAGAGTTCGCCAATTGAGTTATGTCCGCAGGCCAGCTGCGCGCGCCATCGCTGTGAGCACGCGTAAAGACCGCACACACGTGCAGTGCAAATGTTTTAGAAACGTATCTCGGGCCCGCAGTGTGGGAAACCACGAATCAGCGTGCAGGCTAGAACCACCCTTGCACGCTATGGACCAGGATTATTCTAGAAGGACCATAGCCTTATAAATAGGCTGTAGTGTATGAACTAAACGGGTCCGCTGTTTCTGTGTTATCCCGAATAAAGGTTCTGCTATCAGAACCAAATCTTTGCATCCTTCTGCCTATTCGTCGGAGATATAACAGTTGCTTTTTGTTTTATTGGTTCATGTTTAGCTTTAAGTTTAAGCACTTTAGGTTTGTTTAGTTTACTTTTGTTTGCTATCCAGTTTTATTCGTTTTGGGTTAAAATTAAGTTTAGTTAGTAGGTTTACTTTCATTTTTAGTTTAGTTTTAGGTTTATTATTTCTATTAGCTCTATTTAAGTTTAGATTACTACTAAGTTTAGTTCTCTTACTTTGCTTATGTTTACTTAGCGTTTAATTCAAACGTCTTCTGCCTCATATCAAATGTCGGAATTACCGATGTAACGTAAATTGTTCGACTTCGGGTCATTTACTCCAAATTAGTAGTAAATTTAATCAATGAAGCAACCGAAGAACAGTTATTGACATCATCTCCAGTGATCAAACTGGAAATAATAGAAGTTTTTTTCATGGACATTTAATGCTATCTGCTTTGCATAGTGCAGTTTTTAGGAATTATGGCTAGTGGAGGCCAGATGTGCGCGATAATGGAGCTTACATCGTTCACAAAGATGACATACTCGATACCACGAAAATGCAATGCATACTAAGCATGGCCTTCTCTTTTACGGTACGAGTATGGAGACAGGACCACGAGGTTGCCGGAAGTACTTTTTAGTGAATTTCTGTAGTTTCTTTGAAGGAAAGTAATGCGTATGACCATTCCAAATGAAATGGATACATGCTCGGAGTTAGCTGAAGTAAAATCTATGTGGAGACCGCGTTTAAACACACTTAAGGTTTTGCTCAATATCACCTTTTATGTGTATTTCTATGAGAAATATACATAATTTTACTGAGTTCATAGCGTTCTATCATGAGTAAATGCACACTCGATATTTGTACCACAAATCATTTGAATGCATATAATTGGCTGTGACTGGATAAGTGACGATTCGTACACGTCCTTAGATCCAGTGCTGAGGAGTGGACAAGAAAGGTTGACGTGTGTTTGTTTTCGTAAATCTTAAATGCAATTAAGGCGTCATTTTAGTCAGACCAAAGAATTTTAACATTAATGTATTAACGTAAAGCGAAATACAGTCTAGCAGGTTCTTGAAAAATAGGAAAAAAAGCAATGACGGATAAGAGGAATACAACTTGGCCCCTGGAATTGCCACCTCTTCTTCTTCCTCTTCGGGGGATGGTGAAGGTAGATATCAGTGGCTGCATCCTTCAGATCAAAAATAGCTTTGTGGAAAGAATGATTTTTGCCTCCATACGCAAAATGTATTAAACTTGTGAATAGAATGATTTCCTGCTAACAGTCCTAGAGGCGACGTACCTGCAGCTGTTCAAGAAACGTTTGGATAAGTATAGGTGTCCCTTGTTTCCCTTAGAAAATCTGAATCTGAGCCACTATCACGAGAACTCGACTCAAACAAAGTGCACCATTGCCCGATTGGCTTCAGGAATTAAGCTTGCGTTGGGTTTTCAGCAATCCCCTACGCTCTCGTCAGTTCAGACGCGGCGCTCTAGCCGGCGTTCGCTCGTTTTTCTGACAGCCAATTTCCTCCTGCCTTCTCTCGACTTCCTTCTATACAGAAGAAACCGCTCCTTTCACCCTGGCCTCTCGTGCGTTATCTTCTCTTCAGGAAACGGGCCTGAAGATAACAGATGCTAGGGTTTAACCCGCTGCGATAAACCTACCAGGCTCTCCGCATGTATGGCCATGGACACCTCTGTACCGGCCACCGCACCTATATCTGGCGCCTGTCCAAGCAACAGTAAGCAGGCTCTCTCAGGCTCAGCATTTTACTGAGACAGTGGCGTCATTGAGGTATTATTTGCCCGGTTAAGAAGTATGTCTAATTCAAATCCTTTCGTTCCTGACTAACAACCATGACGCAGGCCCCAATAGATTGTTTTAACGGTGGTCAAGGTTGCAATATCGCCGTCTACGTTAGACCTTATGTGAGGCCCCGAGGAAGAACACAACAAGAAGTGCGCAGAAAGCCGAAGTAATCGAGATAACCTAGTGCAACACACTTTAGAGCAAGCGAGCGCGTATGTACAAAGTTGGACCAATTAGATGGTGGTTACAAGAAAGGCGGGACGTCATTGGCTTTATGACTCAAACAGCTGGCGCGTTAGCAACTGGCACCCGGCCGCACCTACGTGGCGTCATCGTGCATTGTGACTGAGCGAACCGGTCGGTTGCCGTGGGTGGACCGGCGGTCTCACGTGGGAACGTCTCGTTAGGGCAGCATGCACTTCGACTTAAGCCGGGCCCTGACTGATTGCCACTCCTGGCCGATGATAAGTGGTCCTCTAATCAAAAGTTCCAGCGTGTCATCTACTTTCTTAAACCGATGACGCATGCATACGAGCTAACTCCAGTGTGTCCTGGTTTGGTGAGGCATGCGCGTTGGCAGAAGGTCAACGTCTACTGCTTATTAGGACTGCTATTCAAAATTGTCCATAACCAGTAAGGTTAGCCTGCCCGAATCTTCTTCTTCTAACTCCTAAGCGAGTCGTTACTCTGGTTGCGACAGTCAGAGTGTATTCACTACCTTGGCTGCCGTAATTGGGTGGTAAAAGCTGTGGTTTGCCTATCCAGACTAGTAGACTGATCGATGATGGTCACCGAAAGTTTCAGCTTTCTAAAAAATAGAATGTTTTGGCAGTCTGTTCCCACGGTCGCGATCACCGCCACTTTTCCATGCAGCATTTCTGTCTGTTCCACGTTCTCTGCAAGGTCGCTGCTGGGACTGCGCGAGAACTCAAAGCCAATTGGCGCTGTCTAAATCGCTGGTTGACTGCAGGCAACGCAGCACACACGCGCTGGTGCGCTAAAAGTTCCAACGGCATACACAGACATCAAAGTGTATGATGAGGACGCCAGGAGCAACTGCTTGCAGTGCTGCGTATACTATTTTAGGACTCAGTACTCGAACCGGTGGCGCACGAATTAAAGACAAAATTTATTCATATAAAACAGTGCTATTCACTGCTTGTGAATACTATGTATAAAGTGACGATTTTTAAGCGTACCTGGGACGACGTCAGCTGCAACTGCTTGAAATGCTGCTTATACACTTTAGACCCTGATAAAAGTTTGTCCACTTGGCTGTCTTCCCTACCAACGGATTTGAGAATCTTCATACTCTCGAAAATCATAATTTGACAACAAGTGACCATTTCTGAAATCCAAAATCTGCGTTTCGCGAGAAGGCAGCTGGCGACTTGCAAAACATTTGGCTTCTAGGGCAGGCGCACTATTTAAGTCCGGCAAATGTTCTGCTAGAATTATACGGCAATCCTCTTATAGAGTGGCTGCTTTGCTGGATAATAAAACAGACACTTAACCGAGTCTGCGGATAATCCTCGTATGAAACTGGATAACAAGCTGACTAGGGTTTGAAATCTCGCGTCATGACTGCAGTGTCCTAGGCTGCCAATTGCCATGACTATCTAGACTATTGCTTTTGTAAGAAGACCTTTTCTTGGAGGAAGGATAAATAGAGTGTGTACATTTAGCCTCACTGAGTAGAAAGGTGCCAACTTTTGAATAAATTAGCATGTCCGAGCAAATGTAATGCTTATTTGCGAGGAATGAATCTGTTTATTTGTAACCAATTTTCATTACTGGCAAACGTTAGGACTCTGAGATACGCGTATTTCTGGTTCATTACCCTTCATCGGTCAGAATTACCTGACTCAAGTATAGCCGTTGAAACTACCGCTACACTCGAGTTTTGAACCCGGAACCGGTGAGCTAGAGACAACCGTCCTATCCACTGAGCCACCAGGTCCACGTCTTGCCACTTTTCTCGATCGGGATGTAAATTAGTACATGGGTGTTCTCCAATCTCGCCCAGGATTCATCAGTAATAAAAATTGGTTACTTAAAGTTGGCGAGTAACATGATTGTTTCGTTGAGTGGAAGGGTCCACAAATTCGCCAGACGAAACAAGCCAGGGTTGGTGAATCCTGGGCGAGATTGGAGAACACCCATGTACTACTGTTTATTTGTTTAAGAAGCCCTATTCCATAGATCTATCTTTAATCACCGCTAGCATCTGCTGCACTCGGATGGTGCCGAGTGCCAGGTCCTGGGGGATGGAGGTAAAAAGGGACATTTTATCAAAGAGGTTAGTCTTCTAATAAATGGGATCATGGTATCCTTCGAGGTCACGTCCCTGAGAATCTGGCACTGGAGATCGTCGAACTACTTCTTCACGTTCGACGTAACGATGTATGAGCAGATGAAGTGAACACTAATGGGTTCACTGTGTTCGGAATCCATAGCCGAGATGGTCCTACAACGGGTAGAGTGGTTGGTCCTCCAACACCACAGACCAAAATTCTGGGCGCACTATGTAAATGATATGTCCGTCGTCGTCGAACGGGATTAGGTGCTCGCGTTTAACAAATGTCTTAACAGCGTCTTTTCGAACATACAATTTACGCTGGATGGGGAATAAAACGGCCAACAGGCCTTCCTTGATGTCCTCGTCTGGCGCAACTATTATAGTATTCAGGAAAGCGACAAATATGATGCAAGTATCGGACTTCAACAGCAAACTTTCAATCAAGCACAAACGCAGTTGCGTTAAGACGCTTTATCGGCGTGTTGAAACGCACTGGAGTGAACCGGGGGACAAAGTTGCTGAACTGCAATATTTTCGATGGGTAGTCAGATAAAATGGCTACCTACGCAACTTCATCAACTGGCGCATGCTCAAACGAGACGACAGACAAAATCGCACCGATCCCAAATTTTGGCGAGCAATTCTGTATGCAAAAAAAGATCGGAGGCCGTCAGCCGCCTTCTCGCACCACTTGGAGTTTGAGACTCACACAAACCGGAGCCAACCAAAATGCGTTAGATAATGAAATCGAAAGACCTATTGCCATTGCAAGGAACATCTGGAGTCGTTTATAGGATCTGGTGCAGACGTGAACCAAGTAACTACGTCGGAGAAGCTGGAAAACTTCTGAAGACACAACTTGTCGAACACGTGGCAGCAGTGCAAAGAAATGACACAATTTTCCAAGCCGTGGCTCATTCGACGAGACCCGGCCACACATTAAAATTTGTTGAGGCCAAAATTCGTGCAACAGGTGACAATCGTGTGAACCGCGAGTTGCTTGAATCATGGTTCATGGGCCCACAGTCTCTAAACAAGTGTTCAGCAACTGTATCCTGCAACTTCCCATACATCAATTACCCGCTTCTGGTATTGTTTCTGATGATGGATCCGCGACGAAATCTGAAACATCAGGTGACCAAATTTCATGTCTCAGGGCGTACGATGGACGCATCTCCGACACTCGGTGATGTTCTCGTGACCTTTGCGATCCTCTCTTTCTCCTCGTGTGACGCTTAGGATATTGATAAAAACCGCGATGGGCTCCTACTGACATGCTTCAAACACTTTCAGCAGCAGGCCTTCCGATTTGCAAATACTCGACCCCCCTTCCCCCACGGACGAAGATTTTCTCCTTAAAATCCCGCAAATGGCATTCAAACCCCCAGAATTCTGAACAATACCAAAGGAGTTTTTTACCGTATGCCCTTTTACACAGTTCCCTTACTGACAACACCACATGTTCTGCATCATAGCTGCTCTGTACCAGGAGGGAGTTCAAAAGTATTTACCGATATTTCCATAATAAACCTGACCTGACCTGACATCGACTCCGCTTGCATTAAGGTCTTTATGTCCCCAGGATGTGAAGTGTCAAGTTTCAAGTAAAGCATAAATATTCATTGGAGATTTCATGATGGATAATACGGATTTTGTTTCATAAGATCGAGAACATGTGCGTGCAAGTGCATTGCATGCTTAGGTGCCAGCTACGGGTCCATGAACATTTGAAGTAGAGAGATTGAGGAATGCATCGAGACATACAGATCTACGTATGAAATCCCAAACTTATAAGTTAACCAACTAGTGTAGCTGTAGTGACTAGCTCCACACGAAGTGCACTTGTGAACGCTTGTCAAGACTGGCTCAAGTTGAAGTGCACTTTGAGAACGTTTGCTGCTTCCGGCCTCTGTATCAACCAATCACAGGCCGACTCACACAAGACCTCGTGTGATGACTGCCGAGCAGACGTCACTACAGACGCCATTCGCTAGCTTGCGGTTGTGCGGTCGTCTGATAGTAAATTTCTTACTGTCTATTATCTCATTTATTCTGTACGGAATATACTCTTCCCAACACTGGCCTTCCCGTGACTTCTGGCATCTCCTAGGAAAATGGATCTGGAAGATCGAAGCTGTTAGGGTTAAAAATTCTTAGCCTTAAAAACCTTCGATTTATCTTCATTTCAAACATTAAAATATGTTCAGATATTTTTGGCCTTGAATTTCATGAAGGTACAAATGCTAACAAAAACAACTACGAAAGTCATGACAGTATCCAAAAATGAGGTTAGTAGTACTTCATTGATAAAAACAAATTGAAAAATATGCCAATGAAACGATGCTACACGACCGCAGCGTCTAAAAATTGCATGTTTCAAAGCTAGCGAGTTCTTTTTTTAACAAGATCCATAAGCCGCTGTGTAAAAGATTGAATTTGGTCTTTGTTTTTCTTGAAAAACTCTGATCCAAAACCAGCGCCCATGTTAGTTATATTCCATGACCTGGAGTGTAACATGAAAACAATGTGTGAAGACCATAAACAGGCGTATCAAAATCTTCCCCAGTTAACTTGGTCCAACTCGGGAATGGCTTACTCCTTTATGCGCATAGTCTTTGACCAAAGGAAGCTTGAAAACGAGAATGTGATGGCTTGCTGTTTGAGTCACGCAATTATTGACCGGCAAAAATACTGTGTAGACAAAAATGTTCGCACTGTGTGCAAAAAAGCCGTGCGCCGGGAGCCATTAAACCTTCACAGTCCAGATTAACTTCGTTTTATCTCTTATACCTTCTCGAATCGACGTTGAAGAGTGGACCTTGCCAAGTAATGACTCTCGTCATCAAATGGTATCGGAAGGAAAGCTAGTTGATCTGCTGTTCTCAATTAACACTGGAGGTCAGCTGATCTTTTTTGCATCCCCCAAGGACAGAATTAATTTCAGGTGTAATACTAAACAGTTCACGCTTTGTATACAGAGGATAAGCTTGATCAGAAATTCAGGAGCAGGTAAAACAGATGGCAGTAAGCAAATTTGCAAAACCATAATGCACTGTTGAGTTCGGCTTCAGGAATGTACGAGATTTTGATAACGAGTTGGCTGTAAGACTAAATTCTAAGTCTAAATCGCAAAAGCGTGTTAAAGGTTTGCACTGGAATCTTCAGGCACCCACAACTGAATAAATACAGTTCAAAAGCCCGCTTCGCCATCTATTTATTGATTTTTTCAAGGTCAAAAGTCAGAAGGGGAAACTTGGGCAGCGGCAACAGGCAGCCACTCACGCGTGTAACAGTTCACAATGCCAAAGAGGTCTGTGGCCCTAGACGTTTTTCAGAAATGTGAATACATTGCCCCTGGCCAGATGGGTATAATCCGAAACCCCATGCTAAAAAATGAGGTATTACAGCGACCACAATTGGGAAAACCGCTACTGCGAGGGAGACCGAAACAGCCTGAGTGTTTCGTCTATGGTATGAAGAGCGAACATGACCCGGAGGCACTCCTCCGCTGTTTGCGCTGGCCTATTCCGAAGAGGCGAGCACGCTCAGACTTTCCGCGTGATTTTCTGCGAACAAACATCGAAAGTGCCAAGGCAGGTATACACCCAGTTCCCGATTGGGAGGCGTTTGCGGACAAAAAGGATTTTAGGCTAGACACGACAAAACAGGCCCTGGGCAGAAACAAAAAGCCACGTTTTCCGAAAAATATGACATTTGGTCACCCAATACGTCCGCATACACCCATTAAATGTGTTTTGGAGCATAAATACAAGACGGAGTTTGATGAGGCAGCGATCGCGTGAGTTGAACAGTTATTACGTTTCAACTATTTTCGATCCCTTTGTTGGACTTATGTAAGGATCATTAGGAAAGAGCTTTCGTTAAAAAGGCTCTTTGGATGCACGAGCCTAAACTACTTGGTGTAAGCAGCACTACATTTCATGACAGCTAGCAATACTACCATAAGTTAATTAGGTACCTAGTTAACTACTGCACCTAAATCCCGGTAGTTGAATTTTGGACATGCCAATACCCTTCTCATGTTCGGCTGTCGCTTTCCAGTAGCGAGTATTGCGGGGGGGGGGTTAAGTAAGTTAAACCCTGGCAACTGTGATCTTCAGGACCGATTCCTTAAGAGGAGAGAGAAGTCACGGGATGGCCAGAGTTTAGGGAAGAGCGTATTCTGTACAGAATAAATACCTACTGGAAACTACGAGAGCCAAGACCAGCTGCATGGGTGCAAAGTTTTATCGAAAAGCTTTTAGTAATAATGTAGACCCACTCGCTAATTATTATCTCTATCGAAATTTAAGAAATTTGAGCAACCGGAAGCGCTTTGTGATCTGATGATGAGTCATGTTGTCGAAAAAACTATGGACACTTTGCACCTCTCTCTAGGAAAGTCATATTAAACCTCATAAATTTAGGCCGTTGCATTCTTTCATTCTGCCATCACGGCCTCAAGTCTAACATTTTATGTCGGTTACTGACAGTACCATAAAAAAACATGTGCAGTTTAAAGATGGATCAAGTTGAAGTGTCGCCCGGCGTCTCGTGACATATATGCAAACAACACGGCATGAAGACTGTTTTCTCAGCGACCACATTAAGATTGTGCATGAAGTGCGAAATGTTTCATACGTGCACCCTTCTGCTAGTTCGAGCTAGTTGGAGGGTAACAAATCGTGTAACCTTACTTATGTCTCCACAATACCCTATGTTGCGGCACTGTAAAGATCACACCCAAATAATCGTATCTGCATCGGCAGCCTGTATGATAAACACTCGAGTACTTTTCGTTTCCCGATGTTTTTTTACTCAATCAAACTAAGACCCCGGTGCGTGTTCAGTCCAGTCTAGTATACTTATTTGTAGCTCTAACGTTGCGATAATGACTGATCTAGCCAAATTCAACGGTGTCCCCGATGGTACTTTTCTACACATCACGATCCTTGACAACAGACCTGGACAGTTCAACCTATTCTCTTCGCGAAAACCGAATACCGAAGGTCAAAGAACCAATTGCATGCCCTGACGGACTGAGTCAAGCCAGGTTTTGAGCTGACATCCTCTTCGAGGTCTCCACTTGAGAAGGTGTGTCGGGTCGAGAGCAGTAACACTGAGCTCGCGGGGTTGACGACAGATAACACGTCCAAACCACCTCATTCGTCTGACTTTGATGGCCTGGGACGTTTTCGCTGCGAGTGCGGACTGCCTCATTAGAGACGAAGTCGGTGAACTTCACTCGAAGTATAGTCCTCAACCAGTAGTGGTCAAATACCTCCAGTTTTCTTTAACCTTCCACACTTATGGCCTAACATTCCCAGTCATAGTAGACAGACCGAACGGATGCACCATACAAGCGAATCTTCGGGACAATATCGTGTCAGATACAACGCACTTTCTAAGGCTTGAGAAATGTTGACAAACTGCATCGATTCGGAAGACAATGTCATCCTTACTCTGTCCATTCGACAGCAACCTCGCTCCGAGGTATTCAAAACTGTCTACCATTACAAATTGACAGCCATTAATCTCGAGAGGTGACTCCTCTTGGGCAGCGATGCAGCATGAAAGCACTTTGGTCTTTCCAGAGTTTATGGACAAACTGACCAATTTAGCGACCTTGTTCATCTGTGACACCATAAACTTTCGATAGTCTGAAGCTAGTAAAGCGATATCATCGGCGTGGTTGAGATAAGTCAACTGGCGTCCGGGTGCTCGACGGGCTCTGAACTCAGTTTAGGACTCCCATGCCCGGGATTGGCGCATGGCCAACCGGCAGTGAGTAACAACTTAGAGACGATTTGTTTTCACTCCAATTATCCTTATCCTCTTTCATCACTATTCCGCAAAAAACTGCACTGGTGAACGCGAATGCACATCTATGAGCATAAGTGTTAACGACACGCCATTTTCAGGTTCGTGAAGTTACACGCTACTTAATTATCAAGTGGATTGCAATAGTTGTTAGTTTCTGAATGGCAGTCCGTATACATATCTTCAAGCGAGTACAGTAAAAGAGAAGTATCTGACAGCACAGCCTTAAATTCGTAATTAGGGAGAGGAGTACTCAATAGACCGACCAGAGAGCTTCCTCGTAGCTCCAATGAAGCCAGGACTGGCGATTTTGCCCTTTGCTACGGATCAACCTTCTACAATCTTCTGAAAAAAAGGTAGAACTTCATACTTTCTTTAGACTGGTAATCAGAAGTATGAGCATGAATAAGAATTAGTGACCTGAGCACTCGATGCTCGAGCAAAGCCTATGTAGGAAACAAGCATTCGAAAACTTTTATTTAAATTATGCTTTGAGTTAAATAGTAAACAATTGAATGGCTCTTTTCATATTACTCATTAAGCCACCTTGTGGCTATTCAGTAGCATACGTGGTGACCTTGTGTTCATTTTCGAAGGCTAGGTATGGAGTCCGTCAGTTAAGAAAAAAATAGTTCACGCTTTGTACCAGAAAATTTACTATACTACTGCTCGATATCGAACATGGAACTTGACCCGCTGCATATAACTATAAAGGCCATAATTAATGCTGGCTTAACCGGTCCCAGAGTTCGTGGAATGCCTTCCGATGGACGCGTGCGTCTCTAAAATTTTTATTCAGTTGTATTTCCACCCCTAAATACTGATGAGTGGATTCAGGGTCCTCTCCAGATCAAACTCGACCACATCTGCTCATTTTCTAGCTTGCCGTCGGGGTAGCGACGTATTCCGAGAGAGGTGAGATTGCAGACGAGCTTCGATTCGGATCAAAGGGGTACGTGACTGGATCATACGAGGTAGCAAGCCATTACAGCATTAACAATAGATGACCCTGATCGGAAGATTATTTAAGTTTGATAATTAGTCCGAGAAAATAAATCGCCATCTCCTCTGAGGTACCCAGTGAGCGACGCACAGATGTACCTCAGGTCACTGGTGCTAAGAGACCAGGTTGACGTTATCCGTGGCCTCATAAACTGTACTGTTTGTTTTCTGTTGAGTCGCGCGCTGAGACCACGGACAAGCTAACAGTCAAAAGATATGACTGGAGCTTAATTGAAAGTTATCTTTCCCTGACACTGGTCCATCTATTGTGGAGACCCAGAATAAGCAAAACACCAAATAAAAGTGGCGCACAAACCGATGGCTACTTTACGCACTCAGTTAGTACACCCTAACGATAGGGTTGGCTACCTCAATAAGAAAGAAGCCATCTACGAAATCCCATGTAAAGCTTGTGAAAAGGTATATTTTGGCCAAACAGGAAGATAAGTCTCTACACGCATCCGCGAGCACCAATCGGCAGCGAAGAGCCATAACCGTTTTTCCGAAGTGGCTATGCATTGCCTTGACACAGGACATACTTTTGCATGGGATAAAAAACGCATCGTTGGAGTTTGCCCCTCCAAAAAGGCCGAGCATTTCTTGAGGCCATGCACTCCGATGACTCATGCATCAACCGGCGTATTGAGTTAGCCGGAGTGTACAAACACCTTAAATAAAGTTGGAAAAGACTGCAGCCGACAAACATGAACCAACATGAACCGCAATTAGCGTCTACACCGGATAACGTGGACCGACCCCGGACTACCTCAAATTACAGTTGCCTATTGGTCATTACGGCATTGCAACTGATAATCATGTCCATCACGATGTGACGCAAATTGTAACTCCCAATTAACACCCACACCAGACTGACTATAAAACTGTGTGAGCACTTTGAAATGCTGTTGTTTGCAAATTTCTCTCAAGTCTGACGATGAACTGAGGATTCAGTGTCGAAAATTTACTCAATAAAATTCCTTATTTCCCGAAGGATGCCTTTCCACGAAAACACATTGATTGGGATGCCTGCCTTTTGGTTTATACGAAATAAGCAAAACATTTTCCCCATAGAAAAACCTGGTGCGCCCGACGATTAAGGGTGCACTGGTATCGGTGTAAAGCCACCAGGCAACAGCAACTTTCACAACACCCCATTCTGATAGGTGGACCACCGAGTTCGACAACGACCCTGCTCCAAACAGGTTGGTACTGGGACCGTGACTTGCGCAGCAGCAGCATCTACCGGACACTATCTTCCCTCACCACCTGGATCCGATTTCAGGACACAGTCAAGGAGACCAGAGGCGGGATCCAGCGCGGGCCACCACACCTGGCTAGGATCTTAGCTATGCGGGAGTGCCATACAGGCCACATTCAGAAGGAGCCATTGCAGCCTAACTCCCCGTCCGTCGGTCAGCCACCCACACAACAAAGAACACATTGGACCAACTACACAGTCTGAGTTATCCCGTCAGTTGACGACCTTCAAAGCGCACCGTGATAGCTTTAAGCGCGTCAGATGGTGAGGAAAGAAATGAGCCGAGTCATCGATCTCACTATCTCCCCCACCGCCCCAACTGATTGCCTTAGGTGGTATGGGCGCAGCAGTTAACAGGGCTGGTGAACCAGTCTGCGCGCGCCACAACATGAACGGGCTCCCTTCACACATACGAAGGGCCATCACCACCTAACTCCCAGCCCACATATCCCCATTTTAAGCTAAACTGCAAGGTACAACGACAATGATATTAAGCGTGGAATGCAATTTCCCGGGAGATCCAAACAGGGCCCTGCTGTTGCAGATCTTGCTTCATCCACAACCTTCAATCGGAACAACTTACGTCATCTGGCAGTCAAAATTTGGCTCTGTTACTTTAAAGGCCAACAATGATCGGCATTTATCGACAGAGTATTCCGTGAGATGTCTGTGGTAAAGGCCACGTCGTGCACATTAGATGGCGAGTCCGGCAACGCACGAATACCCCCTCGGTCACTAGCCCAAATAGACTGCGTAATGATGTAATAGATGCCTGCCAGTGACTTGGCAGTTCAACCGAAAACCAAAGTGTTATAATGACCATGAGACATTTTCAGCTTATAGTAAACAACGGAGGCCTCTGTCGGTTTCGTTTGACCCCTACTGACCAAGTAGAGTTGAATGTTTTGGAGGTTGCGTCACCAGAGGCTTGAAGGGAACTAATTGTGTGCAAAATTGAGGAGCGTTGGGTGAAATCCTACATCTGGATTTGTACCTGCCACGACCAAGATGGCTGAGCGCTTGCGAGTAGGAATAATTACTTATCCATGAAAGGCAATTGGATGTCGTGATTTTTGAGAAAACCAAGGCTGACGACGACCTGGCGAAGTAAGACAAATGGCTAGCTATATCTAAGCCTGCAAAAAAGCCTTCAGAACTGAGTGATTTCCGTAGAAGTGCGTGTTGTTCTCGTTTCATGCACGCCATGACACCCGATGGTCGTGAGTTGCGGTCTTGTACTTTGAATGCTATATCAGCAATAGTCTTTTACTGTAAATAAGGGCACTACTACATGCTGCCAACCCATTATTTTCGCCAAAATCGAAAAATCAATTGCCATTGCTACATCCTTCTATATGAAATGGCGCGCACCATACATGAGCCGAAAGCGCACCAGTTGTGTCGGTAGCGCAATGTATTCCCAATAGAAATACTGCCCATCTGAGTTCAGTAAGAAGCAAAAGTAGCATTCGGTCAACGGCACCGACAGGCCATATAGAAACAGTAGATCAGAGCTTTACTTAAAGAGTGCGAAACACCTATCACGTTTGTCGGCAACCTCGTTCAGAATTATCGCAAACCAAATGAATCAACAGTCGTTCAAAATCTCCTTTGAGCTATACGAATTCCAACAAGCCTTATAGTCCTCGCACCTCACCAATTATATTGAACAGGAATGTTCTTGGTAAACGCACACCCCAGCATACGATCCGACAGTGAAGCACCAAAGTTCAGGTAATGAACCACTAAAAAGTCGGAGGTGCAATAAAAGCATGGGCATCATTCCAAATTTCGTACGCACTGTTAGATGCCGAGACAGGAGTCTTTGTACTGCAGATGCGGCAGGTACTTCTGCTGTTGTCCAAATGTATAGGATGTTAATTTTGCACATAGAGCCGTTTGCCTCTTTGCACATTTTCTAACGTCTGACAACGACCTGGGGATCCAGTGGCGAAAATTTACTGAATAAATTTTCCTAATTTTCCCTGAAACTCACTATTCTGTTTGTTCTCAACCTACAACAGACGCAACAAAAAGGTACTCATGCAGCTGGCGATATCACAAAACAAGATACCGCAACCCTATGACACGCTCAAGTCAGTCGCCGAAATGACCCCGCTGCTACCGCCCCTGAAGGCTGGAAAGCCCTGGCACCAGCGCCGCTACAGACAGACGCCCGCGAGAGTGAGCAGCTACTGGACCAAGGAGGAGGAGAGCAAAATGATGGGAAAGATGTTCGAGAAGCCCGTGTGCGATGTGGACACTGACAGATAGACTGGTCTAATGCATTCTATAATCTGTACGCGAATGCTTAGTGGATGCATAACCCCGCCCTGACGTCTTGTAAGCTTACTAAACAACTTTAACGGTCGTTGGCAGTTAATCTAATGAAAATTCAAATTTGTAAATGGAGTTAGACTGCATGATTAAAAAGTCCGACGGAGACAAATGAAGAAAAATTGTTAGTCCGTCTAAATGCTTGCTTGCTTCTTGTAGTAGTTTAACAGTCACCAACAACCCACGGCCGCATGAACCATCGCGCACGATTCGAATCCAGAAATCTTACCCACGCCTTTATAACTGACAGGTTAGATGGGATTGAAAAAAAGCCGAGTCACGATCTTGAAAACGAAAGTGGTACTGCTTTAGAGTAAAAAGATCAATGTACAGATTGGGAAAGGAGTCGCAGACTACGTAAGACCAAGCTAACAACAAAGCACTGACGAGTAAGTACGGAGAAACTTTACTTCTTTTTGATGACTTTCTCGCAACTGGCATCGAACTGTGGATCAGACAGGTTCATAAGCAGAGTGTTCGCATTGAGGAAGACGCGGTTAGACGATTGTGAAAGCTACAAAACCACACAAGACGCAGTAGAGGTATAAGAATTAACGGGCGAAAATAACACGGAATGAAATGTAACGGCATACAAACAGAAAACGAGTACAGCTACTTACCGTCCTTGCAATCTGTGCGGCGGCCTTTATCTTTCTTAGCTTTAAGTAACCGGGGTTTGCCTGTAAGGCATCACCAATCAATTTGGCTGCTTGTGCTTCACCATCAGCCATGACAATTTTCTGTTGACGCTCCTGTTTTGCACGTTCGACCAAGAACTGAGCTCTCTGTGCCTCTTGTTGAGCAATCTGTATAGGATAAAATTTACTGACAATGAAAGGAGTGCAAAGTGCGAAGATTATAAATAGGAAAGGGGTGAAGGCAAAACGCAGTGATAGCTACGGAACTGAAGCTGTACCTGTTTTGATTCGACAGCGGAAGCATACACTTGAGAGAAGGTCAAATCGGTTATAGAGACGTCATCAACGACAATGTAGAAGTCACGGGCACGATCGACCAGTTGTTTGCGGATAAGAAGAGAGACCTGCTGACGCTGAGTGATAAGTTGACTGGCATTGAATTTGGCAACCACAGCCTTAAGCACCTCGTTTACAATTGAGGGAAGAACACGGTCATCATAGTCTGTTCCAAGGGTTCGATAAATCTCTGGGAGTTTGGACACCTCAGGACGAGATAGCACTCGAAGTGTTAGGTTAATGGTCTGCAGATCTAAAAGAGAAGGGATCTGGCTGCATAAAATGTTGATACAGAAAACAGTTAAAAACGATGAAGCGAAGGCAAAACATGACGACCACATTGTCCGCCTATGTTTTACAGCGATCTAAACAAAATGTAATGTGTATGGAGCCTGAAATTTAATGCAAACATAATTTATGCACATAGATGTGGACTGGGCTGGCAGTTTGTCCTTGACCTCTCCGTATAGGATGGGAGCAATCGAGAACAGTACATGGGCGTTGGCTGCTGGGAAAGTGGTTGCCACAGCTTGACTTAAGCGCCTCCTTAGGATTTACAAAAACGGTTGTCAGGGCGAGTTCACACGCACGAATCTTCTCGACCTCTTTCATTCTATACGAGGTATTGGGGTTCAGACAATGTTTTGCAACCAAAGCAGCAAGATTATATTTTGAGGTCCCAATACAAACACTATTTTATCTGCTAAACTAAAGAAAAATTCGCAGAGGATGACCAAAACATTCTCGACAGGAAGCACGATAAAGCGAATGCACGCAACGAACAGAAGGGTACCTTTCGAGGTAGTATGGGGTAAAGGTGAACCAAGCCTTGACCTAGTCGTCGTGAAGGTTGCTATGAAACCTTTCGAAATCAATTGTATGATCAAGCTACAAGTATTAACATGCTGCTGCATTTGAACAGCATATCTTAGGTGTGATTCAAATTGCGACCCTTGAGTTTTCCAAATGCAAAATGTTTTAACGAGTAAAGCATCAGAGAGTCAGTTGCAGGCAATTAAAAGCCAAACCATACTTTAAAACAGGAGGCATAGCTTGTATTCGAACAGACCTTTGCTGCCGGTCGGGGAGGTTATCTTGTGCGGCCTAGACCGGATGTCATAAATGATGGGATACTGGAACCACGGAATTCTGCCAAATGCGATCAGCATTATGGAGTCATGAATTACCTTAAATGAAGACCTTCGGGGTATATGTCCGGCTTCACACCTCCGATTCGACTAAACATAATACCTCGATGACCGCCATCAACTAAACTAATATTAACAGTGACAATTATTCATACCTGTGAACAAAGACTGTTGGATTCCAAAAGCAGCCAAGCCAAGACCCCCTAGAAGACCGAGGCCGTACGTTCCAATACCTCCAAACTTTTTTAGCTGGTTCATGCCAAAATACTAAGTTCGCCGCTATTCTGGCTGTCAGGTTAAACAACGGGCTCAAGGCTATTCAGCCAATGAATATATTCGAGGGGCCTTAATCCGAACCGAGTCTTCTTGTATAGTACAAGCTTTAGGTAAAAATATGATGGTACTGAATCAAGACGTTTTTCCTGGGTTTGAAACAAGTCAATTGCTGACTGAGGAACCAATGTCGGTTGTCCCGTAAAATGTGGGAGTTCGCGAAGTTTCGGTCACTGAACTCAATACAACTTAATGATAATGATAGTGGCCTCTGAGTGCGTAAAATGTAAAATAATTGATTAATATAAGGTTCTGAAAGCTCAGTAGTGGATTTAACATCTATAGAGAGGAATATATTTCCTATAGAAACGGCTAAGGCAACTATAATGGCTAGTGAACGGTGGATGTTCTCACCAGTTATTAGCCGTTACTGCATAGATTGTTGTATGTGACGCGCTCCTCAAGCCAATAAAACCATTTTCTGCCCTGATAATTTGTCAACTATTGTACATTTCCAAGTTGCCAATATGTGAATTTGCTAGAATCTGCCGAAATATATGCGTTAACGACCGCAGCACCGAAGCTCAATGTATGGCAGAAGCGCAAGTAAATCAAACCTCACTGGTCTTCCCATCTGAACTGTATATCTTCTACTAATTCTTTCACTTTGCTTCTCCTCGCTGTGCATTGCTCGATCCGTTATGAAATTATTCACAATATTTCTAAATCTATTCCTGTTTATATCCGCCTATGTTCTATTTATGTCCGTTAAGCACACTGGCGGGTCGCTCGAAATACTTCGGGTCCGTTAGCAGATGAAAAAAATTATTGTTTAGATCAACTGTATCCCACATCGGTCCAAATGCGAAAAATTGAAACATCCAATCAAATTATGGACCCCACTTCTCTTCATTCCCCACCCTGACAACCACGCGACTAGTTACAGAAAGATATAAATATAAAGGCCTAACGTAAATTTATCGAGAGCAAACGTATGCTCGCTAATTTGGCGTCTGAATTTTCAATGGGATTTATCACAGCATAATCGAATAGCAAGTTGCCTTAAGTCCCTCCATCGCGGGCTATACTCATACATTCATAAACGAATTCATACATACATTATTGCATTTACCTCTTGCTTTCTGTAGGCTAACACCTTGACGGCTAGCGGCCTTGACATACTGGCCATTCTGGTAATTTCGATTAAGCCAAAAAGAATCATGGTTTCATCATAGAAAATAAAGGATATCGGCCTTAGGACGTGATGGAGGTCGTCGGTCGCTGAATGTTCCAGTATCAAGGACCTAGGATTAAGCTTCACCAATAAATTAGACCTTTCTCTTCATGCCGATAGAATTACAGCCAAAGCCGCACAGATTTGCGGCTTTATCTCTTATAATTTCTATCTTCCTGAAATGAAATTAAGACTTTATCGTATGTTCGTGCCTTCCATCTTAGAATACTGTTGCCCCTTTTTCGTTATCATGAATGAAGGTAGCCATTCAAAAATTAAACAAATTCAAAAAAAGTTCTCACGAAAACTGCTGTATCTGACAGCTTCTAATACTCGTTACTCAATTAAATGTCAATGAACGAAAGTAAGGTTCCTTTGGGTCAGGAGATTGGAAGCAGGCTTTTGTCGCCTTTTTCGGCTTAATAATAGCACAAATTTACCCAGGACTTCTGTCATTACCCCCGTCAGCCATCCCTACAAACTAAGAAACTCGGCACTTTTTATACCCCCTCCTGCATCTTCCTCATGTAAACGCTCTTTGTTTTTTGCTTCCAGATATGGCTTTCTTTGGAATAACTTGCCAATCGAAATTAGGTCGTTAACTAGACTGTCTGCTTTCAAACGGAGACTGCAAATTTATCTTAACACTGATTCCATTAACCTTCTATTCTCCTCATCTTTTCCGAGCAGCTTTCTCCATGACTCCGAGAAAGGACCATTTGGAATTTAGGAAATCCGCTTGAAACTATTCCCTCTGTTTCGTGTCCCCCGAGAACCTAG